>OY998261.1:2405000-3005000 GCA_963922045.1 Persicaria maculosa
AAAGAAATAAGGGTTTTAAATTTTCCGAGATTTCGAGATTTTTGGTGGACTACCCCCTTTGGAAAAAGTCGAGGATCCTAGTCGGTGGAAAAATCATTTTTTTGGACATCTTCGAGGAGGATTTCTGAGGAGACGTCCTCTTTAAATTCGTAGGCCTTGAAGTTATCTTTCCAACGAGCTCTCAAATGGCCCGATCAGGCCAACACAGCTCTTGTTATGAACAAAATACAAAGCTCGTGTTTGTAACACCTATAGAAAGGCACACTACCTTCATTCCGGGGCTATTTGGGCGTCTTAGGTGGGACTTTCATGAGCCTATCGCCTAACTAGCATCACACCATGCCTAGGGCAAAGAATTTGGGGTTTTAAATTTTCTGAGATTTTGAGATTTTTTGTGGACTACCCCCTTTGGCAAAAGTCAAGGATCCAAGTTGGTAGAAAAATGATTTTTTTGGACATCTTCGAGGAGGATTTCTCAGGAGACGGCCTCGTTAAAGTCATACGCCTTGAATTTAGCTTTCTAACAAGTTCTTAAATGGACCGATCAGACCAACGCATCTCTTGTTATGACCAAACTACCAAGCTCGTGTCTTTATCACCTATAGAAAGGCACACTACCTTCATTACTGGGCCATTTAGGTATTTCAGGTGGGTCGTTGATGGATCTATCGCCTAACTAGCATCACACCATGCCTAGGGCAAAGAATTTGGGGTTTTAAATTTTTTGAGATTTTGAGATTTTTTGTGCACTGCCCCCTTTGGAAAAAGTCAAGAATCTATGTTGTTGGAAAAAGGATTTATTTGGACATCTTCGAGGAGGACTTCTCGGGAGACGTCCCCATTAAAGTCGTAGGTCTTGAAGTTAGCTTTCGAACGAGCTCTCAAATGACCCGATCAGACCACCGCAACTCTTGTTATGACCAAAATACCAAGCTCGTATCCGTAACTCCTATAGAAAGGCACACTATGTTCATTCCTGGGCCATTTGGGCATCTAAGGTGGGTCATTCATGGACCTATCGCCTAACTAGCATCACACCATGCTTAGGGAAAAGAATTTGGGGTTTTTTGGACTACCCTATTTGGAAAAAGTAGAGAATCCAAGTGGGTGGAAAAATGATTTTTTGGACATCTTCAAGGAGGATTTCTCAGAAGATGTCCTCGTTAAACTCGTAGGCCTTTAATTTATCTTTCTAAAGAGCTCTCAAATAGCCCGATCAGACCAACGCAGCTCTTGTTATGACCAAAATACCAAGCTCGTGTCCGTAACACCTAAAGTAAGGCACACTACCTTCATTTCAGGGCTATTTGGGCATCTCAGGTGGTCCTTTAATGGGCCTATCGCCTAAAAAGAATCACACCATGCCTAGAGCAAAGAATTTGGGGTTTTAAATTTTCCAAGATTTTTAGATTTTTTGTGGAGTACCCCCATTGGAAAAAGTCGAGGATCCAAGCTAGTGGAAAAATTGATTTTTTTGGACATCTTCGAGGAGGATTTCTCAGGAGACGTCTTTGTTAAAGTCATAGGCGTTGAAGTTAGCTTTCCAAAGAGCTCTCAAATGGCCCGATCAGCACAACGCAACACTAGTTATGACCAAAATAAAAAGCTCGTGTCCGTAACACCTATAGAAAGGCACACTACCTTCATTTCGAGGCTATTTGGGCATCTCAGCTGGTCCTTTAGTGGGCATGTCGCCTCACTAGAATCACACAATGCCTAGGTCAAAGAATTTGGGGTTTTAAATTTTCTGAGATTTTTAGATTTTTTGTGGACTACCCGCTTTGGAAAAAGTCGAGGATCCAAGCTGGTGGAAAAATGATTTTTTTTACATCTTCGAGAAGGATTTTTCAGGAGAGGTCCTCGTTAAAGTCGTATGCCTTGAAGTTATCTTTCCAACGAGCTCTAAATTGGCCCAATCAGAGTAACGCAACTCTTGTTATGACCAAAATACAAATCTCGTGTCCGTAACACCTATACAAAGGCACACTACCTTCATTCCGGGGCCGTTTGGGCATCTCAGGTGGGCCTTTCATGGGCCTATCACCTAACTAACATCACACCATGCCTAGGGAAATGAATTTGGGGTTTTTAATTTTCTGCGATTTTGAGATTTTTTATGGACTACCCCCTTTGGAAAAAGTCGAGGATCCAAGCTGGTGGAAAAATGATTTTTTTGAACATCTTTCAGGAGGATTTCTCAGGAGACATCCTCGTCAAAGTCGTAGGCCGTGAAATTAGCTATCCAAAGAGGTCTTAAATGGTCCGATCATACCAACGCAGCTCTTGTTATGACCAAAATACCAAGCTCGTGTCCGTAACACATATAAAAAGGCATACTAACTTCATTCCGGGACAATTTGGGCATCTCAGGTGGGCCTTTCATGGACCTATCGCCTAACTAGCATCACACCATGCCTAGGGCAAAGAATTTGGGGTTTTAAATTTTCTTAGATTTTGAGATTTTTTGTGGACTACCCCCTTTGGAAAAAGTCGAGAATCCAACTTGGTGGAAAAATGATTTTTTTTGGATATCTTCGAGGAGGATTTCTCAGGAGACGTCCTCGTTAAACTCGTAGGCCTTGAATTTAGCTTTCTAAAGAGCTCTCAAATGGCCCGATCAAACCAAAACAGCTCTTGTTATGACCAAAATACCAAGCTCGTGTCTGTAACACCTAAAGAAAGGCAAACTACCTCATTTCGGGGTTATTTGGGCATCTAGGTACTCCTTTAATGGACCTATCGCCTAACTAGAATCACACCATGCCTAGACAAAAGAATTTGGGTTTTAAATTTCCCGAGATTTTTAGATTTTTTGTGGACTACGCCCTTTGGAAAAAGTCGAGGATCCAAGCTAGTGGAAAATTGATTTTTTTTGCACAACTTCGAGGAGGATTTCTAAGGAATCGTAGGACTTGAAGTTAGCTTTCCAACGAGCTCTCAAATGGCCCGATCAGCACAACACAACACTTGTTATGACCAAAATAACAAGCTCGCGTCCGTAACACCTATAGAAAGGCACACTATCTTCATTTCAGGGTTGTTTGGGCATTTTAGGTAGTCCTTTAATGGGCCTATCGCCTAACTAGAATCACACCATGCCTAAGTCAAAGAATTTGGGGGTTTCAATTTTCTGAGATTTTTAGATTTTTTATGGACTACCCCCTATGGAAAAAGTCGAGGATCCATGCTGGTGGAAAACTGATTTTTTTGACATCTTCGAGAAGGATTTCTCAGGAGACGTCCTCCTTAAAGTATTAGACCTTGAAGTTAGCTTTCCAACGAGCTCTCAATTGGCCCAATCAAAACAACGCAACTCTTGTTATGACCAAAATACAAAGCTCGTGTCCGTAACACCTATAAAAAGGCACACTACCTTCATTCCGGGGCCATTTGGGCATCTCATAGGGGCCTTTCATGGGCCTATTGCCTAACTAGACTCACACCATGCCTGGGGCAAAGAATTTAGGGTTTTAAATTTTCTGAGATTTTGAGATTTTATGTGGACTAACCCTTTTGGAAAAAGTCGAGGATCCAAGCTGGTGGAAAAAAGATTTTTTTGGACATCTTTGAGGAGGATTTCTCAGGACACATCCTCGTTAAAGTCGTAGGTCTTGAATTTATCTTTCCAACGAGCTCTCAAATGGCCCGATTAGACCAACGCAGCTCTTGTTATGACCAAAATACCAAGCTCGTGTCCGTAACACCTAAAGAAAGGCACACTACCTTCATTCCGGGGCCATTTGGGCATATCAGGTGGGCCTTTCATGGGGCTATCACTTAACTAGCATCAGAAAATGCCTAGGGCAAAGAATTAGAGGTTTTAAATTTTTTGAGATTTCAAGATTTCTGGTGGACTACCCCTGCGGAAAAAGTCAAGGATCATAGCTGGTGGAAAAATGATTTTTTGGACATCTTCGAGGAGAATTTCTCAGGAGAAGATCTCGTTAAAGACGTAGGACTTGAAGTTAGCTTTCCAACGAGCTCTCAAATGGCCCGATCAGACCAACGCAGCTCTTGTTATGACCAAAATACCAAGCTCTTGTCTGTAACACCTACAGAAAGGCACACTTCCTTCATTCTGGGGCCATTTGGGCATCTCAGGTGGGCCTTTCATGGGTCTGTCACCTAACTAGCATCACACCATGCCTTGGGCAAAGAATTTCGGGTTTTAAATGTTTTGAGATTTTGAGATTTTTTTAGGACTACCCCCAATTTGAAAAAGTCGAGGATCCAAGCTGGTGGAAAAATGATTTTTTTGGACATCTTCAAGGAGGATTTCTCAGGAGACGTCCTTGTTAAAGTCGTAGGCCTTGAAGTTAACTTTCCAACGAGCTCTCAAATGGCCCGATCAGACCAACGCATCGCTTGTTATGATCAAAATACAAAGCTCGTGTCCGTAACACTTATAGGAAGGCACACTACCTTCATTCCGGGGCCGTTTGGACATCTCAGGTGGGCCTTTCATAAGCCTGTCGCCTAACTAGCATCACACCATGCCTAGGGCAAAGAATTTGGGGTTTTAAATTTTTTGAGATTTTGAGATTTTTTTTGACATCTTCGAGGAAGATTTCTCAAGAGACGTCCTCGTTAAAGTCATAGGCCTTGAATTTAGCTTTCGAACGAGCTCTCAAATGGCCCGATCAGACTAACGCAGCTCTTTTTATAACCAAAATACCAAGCTCGTGTCCGTAACACCTATAGAAAGGCACACTACCTTCATTCCGGGTCCATTTGGGCTCTCAGGTGGGCCTTTCATGGACCTATCGCGTAACTAGCATCACACCATTCCTATGGCAAAGAATTTGGGGTTTTAAATTTTTTGATATTTTCAGATTTTTTGTAGACTACCACCTTTGGAAAAAGTCGAGAATCCAAGTTGGTGGGAAAATGATTTGTTTGGACATTTTCGAGGAGGATTTCGCAGGAGACGTCCTCGTTAAAGTCGTAGCCCATGAAGTTAACTTTCCAACGAGCTCTCAAATGGCCCTATCAGACCAACGCAGCTTTTGTTATGACCAATATACCAAGCTCGTGTCCGGAACACCTATAGAAAGGCACACTACCTTCATTCCGGGGCCATTTGGGCATATCTCGTGGGCCTTTCATGGGCCTATCGCCTAACTAGCATCACACCATGCCTAGGGCAAAGAATTTGGGGCTTTAAATTTTTTGAGATTTTGAGATTTTTTGTGTACTCCCCCCTTTGGAAAAAGTCGAGAATCCAAGTTGGTGGAAAAATTATTTTTTTGGACATCTTCAAGGAGGATTTCTCAGGAGACGTCCTCGTTAAAATCATAGGCCTTGAAGTTAGCTTTCCAACGAGCTCTTAAATGGCTTGATCAGACCAACGCAGCTCTTTTTATGACCAAAATACCAAGCTTGTGTCCGTAACACCTATAGAAAGGCACACTACCTTCATTCCGGGGCCATTTTGGGCATCTCAGGTAGGCCTTTCATGGACCTATCACCTAACTAGCATCACACCATGCCTAGGACAAAGAATTTGGGGTTTTAAATTTTCTGAGATTTTGAGATTTTTTGTTGACTACCCCTTTGGAAAAAGTCGAGAATCTAAGTTGGTGGAAAAATGATTTTTTTTTGGACATCTTCGAAGAAGATTTATCATGAGACGTCCTCGTTAAAGTCGTAGGCCTTGAAGTTAGCTTTAGAACGAGCTCTCAAATGGTCCGATCAGACTAACGCAGCTCTTGTTATAACCAAAATACCAAGCTCGTGCCCGTAACACCTATAGAAAGGCACACTACCTTCATTCCGGGGCCATTTGGGCATCTCAGGTGGGCCTTTCATGGACCTTTTGCTTAAATAGCATCACACCATGCCTAGGGCAAAGAATTTGGGGTTTTAAATTTTCTTAGATTTTGAGATTTTTTGTGGACTACCCCCTTTGAAAAAATTCGAGAATCCAAGTTGGTGGAAAAATGATTTTTTGGACATCTTTGAGGAGGATTTCTCAAGAGACGTCCTCGTTAAAGTAGTAGGCCTTGAAGTTAGCTCTCCAACAAGCTCTCAAATGGCCTGATCAGACCAACGCAGCTTTTGTTATGACCAAAATACCAAGCTCGTGTCCGTAACACCTATAGAAAGGCACACTATCTTCATTCCGGGGCCATTTGGGCATCTCAGGTAGACCTTTCATGGACCTATATTTCTCAGGAGACGTCCTCATGAAAGTGGTAGGCCTTGAAGTTAGCTTTCCAACGAGCTCTCAAATGGCCCAATCAGACCAACGTAGCTCTTGTTATGACCAAAATACCAAGCTCGTGTCCGTAACACCTATAGAAAGGCACACTACCTTCATTCTTGTGCTATTTGGGCATCTCAGGTGGGCCTTTCATGGACCTATCGACTAACTAGCATCACACCATGCCTAGGGCAAAGAATTTGGGGTTCTAAATTTTCTGAGATTTTGAGATTTTTTTTGGACTACCCTTTGGAAAAAGTCGAGAATCCAAGTTGGTGGAAAAATGATTTTTTTGGACATCTTCGAGGAGGATTTCTCAGGAGACTTCCTCGGTAAAGTGGTAGGCAAAGAAATCATTTTTCCTAGGTTTGGAATTTGGACAAATTTTAGACTTTTTCGAAAAGGGGTAGTCCACGAAAAAATCTCAAAATTATAAAAAATGAAAATCCAAAATCCTTTGCACTAGGCAAGGTGTGATGCTATTAAGGCCATACGTGTACAAAACGCCCACCCAGATTGCTGAAATAGCCCCAGAATTACAGTGATGTGCCTTACAACAGGAGTTAAAGACACGTGCTCGGTATTTTTAGCATAACGAGAGTTGTGTTTGTCCGATCAAGGCATTTGATCAGTCGTTGGAAAGCTAATTCAAGGGATGCGACTTTACTGGGTTGTTTTCTAAGAAATGCTCATCTAAAATGGCAAAATAATCATTTTTCCTAGGTTTGAAATATGGACAGATTTTAGACTTTTTTCAAACGGGGTAATCCACGAAAATATCTCAAAATCATAAAAAATAAAAATTTAAAATCCTTTGCACTAGGCATGGTGTTATGCTATTAAGGCCATACGTGCACAAGACGCCCACCCGGGTGTCCAAATAGCTCCGGAATTACCGAGATGTGCCTTACGAACGGAGTTAAAGACACATGCTCGATATTTTTGTCATAACTAGAGTTGCGTTTCTTCGATCGGGGCATTTGAGCAGTCGTTGGAAAGCTAACTTCAAGGGCTACGACTTTACTGAGGTGTTTTCTAAGAAATTCTCCTTTAAAACTGCCAAAAAAAATTATTTTTTCAAGGTTTAGAATTTGGACAAATTTTAGACTTTTTCCAAAGAGGGTAGGGTAGTCCACGAAAAAATCTCAATATCACAAAAATTGAATCCAAAATCCTTTGCACTAAGCAAGGTGTGATGCTATTATGGCCATACGTGCACAAAACGCCCACCCGGGATGTCCAAATAGCTCCGGAATTACAGTGATGTACCTTACAACAGGAGTTAAAGACAAATTCTCGGTATTTTTGGCATAACGAGAGTTGCGTTTATCCGATCGGGGCATTTGAGCAATCATTGGAAAGCTAACTTCTGAGATCCCTACTGAAAAATTTGTCAAATAAGAGCTACGACTTTACTGCGAATGTTATTTGAGAAATCCTCCTCTAAAATGGCCAAAAAATTATTTTTCCTAGGTTTGGAATCTGGACAAATTTTAGACTTTTTTCAAAGGGTTAGTCCACGAAAAAATCTCAAAATCTCAAAAAAAATTCCAAAATCTTTTTCTCTAGGCAAGGTGTGATGCTATCCAGTCAATATGTCCACAAAATACCCACTTGGGATGTCAAAATTGCCCCGAAATGAGGGTAATGTACCTTACAATAGGACTTATGGACACATGCATGCTCAGTATTTTTTATGAAACGACAGATGAGTTGGTCTGATCGGGACATTTGAGCACTCATTTGAAAGCTAAATTCAAGAGTTGTCGATCACTTGAGAAATCATCCTTAAAGATGGCAAAAAAAATTATATTTAAATATGATTTTTTTGCCATTTGGACAACTTTTAGAGTTTTCCCAAAGGGGTTAGTCAATGAAAAATCTCAAAATCTCAAAAAATATAAAAATTCAAAATCATTTGCTCTATGCAGGGTTTGATGCTATTCAGGCAAAATGTCCACAAAATACCCACCCGCGATATCAAAATAGCCCTAAAATGAGGGTAATGTGCCTTCCAATAGGGCTTACGGAAACATGCTCCGTATTTTTGGCAAAATGAGAGATGCTTGGTCCGATCGAAGCATTTTAGTACTTGTTGGAAAGCTAACTTCAATAGCTATTGGTCCCGTCCCTGCAAAAATTACACATAACGAAACGCGGGACGACCCCTGTCTGGTCCTGTCTCTTCCCACACACACCCCCACTTTTAAGTTATTTTTCTATATTTTTTAGTCGTGTTTTTCATTTACTTTAAAACATATTTTGTCAAAAGATTTGAATTAATATAAGACTATTCAATTGCGATTTCGGTTTGGTGATTCTAGCGCACCTTACTCTTCCTTCTTTTTTTCTGTTAATTTTGTTGTGGAGCAACTCATGTTTGATAGGGGTCGTTTGTGTGCTTTAGACAACTTTGGTTTCGAGAAGCATTTTCCTTGATGAGCGTCACTGCTATCAGTAGTATTTGGCTTTCCACACCTTCATTAATAACATGATGAAGAGCCTTTGTTGTTTGCCGTTTTGTGGGATCGTTCACCTTTTTATATCAGCCTTGATTGTCGTTGCTTGCTCTCTTCTTCAAAGGTATTTCCATTTACCATTTTTTTTATCTTTTAAATTACCAAATAAAAATGGCTTGTGTGATATATTTCGAATTGTTACATTTTCTAAAAGAAAAAAAAATCCGGGAAATACTCGTGTCTCTATCAGAATTCAGAAGTTGAGTGGAAAGCCAGGCTGCCAATTAATATTGCCAAGTATAGGCATAGCTACTAGCTAGCTAACTAAACAACAAGATTGGCCAGCTAGCAAGATACAACTTAATTAGCACTTTACTGTTCGATCACTTATACAAGTTTTCGATCGATCGATTAATTAAGGTGTTTAATATATTGTTCCATCCCTAAAATATATACATAAAGCGCTAACTTTTGTTTATCATAATTAAGGGAGCTATATTTATTACGATATATATGTGTGTGTGCACGGAGATATATGTTTAATTTGAATAAGCTGTTGGAGGGAGCTTTGCTCAAAACGATAACAGCAACACCAAAACGTGGCGTTTTGGTTAATTATATGAAATCAGCAATCGAATATTGACTGAATAAGCTGATCGATCTATTTATGGTGCGTATATACGTATATTATCAATTTTCAGTTAGATGGACGTTACGTACTTGATTAACTACTGAAGCATGCAATTCAATGCATGGTACGTAGTATATACGTATATTATCAATTTTGACACTCGGAATGTTGGGGCGTTACACTCTTTATCTTTTAATTTTTCAATACAAAAATTTTCTGCACGTCTCAATTTACCATTAAATTAAATGAAACCGCATATGCATTAATCGAACATTACAGGTGGAATCGCACGCACTGCACTGCACTATACTAAATTAAGGGTAGGCCACCATTGCACTTGAGCATGACACAAAATAATAATTATCTATATAAGCATGCAACACCAAAAATCAAATAATTTACCAAACCGTGCTTATATAAGACAAAATATTTACAGGACCAAAGAATATTGTAAAACTGTAAAAAGGAGGTCTTAAAATAATTTGTCCCACGTCTTCATAAAATAATCTCAATTAAATTAACGTTAGATATGCATTGACAAATAAAAAGAAAATCTCTTGAGCTCCGCTAGGGTTTTCAGGGTTTTGTTTATCGCATCCATATATATTCTTTGATCGATCTGTCGAGCTTCGACAACAACAATGATATGGTTAAACTCCGATGATACTGCCTATTGTTGCCAGCGTCCATCAAGGCCAAGAGAGTGGCTGAAATCAAAGTTCCTCTATTTTCTTTAATGTATGCAAATGCATTGCATGTCTGGATCTAGGATTTGTTTGAACATATATTACTGATATTGCCTTTGTGCAAAACTCCTTTAGTGGATTTTGAATTGGACTGACTTTTGTGACCTTGAGAATTTAGAATTTGATTTGAACCTCATGAACAAACCTAAACCTCTTGTGTTGATCTTAAATATATGCTTTAATTCCTTTCAGTTCTTGCTTACTTCAATCTCATTTTCGTAATTCAAATCGCTTCCGCTCATTTGAAATCTTATTACATCTACTATATAACAACAAGCTTAGTGTATATCATTTTAATTTGAATCAACAAATGACAATATGTGTTGGCTCCATTTTTAAATTTGGATAAAATGCTATCACATGATTTTAGAATATTTAATGACTTTGAAGTCTTAATTAGGGTTAATATTCGAGTCAATGCTCGATTATTTTTAACTTATTTAAAAATTAATCAAGTCTAAATTTAACTATGTATAGGACTTCTAATGTATAACCAACTTTTATGTTGTACATCGAAAAAAAAATAGATAATTATAATTAAGTAAAAGCCAAAAAAAGGATAATTATAATTAAGCTTAGCATGGATTATGTCAGCATTACTTCACTTGGTGTAACATGTCTCATAATTTCTAGGTATGTCGTATATGTGGTGAATGATATATATCTCCATAGTATATATTTTATATAAATAAATTGGCAATCAAATAATTAATCATTTGAGCATTATATAAGATACGTCCCTTTCACTAATCTTGGCGGGAGATTTTGTATAGCGCCCAAAAAACACAAATCAATTGATGGATAGTGATATATTAATTAAATTATGAGGCATGTGAAAAAAATTATGTGATTTTCTGTCATCGATGATATCGATCTCCCACAACACAGTACGTGACATCTCTCCACAAATTATAGCTAGTGGCCTTAATTCGATCGATAGCGATGGGAGTCCATTTTCCTCCATTTTTGTTTATATATTTGTGGATCTAACCATCACATTACATTAACATTACAAAGATATTTTATTTACCGATTTTTATGCCAATTATATTTACTTCCAAGTTCCAACGGACACCTTTATTCAAAATACAGAGTATTTTGAAATAGTACGTACGCACGTACGTACGTGGGCAAGCCATGCATGCGATTCAATACGGATCCTTTAATTCCACTTTAAAAAAAAATAATAAGTTGCCACTCAAAAAGGTTTTATCCTCCCGTGTAAAACACGAAAGTATAATTGAGAGATTTAGTTATAACTCTCATTTTTTAAAAACAAAAGTTACAAAAGTATAAGTATAACTCTCGTTTTTTAAAGAGGAGAGTACAACTTTTTTTATGTCTCATTTTTTAAACACGGCAGTTATAAAATTGAGTTGTACTCACATATTTCAAAAACGAGAGTACAATTTTAACTATGCCTCCCTTTTTTAAACACAAGAGTACAATTTTAAAACGACTGGGGGATTTAGCAGTGGCGGAACCTGAATTATACATTCGAGGGGGCCAAAAAAATATTTGGGATTTTTTTAATTGTTTTTATATCAAATGCATACAAATATTTAAAATTATTGTTCTAAAAAGTTAATATTGAGATTTGAACCCTTGATTTGTAGATTAAAATACTTCTCTTTTACCAACTAAGCTAGATAATTTAGTTGTTAAAATACTTTTTACTACTAAATGTAATAACAATTTTATTACACATAACATTATTTTTTTTTTCCGACCGGAGGGGCCACGGCCACCTCCTGCCCCCAAAGAGTTTCGCCACTGGGATTTAGTTATAACTCCTATTTTTTAATGGGAGTTATAAAAGTAGGTATAACTCTTGTTTTTTGAAGACGAGCGTACAACTATATTTTTTATGCCTCTCAGTTCTTAAGCATGTAAGTACAATATATTTTATCATTAAATTTTGTTATAAAAGTTCATAAATATCTAAATATTATTGTTGATTGTTTCATTACCTTCTGATGTATGGTTCGATATTCTTCTATCGTCACAGGTAGTATCGGCGGCGACTAGGGCAAAATATTGTATCACTATTGTATATTTTCATCATATTAAAAGCAAATTATATCTCTAGTCTTCCGTGTTTTAAATACGGAAGGCAAACTACCATTTTTTACTCTCATATTTAAACAGCAAAAGGAAAAAAAATAGTTTTGACCTTCCCGTTTTTAGAAAATGGAAGGTATAAAGTGAATTTGACGATATATTTTTTAAAACGGAAGACAAAAAGCAGTTTTTCACTTCCGTATTTAGAAAAATAAGGTATAAAGTAAATTTGAACTTGCGCTTTTTTAAACACGGAAGTCGGAAGATATATATATATAGTAATATTTTTCAAAAAATAAAAATTAAAAAGAAATAATGAAGGTGGCACCAACTTTCATTTCCAAAATACGGAAGTGTTTTTTAGTGCCCCGCCAAATTTTTTATCTTTTTTAAAAAAAATGAGATAATAATTAAAATCATTTTTTAAATTATAACAATAATTAAAATCAATTACTACAGTAATTACGTTGTAAATGTAGTATTTATCATCGTACAAGTCACTTTGTTTTATATATTCAATGCTGTAGATGATGATACACTGTTTTATATGCGCCACTCGTTTTATTAAACATTAGTTATGACTAAATTAATTAATTAATTGAAATTTATTAAGTAGTCAAGTCAAGTAGATATAGCTTAGTTTATGTGGTGGAGATATATGAGATGTGCACTGATGGCAATAGTGGCGTTACATCATATATAGTAAATAAATTAATTAATTAAAAATATGCATTCTCGATCTTATACAATGCATACACCATATCCGAGTCCTAGGTAGTAGATCTATATTAATTATACAATACATCACGATATATATATATATATATATATATATATATATATATATATATATATATATATATATATATATATATATATAAAATATATATATATATGATGGACAACGTTGAAGGCCGGGGAAAATGAGAGTGCAAACACTATATATGAAACCACTTCAATTCCATCTTAATATACAGTACGTGAAATCCGATCAAAAATCTTATCTTATACTATCTCTATATAATATATATCATTTGTCAAATATCAACGTTCTCCAACTTGGTGCTCCATCTTCATTTCTTAATCTATAGTGGATATATAAGTTAACGTACACACCCTCGCTATCTGATCCTCGATCACCTCGCCCCTACGTCCGTCCTAATCTCTCAATTTACTTTTGTTTAGGGATGAATACATATCCCCACTAGCTTTTCACGATAAGATTTAACCAATTTACTTTAAGTTGTTCATCGGATAAGATTGAGAAAAAAAATGAATTATTGGCTATTTAACCAATTTTACACTTTGCATGAAAGCTTAAAATAGGAAAAAAGAATAATTAACATTTTAGCAAATAAATGTTGTAAAAAAAATGGACAAATGAACAAAAGAGGATAATATGAGAAGTTGGGGAGTATTATATATAGAATATACTAGATTTATTACTCGTCTGTTGCGTGATTTGTTAATAAATTTTATTATATAAACTATTTTTTAATTAATATAAATTCTTATTCCATATAAAGCAAATATATAGTCTTCAATTGTGTTATATTATATTCAATTTTGACCAAATATATTGTATTCAATTTTGATCGGATAGATTATTTGATCTAAAAAGATAAGTTTTCTAACTAATTAAGATATAAGGTTGAATATTTATAAAAAATAAGTGGGATCATTAATTGAGATGGCAAAATTATATTGGCTTATTAATTCATGTGGTTAAAAAAGATAATAGCATATTAATCCAAAATATAACATGTATGCGATATTATCACCATTTTAAATCAGAATATGACACGTATATAAATCCTATCAGAAGCCGTTTCAGGCCTCTGTTTTAGTATATTATATAGATAGATTAGAAATTAAACACAATCAAAGAAAAAATTAAAAAAATTATCATTAATGATAAGTAAAAGTCACACGTATTTTATTATTCAATTGATTGAGAGAGAGTGAGAGACTATTCATTTATTATATCAATATTGCAAAGTTTGATTTTAGGCTATCTAGCAAATATTTTCTTTGGTCAAACTAAAATTATGAACGTGTTGAAAGTTTTTAGTAGAGCAATTATAAAATTCAATAATAATATGTAATGTATTAATTAGCAACTTATAGATCGAATGTCACGTTTTTCAGGCCGGTTTGGCCGACATATATATTCAAGAATGAAGAAATTAAAGGTAACCTATATAAGCTAGGTGAATTCCCACTGATGACATCCATTTATTTTTTCTAACCTTTTATTAACTGGTATTTAAAGCCTAATTAAGATTAATGTCAAGTTGTTGATGTTTTTATTTAAACCAATTATCAATTAAAAAAGAGAAAATTTGCTGGGAATGCACTATTTTTGGCTGAATTGGTGAAATGTCCAACTTTTGGGACAAATTGAAAAACTGTCCACCCAATTAAAACCTCGTCCTTTCTCTCCTTTCTCTCCTTCTTTCTCTCGCTCGCTCACCTATTTCGCTCAGAGAGATCTCTGATCGACGTCGGAATCCGGCGAAGCTCCTTCGCTCATCGTTCGGCGCCGGATCTAATCTTTGTCTTCTTCCTTCCTTTCCTCAGATCGTTCCTCCCCTGTTATTCATCATCGACGCCATCGACGCCTTCCTCAGATCTTCCCCTGGACTCCTCCGATTCAACTATGGACTGCGCTCTTCCTCCCCCCGCTCTTCCTCCTGGCGCCGCCGGTTAGTGGCTAGATGCGCCACTGCCCCTCGTCTCCCCTGTACTCTTGCTGATCTTGCGTCTTGCCGGCGTCGATTTCATCAAAAGCAACAACGCCACCGGTTCTCTTGTCTCGCTTACCGAAGATCCGCGCTATGAAGGTCTGGATCTGGATTCGTGTTCTCGCGTGCAGTTCGATTGAGGACAAAGGCATCTAATCACGATCGAATCGCCTACCGGAGCGAGCGATCGAGGGAGCGGCCGGAATTCGTCTTCAGATCTCCGTCAATCAATTGCAACCGAATCAATTTGACTGGATTTCGTCTTCATTTCTCCGTCAATTAATTGCAACCGAATCAATTCGACTGGAATTCGTCTTCCGGTGGCGAGGCTCACAGCCATGGCTGTTCGACGAGGGGTGTTTCTGAATCTCTAACCGATGGCGAGGGGGAGAGGGGCCGATTGAGAGAGAGATGCGGACCGATTGCGCCGGAGCGAGCGAGCGAGGTCGATGGAGCGGTCGGAGCGAGATCTGTCGGGGAGGTGTTCATCGATTACAGAGGGAGGGAGAAAGGTAGAAGAAGACTTTTTTTGTTAAATTACAAAAATCACCCTATGAATATGAGAAATTAAAAAATCTATCTATATGTTATTATGTGATCCATAATCTATATTTTTATTTTTTGCACAACAAAATGTTATATTTGCACAACTTACGGTTATATTTGCACATGCACAACGTACTCTTATATTTGCACGACAAAATGTAAAAATAAAATAAAATAAAATAAAATAAAACTAGACTTGGGTCATATTTGCACAACTTACGGTTATATTTGCACAACGTACTCTTATATTTGCACAACAAAATGTTAAAAAAAATAAAAAAAATAAAAAAACTAGACTTGGGTCATATTTGCACAACTTACGGTTATATTTGCACAACGTACTCTTATATTTGCACAAAAAATTTTAAAAAAAAATGATGAAAAAAACTAGACTTGGGTCATATTTGCACAACTTACGGTTATATTTGCACAACGTACTCTTATATTTGTACGATAAAATGTTAAAAAATAAAAATAAATAAAAATAAACTAGACTTGGGTCATATTTGCACAAGTTACGGTTATATTTGCACAACATACTCTTATATTTGCACGACAAAATATTTTAAAAAAATTTAAAAAAAAATAGACTTGGGTAATATTTGCACAACTTACGGTTATATTTGCACAACGTACTCTTATATTTGCACGAAAAAATGTTAAAAAAAACTAGACTTGGGTCATATTTGCTCAACATAGGATTATATTTGCACATGCACAACATACTCTTATTTTTGCACGACAAAATGTAAAAAAAAAAACTAGACTTGGGTCATATTTGCTCAACATACGGTTATTTTTGCACATGCACAACATACTCTTATTTTTGCACGACAAAATGTAAAAAGAAAAAAGAAAAAGAAAAAGAAAAAAGCTAGAGTGGGGCTATAGGCAAGATGATAAAATTGCTATTGACAAGATGGACACTCCACCAATTTGTCCAAAAATGTGGACAATTCACCAATTAGGACAACTTTTTTGGACATTTCACAAACTCTCCCATTAAAAAATTAAGTGTATGTTAAGTTGTTGATGTTTTTTTATTATGCTCGATCAATAAAAAATTTATTCTGATTATAGATATATATTGTATTTTATACAGTATGCATCAATGATATTTAATCATTTACCATTTTTGTAACACAAGTGTCAGCTCATATTGACTGTAAAATTTAAATACATACAATTTTAATTTGTAAGAGCATCCATAATGGTTGGGAGCCCCCCTCCCGATTTTACTTTATCCTTCAATTTGGGAAACTCAACCATTGTAAACAACCTTTCCAAATTTGAAGTGTTCTAATATATTGGTAACCTTCTCATATTCGAAACTAAAATGATGACACACGTGTACAACTTAATCTATTATTTCATTTCTTTTATTTTTCTTAATAGATTTTAATTAAAAGAATCAAAATTATTAACAATTTAATTTAAATATTTTAAATTAGTAAAAGTAATTATCAAATATAAATATAATATTAAATTAATAAATTTTTTGAATGGTCAAATTTATTAACAATTTATTTAAAATATTTTAAATTATTAAAATTAAATATCAAACATATTTAGAAAATTAAATGAATTTTTTTATATTGATAAATTAATTCAATTGTTTAATATTTAAAATTATAGGAGAAATATAAGGGGCATTTACTAGAACATCCATATTTTTCGCCTTTATTAGCATTTTTTCCACCAATATGTACATATTAGCAAAAAGTTTACCTTCCTTCCCCCTTCCCCTGCCCCTTGCATGTGCCTTTGTGCCCCTCCACGTGTGCACCTCTCCTGTTTCAACATTTTTTTCACGTCAGCACTTTTTTCACGTCATCACTTTTTCACGTCAGCACTTTTTACCAACATCAGGGATGCTGATGCCTACGTCGAGGATGTTGACGCCGATGTCAGGGAAGCCGACGATGTTGACGCCGACGTTGGGGATTTTGACGCCAACATCGGGGATGTTGACACCCACACCGGGGATGCTGACGCCGACGTCGGGACGCCGGTAATGCTGATGCCAATGTTGGGGATGTTGACGCCGATATCAAGGATGCTGACACCAACATCGGGGATGTTTACGTCGAGAATGATGATGCAGACGTCAGGGATGTTAACGCCGACATCGGGGATGCTGACACCAACACCGAAGATGTTGCGTTCGGGAATGTTGATGCCAACATCGGGGATACTGACGCTGACATTAGAGATGCTGACACCAACACCGAAGTTGTTGACCCCGAAGTTGCTGACGTCGCAGTTGTTGACACTGAAGTTGCTGACGCTGGAGTTGCTGACGCGTATACTGCTGACACCCACGCCGAAGTTGCTTGACAACAAACTAATTGTTTATGAGACTTGAAATTTGCTTAATTTTATATTTTGCTTCATTTAAGACATTTCATCGAACACTTTCCCGGGCGTCCCCCATACATTTGAACGAGGAAAACAAGGCCGCAATCGGGAGCGATTCCGCTCTTTGTGAACCTTTTCGAGATCGGAGGGATAAGAGGCAAGAAGGACGCCTCGGATCTGAGCAGGAAGAGATCACCACCATGGGAGACGAGTAGCCATGGGATGACGAGCAGTCATGGGAGAAGAGATCACCTCGGATTGGATCTGAGCGATTCCTCCCCTCGCTCCCTCAAGGACGACGAGCAACCATGGGAGAAGAGAAGCCATGGGGAAGAGCTACACAATTTCTATATATGAGATTTAAGGTTGGATCTGAGATTTGGGAGGAGAAAAGAAAATAGGTGTGGTGAACTTTTAGCTAATTTGTAGAGGGTGGTGGACACTTTTCTAATTAGAGCCTAAAAAATGGCGTGCGGAACAGATTAATTCAAAATATAATATATGGGTATGGAAAAAATATGATATAGATTATTGAACAACTCGAATATTGTAGGTAGTGAGAAATGAATTAAGGAGTGTTGAAAATAAATATAGTTAAAAATAAGGTGGATAAATAAGGGAAAAAAAAAGAGAGAGAAAGTTTGAGAAATATTACTATTGGGGGTGCTTTAATAAGCAAAGATGATATAGTCGTTGTCAACCGAGCTGTAACACGTCAAATCAACCTCAACCTCAACCTCAATATGTAATGTACGATCCATGAGGGAATTTGATTAGTTATATACTCCAGTGCAGAAATATACAGTATATATTTTAAAAAAATAATAATAAGGATGGAGGTGGTTGGCCATTAGATAGTTGCAAACAATATAGTTGGGAGGGAATGATGGGGAGTGGTGGTCCAATATGTGTCTCTTATTGCGCAATATATGGATGCCCCTGTTTTAATTAAGCTCGCTTTTAAAATGCGGGCAACATCCCAGCTACAGCTAGGTAAGCAAATTCCACCTCCACCTCCACCTCCACCTCCACTTGTGTGTGTATATATATATATATATATTCCATATCCAGCCGGCCAACCCAAACACGGCCTAAGCACCCAATTGCAATTGGTACTAGAAATGAAAGAAATGACGCGGCCTTGAAATTTAGATTCAGTCGTCTCAACTCCAACAGCTCTTACGTACTTAAATTTGAGTTGGAGAATGACCAGAGGTGAGGGTGATGAGCAAGATGGAGAAGCAGGGCACGTGCATTACTAACTCCATTTATGATTTATCTATCCATCGTTAATCTGCGCGCTAGCTTAATTATACATTATCCGATCCATTCTTAGTTATTATATATATAAATATGTGTGGGTGTGGGTGTGGGTGTGGGGGGATCGGAGGGTTAATATATATTTATAGGGGCCGGGCCAGGCCGGGCCGGGGTGGTGCAGGTAGAGTAGCTAGATGAGTGTGTGTGGGTTAGTACTTCATGTGCCCGTCTTCCCCATCGTGCCCGCCCTACCTTGACAACAAGCTTAAGCTAGCTAGTCGACGGCGGGCTCTTGATCCATCCATCCAGGTCAGTCTCTTTTTACCTAATTAATTTATACCTTAATTCCATCTATATGCTCCATCTCTAAATTAAGTTTTCTTAATTATCTTTATCATGGACTGCCCCGCCGATCAACTAACATCAATCTTCATTAATTATTTTCTGAATCCATTTAGGTAGGTAGCTATCCTTAATAATTAGTTATGGATTAATTACTCCATATATATATATATATATATATATATATATCCACAGAGGCGGATCCAAACGGGGGCATGTGGGGGCAAGTGTCCCCACCCTCATCCGACAAACCCCATATATGTATTCTCCTCGTTGATAGCTTCGTTTTGATATATAATATGCATTAATCCGATATCCGAGTAAAAAGTTATGAATGTTTGAAAATTGAAGGTATATTAATCATTTTAAATCTTATTTAAATAACCCACAATCCTTTTATATTTTATTTAGATTGACATTCCTATACTATAATTTATCTTGAGATCTTTGAAATGAGATGTTATATTACTCATTTCGACAATTAGGTAAGAAATTACGAAAGTTTAAATGAGAAAAAATGTCAGATTTTCTACTTTGCAAGAGATATCGTCTCATCGAGTTGGTTTTAGTGTTGTCGGTTACAAAATTTATAGTGGACAGAGCTTTTATCTGCTATGAGTATTATCAAGTCATATTTGTGCAACAAGATAAGATAAGATTTTCTCTCTGAGTGTTTTATCTGCTAGGTTGAAAAAGATCTTTTCAAGCTTGCGCATTGATAATGAGATTATCATTCAACATTTTTAGGGTATGGAAACCCATAAAATGAATTTACCCATGTCGAGTTGAGCTATTTCATTATAAAAACTCTAATTAGCCATTGTTAATGTGCCTTGAACGATTGTTGACCGGCGACGCATCGGGGGGTCCGGGGGGCGGAGCCCCCCGGCGGTGGTCTCGCAGCGAGTCGGGGGTCCAGGGGGCGACGCGCCCCTGGCGGGGGGGCTACGGGGGGCTAGGGGGGGCAGCGCCACCCCGCCTTTACGGTATGCGATGTTTATTGTAAACAGGCCTATCGTCTGTCTATTTTGGGCTTTCAGTCCATTGTCTGTTTAGGGTTCCATGAGTCTCTTCATATACTCATGGAACGCCGACCCCTTGTAACCCTAATCTGTTTTGCTTCCTCTAATAAGAAAACTGGTTCTCTGCCCGTGGATGTAGGCAACACACCGTTGCTGAACCACGTAAATCTCTGTGTTGTTCTTCGCTAATTTCATTCTCGTTATAACAAACTGGTATCAGAGCGAGGTTGTTGATTTCCGCCGAGAATGATGTCTAGTTTTGTGTTGAAGATCGACAAGTTTACTAGAAGAAATTCTTTCAGTCTGTGGCAGATCAAGATGCGGGCTTTGCTAAAACAGCAAGGTTTATGGACACCGTTGGCCGCCGACAAGAAGGGGGCAGATACAACCACCGCTGAGTACGGCCTTCTGGAGGAGAAGGCTCATTCGACGATTATGTTGTGTCTCGCAGACGATGTCATAACAGAAGTTGCTGATCAGGAAACCGCAAGCAAGTTGTGGCTAAAGTTGGAGTCTTTGTACATGACAAAGTCTCTGACGAACAAGTTGCTTCTGAAACAACAGTTGTTCGGGCTGCGTATGCAGGAAGGTACACAAATCAGAGATCATCTTGATCAACTTAACACTCTATTACTTGAATTGCGTAATATTGATGTTAAGGTGGAGGACGAAGATGTTGCCCTAATTCTGCTGGTATCCCTACCCTCCACATACGAGAACTTCGTTCAGTCGTTCGTCGTTGGGAAGGACACCATCACGTTGGAAGAGGTTAGATCGTCGCTTCACAGCAGAGAGTTGCGTCTGAAGGCAACCGCGTCAGTTACAGACAATCAGGCTTCCGGGCTTGTGGCAAACGGAGGCAAATCTGATGGTAGAAAGGGCAATAAGAAGAAGCATCGGCAAGATCGCAAATCAGGCCCTAAACCAAACGATGTTTGTAACTACTGCAAGGAGAAAGGTCATTGGAAGAATGACTGTCCGAAGAAGAAGAAGCAAGAGGAGGAGAAATCTGGGTCTGCAGCAGTAGCTGATTGTGGCAATACTTCTGAGGAGGATATTGTTATGTTAGCTGATGATCACACACACAGGGCTGATGTGTGGTATCTTGACTCTGGGGCATCCTATCATATATGTCCTAAAAGGGAGTTGTTTGCAACATATAGCCGTGCTGATGGGGGCAATGTATCCATGGGGAATGATGCTCTCTGCAAGGTTATTGGGACTGGCTCAATTAGGTTTTGGACAGATGATGGGAAATTTCGCACATTGGAGGATGTCAAGCACGTGCCATCCATGACGAAGAATCTGATATCCCTAACAGTGTTAGACGACAAGGGGCTCAGGTACACAGGTTATGGGGGAAAGTTACGTGTGTTCAGAGGCTTTGATGTGGTTCTGCAGGGAGTCAAGCGGGGAAAGGGAACTTTGTACACTCTACAAGGTTCCTCAGTTACAGGTACTGCAGCGGCTGTTTCTGCTGGGGTTCAGGAAGCTGATCTGACCAGGCTTTGGCATATGAGGTTGGCTCATATGAGTGAAAGAGGGATGCAAATTCTCTCGAAAGCAGATCTTCTGGGAGGCCATAAGGCCTAGAGCCTTGAGTTTTGTGAACATTGTGTGTTTGGGAAATTACATCGCAGCAAATTTCCTAAAGCGGTTCATCAAACAAAGGGCACGCTGGATTACATCCATTCAGACTGTTGGGGTCCTTCACGTGTTCAGTCCTTGGGCGGTCACAGGTATTTTTTGTCTCTGATTGACGATTACTCTAGGATGACTTGGGTATTCATGATGAGGCATAAAAGTGAGGCATTCAGTAAGTTCAGGGAGTGAAAGACTCTAGTAGAGAATCAGACTGGAAAGAAGGTCAAGAGGCTGCGAACTGATAATGGTCTGGAATTCTGTTCATCTGAGTTTGATGGGTTCTGCAGAGATGAGGGCATTGCTCGACATCATACAGTTAGATACACACCACAGCAGAATGGTGTAGCAGAACGAATGAATCAGACTCTTTTGGCGAAAGCAAGGTGTATGCTTTCCAATTCAGGCCTAGATAGGAGATTTTGGGCAGAAGCAGTTTCAACGGCTTGTTATCTCGTTAATCGGAGCCCACACACAGGTATTGACTGCAAAACACCTTATGAGGTGTAGACTGGTAAGGCTGCTGACTACTCTAATCTGAGGGTTTTTGGGTGTACTGCTTATTATCATGTTGATGAGGGTAAGCTAGAGCCAAGAGCTAAGAAGGGAGTCTTCATGGGCTATGGTACTGGAGTGAAAGGGTACAGGATCTGGTCTGACAACAAGATTATACTTAGCAGAAGTGTAGTCTTTGATGAGAGTTCTTTGTTGAATTCTAGGAAGAAGACCAGTGATGCAGTTGAGAAAGAGGCTGTTGCTGAGGAGGTGGAGTTGGACTTCACTCCATCTGAGAGTCAGCTACCTGATTTGGTCACAAACCAATCATCACAGTCAGGTACTATTGAGTCAGACACTACTGAGACAGAGGCTATACCACTAGACACGGGAGCAGGTGGAGCAACACATCGCAGTATTGCTCTAGATCGGCCAAGAAGGGCTGACATCAGACCTCCTGCGAGATATAGGTCTGATGAGCCGGTGGGATATGCCTTGCAGGTGGTCGAGGAGGTGGAGGATGATGCTCCGTCCACCTACAAGGCTGCTATTTCTGGACATGAGTCAGCACATTGGCTTGCAGCAATGGGAGAAGAGATGGAGTCTCTTCAGAAGAATCAGACTTGGGAGCTTGTCAAATTGCCTGCTGATAGGAAGGTGATTACTTGCAAATGGGTCTTCAGGAAGAAGGAAGGACTATCAGCTGTTGAGGGTGTTAAGTACAAAGCATGAGTAGTTGCAAGAGGATTCAATCAGCGAGAGGGAGTAGACTACAATGAGATTTTCTCACCAGTGGTCAGACATACTTCTATCAGGGTGCTACTAGCAATGGTTGCACATCAGGATTTGGAGCTTGAGCAACTAGATGTGAAGACAACTTTCCTACATGGAGAGTTGGAGGAGGAAATATACATGTCTCAGCCAGATGGTTTTCAGGTTCCTGGAAAAGAGAACCATGTTTGCAGACTGAAGAAGTCTTTGTATGGGCTGAAACAGTCACCAAGGCAGTGGTATAAGCGATTTGATAGTTATATGGTGCAGCTGGGATACAACAAGAGTCCATATGATTGTTGTGTTTACCACAACAGTGTGGATGATGGTTTACGTATTTATCTGGTGTTGTACGTGGATGATATGTTGATTGCTGCTCAGAACAAGTCAGATATCCAGAAGCTGAAGGATTGTCTTAGTGCAGAGTTTGATATGAAAGATTTGGGTGCTGCTCGAAAGATTCTGGGAGTAGAGATCTATAGAGACAGGAAGCAGAGAAAACTCTTCTTATCTCAAGAAGGGTACATCAAGAAGATATTGAGCAGGTTTGGAATGTCTTCGGCTAAGTCTATAGATACTCCAATGGCGTCTAACAGCAAGCTGGGAATGTACACACTTCAGACTGAGGAGGAGAAGGAGTACATGTCTAAGGTCCCTTATGCCAGCGCAGTGGGGAGTCTAATGTATGCTATGGTCTGCACTCGACCAGATCTAGCAGTTGTTGTTAGTGTGGTAAGCCGCTTTATGGTTCAGCCTGGGAAGGAACACTGGCAAGCTGTGAAGAGGATCTTTAGGTACCTCAGAGGCACTACTGATGTTGGTCTGTGCTATGGGAATGATACAGAGTGCTTGGTTGCTGGGTTTTCAGACTCTGATTATGCCGGCGATGTGGACAATAGGAGATCGATGACTGGCTATGTTTTCACTCTTGGGAGTTCTGTGGTGAGTTGGAAAGCAACTCTACAACCTACAGTCACTTTGTCTACCAAAGAGGCAGAGTACATGGCGTTGACAGAAGCTGCTAAGGAGGGAATCTGGCTTAAAGGCTTGGTCAATGATCTAGGCCTACATCAGGATCAGGCTTTAGTGTATTGCGACAGCTTGAGTGCAATATGCTTAACCAAGGATCAAGTTCATCATGAGAAGACGAAGCACATTGATGTCAGGTACCATTTTCTGAGGAATGAGAAGAGAATCAGGGTGAAGAAGGTGGGAACTGCTGATAATCCCGCTGATATGTTCATTAAGCCAATTCCAGAGAGCAAGTTCCAACATTGTTTGGACTTGCTTAATATCACCAGTTGTTGAGTTGCCCTACGGGGCAATCTGGGTCCTTCATCAAGGACCAATCTGAGGCAGAGAACGTCTGGGCACTTGTCATAGGTCATCTGTTTCTGAGAGGATTCAAGTCAAGGTGGAGATTTGTTAATGTGCCTTGAACGATTGTTGACCGGCGACGCATCGGGGGGTCCGGGGGGCGGAGCCCCCCGGCGGTGGTCTCGCAGCGAGTCGGGGGTCCAGGGGGCGACGCGCCCCTGGCGGGGGGGCTACGGGGGGCAGCGCCACCCCGCCTTTACGGTATGCGATGTTTATTGTAAACAGGCCTATCGTCTGTCTATTTTGGGCTTTCAGTCCATTGTCTGTTTAGGGTTCCATGAGTCTCTTCATATACTCATGGAACGCCGACCCCTTGTAACCCTAATCTGTTTTGCTTCCTCTAATAAGAAAACTGGTTCTCTGCCCGTGGATGTAGGCAACACACCGTTGCTGAACCACGTAAATCTCTGTGTTGTTCTTCGCTAATTTCATTCTCGTTATAACAGCCATGAAGATTGTTTTGTTCTAGTAACTAGTTTATTTTTTTATCGCTATTTTGTAGTGTGGAAGACCTTATGTGTTGTACGAATTTATGTTATTCATTGTCGTTTGTTATCGGTGTGCCCCCACCCTCTTCGGATTCTGGCTCCGCCACTGTATATCCATCTCTCTCTAGCCTATATAGCATCAAAGGGATTGTTTCATTTCGATCTTCTTCTTGTTTCACGTACAAGTTATGTCAATTGCTCACAACAAAATATGGGAAAACCACCCTTTAAATATGGAAAAATGTACAACCTTATTTTATATTTGGGAAAATTACAGAAAACCACCCTTTAAATATGGGTGTTTTCACTTAACCACCCCTTAAATTTAAAATTACAGAAAACCACCCTTTAAATGGTATTTGTTTACAACTCACCACCCATTCAACTATTTTCGTTACTTTATCATTAAATATATTATATTTTAATATTTTTAAACTCAAATTTGATTGTAAATATATCAAATTTTGAATTTAAGGGCCCAATTATATTTTAGGGATAATTGTATTTATTTTTAAAAATAATAATCAATAAAGCCTAGAATTATTATCTTAATTTATGTTTTGAAAATGTTTATAAATTTTTAAAACATTATGTAAATTAATCTTATTTAAAATATAAATAAATAAGAGTAATTTCCATAATATTTTAAAATTTTATAAACATTTTCAACCATAAATTAAGATAATAATTCTAGGCTATATTTATTATTATTTTTTAAAATAAATAAAATAATCCCTAAAATATGATCGAGCCCTTAAATTCCAAATATTAATATATTTACAATCAAATTTGAGTTTAAAAATATTAAAATATAATATATTTAATGATAAATTAAAGAAAATAGTTGAATGGGTGGTGAGTTGTAAACAAATACCATTTAAAGGGTGATTTTCTGTAATTTTAAATTTAAGGGTGGTTAATTGAAAACACCCATATTTAAAGGGTGGTTTTCTGTAATTTTTCCTTTATATATATATATATATATATATATATATATATATATATATATTTATATATATATATATATATATGGTGTGGTTCGGGTGTACACGCCCCTTAAGGTGTACTTTGTTCACAAATATTATTCGGTGAAATGTGAAACATTATTCGGTGAAAGTTAAAGCATTATTCGGTGAAATGTGAAACATTCTACCAAATACTGTTATGTTTTCTTTTTCCATTCAGTTCAAATGAAAACGTCCTAATTCCACTGAATAATTTGTGACATTCTACCGAATAATGTTTAGTTTTTTATTCATATATTTCAAATAAAAGAAACCTCAATTCCCTAAACAATATTTACAATTTATACAAAAAATGCTTCAAATTTCACCAAATAATGTTACTCATTCCCCTAAACAATACTCATATTTCACCGAATAATGCTTCAAATTTCACCGAATAATGTTTTACATTTCACGAATAATATTTGTAAACAAGGTACACCTTAAGACTTGTGTACAAATGATCCATACACTATATATATATATATATATATATATATATATATATATATATATATATATTGTATTTTATTAATTTGGATGCATCTTTTTCGATTCTTTTTTGTCCGTCCGGCCCGTTTATGTTCCTAATAACAGGAGATTCAATACTTAGGTAGGTACCTCTTAAGCTTTGATCAGAGAGACTGCAATTATCACATTATATAGAAATATGTGTGTGTGAGGGGGGCTTAATTGATAGAGCGATATATTATAGAGAGGCTGGGGTGTCATCAGTAAGCGTGGTCACGGGTTACGGGTCGATCTGTGACCCGGCGGGTTCGGGTTGACGGGTCCACAGGTGTAGATGGGTAGCGAGTTAGGGTTAGGGTCGGGGATTTTAAAACCCGCTGACCAGGCGAGTCCGACCCGGCGGGTCAACCCGTCATTCCAAAGTTTTTTTTTTTGAAAAAAATATTTTTTAAAGTTTATAATTATTATTAGGGCAAATTGTGAAAAATAGCATGAACTTTAGGGGTAGTTGCGTTTAATAGCATAAACTTTCAAAATTTTAAAAATAATCACCAACTTTGGTTCTGGTTGCAATAAGTGGCACATCTATTGTTTTTTTTTGAAATATCACCTCTTATTAACATTCTTTGTAAAAAAAATCATCCAATTTTCAATTTAAAAAAATGCTCATATTTCATTTGTAAAAACAATCCATTTTCATTTTTAATTTTAAAAAATATAATTTATTTTATAAAACACTACTTTTCCCCTTTTTTTCTTAAAAGAATACACTCATTATTTACACCCGGTTAAAAAAAGACTTATTTTATTTTCTCCATAAACTCGGTTTTTTTCAAAAAATTAAATAATAAGTAATGTCTTTAAAATGAAAAAGGAGTGTCTTAAAAAGATACAAATTAACACCTAAAAAAGCACCGATTTGTAGGGATGGCAATGGGTCGGGTGATGGGTGGATGATCTACTTCCGTCACCCGACCCACCACCAAAAACCCTTCACCCTACCCGACCCATCACCCACCAAATATTTCACCCGCCCCGTCCACCCATCACCCACTGGGTAATCGGGTGGATCGGGTGATAATTCGGGTGAAATACAAGACATCAAATTCATCAAAAAATTTTATTGAAAAACATACGTCGAACACATCGACGAATAAACATTAATTAGGAGTCCATTGCATTCACATTTCCATTTTAATTAGGAGCCAATTGGATTGCATATCTTCAAATAAAAATTGCATAACTTACTTTATGACAAGATATTTCCATTTTAATAGTTTGATAGGTATCTTGAATTAGGGTTTGGGGGTAGATTGATAATTTCACATATAAAATATAATTATATAATATAAGTCGGATGACGGGTCCGGTGACGGATCGGGTGATGGGTCGGGTAACGGATGGGGAATGTCTTCACCCGAATCCGATCGACCCGACCCATCACCCATTCACCCATCACCCATCTAATATCCGTTTTATTTTGGATTTTCACCCACTTTTTTGGGTCGGGTAAGACGGATATCCGTCGGGTGCAGGTGAAATTGCCATCCCTACCGATTTGTAGCTAATTTTTTAACCTCTTTTATTAACAATTTTTACTTGTTTTTTTTCGTCTCATACACCCATTTAAACTACTTATAAAATAAACACCTATTTGTACTCAATTTTTACCTGTTTTTTTACACACCCAATATCAAAACTAAAAAAGGTCCAAAAACTAAGGGAAAGAGGGAGAGTTAGGAATAGGGAAAAAGGGGTAAAAATATGGAAATGAACATTTACTTCATTTATTTAAAAAGTAGACATTTACGTAATTATAACAAATTTTTTTTTTCGGAATTTTCGCCTGGTGCCCCTGAGGTAAGGGCAAATTCGCCAGGTATACAAAAGTTTTGAATAATTCGCCAAATACCCCTGAGGTTTCGTATTTTTTTGCTAAATACCCCTCGGTTAAATTTTAAGGAAAAAACGTTATAACGGTGTTAAATTTAAACACTTGAAGAAAGGAAAGAAAGAACGACAGACGTTCAAAGCTTCATGCCATTGAAACCAAAGAGAGAGAACGACCTAAGTGAGGAGGGAGAAGCCAGATCCGCCGTCGTGAGATCGACCTACGCTAGAAGGGAGGAGGTGCGAACATCAGCTATTGTTGTTGAGGTAAGTCTCTCCTCTTCATTTCATCTTGGGTTTTCAATCTTCGAATTTAGGGTTAACAATTTGAGATTTTTGGGTGATTATCGTTGTAGGATCTTTGAATTATGGTTTCTTTGTTGGTTTTATAGATAATAAGGTATCTAATTTTATAGCATGTGTTCGTTTTGAAGTCCCTTTTGAATTATGGGATTTAGGGTTTAGGGGGCTTGGGGCAAACAATTGATGTTTTTGAATTATGCTTTATCAGTAGGTTATTGTGTTCCTGAAATCAATTTATTGAAGAATAAAAACATTTTGAAATTACTGTAGAATGGACGAGAAGATAGTGTTGAGGCTTCGCTATATTCATCGAGAATACGTTGAGATAGAGGTTGATGATCCTGATAAGTGCAACATTCTAGATTTATTTGTTGATTTGCTAGAGATGGCTGAGAGAAGTAAAATGTTCCTTCCCGACAATCCTACTCTGTGGTATGCGCATAATGGGCAAAGCTTTCAGCTCGAGAGTGATTCCGATGTTATTAACATGTTTCGTTTATTTTCGGATAAGAAATTGATTAATTTGGCCATTGGGACTGCTGAATCGCCTTCTAAGAATCTAGACATGGCATGGGGTTTATTTGAATCTAAGAGACAACTAATCGTACCTCAAAGGTCGAGTCATGGTAGTTTACCTATATCCAACAGGAGAGTTCCACCTACCACTGCAAGAAGAAGGGGAATATGTGTTATAAAAGATGGTATTACCTCTCATTCATTTGGTAGTGAACCTAGTTCTGGTGATGTTAGTAGAACAAAAGATGATATGGGTGGTGTTGTTGTACCCGTTGATGAACCCAATTCTGGTAATGTGCTGTCTAATATTCCTTCATTTGGCTTGGATTTACCTTCCACTACAGCACTTGATATTGATGTTTCCTCTGGTGGTACTGAGGAATTATGTGATAGTGATAGTGAATCTGATTACTTTGATAGAATTTACGAGAATGGAGAGGTGTATACTGAAGTAGAGTTTGGGAAGGTCAAGTTGAAGACTTGGATGCTTTTTTGCGACAAAGAAAGTTTACTTAATGTGCTGAGAGATTATTGTGTACAAGAAGGATTCACTGTCGTAGTGTCAAAAACTGATCATTGTAGGTATACAGCTATGTGTGGGGACTCGAGTTGTAATTGGAGGATTCATGCATCTTCACTTTCAGATGGAAGGACATGGGCAATCAAGACATTGGAGAGCACTCATTCATGTCTTAAACTAGGCCAGTACAATTCTATGGCCACTCCGGCATGGGCATCAACTAAAATTCTGGAGTATGTACGAGCAGATCGAGAGGTCAAGGGCAAGACTATTCAGACTTTTCTTATGGAAAAATTCGGGATACATTTGAAGTCAACCTCTTTGTACAAATCAATAGCACTTGCCAACAAGATTATCGATGGAAGTGAGGACACTTCCTATGGGAGTTTGCCCGGCTATTGCGAGGTTTTGAAGACATCAAATCCAGGATCAAAGGCTCATGTAGTGTGGAAGCAAGCCGAAAATGATCCGGAAAAGCCTATACAATTTAAGAGTGTTTTTATCTCATTGAAGCCAATGATTGATGGATTCATTCATGGATGTAGAGGGCTAATTGGAGTGGATGGGTGTCATTTGAAAGGAAAATATGGTGGAGTAGTTCTAGCGGCTGTTGCATTGGATGGAAATAATGAGATTTTCCCCTTTGCATATGGGGTGTATGAGAATGAAAGTAAGAGAACATGGTCTTCTTTCTTCTATCACCTAAGAGAACTTCTTAGCAACACCTAAGAGAACATGGTCTTCTTTTAGTTCAACTTACTGAAATTTTAGTTTTGTAAATCCGTAATTTCAATTTTAATTGCTGTAATTTTAGTTCTGTAAATCTATAATTTCAGTTTAATTTCTGTAATTTCAGTTCTAAAAAATCTGTAAATCTGTAATTTTAGTTCAACTTACTGAAATTTTAGTTTTGTAAATCTGTAATTTCAATTTAAATTGCTGTAATTTTAGTTCTGTAAATCTATAATTTCAGTTTAATTTCTATAATTTCAGTTCTAAAAAATCTGTAAATCTGTAATTTTAGTTCAACTTACTGAAATTTTAGTTTTGTAAATCTGTAATTTCAATTTAAATTGTTGTAATTTTAGTTCTGTAAATCTATAATTTCAGTTTAATTTATGTGATTTCACTTCTCTAATTTTAGTTTAAATTGATAAAATTTCAGTGTTGTAAATCTGTAATTTTAGTTTAATTTAAATTGCTGTAAATTTAGTTATGTGAATCAATAATTTCAGTTTACTTTATGTGATTTTAGTTTTCTAAATCAGTAACTAAATGTTCTTATGTATTGGAAATAGGGTGTTGAGCCAGCTCTTGGTAAAGTGTGGCCCACTGCATCAAGGCGGTATTGTGCAACACATCTCTGTGCCAACTTCAAGAAGGCTTTCCCCGGAAAACCTACAAATGACGTATTTTGGGTGTGTTGCAAAGCATTCTCAGAGTCAAAGTTCAAGAAAGCTATGGAAAAGGTTGAGAGTACTATTGGGCTAGGTGCTGTTGATTGGCTTAAAAAATTAGGTACATTTTTCTGTAATAACTTTAGATGCAACTGTAATTCTTAATGACAGGGTTATGAAATTTCACTTATGTCCATTATTTTTGTCTAAGGTGACTACGAATGTTGGGCAAGACATAGGTATGATCCTAGCTTGCACTCTCCTGAACCAACAAGCAATTTCGTAGAATCATTCAACTCAACTTTGGGAGCAGATAGATGTCTTCCTGTGCTATCACTTCTAGAGGGTAAATAATTCCATTGCTCACAATCTAGTCACCAATTTTGCTAAGTCTATCAAATGTTCTGATTTCTTGCACATTTTCTTTGTAGGAATTAGACGAACAACTATGGTGAGACACTGTATGAGGCAAGAAGCAGCTCAGAAATTACATGAGGATGACCTCACTGAATATGCCAAGAAAAAATTGGAAAAGGCACGTGCAGATGCACGTAATCTACAGGTGACATTTGACATTTTAATAGAAGCTTCAATATGTCTTACACCCCTGATTTCATATATCATAATTTATCTTATATTTTATTTATCGTTTCGGTTACATTTCAGCTATTTAAGGCATCACCTACAGAGTTTGAAGTGACGGAAGGTCGTTCCTCATTGCCAGTCAACATTGAAAACAGGATTTGCGCATGCGGAGAATGGCAAATTCGTGGCATCCCTTGTAGGCATGCAATGAGGGCAATTCTGGAAACTAGAGGTTATCCAGAGCATTACGTGTCGGCATGGTATTCAGTACGTATGTATAAAAGGACCTATTCGGTTAATTATAAGGCCGTGATGGATGAGGAACAGTGGCCTGCATTTGATCTTCCCAAGATTGGACCACCTAGCATGAAAAGGGGAGTTGGAAGGCCTCCTAGAGTTCGAAGGAGACAAGAGGGTCAACAAGAGTCGGGAAAGAGGTCTCGAGTTGTAGCTTGTGGACGATGCAAAGCGTTCGGGCATAACAAGAAGACTTGTAAGGGTGGACCAACGGCAAGAGAGCTTAGGGAGCAACAAAACATTCGAGTAGAACGTCGACCAAAGGTGCGGAAAGCTAAAGCTACAACTAACCAAGACTCGGACGTTATGTGCTCGGCCCCATGGATGCCTGAAAGTCAATAGCGACATTTAAAAACTTCCAATGAACCATGTTATTTGGATGTGTTTTGTACTAGGATTTAATGTATTCGGATGTTACATGGTTGTCTTCGGATGAACCATGGTTCTCTTGGATGTGTTTTGATGTTAGGTATAACTCATGGATTTTATATATTCAGTGGTGATGTTTTCTCACCTTGCTGTTGGTTATGCAATTTATGAGTGTTAAGCACAACTTCAGGCAACAGAAGATCCAAGATTTTGGCTAAAAAATTCAGATCCATGATTTTGGTAATCTGCATTTTTTTTTGCTGTTGCTGCGTGTATGACAGCAAAAAAATCAGGCGCCTTTAAACTCATGACCAATTATTGTGAACTCACTTCTGTTAAGCCTATTTAAGGGTCTTCAAATGACTTGTAAAGTGTGCCTTTAAACTCATGCATCACCTTCTGTTAAGCTTATCGTTTTGTGTGACAGCAATGAAGCTGTTATTTCTGTTTTCTGACAGAAAAACCAAGTGCCTTTAAAGTCATGCATCACCTTGCTGTTATTTCTATTTTATGATAGCAAAAACTCAACTCCATTATGCTGGATGTTTTTATGACATTTAGAACCAAATTAAGTTGTAAAAAGGCATTGAAAACATTGACATCAACCACACTAAGCTGTAAAAAAAATTCTGATCTATTATTGTTGTTTCTATTGCTGTTATTTCTGTTTTATGACAGCAAAAAATCAGCTCCATTATGCTGGCTATTTTTATGACATTTAGAACTAATTAAGTTGTAAAAACAGATTAAAAACATTGACATCAACCACAATAAGCTGTAAAAAAAATCAGATCCATTATTGCTGTTTTTATTGCTGTAATTTCTGTTTTATGACAGCAAAAAAATCAGCTCCATTATGCTGGCTGTTTTTTTATGACATTTAGAACCAAATTAAGTGGTAAAAACACATTGAAACATTGACATCAACCACAATAAGCTGTAAAAAAAATTCAGATCCAAGGTTTTGGTAATCTACATGTTTTTTTTGTTGTTTTTACTACTATTGCTGCGTGTATGACAGCAAAAAAATCAGCGTGTTGGCTGGCTGTTTTTATGACATTCAGAACCAAAAATAATTTGTAAAAACACATTGAAAACATTGACATCAACCACAATGAGCTGTAAAAATATGACAACAACAAAAAAGAGTGCTATTGAATCATAACTTTCATTTACTTCAATTCAAACATGATGGTTACACCTGACAACTTCCTCTAAATCAGTCTCAACTAAAAAAGAGAAATTTCAATACAAATACAAGTGCCACAATACCAAAGATAACCCTCCATTTGTGAAAGCCACCGCTCTCTTTGTCACCTTGAAGCCTTCGGATCTCACTCCTATATGCTCGGATGGCATCCTCTTCATATCTAATGCATCCTTCACTTGAATTATCTCATCTCTTAACATCGGGATTAATTGCCTTGCCGGAGCACATAAAGGAGGGTCGAACCATTCCCACACTTGACAACCTCCCGACTGTATGTCAATGAGCAAAATTCAAGTGAAAACAGCAACTCAACTCATCTGTCATAGAAACAAAAAAAAATCAAGAATGAAACATTTCTAAACGGATTACATACCTTGTAATTCTTACATCTCAGAAATCTTCTTCCCAGATTTCCATCTGTCATGGATGTGAAATACTGACACTCAATTCCACATTCACATATTCTCAATCTAGAATTTCTTGCAATATCATTCCACTTTCTCATGAATAAACATGAATTTAGGCCCCCTTTCATCTTCACCTTTGACATATTAACAAAAAAAACTACTGTTTAGAACGATTTCCCCCAAAATTCTCATAATAAAAAAACCCTAATTTCTAACAACATACCACGGGATTGTCACTGTTGAAAGATCCTTGTGAATCAGCCGCCATGGATGAACAACCATCACTCATGCCTCTCGATTAGTTGCACTGGCTTCCTCGACTCTCTTCTTTCTCTCTCTCTCGATCTCTCAATAGGTTCTTCGCTCTTCTCTCGTCTCTCTATCGTACGTTTCTTTGCTCTTCTCTGTTTCTTATTTTACTTTCCTTTTATTTTCTTTTATTTTTAAATGAAAATGTTAACACATTTAACTGAAGGGTATTTCGCAAAAAAATACGAAACCTCAGGGGTATTTGGCGAATTATTCAAAACTTTTGTATACCCGGCGAATTTACCCTTACCTCAGGGGCACCAGGCGAAAATTCCGTTTTTTTTTTTTGGATCCATTAAATTAAAACCTTTTTTAATCCGGCCATTACGGGATTTATCGATCCGGGTTGCCAATAGGCATTTCCATTTCTAACCCTAGCCCTGGTCTATTCTGCTCTTCTCTCTCAAGCGGAAGCCAGGAGAAAACCCTTGTCGTTCTTCCCTTGTTCTCTGTAAGTCGTTCTTCTCCCTCTCCCTATACCTCTGTTCTTCACCTGGTCTTTATTTTCTTCTCGCCCCGCCGATTGGGTTCGCCGCCATCATCGATCCGGTTCGAGATTCCGAACGATTTCGGTTCGACGTTCCCGTAACGGAAAACGATAGGGCGTACCACGAATCCAACTTCAGTGATCAACTATAAACTCTCTTGTTGAATGTCGAACAAGCATTGACCTCACTTGTTTAACCTATTAGCTCAAATTGATTCATGACTTCTGGGTTTCCACCACAACAATCGACGAGCTCCCAATTCCCTTCGCTTCATGTTCATCAAGAAAATCCAGCGACTTCACCTCATTCCATGTCCCCGGCTACTCTCTTAGTTCACCACCTTCCTGAGGCTGTTCCAGTAGACACTCTCTCGAGGCTTTTCAGTCACTATGGTGCTTTGGCTGTTCGCCCGTGCTCCGGTGGAAGGTAATTCTGGAACCTTAAAAGTGTCTTCTTCAGTGCTTAAGGTTCGATAAATTTTCAAGCCTCGATCAATTCACACAAGTTAATAGTAGAGCGATTATTGATCAATTGGAGGAATCCTCTATTTGTATACCCCTTCTTCCTTAATTGTTCATTATTTGAGTCCCAATTGTGATTTTAAAAGATGAAAGGTATGAATTGCATTTTTTTCTAATGAATTATGGTAGCACAGATATCAAGGCAACAAGTATGTGAAAATGTGAGCTATAAACATTGCACCAAACTATCTGGATGATCCATGTTGACCTTTATTCCACCTCGTGTATATGTTAATTGAAGTTTTCTAAGTGTCACAAGAAGAAAAGTCCATCTTTCGCATCAAAGAGTGAAACTCGAGTCTCTTTACTGCTTCATAATGGGGATCCTTACTATTGGTTATATTCTACAAGTTCTCCTCAGGGTAACCCTCTACTGTGAGTGACATAAGTCAGCTCCACCATATAACTGTCTTTTTGTGTTTTTAGTAATCCAAATTGTTTTGAGCTTTGAGATATTGTTGCTCTGCAGGTTAAGGAACTGTGCGTTTGTGGAGTTCAAAGATGAAGCTGCAGCTTTGCAAGCACAAAGGCAGTTTAATGGGTACCGTATGATTGTTTGTCTCTCTTTCCCTCTCAAGGTGCAAGTTATATTATAAAAGGATAATGGACCATGGCTCTTTGAATATCTCCTGATGAGTAGTTGGCCCTCTGCATTAAGATGACAAGATTTGGGTTTTTAGTATGAATTAAATTAAGGAAGGCTATGTTCTGATCATGGGTGGGATCTCTTTGGTGTTCAGAGTATATGTTTTATGATTTTTTTTTTAAGAATTAAAATGGATTTTGTTAGAACAGTTAATGGATCAGTAGTGGGATCTCAAAACTCAAAATCAGTTGAGAGGATGTGAAGAGTGAAGAGAGCTTTAATGACATAGGGTTTAATTATGAAAAAAGAATAGGGAAATGAAGCTGAACTGAGTTGTATCTTGACTGTGCAAAATTAGCTGGCTTGGAGCATTTTGTCAGTGTTATGTGCACCAGGTTAGGAAGGAAGAGTTTGTGACTAAAGTGTCGGACTAGATGAAAGGGACGGAAATTATTTAGAGGATAGAGTTTATGATGAATGTATTTCCTCGACAATTTCCTGGTTCTCTGTTTTTATAGTACTTGAGCAAGCATTGCTGGGTTATGTATATAGGCTGCGATTTCTCGGCAAAGTCCTGACTGTTGATAAGGCAAGTAAGCCCACTCATGATACGAAACATTCGGAAAATGAAGCAGATAAGCAAAATCTGTTTGCCACGGCTGAAGACGCTTACAGAACAGGAGCTGTTCATGAAGGATCCAAGTCAGGCTGCTTGCCTGCTTCTGAGCTTATTGCGGAAAAGCTTGGAGTTGACTACCCATTCCCTCCTCATATTGAGTAAGTTTTCCACCTTTGTCTCTTTTACGGACTTTCTCCATCTATTGCTATCATAATGAGGTCATGTTATTGACCATTAAATTGGACTAGCCCTGGCCTTCCCCTCGAGGTTGGGTTGGCAATCCTTGTGGTAGGTTGTAAGAGCTTTGACTGCCTTACACTATCCTTTTTTAAAGACTAACTTAAATTAGTTCTTTGATAAGGGTTGGATGGTTTTCCTGACCATCAATTGAATTCAATAATCTCATGTTGGATTTGTGGTTTTGTTTGCTAAAATGGTTTTGATTGACTTGGCTATTTTATTCTTCTTCCTTTCTTCAGTTTCAAGGGTTGTATGGTCCCCCTTGTGTTTGTTTCTTTGATGTGTTCTTTTTATCATGTAATTGTTTAAGTTCTTTGATGTGTTCTTTGCAGGTATTCATACCCCCCTCCGGATGGGAATATCTTGACAAATATCGTCAACGCTCTTATTGCTGTTCCTCGTTTCTATACACAGGTCTTGGTTGATTAGTAACTGATTCTTTTTTTTTTTGAAGTATTCCCAGCATATGATTTGTTAAAAATTATTTGTTTTATACAACAGGTACTACATTTAATGAACAAGATGAATATTCCAGCTCCATTTCGCATGGCACTTCCTACTCCACCGTTACCAGCTGCAGCTGCACCTCCACCTCCTCCACCACCACCGATTGTTGACAACCCTCATCCAACAAATCTATCTAGTGATGAATCAGAAATGGAAACTTCTGATGAGGTCTTATCTTTGTAAATTTATTTTACATGACTCTTGAAATAAAAACCCGTTGGATATGTGTGAATGAAGTCACTTTTTGGCATGACATTGCATATCTTCTTGTTTTTGTTTGTTTCCAGGAGTTTGAAAATGGATCACAAGGCAGAAGAAAACGCATTAAACGAGAGGTTATTGTAGGCCCTGCTATAGATAAAGATGTTGCTCATGAAGCTGTTGGGCTAAAACCTGCCACATTAGTCCCAAAGGAGATTCCAATTATCAAAAAGAAAAACCCTGTATTACAGGTTGGAAATTTTGTTGTGTAGGATATGTGAATGAAGTTGACTTTCCCCTTCTATGTTCAATCATTAATTAGCTACTTCTGGGTTGTGTGCAGATTAAAATTGTCCCAAAGAAAGTCCAGCAAGAAGATAGAGTTGAATTTTTTCTTCAAGAACCTAACAAGCCTGAGGAAGTTATGGATGCTAAACTTTTTGCAACTGCTGAAGAAATAGAGAGCCAAAAGTTGCCACCGGAGGAAATTTTATCACTTCCTATGTTTAAGGTATCAGTTACAATTATATTATATGGTTACTTATATCATTTAATGAACTAAGAAAAGTATTTGAGGAGATTATACATTGAGAAAGTAGGAAAAGGCATAAACAATCGAATTTTAGAATGGTTGCTGGACATTGTGTGCTCATTTATGATTTTCTCTTGGGATTTTTTATTAGTAGGAATCAAATATAACCACAAATCCATAACTGATTACAGTATTTTAGAAGCAAGCTTACTACTCAAAGGTCTCTTTTTACTTATTATCAAAATTGATTAAATCTAATAAGTTTGAATATGCGTTCCATGAAAGTATTGGGACACTGCTCATTTAAATACATTCCTTGCTTTCCTCCACTCTATAAACAGCCTCACTAGTAATCTCATATTTGTTTGTCTGTTTTGCTTTGTTGATTCTAAGTTGTGCTTTGTAATATTTTTGTGTGCAATGCTAGTCTTCTGTTTGTGAAATATTTGTATTTGCAGAACTATGCAGCTGGAAACCCTACTTGTGTATTGTACATAAAGAACATGGCAAAGGAGGTGGTCGTGGATGACTTCTACTTCATCTTTGGTAACACATTTAAATTTAAAAGATTCAGTTTGAGTTAAATTACATAAAACCTTGTTGTACCTGATGATGTCATGCATTCAGCTGATATATCCTGGATTATTTTAGGGTCGCTATTTGGAAGTCTTGAAGCTGCTAAATCTGGTCTTGCCGTCAAGTTAATGCAGGTTGTTATAGTGTGAGGCTTTTCTTCTCTATTCGTTAATTAGGTGTAATTTGTGGGGACTGCCAGAATCTGCGTAATCTTTTAGCCTGCATAGTATTATCAAGAGGAGAATATTTGCCTGAAGGAAATGTAAAGCAAAAATGTGTACGGGTATGGCGGAGCTTTGGGAGCTCCTACTCCTATAAGCACAAAGTGTGCTAGCCCCATATTTGTAACATACTTTGGGTTTATTGGCACACGTTGCTGTCCATTTTTTCTTTATTCAATTGGTGTCTGTTCCAGTATTCCCTTATGTCTTATTATTCTTGCTGATATAAATCAATTGCTAATGAGAAAGCCTGAATTTCAGGAAGGTAGAATGAGGGGCCAAGCTTTTGTGACATTTCCATCCGTTGATCTTGCTCATCGTGCTTTGGTATGTTACAATTTCGACTTCTCCATGTCCATAGATATTCCATTCGAAGCTCTTAATACACATCACTGCAAACTATGCAAATTCTTATCAATTTCCAAGCAATCTCTACTCTAGTGGTCTGCATCTCTGAAGAGATATTTTATGATGCAGAATCTTGCAAATGGATATGTATTCAAGGGTAAGCCAATGATCATCCAGTTTGGACGAAATCCCGCAGCTGCTAAAGCAAATTGAACGGATCATACTATGTACACGATATTTGACGTGCACATTTGGAAGTCGGTCATTTCTGATGCAGAGCAAGGTTGGAAACTCCTGTCAACAAACTATTAATCAAATGCTTTATTTCGCCTTTTATCCATTTCCCCAAATACACTTCATGTATCAGGAATTTGTCCACCAAAGAGCCATTGGTTCATTGTGCCTAGTGTTTTTCTCCTACTCTTGTCATCTTGGTTGAATTTAGTTCCCTCCTTCAATTAATATCCAAAATGGGGAAAATATAGGCACTAGTGGAGCTGCTATGCTTAGGTTTGAAGCTATTGTTAAAGGATTTGAGAAGTTTGTTATCCGTCTTCCATTACGTTTATTTTTGTAGTCTTCCTAAACATACGCGCCACATGCCAGAATAGAGATGTCAATGGTATATTGTTTTGATTTTTTCAATCATTAAATTGTTGTATACTGTTCTTTCTATATTCATTTTTTCAATCATTGAAATTCCGTGCAAGGTTTCCTGTTTGAAATGCAGAGCCAACAATTTATGGTGAACCGGTTGCACCTGGTCAGAGATCAAGACCGAGATCGGGTGCAAATTTTATTTAGCCTCCGGTGTAAAGATGAAGCACTTTTCTGAAGAAACCAGCAAGTATTTCGTGGGAGGCTCTGGCGAATAATCTAAGGGAAGTGTTTGCAGAGATGAAATAAAAAAGAGTGCCCTTAAATTTACAAACTTATAGTTTGACGCTAAACGTTTTTGTTGGTGGAGCTGATGTTTGCGCTTTGGATTTGCTTGAGGAAATGCTGAGCAAGAGCTTATTGTCCCTTTCTTCGACAGTGGGTGAGATTATGTATGGTTTATGTGAAGGAGGCTTTGTTTCTGAGGCTTTATGTATGCTTGAAAAACTTGGGAGTAAGAGGATGGGAAGAACTTGTCCTTAAAGCTGAAGGCTGATTTATGTCAGGGACTCAGGGACAGGGTATAGTAAAATAATGGATTGGCTTCTTATCCTAACCTATTTGCTTTGATCTTCGGCTTGACAACACAATCTGAAATACTTTTTTTATTATTATTATTGGTTAATTAAAGTCTTGATACGTTTCAATGGATGTGGAAAAAAAAAATTGATTAAAAAGTAGAGATAAATTAGTCATTTTTATTGATATTTTGATGGATGTGTTTGCTTGGGTGGTGATTTGTTAACGGAACGTATTTAATGGGTGATTTTGTGTAATTTTAAATTTAGCAGGTTGGTTAAGTGAAAAAATCAATATTTGGTGTGCGATTTTCTATAATTTACCCTTTCATTTAAGAAGAATGTAACCATTATAGTATTGTATTATGCTTACACCCTTGACGATAAGTTGATAACTGCATAGTTGTCAAGGTCAAGGGAGCATAGCTACTCAAGGGTGTGAGCATAATACAACACTACAATTGTTACATTCTTCTTAAATGAAGTGAGTCAATATGTGTAAGCGTAATTGTGGCATTCAGAACTTAAATTAATGACCCAACACAATAACAAAATACAGTAAGCAAACTTTGTCAATGTCAAGGTCAAGGTCAAGGCAAATGGGTCTCAACTCTCAATCATGAATGCCACAAGTCACATTTTAACACAGGTACAAAAAATGTTTACATGAATGGAGCATAGCTACTCAAATAAGAGTTTGGTTCAGGCATCCAGTTACCGAAATAAGAGCAATTTCTATTGAATACCACTTCACTTCCATGACCCTAAGATACAATTTGCATCTCTAGACTCTATAGCTCATAAACAGAGATGGATTGGATTGGATAAGAAGCCCATCCATTATTTTACTATATCCTGTCCCTGACACAAATCAACCTTCAACTTAAGGACAAGTGCTTCCCATCCTCTTACACCAGGAGCTGCAGCAAAACCAGCAAGCTTTTCAAGCATACATAAAGCCTCAAAAACAAAGCCTCCTTCACACAAACCATACATAATCTCATCCACTGTCGAAGATAGGGGCAATAAGCTCTTGCTCAGCATTTCCTCAAGCAAATCCAAAGCGCAAACAACATCACCTCCGCTAACAAAAACATTTAGCATCAAACTATAAGTTTGTAAATTTAAGGGCACTCTTTTCGATTTCATCTCTGCAAACACTTCCCTTGCCCTGCTGGATTCTCCGGACCTAAGAAATGCATCCAGTAGCGTATTATAAGTTACTGAGTCGGGCTTGCACCCCAGTTGCTCCATACAACAAATCATTTCATATCCCGCTTCCACGCTACCCCGCTTACACAGACCATTTATGTAGACATTATATGTATGGATATCGGGAACCAAACCGAACACGAGAATCTCATCTAAGAGATTCTCTGCTCTTCCGAATTCCTCGCCTTCAATAACACCACGCAAAGCCATCGTATAGCAGACTATGTCAGGTTTAATTCCATCGGCTTTCATCTCACCCAGAACATCCAAAGCCTCCATACCCCTCCCTTGCTTGACCAAGAAATTAATCACATTACTAAAATCAACTCGTGCCGGAATGAATCCATCTTTCTTTATATCATCAAAAAAACCTAGCAATTGGGAGCAAGTCACACCCTTGGATTTACACAGAGATGATAAAACCACAGAGTATAAATTACCATCCGGGATAAATCCATCTTCAGTTATATGTTTCAACAGCTTCATTGCATCACCAACCTTCCCAATTCGACAGAGAGCCATAATCAGTATCGAAAAACTCGATTCATCAACCCGAACCCTCATGCTGTGGCTCCTCACCAAAATCTCGGGCACAATCCGAATATGTTCCCTGTTTCGACAGAGAATAGAGAGCAAAGCATTGAGCGAGTAGACAGTAGGAACGCACCTGAATCTGGGGATCCTGAAGAACAAGTCGATAGCTTCCTGAAACATCCCGTTCCGCCCATAAACCCTAATCAAATCGGCGAAGAACCTCTCCGGGACATCGAATTTCTCAGCTTTTTCAAGGTGGGAGAGCACAGGATGAATATCGGCGAACTGAGCATTCCGAGTTAGGGTTCGGATTACGAAGTGATAGGCGCTGGGGGTGGGTTCGCACTCATAGGCTCTGAAGGAGGTGATGAGAGAGGAAAGGAGGGAGGGGTTTTTGATAGGGCTTATGGAATCTGAATCAAAGTCTGCAGATTGATCTAGGGTTTGAGAGGGGGAAGAAGCTAGGGATTTGAGGTTGTGCATAGCTTGTTGCTGGGAGAAGAGGTAGTGCCATTTGGTCTTGTAAGGGGAATGAGGCCATTTCCGTTTCTTGCGGAGGAATGTGTTGGGGATGGATTTGGAGGAAGGAGACGGTCTTAAAAACAGAGACATGTATGTATCTGTATACCCTTTCTCGCTCTCGAATTACATCACAGGGCCAAACTCAAAACCTAGTGTTTACGGCTTATGAAATGAAATCGGGTCGAACATAAGGAGTAAAAGACAAATTTGCCCTGCACCATAGCATCAGTCGTCAGCCATGAATGGGAATGGGGATGGTCAGTGGATTGGGTGGGGTTGTCCTGACGCCAGGCGCCTGACACGTACGAATTTGACAACTCTCAGAAAACAAAAAACAAAGGGGCCAAAGCCAGCCGCCTCTGAGTCCTCGTTCACACACTATGAATATTGAATATGATGCATCTATGATTGTCTTCCGTTGACATTTCCCTTGTTTAATTTCTTTGAAAATACTAAATGAAGTTCATCGTTCCATTTTATTATAAAGTTTACTGTACAACATAGATAATGCATATTCATGAATATACCTATGGTTAAAACCTTATTATACCATACCAATTGGTGTTAATCCTGAATTTACCCCCAATTTCCGGAAAACAACCAAACTGTTGTACTATAAAAACAGGTGATTAAGAAAAAGTTGTAAACTTTATTCATTTTTAATCAACTCATACAATACCCAAAAACAGGAAAAGAAAAAGGAAAGAAAATTCTCTGCACAAAAGCAGAAAAACGAGAGAACGCCAAGAAAACCAATGGTCGTCACAAATTCCACGCTCTCTTTTTCCCTCTAGGGTTTTGAATTTGGATTCCCGAATTTCCCCTCTTTTTTGTTGGATGGATGTGAATATTGATTAAATTCGAGTCCTGAGCACCTCCACTTTCTTTACAAATTAGCTTTTCTGGCTGCAAATTTGTCTCCTTTTTCTTTTTTCTTTTGGTGAACGGGGGTGTTTTGGAAGAGATGTTGCCGTCGCTATCTCTATCTTCTTCGGCGAGTTCAGCTTCGGTGATGGTCGATAAGGCCACCAGCGATTTCCTCATGGCCCCTGATTGGACCTTGAACATGGAGATTTGCGACTCTGCTAATTCTGATCACGGGTATTTCCTCTTTGCAAATTATCCTTTTATCAACATACTGAATTTTTCTTCTTGGTCAGTTGACTTTCATTTGTTTCTATTTCACTACCTTGTTATTTCCTTCATCTTTACGATTATTATTATGGTTATATGAATTTATTTTTTTTTATCTGGCCTGTGTATTTAATTGGAAATCATGGTTCTAATGATGCTCAAGGGAAAAATTTCAAGGATTATTTTGAGAGCTTGTTACAAATGGAAATGGATTCCAAATCTTAATTTTTTTGGCATGGGGAAATCAGAAATTTTTATCAGCTGTTTTAAGGCAGGATTTGAATGTTGTAGGATGACAAAAGAGGTTATTAAAGCTGTGAAGAAGAGGCTGCAGCATAAGAATCCAAGGGTTCAAATGCTCACCCTTACGGTAAACATCTATTTCTTGTTTGATATTTTGTCTCCCAATCACAAACCACTTTCCAGCCTGATTGACTGTGGTTGATGTTTATGTTACTTACTAGCTCCTGGAGACACTGGTGAAGAATTGTGGTGATCACATACATTTTCATATTGCGGAGAGGAAAGTACTCGACGAGATGATCAAAATCGTGAAGAAGCGGGTTAGTTCTGTTTCCTTGCAAAAGTTTATTTGGTTGATGCCTCCTTCTGTTTGTATGCTACTAGCTTATTAACACTTAAAAGTTTGCATTTGTTCTTTCAGACTGACTTGCAAGTAAGGGATAAGATACTAGTGCTTCTAGATTCATGGCAAGAAGCCTTTGGTGGATCTGGCGGAAAACACGGCCAGTATTACTGGGCATATGATGAACTCAGAGTAAGCACCTTGTTATTCGCTCTGTTGAGTTTAGATAATGTCTCAAGTAGTTCAGCTATGGCAACATGTTTTTATGACCCTCCGAAGCTGCTGTAAGCTAATATGCTTTGTCTGATGTTTGGTACTGGCAGAGGTCTGGTATACACTTTCCCCGACGTTCTTTAGCTACGGTACCAATAATTACACCGCCTGCAGCACTAACATCAACGGGAAATCCTCAATCTACTCTAGGGCTGCCCAGTAATTCAACAACGACGCTAGATGAGGCAATGGCATCTGACGGAGAGGGTCTAAGGTAAGAGTTTCACTTTTGGAAACACACTTGGCTTTATTTATCTGCAAACATTCTCTCAATCTTTTTCTTTTCTTCTGTCTAGTGTGTCAGGAATGGAAACAATTCGAAATGCAATGGAGCTTTTTGCTGACATGTTACAAGCTGTCAACCCAAATGATCGAATGGTAATTAATCATTGATACTAAGCATGCCATGTTCTTTAATAGGAAACAAAGACAAAGTTCGCGCATTGACCCTTCTTCTATTTGCAGTCCGTGAAAGACGAGGTAATTGTAGACCTTGTTGACCGATGTCGTACTAATCAGAAAAGGCTGGTTCAAATGCTTGGAACCACCATGTCAGTAACCTTTGACTGTTCATTCTCATTGTTGTCTATCGCTTTTGTTGAGGCTCCAAAGATGAACATACCTGTCCCTTTCTTTGACTAATTTTTCTGCATTTTGATCATCAACAGGGATGAAGAGCTCCTTGGCCAAGGTCTAGAGCTAAATGATTCTTTGCAGGTTTTATTAGCAAAACATGATGCCATAGCTTCTGGCTCGCCACTTCCCCCTCAGTTGACAAGCACAGTTAGCTCCCGCCCATATGAGTCATCCACATCCAACCTCAACCTCAAACCGAGTGGTTCTGGTTCTAGACCAGAAGACTCCAGTTCATCTGCAAATGCTAAACCCTTTATACCATCTGGAGAAGCCATGAAGGGTCGTGTTGTTGACGAAGAAGAAGAGGAAGATGAGTTTGCACTACTAGCTAGAAGGTTGCTGTTACCGAACAAACTCTACCCGTTTTCTTTTCTTTATTCTTAATCAATATTTGATCTCATTTATGACGTTTGCAATGCAGACACTCAAGGGCTAGCCCTGTTCCTATGAAGAGCGAAGATGCTGTGTCCTCAAGCACCAGCAATGGGCCGACACTCTCTGCTTCAACCATCCTGGAGTCTAGTTTCAGCAATGCACTGGTACCAGTGGATCCTCCTTCACCCGTTAAGATTACAAAGGAACAAGACATGGTGGATTTCTTGAGCATTGTTCTCTCCACGAGCTTAACCCCGGAAGAAGAACCGAAACCTCAAACTCCAATTCAAGCTTCTGCACAGGACTACTCTGGAAACAACGCGCAGCCAGCATTCCATAGCTATGTTGTTCCTTGGGCTCAGTCTCAGCCTCAGCCTCAGCAACAATCGCAATTTCAAACACATCAGCTTCAACCACCCCAACAGACGTCAGCGCAGCCTAGCTACCCGCAGCAGTCTTCTGCTTACCCACCTCCACCATGGGCCCCAACACCTGGATATGCTACCAGCCGAACTACAATGACACCTCAGTACACTAATCCGATGCAAGAAGACACTAAAAATGTGTCCACGCCAATGCAAGGGTTCCAACCATACCCATATCAGAACCAACAGCCTGCTAACACAGGAATCCGAACTCTGCAGCAATCCACTTCTTTCCAGCACCCTCAGTCTGCAAATCAGCTTGGAAGCTCACCTCTACAGCCGACCTTGAATTCTTCAGCTACAGTGATGGGCGCTCAGCTTTCTCGGGGAGGCAGTGGTGGTGTAACCGATGGGGCCGCAGCCTCTAGCTCACCTAGGGGACAGCAGAAGTCGTATGTTCCATCATACAAACTGTTCGAAGATCTTAATGTGTTTGGTAACATTGAAGGCAAGATGAGGAGCGGTCCGTATTCGAGTGCATCAGGTAGCTCCAATCAGAGCGTGGTTGGTGGAAGAAGGTAACCAAATCTTTCAAGTTTTTCTGGATAGTTGGTGCGGTTTCTGGCAAGTGAATAGTACCAAAATTTGTGCATATGAAGAAAACCCATCTTTTCTACAGATGTGTAGGAATTTTATCCCCGTTGTGTCTTTACAAGATGAACAGTGAGTGTATACTGCTACTATATAAACTGCCCTAAAATTTTATTCCCGTTGTTCTTCGTCCTGAAATCATAAAGATTGGAGACAGATTCCCAACTAAAATAATTCATTTACAATGACATTCATTCAAATAAGGTACGTTTGGACATTAAAGTTACAAACCAAAAGCCACATATTTCACCAGTAATATGAATGAATTCCAAACCCTCCAATTCAAGGGTTAATCAACCACATCACCAGCCTACATAAGACTTGAAAATTACCCAAAGAAGATGGAGAAAGACCCTACAAATTGAACAGAATTGGGGAAGAGAACATATCCACATTGACAGGAAGGAAAACAAAGTAACTCAAGTTTCCAAAGAAAGCTATTTACAAATCCATGTTGCCTATATCAGATTTGGATTATTCGCCAGAGCCTCCCAAGAAATACTTGCAGGGTTCTTCCGATAAGTGCTTCATCTTTACACAGGAGGCTAATTAATATTTGCACCCGATCTCGGTCTCGATTCTCTGAACAGGTGCAACCGGTTCACCATAAATTGTTGGCTCTGCATTTCAAATGGGAAGCCTTGCATGGGATGAAATGATTGTACTAATGCAAACTTCATCGCGCAGGGGGGTTATCATCTGCGTAAATTGACACAAAAGTGTCTGCAGATCCAGCAGCAAGCAGTGCTTGGTAGGGATGGAAGGACAGGCAGCTTACAGATCCAATCTTCTGGCCCATGAAGGTTATATGGTTCCGGATAGTCCCTAATTGATCACCGTTTAGGTTGAAGACTTTAATAAGCTGTCTTGCTGAGCCACTAGCAATGATTGGGGCATGACGATGCACAGCCAAAGCTGTGAGTGAGCCCCTGTGAGCATCAATCGTGAGGTATGCACCGGTGTCATTTCTGATATCAAGGAACTGGATATCACCGGCTTGAGATGCACTCACAATCTGCCAGAGAATTGATCAAGTGCACCAATGTAAGAATATGAAATGTGAATGTTCTTTTGTATACGGCACAACGCCAAGGCCACTTACCACAAAAACACTTGTTTTAAACTAGAATGAATTTATCCGGTTATTATCTAATATTTTGCCAACGGACACGAGTATTCTTTTTATTCCTATTAAAATGTCAATAAGAAAAAATGAAATACCAATCATGCCTTCGCTTCAAAAGAAAAAACACAAAATAATGCTTGAATGAAGAGCGTTCTGGAAATTTCATGCATGTTTCTTAAGATTTTACTAATGATAAAACAGGCACGGGTGGTGAATTGCAACAGAGTAAGAGATGCAGGTGGTGAAAATGGTAAATGCAGTTTTATTTGTATCGGGATGGTTTGGTAAAGTTTTACTAGTATTGCAAGACTTTTTCATTTGCCAACATGAAGCCATTTGAAGACTCCAAAAACCATAACTGCAACACTAGTTGACATTGAATATATCAAGGAAGTAAAAAAATTCACTACAGATACAAGTTAGTTTATACAAGTAAAACAATCTGCAAGTTACTAACCTTGGGAGGACCCAGTCCCGGCTGAAAGCTAATACCCACAACTTTTTCAACTGCTTGAGTGTGTAGCTGAGTCGAACAAACAGCCCTAGGGAAGGAGTATCATGCGAATATGTAAAAAAAAAACAGATGTGGAAATTTCATGCAGAAAAGTCACTAATTTACATCAAATGTCAATAGTTCAATGCTGCACTTGCACCTCACACTGATACTACTGCCTTTGTCTAAGGAGGTGATACCGAATATGGAAGTGGACAGTTAAACTGATTGCTAGTATGCGCAGTAACTTTTAAATCATAATCACTTATCACAAATAAGAACCTTAAGAAATTTCTGTGCAAAATATTGAAGGCCAGGAAGCTACCACGGGTTTGCTGCTAGCTAATACATTTATTCATATATGTATTCTCAAAAGTCCCCAGCTTCAGGGTGAAATTTATGTAATGTATCTACTCTAGTGCTAGAATCAACAACAGGATTGTGTTTAATTTTTTGCCAACTGATCTTTTCATGTTTCATCAGGGACAGTTGACAAGGTTATCTCTCACTCTTCTGGGATAAATATCAAGGGGCTTTGCAAAGGAAAAAATCCATTATTGACATTGCACTATGTAAGCTATAAATATGTGGTTACTAATAGGATTTTGCAAAACCAAATAAAAAATGCAACTCACATTTCAGGTGTTCTGATGTCAAAGAGTTTAACAGAACCATCTACATAACCAGCTGCAAATTGCGCTCCATGTACCTGAGAAGCAGCCTGCACCATACCAGTGTAAGAATTACACCCTAAAAAGGGAACGGGTTTTTTCACAATAACAAACTATTTAATTATACTCGCTGTGAGTAATAAGCAGTAGCACCTAACAAGCAAAAGCACTTTTCACAGCCAATAAGATAAGAAAAGAATGAAAAGAGAAAAGCATAAGCAAATAATTTACTGATACTAAAGAAGGTGCACATTTTTCAATAAACTAAATAGACCATAATTAACAAATCAAAGGACACATTTCCGGGTATAAGGTGATGTTGCAAGAAGCTATCAAGGAAAACCATAAAGAATTAAAACTAATATTCACTCATTTATAATCTCTAGAAGTTGAAGATCCAAAGCTCATATCGCATGTCAAGATCAGAATCTCAAGTTGTCCTTTAGTATTGTTAGTAAAAATAGTGGGCTGCATTATCAATAAATCCTATTCAGATCCAAATGTGACACGAAGAGTTATTGGAGTGTCATCTAACTTTTATGATATTAAAATCTGTCAAACTATAATTTTCATTTTCCTTCGGCAACGATGCAAAATTAGCCCAGTTAAAGAAGTGAAATAAATAAATAAATAAATAGCAGGCCTACCAGGGCTGAAATGCTACTAGAAGAAGGTGAAGGAATAGGGTTCACGAGCTGCTCTTTCTCCAAATCCCAAACCATGATTCCAGATGTCTCACCAGAGGCATACTAAAGTCAGATTGCACAAAGGTGTTAGCAGGAGCAACCTGAATATATTACATGCAAAAGCAAACCTGACTTGTATGATTACCAGATAGCCAGACTGCTGCTGCCAATCCACAACTGCACTCAAGTTCCGCCCAGGCCTATAACCTTGTATGGATGAGAAAGCAGTCACAAGTTTCTGCTTACCCCACTGTGCATAATCTTTCCATATCCGAATCTTTCCATCACCTTGACCAGAAAGAAGTGTACAAATTTATTTATTTATTTCTTTAAAAAAAATTACACTCTTTATGACCAGTAGGCGCAAAGCCGAACAAGCTAGTTGTACCTGAAGCAACAAGAAGGAAGCTGTCATCTAGTTCATTGACAAGGCAAAGTTTTGAGATTCCCTTGTCCGGGAAATCATGATTGTCAAAGCTGTTGAGAAGGGTTGCTTCCTCGTAATTCCACACCCTGTGAAAAAAGAACAAAGCATCATTGCATAAGAACCTTGCAATCGATATCATATTTTACAAGTTCACCATTATCAAGCATTGAAATGGAAGAATTCAAAAGATAAAACACAATGTGGCAGTAGATCATAGATTGGTGATATTGTCCAAAAAGGGCAATCCAAGAAAAGATGAGAAATGCGCTGATTTATCCAAAAGACCAAAACTCGAATACAGCAGCTACCTTTTTCACTAATATTTAGTTTCCGGATTTTATTATATTCATGCAGTCATGCACAGCTGCAAAAAATCAGCTGGAGCAAATTTACAAGTATAATTTCAAAGCACATTCTATTGATGAAAAATAATTATAGCACTAGGAAACGAAATGAAATGAAACGGATATACTGCAAACCTATTTTATTTGTATGACGTAGAGCACCCACATGAAGGACTTCGTCAACATAAAAATATTAATTTGAAATTACATATGAAGTAACAAAAAAATACTATATCTTAATTTAAAATGACATATGAATTAACCGCCCCCCACCCCTCCCAAATAAAATCATTATTTAACTTGCTATAGGCCAAAAAATTCAACAGCCCAATTCATACAACAATGATAAGGGTATAAAAGGAATAGAGGTACAGTACAATCTACAGGGTTTAAGTCCTTGGTATCACAGAAGGGTTGCAAGTACAATGTCAAGAAATAAATAACTGTTTATCTAGATCCTGAAATCATGACCGATCTAGGGATGTCAAGCAATCTACAAAGTAACCAATACAGCAGAGAAATACTCAGTATTTCCTACCTGATTCGTTCATTCTCATTAGCAGCAATCACAGTAGGAGAAAATGGTTGCAGTAAAGTCATTCTTGTTCCTGCCTCAAATCTTGTATCCCAACTTGCAATCTGGTTATTAAGTTTGGTAATTGCTGCCGAAAGAAAGAAGAAATATGCAATAAAATCAGTTGGAGAAGATGTCTGCGGTTATTTTGGAAAAGAAAAGGCAAATAAAATCAGAACATGAGGAAATATTCAATAAAGGGCACATACGATAGCGCTCGCATTTTGCTATAAGGTCTAATGCAACTTTTTCCCTCTCTTCTCTTCTAGCAGCTGCCTCTTCGCTATCATCTGCTGCAGTGAGAAGTGGCTTTGAGAAATGCCCACAACTCCATTTGTAGATAGTCGACTGTGGAAGAAAACTGCGCTCCGAATTACCAGAGCCTCCAGCTATAAGTGGATCTGCCAATCCAGAATCTGGAGAACCGAGCAAGTTTGGTCTAAATTCTAATGAACAAACTCTTCGCATTCCCGCAAGGTAACTTGACCGAGGAGGACTAACAGGCGGTGTCCTAAAAGTCATTGGTGGACCTACCAAAAAGATAATTCATTTCATAAAAGATTCAGACATTCAGTAGAGGGTGAAAACATCTAACCAATAGAGGGTAAATAAGAGCGAAATCTGTCAGACAGAACCATAGCTGATTTGACAACAAGAATGATCTAATGTTTTAGTCACACAGCCACGCACGTAAATTGACATCAATTAATATTAGAGATACCTGCACTCATGTCAAACCAGGATGATGAACGTGCTAGTCCTGCAGGGTCACCTGGCCCAACACTACCACCAGAAGGTCTCAAAGGCCGCGCAACAACCTGTTCAACTCCAATTATAGAAAGTATCCTTCGGCCAAGGCTGGCAATGCAAGGTGATGGATCCTTAGCCAATGTACACATTGCCAACACACAATGTGAATAGAGATCATTGTCAAGAGGCTTTGGCCTTGAATGATTTACCATTCCATTGCTAACAGCATCAATGGATACACCTGAATCAGAGTGCTGAGAGGAATCATCTGATAATGGAGATCCATGCATTACTCCAGAAGTAGCGAGAGGGCTACTGGCTGAAACCCGTAGATCTCTGATAATTGATGTGCTATCACCTCCAACTCTCAACACTGGACCAATCGCAGAGGATATGCTGCTTCCTGGTCCAGAATAATGGCTTGGAGTGGTATAATCGCCCATTGTACTTTTGGTGGCATGAGATAAATGTAAAGAACTAAGACCAGATCTTGTTGACTGGGATTTCCAACCAGCAGCAGCAACAGACTTCAGATGCTTATTGTGGCCAAATGCAAAGCGTGCTAAAGCTGGTACGCAGAACAATTCACATTTATCTCAAAGTTAATCATGGATTTAAGATACAGGGAGAAACACAGATCCACCCAAAACTTGGTAAAGCATCCATCAAAACTGTGTCTTGAGATAACAGATCTAAAGGGGCATGAAATGTGCATAGATAGCAAAAAAAGCACTGGGTTAGCTCAGGTCCATGTGTTGTTTGTGATTATAACTTAGAAGTACTAAAATGGATCCTAATATAATTCAACTTATTGTTACGGACTTGAGAAGGCAAAGGGCAACTCAAACCTCTTAAACTATTATTGTATAGTGAAGAGCAATCTTAAGTATATATCAGAGATATCAAAAAAGGCAAGAAGTTCCTAGCCACTTTATAATGAACAAGACCATGCAAAACAAAAATGAGTATCATGTAAAGTTTGACAGCAACGTTGCCTAGAATAGATAAAAGAATAGAAATAATTTCAATGATTGGAAAAATGAACATAAAATGGAAGGTATACAACTTAATGATTGAAAAAATCAAAACAACATATTATTGAAATTTCTATTCTGGCATGTGGCACATATGTTTAGGAAGATTACAAGAATCAACATAATGGAAGATAGATAACAAACTTCTCAAATCCTTTAACAGTAGCTTCAAACCTAAGAATAGCAGCTCCATTAGTGCCTATATTTTCCCCATTTTGGATATAATTGAAGGAGGTGGCTAAATTCAGAGAAAAGCAACTACTATTTGACAACAAAAATATTTATATGTCAGCAAATACCTACCTACACAAACCTCGGCCCTAACAAGCGGACTTCCATCTTGGACAACAGTTAAGAGGCTTTTAATTATGCTGATTTCAGCACTAAGCTTTTCATCATCATCACTTTCTTTATCACCACCCACACTGTCCTTGGAAGAGTCAAATCCAACATCAAGCAAGGTTCCCAGTGCAAAAACAGCAGATGCCCTCACCTGGAAAAATGATATTACTCATCTTCAAGTACTTCAGCTTGAAAAAGGTTGTTAGACGGGAAAAGAATGGATATAAAAAAAAATGGCAAACCTCAGGCTGTGGTTCGGACAGCCGAGCTGCACATATTGAAGGAGCGGATGCTTGCAAACCCATCAATTGTGCATCTGTGAAATCCTCCCACAGCTTTCCCAGACACAAACAAAGCCACTGGAGAAACAAAGGCTCTGGTGGAGCATCATCTGGAGTTGATGGTTGCAAGTGCTTCAAACAAACGTGCAATAGACCAGCTTCAAGACATGCTTCCTGACCCTGTCTGTGCCCATCAACAATAACCGCCAAAACAAATGCAGCCATTGCCCGTTGTTCTGGGTAGGCTTCTGAGCTATCAAGAAATCTAATGAAGTATGTGTGACCTCCATCCTTTACAAGATCAACCTGGCATGACTGTCAATTGCACAAGAAATAAATAAGATGGATAACGGAAATAAATTAGAACGCTATTGGTCTGAACTTTTCAAGTCTATATGCCATATGGAAAAACCAGGTGTAAACAGCTTATTTTATGCAACAAAAAGATACAATCTTACACATAGGTTACAAGCAATATGGGCATCCAAATATCGAAGTATTCAGAAGAAGACTTTGGATTTGACATCAGTTAATTGGTACGGTGTTGCCATTACGAAAACCACCGGATTAATTTATCACTGATAAGTTGATGGGTTAAGTCAAAACATTAATCTTGAATTTATCCTTGATATTCATCCTCACACATCTGTGCTTATCAACACAAAAACCAAGGCCAATACTACATCAGTAATTGAGAAAACGTTGAACTGCATTGAAGCAGTTTTCCATATATTGCCCTTGGTAAAATAGAAAACAAAGAAACAAGGGGTTCATAATTTTCCTATGTTGCACCAAAAGATATCCATAAACCAGAAATGAGTATACTCGGTTCAAAAGGTACCCACAGGCAATGACAAAAGTCTCCAATCAATACTACATGAAGATGGTCATTATTCCTCAAAAACAACCCTAATAGTGGTGGACAGAATCTCAAGTTGTTTATCAACATACAAACTACATCAAAACTTATAAATCTTACAGCAGAAGCAAGCGATAACGCTGGGAACTGGGCGAGCCACGTAAAAGATAGTGCAGGGAGCAAAAAGGCTATAGTACTCCATTTAATGCAAACAAACTGATACAAATACTATGAACAGTTGAACATCATATATTACCTTATCAAGAGCAAGAATTTTTGTCCAAATGAACACAAGGATTTGCCTCAGTTCAGGTGTGGTTGTTTGCAGCAATTTCAGCACATACGGAAATATTCCAACAGATAAAGCCTGAAATATGAGCAACCATTTCAGATTACATGAAGCATTATATGAACAGTTAAGAGAGTGAAGCTCCAACTTCGAAAAGGAAGTTACAGGCATAGATCAAAGTCATGAACAAATACCAGATTGACAGCCCACTGCCCCATGTCAAGAAATCGTCCAAGTAGAACCAACGCCTTAAAACGATGACTTTGACTAAGCAAAACCTAAACAACAAAATTGATGAGAATCATGCACCAACTAGAAGAATTAATCAAAACCTGAACTAGGTAAAATATGCCACACCTGAAGGACAATAGGCAGTTGCTCGGGTGGCTTCTTATGCTGAGATCCATGATCAAGCCATACTTCAAACGCTGTCAGCTGGTCAGTGAAAAATGGACTTGGCTGAAAAGAAAGTACAAACAAGTGAGAAAACCCATGACTATGAAGTGCTTTATCAAGAGACAAGAAATCAAGATATAGAGAAAGTGGATAGCACACCTGGAATTCTGCACTTTGATCATCAATCAATGATCGAAGTTGGGAAAGGCAAATTTCAGCTGCCATGTCCCACGCATCCCTGCAGTAGATGTGAGCCAGTCATGAGCAGATAATGAATCAATAATCAAATAGTGCAGGTATATTTAGCACCAACCACATATGATGCTGATGTGTCGGAGGCAACATTGGATGTGAAATGGGAGAACAATTAGCAGAGCGCATGATTCTCTCAGCAAGTAAAAAGTTGCGGAACAGACTTGCCACTAACAAGTCTTGTCGGAATAATCTCTGAAAAAGATCTGTGGATGAATCGTAATGACATGGCTACATTACTAATTATTCAAGAAATTAAGGAACCTAGTTCAGAGAAATGAGGGAGATGAAATTAACAAATCTATGATAAGAAAATATCAGTAAAAAGTATGGTACCATGAGGAAGTACATTCCACGCAATTGTATCAGTTACAGCTGTGAAAATCCAGTTCAATTCACCAAGAAGTGTTTTCCGATCATTCGGACGACCAGGAATTTTGTCTATAAGGGAATAATCCAAAGATTCACGGAGTAGCGACCGAGTGCAGAACCTGATTGAGAAAACGAGTCATAATTCAGATACAGCTCAATACAAGAATAAAATTGCTAGATTTTACAATATCACAATAATACAATTTTGACAGCAAGCAAATGAGACTTCACAAGAGGACAGAACACCGTCTCCTAGTTACAACAAGCCCTTACTCCTTAGATTTCATGCTCAGTAACAAAATGCAATAAACTTATGAGAAAGTGATTAATGAACCCATTCGATAGTGAGGGAAATTAAATAAATGAGAAATGGAAATTGAGCCACACTGCACCCTTTAACATCAAATACTAGAAGTCTAGAGCACAAAAGCACAAAGAATCACATACCATCTTAGTGCCATCTGGATAGGTGTGGTGAGGCACGAGGTAAACACATCAGCAGGAAATTCTTCACTCTGAGGAAGAGTCTCATGTGCCTCGCAAGCTGCTAACAGAATACAATCTCTTGGAGATCCAGAGGAACTTGATGCATCATGCAGCTATAAGATACAAATAAAACAAGCAAACAAACTTGAAGATCAGTTTTAGAACCAACAGTTGCTTGAAGACAAAGACAAGGGAAAAGTGGATTCTCGACTACATACCTCCATGAAGGCATTGACAATGTGTCCAGCAGCAGAACAATCAAACACATATATTGAAGGCGTTCTCAACCAAGAATCAAGTTCACTGATCGGCAATGGGATATATTGTGTGTAACTCTAAAAAGAAACAAAATGGTTATAGTAATCATCGAAATATTGAGGCCCATCCATAACCAGAAGTCCAGATATGAGACTTACTTTATTGAAGACCCAAATTTCACCATTTGGAGTTGGTTTTGGCACACCATGTCCATTGTAGTGAAAAAGAACTCTCTCTGATTTTGCAAATTTACGGCAGTTAATACAGAGCTTTTTCACTTCTTCCACAGTGGGATCAAGCTGGTACTTGTACCGGGCCTATCAAGATTCAAAGTCATATAGCTCTAAATCAACCCCAAAATTAAATTAGCAATAGAAAGAAAAAGGTCCAATCACCCGTTCAAAGTTCAAACCCTACTCAGCATCCTGGTTCTCTAAGTACATCTTTTGAGGAATAAAACACTGGATATGTTGGCAGGAAGGAAAAAATTGTGTTTTTTTTGCTTTATTTGTGCTATCGATAATAAACATTCACAACAATATTAACTGGTTTAAGATATAAAACTTTTGCCAACATATAACTTATCTCTAAAGATTCTGCGTAATAATTGTGCAATAATAACAAATACACACAAGCCTGAAAATAATAAAGGAGAAAATGTGGGCTATCTTACCTTTGGCTGCCATCTTTCATATTGCAAACTCAAAGCTTTCCCAATAGCTTCAAGTGCCTTTGCGGGTGCCATGGAGAATGGATCTGATGACATAGATTAAATGAAGCATTAATAACAGGGAAAAAAAACTATGAAAGACCATTACATCACTACAAAAAGTCAAGTTTCAGTTTTATCCTCTTCTTTTCATTCTTGATTTTAACTTTCCTTTTTTACGTTTGGTTCGAGGATCAATAGGTTGGGAGAATAGGCAAGGAAGAAAAGACATCATATACCATTTGTGAAATATTAAGCCACTGGCCAAACCTTAAATTTTCCCACTTAATGGGAAATGAATTTTCTAGTAGAAACAATAAGCCACCATTTCCATAAAAGAATATTCATCGTATACCATTTGAAAATGCTTATTTTCTCTTATTTAATTGCCACTTATGGTATCCCTCTTTGATTCAGTAGCAAGTTTAGGTAAACGAGAAAGGTTTCTTCCCACATTCATCACACAAGGAAAGCATATTCAAAATGTGTTAACCATGTAATCATATGAAAGAATAAGCACAAAATGGTGATCATACCGATCCAACACTCCATTCTGGCACAAGGCGATATCTTAATCACATCAGGTGGGTCAACAGTAATATTTAGACACAAAACTAGAGCTACCATTCCTGTCTTCATCTGCAGCAAAAGTATTTGGGTTAACAAGGAATAAAAAAATATAAAATTATAGCTTAAATGGTGTAAGTTGTCATAACTGATATTGATACCCAATAACTAATCCTTAAGGATGTGTAAAAGAGCTTAAATCAGAAAAACAAAAATAAGCTAGGAAACAAGTTATCTCTTCAACATGGATATCATACAATTGTTTTATGGAACCCAGGACTCTAATGAACCAAAGACAAACCTTCCGATGAAATTAAATAAGCAGAAAAAAAAAGCTGGAAAGAAGGGAGGAATATAAAACTTGGATTCTAGATTGAAGAAAAAGTACGCATTCAACCATGTTGCTAAAAGCTAGCTCCATTTGACCAATGTGTCCTTCCCAACAAGATATGATATTTGTATTCACTTCAGTTAAAATATACTTGAACTAAAACCGACCTACTTAGATAAGAAAAAGATGACAAATGGCAAAGGATAGGGGAAATAAAATGCAGCTATTTCGTCTGATTAGATTGATTGAAAACGCTATCCAACTTTAACAGTATGCAAATTAGGATTCACCCAACTTGTAATCGATAAGATGGGAAAAGGGCGGAGTTTATATGTTCAAAGTCTTGATGACACCTTTTATATTTGGCGATTCCTGTTTGTCGCAACATATTCAATTTGCCTTAGATGGATAATGGTTCCAGATCCAGACAGGTTTTATTAAGCTTGCATATCAAGATAAACTCTTATCTTCAAGTTCATCATTGGTAAGTGGGAGAGAAACTCCAACATTGGGGTTGAAGAAACCACAATTTAGTGAAAGGGCAGAGTCTAGTGTGGATATTGCCTAGGTTAGTCAATTAAGATAAAGAAATAGAAAGAACTCATAGAACTGTCACATCCATCTCTTAAAGATGCGAACTCATTGACCTTTGTGGAAAGTGAACAAGTGATGAGAACATTCCAGCAAGGCTTTGTTTCCATCATAAAAGTTCACATCAAAGAAAAAGAGGTCTTTGATGGAGATGCAAACACGCAAAATAACAGTGTAGATATTTCTGTAGTTCATATGAGATTTGCAACATTACTAGCAAAGGCAGCAATCAAACAAGCATTATGGTATAACTTCTGGGTCAGGTTGAACAAGTTCTATTAGTTAAGGGTGATTTTCTTAGTTTTCAAATGAAAACAACACCAACCTAACCTAGTTTCAAATGAGAGTCAATCCAATCCTAAATTCCAGGTACAAAATTATAGCGTCTAAAGAACCCTAACTGAGTTAAGGAACAAAGAGATAACCAGGACTACCCTGTCAATACTCAATAAATTGCACTGCATAATTACATTAAAATCTGAAAGTAACATGTCACGTAAGTTTCAACCCGTGATCTGCTCATAAAATGAACAAATTAGAGAATGCAGAGGGGGGAGGAAAAGGTTACCCTGTCTTTAGGCCGCCATTTAGATACCAGACCAGTATCAGCAGGTCCAGCCGAAGCACAAGCTTCAAACGCATCATGCCGAAGCTCACACAAGACTACATTTTGCGGCAAATAGGCCATACTCGTGGTAGCAGTCTCGACATCACGGCGGAACTCAACGACGAAATCACGGCTAGGGCAGTCACCACCACCAGTCAAGTGATTGGAAATGGAAGCAGATGACTGAGAAAACCTAGAATCCATCAAGTCCCCCAATGCCATCCAAAGGAGGCAACCCTAAATCCAACCCTCCCAAAAAGAGAGCAACTATGTACAAGCACGCGGAAACAAATCGCATAAGCAATCAATCACACCTTTTTACGGGTTAATTTCCCCCTTTTTTTCCCCTAAAGCTAATCGAACAAAGCAAGAACATCAAAAAAAAAAAAAAAAACGGAGGAACTCGCGGCAATTAATTAAGAGCCTAAAACGGAAGAAAAAACAGAAGCGAAGGTCGGCGGCAGAGGCGGAAGCTTGGAGAGAAGAAAGAGGTTCAATCGACGAAGCCGGTGCACCAACGGCGCGTGGAGGGATGGGAGGAAGAAAGAAGCGAATCCAGCTCTGCAAACCCTAGAAAGGGGGTTTGGAATGTGAGTTGAAGGGAGAGGGAAACCCTAGAAAGAGGGGAAATTGGGGGGGATTGGGATTGGGATTGGGATTGGGATTGAGATTTGGCGATGGAGAGGGAGGGTGGGAGTGGAGGCGCATAGAGAACAACAGTGGCGGCACAACAGCGAACAAGAGAGAAGTCCGACAGGTCAGGATGTGTGATGAGAGAGATACTACTCTATTTTTTAGAGCGCTGTTATTTTCTCTCTTTCCTCTCTCTTCTTCTTTTTTAACTTTACTATACTCATTCACTTGGTTTACATACACTCATAATTCGGGTTAAATCCGGTAATTACTAATTCCAATTATTATTTTTTCCATTAAAATTCGATTGTTTAAAAAAAAAGTGATTTTTTCCAATTTTGGAATAATAGAATTCTTTGGATCTTTTAAAGGAATATATTATATAATGATTTAGATTTATTTGGTAGGTATATTTATACATGATTTCTGTTTAGCGCACAATTTGCCGTTTAGCGCATGGCCGCATGGTCGCAACGACCATATGCCAAATGGTCGTTGCGACCAAATTTTTTTTTTTTTTTTTACATTTGTGGTCGCAACGACCAAAAGCACGCCGGTCGTTGCGACCAAGAACGCAGTGGTCGTTGCGATGTTTGAAGATGGAAACTCCGATAGCGGTGGTTGCTCCCGACAGTGGAGATGATTGTTCGAACTCGATCTCGATTATTGTTGGGGAGCCACTGCAATGGATGATCCCGACATACGTCGTCGCCGCCGAGTAAGAGCTGTTGGCAAAGAAGAAGAATAAAGCAGATTTGTTCTTCTCCGTGCCTCCGCTTAAACCTCCAATCTAGCGGTTCAAGCTTAAACCTTCAATCTTGCAGTAAACAATTACAATCCTACTTTAATCCAATCATGTAGCAACATAAATTTGATAATCTAACCAATAAATTCACCAATAATCCATTTCACTCAAAATTTTAGAATCTAAAAAACCCTAAAATCAACCCCCAAATTGTTTCATTCATGAACAAATCAACCCAAATCATCGAAAATAATCACCTAATATGAAGAACCTTTGATTTGGAGGGGATTAATTGTAGGGATCTAGGAAGTGAGGTTGATTTGTGCTAAAAATTTTGGGCTTCTATGGAGCTCTCAAGCAAAGGAGAAGACAAGCGAGTCCACGAAACCGGCTAAGGGAGAGGGGTATGAATTGTAAATTAACTCAACTAGGAGGGCAATTTCTTTGTGTTCTAAAAAGGAGTTCACCCTGTTCTAATTAGCAGTACCCTATTTATATGGTATTATTGTAAATATGTGTTTCTAACTAATGTCAATCTCATCCTATCATAGGATAATGAACTGAACCAGAAAATTTTCTTTAGTTTTTAATTTATAAATTTTGAAAAAAAATCATTTTAAAAATTGACTAAATTCTTATATTTAAAATTATTTCATGATTTCAAAACTTATAATTAATACTTGTTTTTTATTACTATGTACTTTCTCATTACTTCAATCTTTCTCAAATAAAAATTATTAAATGTTATGAGTCAATATAAAAATAATTATATCTCTTCAAATAAACTCATAATAAAATTATTTTTTAATCTAAATAACATATTTGTTTTTTCTTTTCGGTGTTGTATTCTTTGTTGATTAGTTTTACCATTGGTTTTGTTCTTGTTCATGTCCGTTGCCGATCTTTTTGGCCTCTCGACCTTTGGGTATATTCAGTGTGTCGAATTATTTCCGTTTCAAAGAGAGAGAGAGATGGTCATGTAAAATTTATATGAGAATTTAATATTGTCTTATTTCCTAATCATATCTTCTATTTAAATGATTAAAATTAATGAAATTTTGCACTTAAATAACTTATATATGTTAATTCTAGGAATGGATTATTTTTAGGGGAGTATTGCAAAATTTTATTTTGTTTATGTAGATTAAATAAGTGGTCTTGATTCTTAGATATATATACTTTAACTACAGAATATTACACATTTGGTTTTAAAAGTATCCAATGCCTAGTGCCTACAACTCATATTTAAAGTCTTAACTAAAGAAGGAGGGATTTTTTTTTTACAGTAGGCAACTCATAGGACGTCCTTACAGGCAAGGATCTAATTAAAGAGGGAGGGATTTAACCATGTTATTGAAATTGGTACGAGTTATAAAAATCAAATTTGATTTGTTAATTTGGTTATATGTTAGTATTGTTATTGTGTTATATGTATGTACCTCGCTACATATGGATGGAGGTTAGGTGTTTTTTTCACAATCAAAGGGAAAAATCGTATCTTAAGAAGTGAATGAGGGGTGGCGATTATGTGGGTCGAATACAAAACTCAACATTCCTGCTTTTTTTCTAGGGGTGGGTAAAATATATCAAAAATAAACCAATCAGTAGTTTACTAGCTGAACCAATTATATTGGTACAATAATACCGAACCGATTATATTGGTACGGTAATACAAAACCAATTCCTTAAAACTGATTGGTAATGATAATGAATTTGACGAAGTTGGTATTATCATTACCAATTAATTATATGTATTTAAAAAAAATAAAAAAAAAATACAAAACTACTAAGTTTTATGTTTTTTCAAATAATTTTTTTTATGAGAATTTCATTCAACAGCTTATTTAATTTAAATATAACATACTAGAAAAAATTCAATAAAATAATGAATTTGAAAATTGTGTCATTTGTTACTTTCTCTTCGCACAAAATTATATAAAATTATCATTTATATAGCTTATGCAGGTTGTTCGTCACTTGATCTACATATTACGAAAGTTTTATATTTTCATGCAATTTTTTGTTTTTTTTTCTTTGATAGATATCTCATAGATTCTACATTGAGTCCATCTTTTCATTTGTGCTAACATCATGACTTGTAAGAATATGGAGTTATATATTTTCCATATTGCAAGAAAGAAAAAGATCGTCACCTGCAATTTGAAGCTTATTTCTCAATATTTGTACGAAGTTGTGGTTGCTACATGCTTCGTGTAGGATTCCATAAAATTTTGCACATAAAGAATTATAAATATAATAAGGGGTTAAGAAGAAAGCTTTCGATAAAGTTTGGTGTGTACTTTTTGGAGTATAGTATGAAGCCTTATTAGGACTCACATACATTAGTAACCAGTATGAAGCCCTGTTGGAGCTCACATACAAAATGAAACGAAATTAAATTTGAAGAGCAATTTTGGGAGGGGGTGGGCGGGGTGGGTGGATTGAAAATTATATTTCGGGATCCGAGTCGTGTAGTGTTTGGGAGGAGGTGCTCGGGATGGACGGGGTGGGGATGAAGCAGATGGTCGAGATGGGACAACCCCAATTTTTTACACCTTCGATAATTGGGTGGGAAGGATGGGAAGAGATTTATCTATATTAATTACCCAAATTTGCCCTTTTCATCTCCCTCTCATTTCCCTCTTCCTCCCCACTCGGATTTGAATTCTACACCCCCCGAGCCCTCCATCCAAATCTCGGTCTCTCGACCGATCACCCGCCAAAAACAATTCCACATGTAAAACAAAGGAATTGAGAAATTGAAAGAAAACAATAGATTAGCAGGTAAAGAAACAATGAAATCGAGGATAAGGAACGAACGAAGAACCTTCGGGAGCTCGAGGAGGTCGTCAATGGAGGCAAAAAGGGAATCAAGCTTAGATCCCAAATCCTCGAGCTCTTGCTTAAGCTTCTACGATATTTTTTCGAATGGGGGCACTCTTAGAGTGTGTTTGACTAAATAACTTTTAATGGAGATTTGGGAGGTTAAAAAATAAATAAAAAAAAAATTATGCTAGTGGTTTTCGGTGGGAGATTATGTGGTAAATTCTGGAGTTTCAGTAAAAGATTATTTTATATGAAAAAACAAACTTGGGGGCAAGCTTTTGGAGACTTTGCCCTAGCTTATTTTTTACAAACACAAGTCACCGGACATTTTCGTCTTTTTATCATAAAAAAATCTTCAAAATCTTATAACTATAAAACACCATTTAACTTTTTTACGAGATTATTTGCCAAAAAAATTCTCCACCTTCTACATCTCCATAATCTAAAAATAAAATCTCCAACTAAAAAAAATCTGCCAAATAATCTCCCGTTTGCCAAACACACCCTTAGTCTTTCACCGCCCAAGCGTAAAAACTATACCGAGCTGACTGAATTTGCCCTCCGAGAAAGAGGAATTAGGGTTTGTGGTTGCTCCGGTGGGGAAGACGCTGCAGGTGGGATGGTGGATTTTCGAACGAAAGGGGGGAGAAGAGAGAGAAAATGATCTGCTGTGTGTGGGGCAAATTGAATTTGTGGCGAGTGATTGATTAAGGGCATATACATCTTTTTACTCTATTTTATAAAAAAAAAACCTATCTTCATTTAACCAAAGACGTATAATCTTCATTCCGTCCACCCCTAACAATAATCTTCATCCCTTCCACCCCTAAAAATAATCTTCATACCCTATAAAATAATCAGGGATACAAACACACCCTAACATTCGTGCTAGAAAGGCTCCGTCAAAGAGAGAACCCACACAAGCACCAATGTTATGGTGCATTCGATCCAAAGGATCACAAAAGTGTGCAAGCATGGATTTCTCCCAACTGAAAAGTAATATAATACGAGTATCAAGTTTAAGGAGAGATTAAGTAGGAACTCGTCCAAGTCATTGCTAGGCTTAAGATCATAATGATATTGAAGGTTTTGGAATTCCTTGATGCTATTCTATATATATCAACTCTATGAAACTAATTTTGGATCCAATAAAGTGAATAGAAAATTACAAAATCCCATCATAAAAATATTTGCAATCAGTAAGGATCAAACCAAACATACAAAAGAAATTACAACAAAAGCAAAGAGTAACTATGACATCTAAAAAATATAAGTTATTGGTTCTTATCTTGAGGTTCCTTAGAACTTCTTCCAGATCACCGGGATGGTGCAAAACGGGCATGCGTACCATTTCATTCAAAATACTAGTAGATGACACAAACCAAGTGCAGATGCGGAAGAGAGACGCCATACAGAGTGCGGCAGCGGGGGAGGAGAGTGGGGAGGAGGAGGAGGCCATCGACAACATAGAGGGTCACCCGTCGACACATCGGAAGGGAGACGACATAAAAGGGAGTGTCGACGAAAAGATTGAGGTAGATAGAGAGGACAATGACTGAGAGGGAGTTGAGAATGAGGTCTCCGATGGAAGAGGAGGTATAGGCAGCCAGGAAGTTGAGTAGGTTCACCTCGTCGAGGCTATAGGGGCCATCACAATCCAAGAACTGTGCAGGGTGGCCGGTGATTGCGACATCAAAGAGGGTGTGGGTTGGTTGCAACGAGGAGCCAAGTGAGCAGGACTGCCAGAGGAGGTCACGGAGCGGAGGGTTGGAGATCCGGTTGTGGCGGCTAGGGTTGGAAATGGGAGTTTTGGAAAGGGAAGATGCTCCTCGAGTGGCCTCCTAAAATGGATTTGATGACTTGTTCTTGTTGGGTGGTGAAACTTGAAATATGCTCATGTAAATAAAGATTATATCTTGTTACTAGATTGGGTCGGATTTCCAGCTAGTAGTTGTAACATACTTAAAGATAAGATGATTATTGTAGACAAACACAAAGTGGAAAAAAAGGCATAGAACAACCAATAGACACAATCACAGACATCAAGCATAAAATGTGCATATATATAGGTAGGCTATCGATCAAAAGAGGCATAAAATGTGCATATATGTAGTCAAGAACAGATGGACTGTGGTCTAATTCCGATGGTCAGCTATACTCCGCCATTGGTGCCTCCTTCTTCATATGGGTTGTAACTTTTAAGGGTCGTTTGATATCAATATCATTATATCAAATATAAGATACCAGCCCTTGATATATATCTAATCTCACTGTTAGGTACGGGGAGATATCGATATCAAGTGATATCTTTGATATTACCTTTTAACTATCTCCAACCCATTTTGATATACTAATTTTTGGGCGGTATTAGGTGATATCCCCAATCTGGGTAGTCTCCCTTCTATGTTCACTCTTTATGCGCTCTTAAGAGGTACTTTCCTCTCTTCTCATATTTCTTTCTTCTCTCCTCTTCTTTGCTTCATATATGGCTTGTTGGAATCCACGGGCAATCCCGATTTGGAAATCTAGGGCTATGGGTTGTGTAATATCGATATGATGCGATTTGTAGGTCTAGGGTTTGTGCATTGTTTGCTGCGATGGTTTGCTTTTGTGGCTTCTAAAGATGGGCTTGTTGCAAATCTTTTTCGATGTATGTTTTGCCCTTAAGGTGTTTGTTGTTTTGCCTTATCAAAAAATTTCTTGTTTGTGATTTATTAGTTGTTTGAAAATGAAGAGCTTTGCTTATGGTTGGTAATCTAGTATATAGCGTTTGATGAATTTGACAGGTGCTATAGCTGATGTATACATAATACTCCGTACGAGTCTCTAGTGATGATGTTAGTTGATAATTGAATCATTTTAAACCCTCATTCATTCAAAAACAGTTGACTTTTTTGCTTGTTGAGACGCCTTGTTTAGCAAAATTTCATGCTAAATCTTTCTTATAAATGTCATACTTGATTAGGATTGATGATGTAATTACCATTTATTCGAGGAATTTTCAAGTTCACCTGAAGTAGTCATACACAATGCTGTTGGATCTATAACCTGTTAAGTTTTAGAAGAATCCTTGTTAGAAATGAGATTACAAGACCATTTTGTTGCTGACAGGTCTTGGACAAGTGTGTGCATTACTTATCAAACAACAAATATACACATATGGTATCTGATATCCTGAAATTTCATTACTAATCATATCCTACAATATACTCCATTCATTCCAAAATACATGAGTTTTTAGCTTTGTGTAAAAGTTTTAATAAAACACTTCACTTAAAAAAAAACATCATCATTCAACTATTTTGTCATAATTTTAATATATACTGGCCTAAAACAAAAAATGAGAGAAGGGCTCAGACACGCTTAAATGTCATTCATTGATTCAGACAAATGGGAAGGACTCAACCATCACCTTGGGCGTTTGAATCGTCACTGCTCCTAATCCATGTAGTGTAATCCCAAGTCCTAACCTAAGACTTGAATAGAGTCACTTGTTTGCATCTTATCATCGATGTGGGACGAAGCTAACGTTTCGAATCAAAACCAAATGGGCCAAGCAATCAATTACATAGCCCAACAATTTGGCCCAACGGGAGCCTTTTACACAAGCACTCCCTATTTTTTTAAAACCAAAAGGCCATCATCAACTCAGCCATAATAGTCGAACGTTACAAATAAAAAAATCCAAACAATTTTATAAACAATCAATCAAACATATTAAAAAAATACTCCAAAAGGACTCGAACGTTGGAACGACGACCAATGCTCTGATTTGTCCCACGCTTATCTTCTTTCCATAAAAGGACAGAACTTTCCTTTCAGATTCACGTCCTTTACCTCTCAATACCCCGTAATTCCTTTCGCCTCTGAAGGGCATTAAAGTAACTTCCTGTATGAGTCCTTCTACTCTGTAGTCTCTGTACCCTCAAGCAGCTAACCCAGACACTGCCACTGGTGAGTGGTGAGTTGTGATACTGATAGGAGTATTACTTAACTCTCTCGACTCCCGCTGCCTTCCATTAACATATCTCCTCCGCCTTTTTCTCTCTCCAACGGTCACATTGTCCCCAAACGCCGCCTGGATTTCTTCAATTTCCCTGTATCCTCTTCTTCTCCTCCTCGTTGTAATCGTTCTAGCCCGGGGGAATTTTGGAATCCGTGGTCATTTGGTTTTTAGTTGAGTGCATTTCGATGGCGGAAACCCTAGAATCGGACAAGCATGTGGTCTCGTGCGGACCTGGTTCTGTTGAGCCCGGGACGCTTGATTCGGGCCTGTCGGTGGAGGAAAAGGACCAAGAAGTGGTTGTGAATGCGGTCGAGGAGGGAGGAGACGCCGGCGTTAGAGGAGAGATTGATACGTCGGCGCCGTTTGAGTCTGTGAAGGAGGCGGTGAGCCGTTTTGGTGGGCTTGGTTTCTGGAAACCTAACACTCATCAGGTTGATACCGATCTCAGCCACAGAGAGAAGCTCTTTATCTCTGAGGTACATCGATTTCTTCTTTTTCCTCCACTTTTTATGAGACCTTTTTTGCAGCTTGTTTATTAGGGTTTGTTGAATATCTAATGTCCCCGTCTATTTTGTTCTGTTGGATAGTTGAGACGGTCATCTTCCTCTAGTTTTGGCTCTTAGGGTTTGTTAGAGGTTCTCTCTCAATAGAATTTGTTGTTGTTCAAAATGGAAGCTTGCGATAGTGATTTTTGTTTTTACTGTTTGAATTTGCGATCTAGCTTTACAATTTGAATACAAAATTGTTGGATTAGTTGACCACTTTTTTTCTTTTTAGGTTGAAAAGTGATCTTACAGAGGAAAGAAAGGAGGGAGAGGCCTATTCAAATTTGCTGGTGTTTCTTTTTGGGGTCAATTTGTGTTTTGTTAGTTTAGCTGCTATGTCTATGTGAGCTTGTGAATTTCACTTCCCTTTCCCAATTTACTTGAACCAACTACTGCAAAAAATATCAAATTACAGATTTGTTTACTCTAGTTCGGTTGGATTGACAACATGGGATATTAAAGGAATTGAACAGAGACCAAGGAACAATAGGGTTGCATTCTTGTTATTCTTTCATCATGTTCTCATTGTCTCATCCAAATAGGGACCATCCATCTAACGTGGTTTGATAACTTGAAGTAGTTTTGAATTGTTGAATTTTCTTAGGACAGTTCATGACTTCGTGGAGGTTGGACGCAATCTATACTACAAATTTCACTATGATTGGTTGATTACGGTGCTTAATTTCCATCTTTAGTATTTGTCTTGAACTGAGGAACTTTTTTTTTTTTTTAATTAATGGTTTATGTTGTTTAGTTCTGATTTTCACCTCTTGAATGGTTTAATGATAGTCGCATCAGAGTGCATGGGAGGAGATTGATGCTGCAAGTGTTGAAGAGCAGGCTGCACAGTTGGAAAAAGAGTTGATTATCAAAGAAAAGGACACACTCAAGGTCTTGAAAGAGCTTGAGGCCACCAAGATGATAGTCGAGGATCTTAAATCAAAGCTACAAATGGCAGAATCTGCTGTTCATACAACTCAAGATGTGACATCGGAGAGCAAAACCACAAATGTCATCAAAGAGGAAAATAAAGAAAATGACCCCCCTTCAGAGGAAGCCAGTGAGAAGTTGGCAGAAGTTCAAAATTCTTATCCTTCATCTGCACCTGGCTTGATCTTAATGGAGCTAAAGCAGGCTAAGCTAAACCTCACCAAGACCACGAGTGATCTTGCTGAGATCCGAGCATCAGTGGAGACTTACAATAGGAAGATAGAGAAAGAAAGGATGTCTCTGGAGAAGACCCGTGAAAGGTTGAGTTCAAACTCCTTGAAGATTTCTTCCCTTGAAGAAGAGCTCAACCGGACAAAAATGAAACTACAGTTGGTAAAGGATGGTCAGAGTATCGATGATGATGGGAAGGACATCGTAACTGAGCTTCAGAGATTGAATTGTGAAGCTGAAATGTTCAGGAAACTTGGAGCAACTGCAAAAGCGGACGTCATGAGAGTGATGTCTGAGGTTGAACAAACAAAAGCAAAGATCAAGACAACTGAGATCAGATTGATTGCAGCTCGGAAAATGAAGGAAGCTGCCAGAGCTGCAGAAGCCGTTGCTCTTGCTGAAATCAAAGCTTTAGAGAAGAGCATTGACATCTCATCAGCACTTTACGAACAAAACTCTGATGGAGTCACTCTGACATATGAAGAATATTCATCTTTAACAAGTAAAGCACTAGAAGCTACCGAGAAGTCCCAAAAAAGAGAAATGGATGCAGTGCTTCAAGTGGATGAAGCAAACTTATCTAAGATGGAAATCTTAAAGAGGGTAGATGAAGCAATGGAAGAAGTCAAGACGTCCAAGAAGGCTCTAGAAGATGCACTAAGCATGGTAGATGAGGCTAACAAAGCTAAACTTGCTGTTGAGGAGGCTCTTCGCAGGTGGAGATCTGAGCACGGTCAGAAAAGAAAATCTGTTCAAAATAGCACCAAGTTCAAGATCTCAGGCCCCACCGAGTCACGAAGGAATTCCCAAATGCTTGATGTGAATGGGATCAGTCTAGCAAGCGAGGCAGCAGGACCTGTGCTGAAGAGCACCTTGTCAATAGGGCAGATCCTGAGCAGGAAGCTGCTGGTGGCAGAAGAGTATGAGCTGGGAAAGAATTCTTTAAGGCGAAAAGTGTCATTGGGTCAGATGCTCGGAAAACAGAATGGTGAACTATCAAATTCTTGGAAGCTGGACAAAGAAAATGGAGGCGAGTCTACTAATCCCACAAGCAACAGCAGTAAGCTGCCTACAAAGAGAAAAAAGTTTGGATTTGCTCGGTTTTCAGTGCTCTTGGCCAAGCAAAGTGGCAATGGCAAGAAGAAGAAGAAACCAACCATGAAAATGCATTAAAAATGTCATTGTTGAAGTGCAGCTGATCATTCATCCTCTTTCAGCTGACTAATGGAGTTATGATAGGCTAAATATGTATTGAGCTTGCTTATATTTTCGTTTATTGTGTAGCTAATCCCGGTTTCGTTGTGACTTTTAACCATAACTGGCATGTTGTGGAATCATGTTAATGCAAGCTGTGTGTGATTTCGTAGTTACTTTTATGGATGAATGTTGTGATTTTTGTACAGAGAGAAAGAAATTCATTTGTCTAGCGGAAGATTCAGAACTCCATCTGTTCTGTATCTTCAAGGCATTGAATTTGTTGGTACATGGAGGAAATTTTTTGAATCAGATTAAAATTAGAACTACAAAAGTCTAAGAGACGTTTAATTCAAAGTTCAAACACCAAGCGAGAAAGTGAGAACGTTATTTGATGATTTTTTTTAACAAAAAAAAGGGTGAATCAACTTTAAATCGAAGTACTTGAAGTAAAGAAGAGAAAATACTCGTCCACAAACAACCCTACTTTAATTGGAAGAACTCTGTTACCTTAAAACTCATACGGAGTACCATTTTATTTTACTTAATTTGTTTTAATATTAGGTATACCTTTTATAATTTTATCCAAAGTTTAGATTTTTTTTTTAAAAAAAGTGTAGTTTATACGGAATATCTTTATCTAAAATCCAGGATAAAATAAAAAAAATTCCAATACAATATGCCTTATTTATTTATTTTTTCCGACCAATCTTGGTACTGATCATTGATCAATAGTATCGAAAGTTTTTTTCTAATCTTTAAGATATTTAAGCTTACAAAAAGCAGCAACAGATTAGGTAGCGTTGTGTTGATATCGAGACGTAAGGCAACTACCATTCTAGTTTAACCACTCACAGAAGGAAGCCGGAGATCCCGCCCCCTATTCCCTCTCTTTTGGATCAATTCCAGAAGGTCCTTTGTTTTGTTCGATCGCTTGCAGAGAAGGGGTAATACTTTGACTCCATCGTTTCAAGTTTCAATCTTTAATTCGGGCTTCTTTTTGTTCTTCGTTTGATTGCTTGACCTTTTGAGGTTTGATTCCCCCTTGCAGAGTGGGGTTTCTTTATTTAATGACTTCGAATTGTTTTTATGTATCTGTAAGATGGGAATTTTTTCTTCTTGTCTGATGAATGGATCGGAATCGGATGGATTTTTTAATATGTTGAAGGCGATGCCTTTTGTTTTCTCTTACTGTGGCGAATCGCCTGCAAGTTTGATACTGTCAAGTTGTAGCTGTATGTTTCTATATTTTTTTAGATTTACACTTTTCTGTTAATCAGAACTCGGATGTATTTACTTACTGTATTATATGTCAGAAAACTGCAATCTTTTATCAAACAGATCTAGCTCTAGGAAGGAATTGGTTTTAAGCACTAAGCCAGAGAACCTCCTAAAAAGCGAGTTTCTTGAAATTGGATTGAGAGCATTAGCATCTTGGAATTAGGGGAAAATATGGTCATGGCCTTCTAGTACTTCCTTTGAATGAATCACTTCTGTTTTGGGGCATGAAAGGATGATTTAGGATGTGGTCATGTTGATCTAAGTCTTAACTTGCTTTAAATTAGTCAAGTTTGTACATTGTTTTACTCAAGTAGAAAATTCTACAAATGGAGTTTGATTACTCTTCATGAAGATGTAAGTTGCTGACGTTTTGCAAGTAAAAGCAACAGATAATTTCTGTTACATTTTCCTATGCTGGTTGCTGAAATTCTTGTGCTTTCAGATATCATGGATGCGAGATTGGGGCTTCTGTTTGTGTTCTTGTTGGTTGGTAATTGGGCATGTGATGCAAGGCCACTCGCACACACTGATCTTTCAGGTATTTTTCGACTTCTCGCAATGTCCAATTTTAAGTTGAATGATGGCACCATAGCCTTTGGACTACCTTGCATACCATCTCCTGAAATATAAACCATAATTAATCACTGATTAAGTTACTTTTGCTAGTTTGAGAATAATCTTTGCATACTGCGCTGTGCTCTTCTGTACTGGAAGGAGTCATTTGTGGCCCCGTCTTTTATGTTTTTAGGTTCAGACAAGAAAGTAGACATGTGCGCTTTGTGTGAAGAATATGTTGGATTGGGCCTTGAATACCTCACTGAAAACAAGACTCAAGTGGAGATTATCGAAGCACTTCATGATGCCTGTGCCGAGGTACACACACTGAAGGAGCAGGTATGGCCGAAATCCAATTACTCACTGGTTATTTTTACTGCATTGGCGGACTAGCTCTGCGTTTTTAGCCTTTTTGTTTTTGGCTATGTACTGGTTTTGTTATTCATCTTGGAATTGGTTCATCTGTAGAAGGTTATTTTCTATCTCTCTATACAATTTGGACAAACCTTAACAATCTTTGATTTTTCCAATTTCCTCTTTTTTTGGCAGTGCATCACGTTGGTGGATTACTATGCTACCCTTTTCTTCACCCAGCTTTCGTCCGTGCAGCCTGATGAGTTCTGCGAGAAGGTCAGCTTGTGTCATGCTGAAAGAGTTCATTCCGTTCGGTTGAAAGAAAATACTTGTGACGCTTGCCATCATGTTGTTGACGAGATGCTCCTCAAGCTAAAAGATCCTGAAACCAAGGTTTATTCCTATAGCCCATCTCAACTATACCCCAAATAGTTGAACTTCAATTTTAAGACCTAATAAGGTAGCCTGATCTATTTGTTGATAAGATGACAGATATGACAAAAACATGTCAATATATTGCAGTTTGGGCTTTGCCAAACTGATCACTAGCCAATGAACAGTCACCTGATGCTAATGCAATACTAGTTACTACAAATCTACAATCAAAACTGACATTTTTGCTTTTTGTGTGGCAGTTTGATGTTGTTGAGATTCTGTCCAGGGGCTGTAATGCTGTGGAGAACCGTTGGAAAAAGGTAATAACACCGATGTCTTTCTTCTATATTTTACTGCCATCTTGTGCTTGTTGGCATTTTCATGGTGACGAGAATCTGTTAGCATTTTCATGACAAACACTTGTATGACTAATTTACTGATTATATAGTGCAAAGTCATGGTGCACAAGTACACCCCAGTGATCATAAAAAATGCGGAGAAGTATCTGGAGAAGACAGATATATGCGCCACACTCCACGCGTGCAGCCATACTGCAGCTTCTGTCAACGAAAATCAGTTTGATGCGAAGATTGCCATGGTTACTTCACTTTGAATGACCTTGAAATAGTTAATACCAAGTTCTTTGTTATCATAATCTTGTAGCAAAATGACATATTTAGGTGATGTTTATATATGATGATATATAGTTGAACCAAATGTGAAGAAAGAATAATGCATCTGCTGGTGGCTTTGTTTTATCATGTACATATTTCTGTTCCACAATCAAACAAGCTTGGTGGATTTGACTAAAGGCACTTTGTGGTTTGATGGTTCATTTCATTTGGTGCAAGATCCCTTGCTCACTCACATAGTTGAATACCGTTTTTTGCAGTTCCTATAATATCTCCTGCAACAAATTCAGCCCAATAAACGAATCAGTTATCAATGAATGAATTAAGGGTATGTTGTGTGATTCATTTCACATGGAAGCTATAGGTAGCATAGCGAACAATCGCTCTCTGAAATGGGGTTTTCTGTTGATGCGATAGATAAGGATCGAATCCATGTGGAAACTGCAACTGCAATCAGTGAGCAATAAATAAATCTGGATAAGTGAAAAGGAAAGATACCCCATCGATTTTGTCCTTTGTCCACCTTCACGGCTTCACTCCAACCACGCCTGTTCGATTCTGAATTTACGCAAGCAAAAGCATACATGTGGAATTGAGGATTCATTGGGTTTTTACTTTTTACATGTTAATTTCAAAGTTTAAATTATTATATCGTTGAATAAAAAGACATTCAATCAAACTATAACTTGTAATCAATCAAACTTGAATTAGATTATAATGTACATAGTTCGGGCATATTAACATATCATATATCATATATTATATATACATACATACATATACATATATATATATATATTAGTGAATCCAATTAAGTAAAAAACGTTAACATCATTCATAGATTAGAAGAAGTAAGTAATGGCCCCTAATGAGTCCGCCACTTACCAACCATTGCGGAATATATATATATAGCCATCTTCTTTGAATTGAAAGGTATGAATTGTGCGATATTTCATATACTATTTGGTGATCGATCGAGTAGTTTTTTTTTTTTTTTTTTTTTTTTTTTTGCTAAACGGTAAATTTTACTAATACAAATGACCAGTTAGGCAAAATCCCCGCTGGTATATAAACCAATTAGACGAAAAACACATACTTGGGAGAGCATGCAAGCTAGCCTAATTATGTTGTGTTGTGGTGACTACTCGACAAGCAGTGGCGGCCGCAGGATCCTCCGAAAGGTGGGGCGGGCGCGAAATTTCTAGTGTGTACGGAGATATTGGCCTTGAATAAACTCCTTTACCTAAACTACGACTTTCAACTTAGCAATGGATTGTAGAAAAGTAGACTTACATTTGCTTAATTGCTATGGTAGTGGTTTCTCGTCATTCATTGGAAATTCAGGCATTTGTCATATTTAGGAGTGCGTGTAAACTTATTGAAATTCAATCATGCTAAATTCAAGGCTTTTGCATATTATCTAGGATTGTAAACTCATCAACTTTATAATATCTTTTGGTTCCCAAAGACATGTAGGGTACAAAAATATAAATATTGCATAAAGCTTCACAAATTCAATTAATAAATTTCATTCTCAAAATCACATATACACAATAATTAAAACACAAAATTTATTCTCAAAATCACAAACTCTAATGAAAATTTCACAAAATTTATTCTCATAATGAAATCCTAATTTCACCAATTTTATGGGGTTTAATTAGTTTATAGCTAGATAATTTGTATATAATAGGGAGCTCGGGAAGTGGGAATATAATTAAATAAGGGGATAGAGAGCGGGTGCAAGTTGAACAAAGAATAAAAAAAACTTTTTTGAGGGAGGTGAATTTTTTTTTTTAAAAAAAAGAGGCTAATTTCACCAATTTTATGGGGCTTAATTAGTTATAGCTAGATAATTTGTATCTAATAGGGAGGTCGGGAAGTGAGAATATAATTAAATAAGTGGGTAGAAACATAGAGAGTGGGGTGCAATTTGAACAAAGAATAAAAAAGCTTTTTTGGGGAGGTGAAATTTTTTGTAAAAAAAGGAGGCTAGCAGGAATTGAACCCCTAAATTTTGGTCTCACTTTACTTTCCTTCCTTCCCACCAACCAACTAAACAAAGTAGATTAGTTGATTCTATAATCATCCTAGTTTTACTTATTACAACACTGCCATATATATATATATAAATAATTTTTTTTTTCAAAGTCCGGGGATGCGTGGATCGAAGGGTGGGGCGGCCGCCTACGCCCGCCCCACCCTAGGGCCGCCCCTGTCGACAAGTAACATCGTCGATCTGATCGATGGCCTCGTGTGCGTTGTAGGAGGCATATCCATTGGTTTAATTGTTATATATGTTACATCGTACGTCTTAAATTCATTTAATTTGATTTTGATTATGATATATAGATTAGACTCTCTCTTACTAAGTTACTATCTATATATATCTATTTATATCCGGATCCGGCTCTTTAAAATAAATTCATAATAAAGTCCTTTAGAAACAAATATATCCATTTTTAACAAGCAGATCCACATTTTTTTAAAGTTAATTAAACAAATTGACGATTTAGCTAATTATGTTGAACCATGTTTATAATGGATTATTCCTGGTGAAGCTAATTCAACACCAAGAATACTAAATTTTAATTTTAAAAAGAAAATTACAACTGAGTTTTTTTAATTAAAAATAACTCAACATAAAACAAATTATATTGTAAAATGATTTTAATTAATGGAATTCATATATAATCGTGAAAGCCGAATTGAGTTGAATTGAATCTTACCCAACTCAAACCAAGTTGCCCATATGTATACAGCTATATATCTAACTCGAAGTTTGTTTGTTTGTTTTTTAAAATTAAAAAAAAAGTAGATATTTTTTGGTATACGTAAAAACTGAAAAGGAATAAAAAGGATATAACTCAAAGTCTCAAACCTAATTTATTAATTGAGTAGGCTAAAATATATGCTAGACACGTCTATTCATATAAACGTCCTACCAAAAAAGAAATAAAAAAAATTCATATAAACACATGATAACCTTGTTGAATCAGTCATAATTCGTAATTAAGTGTAACCTAACAAATCATGATATCCTAACCTTGGAGAGTTGAGAGAGAGAAAAACAACCAATATAGATAACACCTTTCCCAAGTAATCTCAAAACTTGTATAATCAACAAAACATAGAGTTTACATCATAATTCATAAATGAAGTAATTATATATATATAGAGTACGTCTGGACCAATATAATATAGGTTATATATGTTGTGTATGTTATTGCAAACAAACAAAGTGTGATAGGGAAAATCCCGTCATCATAGCACAAGGGCATTCTAGTCTTTTACCAAGTAAGTCGATCCTTTTTATCATACGAAATTATCCTAAATAACAGTTAAGAATGACGTCTATTATTTATGCGGTATCGAATATTCAATACGACATTGACCAGCATTAATGTGGTTACTGTTTCGCCTATTGAATACGGTAACGGTTTCATGCATTAAAGGGCCTTGACCGAATTAAATATGGTAACGGTTTCTTCTATTAAATATCGTAACTGTTTCTTTTATTTAAGACTCGACTAGTATAAATAAGGGGAGATAGATTCAGATTGAGCATGGACGAGGATTGGCTTGAGCGTCGGAGGGTCCTATGGGGGACACAAGCCCCGCCCCGACCTCATTTGTTCTTGTTTGGCAGGCTACGGTTCAAGTGGAGTTGATGGTCAAGATCGATCTTCTTCAACCACTATGATGCAGATTTTATGCATCACATTTGGCGCCGTCCGTGGGGACCGATCGAAAAGCAATAGGATCGGAACCCTAATCGCAACAAGGGAGGAATCAAACCAATTCACTTCCACTGCGCACGTACCAATTCAACAATCGCCATCAACAACGTATCAAATCGAAGCATTATCCTTTTGGGGATGGCACCAATAACGATGGAACCGGATCAGCATCCCGACATCTACCCGTTTAGGGGCACACGCACATGCCTTCGAGCCGCTATCGGTCCATAATCGGCGTCGATTCGCCAAGAGTGCCCCCAGAATCCACCGCCGCTATCACCCGTTGATCGCAAACGGTTGTCGACTCGTTGGAGGGGCAATAACAGCTCCGCGCCGGTGGTTCGGTTCCAAGCATACCGGATTCCACTGCCCCCTTTACCGGATTCGATGTCTTTGCCTTCAGTCATTCACCAGCGTACATCCTCTTGCTCGTCCACCGTGGGTAGTCCAACCGTCACCGATGCGGCGCCTGCGGATGCGATTCCTAACCTAAACCATGAAGAAGGAGAGGGTACGTATTTTCTTAAATTATAGATTAATTGCATATTTTGCCCTCAACCTTGTGTTTGTAGGAAATGGGCCCAGACTTACACAAATATAAGAGTTGGACCAAATATCTTATTTGAGACAGTTGCAAACTCTGGCCCTAATTTATATTAGCAGGAAATAGCCGATACTTACAACAAGATAAAATTCGGCCCCAAGCTGCATATATATTTAGCCGAATTGCAGGTTCTGGCATGAGCATTGATTTTGGGAAAGGATAATTTCTTCCTCTTTATGGTTTTTTTTAAGCTTACTAGTTGCTTGCAGAGCATATGAATTGTGTGATTTAAATTGGTGGACATATTGTTTGATTAATTAGTTGTGATTTAACCTTTTGGGTTATTGAATCTGTTGCTTAGTTAATTGATGTGCGTAAGCGCTTGTTATTGATCGGAAATTGATTAAAATTGGTCAGCTTAAATACTTGTTTCAACACCATGCATAAATTTGGTTCGTGTCTTTGGTGTTTCTATCTTTAATATATTGCACCAACACACTTGCTCATTCTCTCTGGATCCATTTCGTTGACCTCACTTTTCAAATGCATATATATGAATGAGTTTGACGAGTATTCTATATGTTACCTATCTTACTATATATAAAAGTTGAGCATGTATTTGCACCTATTATATAGATATTGGGTTGTGCCTTCTTCTTTGTTTTCGTTTACTCCGCTGGTGTTTGTATTCTTGAATAAGTGTTTATAGAAGAATAAGTATGAGCAACGAGCATTGAGTGTGCTCCTGAGGAAAGCATGAATTCAAGTCTCGCAACCGATATCGGGGCAAGCTAGGTTCATTAATACAAAGTGTTGTGAGGCAACGTCCCAAATGATTTGGGGCATCAAGAGCTACAAAGATACAAAAAGCAAGTCAAATGTGTGATATTCTATCCAAAGCCAACTCCTATCCAGGTCAAGAATGACACTACAACAAAATTGGCAATAATGGAGCCACCAAGAATCCTATTACTCAAAGCAACAAATTCGTGAGCTAAGTTTTCTACTCCCCTTGCTTGCGGAAAATTTCTTAGGAAAGACATGGTTGTTTATTAATATTCTCGTTTAAAATAGTTATTGAAAGCTGAGTGTGTAGCTCTTGCAAGCTAGATTTTTAGCATACTACTTCTCCGCAAAAGTATATAAATTGTGTGTAGGGGCATAAAAGATGCTAGGGGCACTACAAGGCCACTCTTCCAATGACTTCATTGATGTAAACTATGTAGAAGTACAATGTTTTTTACCAGGTCCAACGCCTATAGATGTCATGAAACGACGTCTTCAAAGCTACAACAACTATTCAAGAAAGTGAAGATTCGCCCTTTATGGCCAAGCAAATGCCACTAAAGGCAGAATAATCGCCAATTACGGCCACCAGAATTCGCCAATTACGGCCAACGATAGCCACTTACGGCCAATAGCCACTTACGACCAACGATAGGCACTTACGGCCAATAGCCACTTACGGCCAACGATAGCCACTTACGGCCAATAGCCACTTACGACCAACGATAGCCACTTACGGCCAACGATAGCCACTTACGGCCAATAGCCAATTACGGCCAACGATAGCCAATTACGGCCAACGATAGCCACTTATGGCCAATAGCCAATTACGGCCAACGATAGCCAATTACGGCCAACGATAGCCACTTACGGCCAATAGCCAATTACGGTCAACGATAGCCACTTACGGCCAATAGCCAACTACGGATCAAGCGACTACAATCTACGGCAAAATCATCGCTCACTCGACAAACTTCGCCATGTACTTTTTTCGGTTTCCTTCATCATCGAGACATGAAGAAGAAACCCGAGGGGCAATTGTGATAGGGAAAATCCCGTCATCATAGCACAAGGGCATTCTAGTCTTTTACCAAGTAAGTCGATCCTTTTTATCATACGAAATTATCCTAAATAACAGTTAAGAATGACGTCTATTATTTATGCGGTATCGAATATTCAATACGACATTGACCAGCATTAATGTGGTTACTGTTTCGCCTATTGAATACGGTAACGGTTTCATGCATTAAAGGGCCTTGACCGAATTAAATATGGTAACGGTTTCTTCTATTAAATATCGTAACTGTTTCTTTTATTTAAGACTCGACTAGTATAAATAAGGGGAGATAGATTCAGATTGAGCATGGACGAGGATTGGCTTGAGCGTCGGAGGGTCCTATGGGGGACACAAGCCCCGCCCCGACCTCATTTGTTCTTGTTTGGCAGGCTACGGTTCAAGTGGAGTTGATGGTCAAGATCGATCTTCTTCAACCACTATGATGCAGATTTTATGCATCACACAAAGTAAACAACGAATATATATAATTATAATTATAAACGCATGTGTCTAGGGTAGGGTTTTAACTTGTCTCATGAAAATATATATATATATATATATATATTGCCTTGCCACCAACTCAATTATTTGGGACAATTAGGAGTATTAATTAGCTAGCAATCAATTTCAAGAATCTTATACTGGGTATACTATACTTATATACTATGTACGTTGATGCCCTTCATTCAGACTTTAATTAATTTGTATTAGTACAATTGAGGTGATTGTTTCAAAAGTAAGAAAATGCTTCTCCATCTTCCTCAAAACTAATTGATCGACTTAATTAAAAAGTGACCTAATAAATTTGATATAGCATTTCTCATATATACAGTAGCTATAGGATTATAGGAGGCCGGATTGAGATGTGAAAACAACTCATATATGATATATGCCACCTAGTTGAGTAGTTGCAAAGAAATTTTTGAACCACGTCTAAAAATTATTAACACACTATGCGTGCATTAAACAGATAACTAAATAAGGCGAAATTAATAAAAATCATTGAGCAACTAGTCTAAAATACAATGTGGGTAATATATATATATATATATATATATATATATATATATATATATATATATATATATATATATATATATATATATATATATATATATATATATATATAGGTGTACGTGTAGTAAGAAAAATCAAAGTTCTGGTTGTTGAAACTTCAAAGCCACCGTACCTTTGAATAGAAAAGGGACCAATAACCTAATCTCTATAATTAATACTTACTTGTATTGTATATGCAGGGAATATATATGTACAGTAAGGTAAACCATGAATCTTTTTTTTTTTTTAAAAAAAAAAGGATCTGAATGAAGAGACACATTAGATTTGTAAATTGTAATTAAGGATTTTAGTGGGCAAAGTGATTACCATGCACATGAAGAATATTGAGTTTTGGAGTGCTTTTCAAATTGAAGCTTACAATATTGTCTTTGAAAGCTATACGTATATGAATTAATTAAAGAATTATCTCATCTCATTATGCAATAAGATATTAATTCTCATAGGTAGAGCTGGCAATTCGGGTCATCCGGTCGGGTTCGGGTCGATCACATTCAGGTCGGGTCACTGATGAGTCGGGTCAACTCGGTCAAAATTTCTGTGTCGAGCTTGGTCGGGTCGGATCGGGTCGGATTTGGTCAAAATGAAATTCGGATTGGTCGGGTTTCGGTCATAATCGGGTTAGACCCATTCGGGTTTTCGGTCAGAATCGGGTCGGTCTCGTTCGGGTTTTGGATCGGTACTCGGGTCAGTCTCATTCAGGTTTCAAGTAGAAGCGGGTCTACGTTTGTTTCAAACTTTTAATTGTTTGGGTTGAATTTGTTGAATCATGTTCGTTCGGGACTTTCGGGTAATCAATTTTATTAAATTGAATATGTAATTCATGTTATTTATGTATTTCAAAAAGCATTTTAGTAAAATTAAATATGATTCAATATATAATCTACTCATTGGCTCGTAAGCTCCAATGTTGTTAAAATCTCGATTCGATCCTACGATTCCAACGATCCTACGATCTAAAAATGGAAAAACGATCCTGATCCTTTTTGCGATTATAACGATCGTATAAAATGTCTATTATAAGAAATTTTTAATATTTACCCTTTAAATTTTATAACGATCCTTATAACAATCCTATAAAACGATCCTATGGAATGCACTTATGCACTAATGGTTTTAAGTTTTCACTTTGATCAATGAAAATTTTATTTTGTTTCGAAATAGCATTAACTATCAATAGCTCCATAATGGATTACAATAATTTTTTTTTGTTTTATAGTATAAATGTATAATAGATATATATTCAAGGATATTCGGATCGGGTTGAAATTTGAGTCGGATCCGGGTTGAGTCGGGTTTGTTTGTATTCGGCTCACTTCGGGTTTCGGGTCAACATCGGTCGGGCTCGGTTTCGGGTTCGGGTTATGCATAACACCGAATTTTTGGGTTCGGTCGGGTTTCGGTTCGGGTGAGTCGATCGGGTTTCTCGGGTCGGATCAGATTTCGCCAGCTCTACTCATAGGTAATGGAAATTGTTGTCATTGGATATTCATATAATATTGGATATATTGAGGAACATCTATGGCATTTTAACAATCTCTTCTTTTTTTTCGGGTTCAACAATCTTTATACGAGTATCTATTATACTCCGTATTGTTTAATTATGTTGTTTGTAAGGAAAATGTATGACAGTAAACTAGAGTTTGATTAGAAAAAACACATTAATTGCATAATGTAAAAAAATGAAAAGAAGAAGAAGATGTGGGTCCCCCATCCTGCAACGTGGAAGGTGAGGATTGGATTTGTTGGGACAAGGGTATCGACCGATCGAGAAGTAAACCATCCAATAATGCATCTCTGAATCTGATGACGTCAATAAAGCGACAGGGAGTCCCAATAATTTACATCACACCGCACTCTATTATTTCCAATACCACTTGCATTACTATTTACTACTGTTCAAAATCCACCCATTTTTTTTGGGTGATAATATTTACACCCATAAATTTTACTATATGCACCACATCTACGCCTCTTGAATCACACCCCTGCTCCTCTTGAGTCACACACCTGCCCCTCAAGAGGCGCAAGGTATTTTAATGTAAAATACCCTGCGCCTCTTGAGGGGCAGGTGTATGACTCAAGAGGAGCAGGGTGTATTTTAAAAAAAATATAAAAAGTGAGATATGTGGTGTAAATAGTAAATTTTGTGGTGTAAATAAAATTGGCTTTTTTTTTGTAGAGAGAACTGGGTAACTAACCCACAAAAGTTGGAAAGTATGTAAAACTAACTCTAACCCTAGAAATTTTACAAAACTAACTCGGATTGGTAAAAAATTGTAAAAATAACCGGTTGTCTCCACCGGTTTTAGGAGGTAAATGGGGTAAAAAAAAGAAAAGAAAAGGAAAAACAAGTTATTTGTTAAAAAAGAAAAAACAAGTATAAAAGGGAAGCTTATGAGAGAATCCCATCTAAAACCCTAGAAACCAAATCTGCCTCCTCTCTCTCTCTCTCCTCCAAGCTCCATCCATCTCTCTCCAGATCTGCCTCCTCTCCTGGAAGAAGATCGCCCATGTTGAGCAACTTCGTTATTTCCGCTCCCAGCGAGCCGAGCAAGAAGATCGATCGCCATGTATTCCCCGGAGTTCTACGATGCCTATACCGCTCAGCTAGCGCCTGACGTACTTGGTTTTCAATTGTTTCGGTGGAAATACAGACACGTTAAATCCTTGAAGTGAAACAACTATACAAACAGGTGACATGGTTCATTTCGAAAAACAAGTTGCATGTGAAATTCTAAACTATGACATTGTAATTCCTTCAGGTGACACGACCATACAAACAGGTGACAGGGGTGATTTCCTTAACAAATTGGCATACACTCAGAAATGTGAAACTTCAAAATCAAACAAGTGACACGGTAAATCCTTCAAGGGATAAGACCATACAAACAGGTGACATGCATAATTCATATTGCTGACATATACGATTTACAAAATAAGTGATTATATTGTTATATTATTAGTTGAATGTGAAACTTTGAACTGTGACACGGTAATTCCTTCAGGTGAGACGGTCATACAAACAGGTGACAGGGGTGATTTCCTTAACAAATTGGCAGATACTCAGAAATCTGAAACTTCAAAATCAAACAAGTGACACGGTAAATCCTTCAAGTGACATGCTATACAAACAGGTGACAAGGGTGATTTCCTTAACAAATTGGTAGACACTAAAAAATGTGAAACTTCAAAATCAAACAAGTGACACGGTAAATCCTTCAAGGGACACGACCATACAAACAAGTGACATGCATAATTCATATTGCTGACATATACGATTTACAAAATAAGTGATTATATTATTATATTATTAACTATTTAAAGTCTATTAGCTCAAGGTAGAGCAATGTGTTAAATACACATAGATGTAGGTTCGAATCCTACATAGACTATTAACATCGTAACATATGTAACAAGAAAAAAACTAGTATTTGAACAAGTGTCAAGAGAATCTAAATGTATGACAAGAAAAAAGTAGCAGGTGACATGCAAAATAATTCAAGTGACACGGAATGTTTAAAAATTTAAAACCCTATACAAGTCTTCAAGACAATTATTTATTCTTGATTTTTTTGGCGGGAAAATTTTTAATTTTGGCGGGAAACTTTTTAGCATGTGACCAGCAACCGGTACAGTAGGTCACCAAATTTATTTGCAAAACTAGCCTACTAAGTCACTTTTGCAAATTTTACCAAACTATGACATTTTTGCAAACTTTCAAAAAAAATGGTCTAGTTATGCAAAATCGCCTTTTTTGTAACTACTCCGTATTAACACCGTAAATTCATTTTTTTAAAATAAATATGTGTAAATTAAAACAAACACCTATCTATCTCATCTATCTCATCACACCGTTAATTAAAACTTGTAATTTTAGAAATCTACACAATCTATCTATATAATATATTAAAATAGAAACATTTTTGCCACGCGTCACAACCTTAGAACAAGATATTTATAGAAGTTAAATTATTACATAATCAATTTATTTTAGTCAGCTAATTAATATATCCTTTAATATATCCATGTATCATCTTAATTATGTCAACTTATTCTTCTTCTTCTTCTTATTATTTATATACTTTATATAATAATATTGTCTTCTTATATAATTTTATTATAATTTATCTATATATATGTATATCTATATAATATGTTAAACTGCTTCTTATGTTTTAAGTAATCTATATATCTGTATAATATATTAAAACAAAATCATTTTTGCCATGTGTCACAACCTTAGAACAAGATATTTATAGAAGTTAAATTATTACAGAATCAATTTATTTTAATCAGCTAATTAATATATCCTTTAATATATCCATGTATCATCTTAATTATGTGAACTTATTCTTCTTCTTCTTATTATTATTTATAGATTATATATATATAATAATATTGTCTTCTTATATAATTTAATTATAATTTATCTATATATATGTATATCTATACAATATGTTAAACTACTTCTCATGTTTTAAGTAATGGGATTAATTCAAAACTATTTTTCAATAAAGTTACATCATATATTAACGAATAACTATTAAGAGAATCATTTTATTTATTTATGTTATTAACATATTCTATATTTTTAATCATCTATATAATATATTAAAACAAAAGCATTTTTGTCAGTTGTTACAACCTTATAAGAAGATATTTATAGATGTTAAATTATTATATTTTGATGTTATGATCTCATAAATTGTTAATAGTTGAAAATTTATACATTTTAACCATCTATCTATATTTAATCATTAATGAAATGAGAATATTTTTGCTAATGTGTCATAACCACCTTCATTTTATGGTTTTTACATATTTTTACTTTATGAACTCCCTACATTTATAAGTCGATGCTACCTTTGTTAATCATTTATTTAATTATATAATAATAATTTTTTATTATTTATATTTTTTTAACAAAACCGCGCCATGGCGCGGGCATTGCACTAGTTTTTAATAAAACAAACAAAAATACACTTATACCCCCTAATTATTACGGTACTTTTTTAAAAACTATAACTAACACTTATCTAATCAATACAAGAGCAATTTTGTAAAGTGAATGACAAAATACCTAAAACGACATGTTTTTCTTAACAAGATTTACATTCTAAAGCGATATGTTTTTCTTAACAGAGAGAGTAACTCTTAAGATAAAGCTTTAAAAGTAAACAAATAGGACTCAAGAATCACATGATGCACAAGTCCTACAAAAAACTCACATACTTAAAAGAAAGAAACAAATAAATAAATAAATTTGTGGTGACAATAATATATAAAAACAAAAGTATAAATAACATCTTTTAAATTATACTCCTTAGTACAGGCTACATCACTAAAATTATATGCATAACCATAATGCATGTAGATTGTAAGCACAATTTAGGAAGTACTCGTCGATAAATACAATTTAAGAAGTACTAATATATTGTGGATAGCTCTGTATATAGATCGAGTACGTAGTATTTTGACAGGTATCCGAATTTACACGACTATTTTTTACATATTGTTCCTAATACAGTAATATCACCTTTGTAATTTAATTATACCTCTATTATACATCATATGTACACAATATTTATTTACGTATATACTTGCACGTAATTGTGGATAAAAGACCGGATTGAACACTCGTTTTGCATTATATGGGGCAAAATTTGTCAATTTATTACTCCGTATTTATCTTAACCCCACAACCAGAAAGCCCAAAACAATTTGAATTCTTTTTCTTCCATAAGGGTAATGATGGTCGATTAACTATACATTTTGTGGCGCTTAATTACTTAATTATGGATTGTTAATTCGTCGATCAGTGTGTGGGTGCAGTGGATAAATCTCGATCAAATTAAAAGTCCCCTAAAAGGCTAAAACGTTCTTAATTCATTATTTGTTTATTTTTTTCTTCATGTATGTATAGTATATTAGTATTGTATACATATGTACATAATTAATGACATAAGGGTAAATATTAAAATGCGGTGGATTCATTGCATGTTCCTTTATATAATTGTGTCTTCCCCCTTTCTCTTATATATATATATATATATATATAACAATCTTTAATAAAATTATCTTCATGGAAATTATTAATCGTTTCTCCTGGCCTCACCAACCATTTATTCTACGGGAGTCTATACAGAAACAATAATATAAACTTCTTGCAATAATTATTTTATAGTATATACTTTCATATACTTTAAAATTTTACTCTCTATTGTATGTACGTTTTGAATATAATTATTTGCAATCATTTATTTACATGGAGATGGTTTAACAACTTTAATTTGTGTATACAATTTCCAATTATAATTTTAGAGTCGTTACTGTGTATACAATTTCCAATTATAATTTTAGAGTCGTTAGACTGAGTAAATCAAATATTGGTGAACCAAATAAATTACAAACGTGTTAATGGTAATAGTGACACATTGTACGTACATATATGGACCGCATCCCACATGGCTCGAAACCGCACCTTCCAATAGGAACTAGTTAAGAAAAAAATCGGAGCTGGTACTGACAGGGGTATATGTGGCAAGCCATTAATTTATCAGATTTAGTGTTCAACATCAAAATAATGACTATATATATATTTATATATATTAATTAAACTTATAATATATATTATATTCTCCTGAATTAAGGAAAGTGACCGCTCTTAATTTGTTTTCCAAAGCATAAAATTACAAAATACATACATTGATTAAATTGTAATATAAAATCGGATATGGAGTTTAATTTTTGAAGATGAACGAAAACACATTCAACGCCATTCCGCGGACATTACTCATATTAAGTTACTTGATGAAACAGAACAGACAGAGAAACGAGGAAACGTTTAAAAACCTCACAACAGTCGAGCACCATATATAAAACAAGTGGTTAAGACTTGAGGAGGGTCCCGCTTCACACGCGGAGTGGGCGGCTATAAAACAAGTCCATATTCGGGTTAAGGGTTTCCCGGCCCCAAATTCATCCCAACATCCATCCCTCACTCTTCACTCCTCAGGGCTGCGTTTTGTGTTTTCTCCTCTTTCCGCTCACTTCCCGAATTTCTTCTTGTAATCTCTTTCAGGTGATCTTCCTCATCTTTGATTTTGTTCAAATTCATGTTTTCAATTTTTTGATTTTCTTACTGTCTTTCTTTTATCAAGTCTATCTGTCTATGCAAATGCATGCATTCCTTTTTTTTTAATTTTCCTTCGAAATTGTTGCTTCCATCTGTTTATTGTAGCTCTGCATTGTCGATTTGACTGCTCTGCGAGTTCTAATCGGTATATACGTTCTTGATTCTTGGAAGAAATCGATTACGTATCCGAATGCTTTTTTTCCTTCCTATTTCCTTTTTTTGGTGGGAAGAGTAGTTTTTCCTTCCTATTTCCTCAATTCACACTTTTACTTTCTTAGTTTCAGAAAATATTCCCCTTAGAAATTCACATGAGATTCCAGATTTTTTTTTTCCCTTTTGTTCTCTTCATGTAAATTCTCCATGAAAATATCGACGATTCCAGATTATCTGCATCATTGTGTGTTTTTTTTTCCAATCTCTTTTTCATTCTCTCCTTTATAGATTCTTGATACTAATTTATTGTCTCTTGGTTTTCCTTGCACAATTTTTCCTCCTCACAAGGAATTCAAGTTATCCTGAAAATATTGCCCTTGCAAATTTTTCTTCTTCATCCTTTGTTTTTAGAGTTGCAATTGTTTTTGATTTAATCTCAGCTCAATCAATTTTGTTATGATTCACCACTAAACAACAACTGCTTTTCCATTTGTTTTTCAGGGCGAGATCTTGTCTCATAAATTCCTATCTGGCTACAAGGTTCCCATAAAGTTTGGATCTAACTTATAATACATAGCCGTGGTTGGAGTTAAACCTTTAGCATACACTTGTGTTCCTACAGAAACCAGGGAATGCTGCAAGATGTGCTTGGTTGCTAGGGATCCTCAAGGCGGTTTCAATCCGATCAAAGCACTCATCGAGCTTACTCTGATCAGCCGGAATAGTTATCCGCATGCTTCTTTTATCCGATTCTACAATGATACATACATGCCCACCATGGCCAGGCATGTAAAGGATTATATGGTCTCTACATACGAGCTTTGCGAAGACGGTTGAACTTTTTCGTTGCTCTTGTGATTGTTTGATTCTAGGTGGAATTAGTTCGTTGGTGTCGTGGAAGCGCTTTTGCTTTGTTGTGATTGAACTGATCCGATGGCTGAGACCAAGACAAGTGTTTTGATGCAGCGGTATGAGGTTGGGAAGTTATTAGGCCAAGGCACGTTCGCTAAGGTTCACCACGCCAAGAACCTGAAAACGGACCTGAATGTGGCGATCAAGATCGTTGACAAGGAGAAAATCTTCAAGGTGGGGATGATCAATCAGATCAAGAGGGAGATCTCTGTGATGCGGCTTATTAGGCACCCGAATGTTGTGCAACTTTACGAGGTAATGGCCAGCAAAACAAAGATATACTTTGTGATGGAATACATCAGGGGCGGTGAGCTTTTCGACAAGGTGGCCAAAGGCAAGCTCAAGGAGGATGTGGCAAGGAAGTACTTCCAGCAACTGATAAGCGCGGTTGATTACTGCCACAACAGGGGTGTGTACCACCGCGATCTTAAACCGGAGAACCTTTTGCTGGACGAGAACGAGAACTTGAAAGTGTCTGACTTTGGCCTGAGTGCCTTGGCTGATTCGAAGAGCCAAGACGGGTTGCTTCATACGACGTGTGGGACACCAGCCTATGTGGCTCCAGAGGTGATCCACAGGAAGGGCTATGATGGAGCTAAAGCTGATATCTGGTCTTGTGGTGTGATCTTGTTTGTCCTGTTGGCAGGCTACCTCCCATTCCGTGATGACAATCTCATGGAGATGTATAGGAAGATTGGAAAGGCGGAGTTCAAGTTTCCGAGCTGGTTTTCATCGGATGTGAGGAGATTGCTGATAAGGATCCTGGATCCAAACCCGAACACAAGAATCTCAATTGGCAGGATAATGGAGAATCCCTGGTTCAAGAAGGGTTACGATCCAAAATTCATACAGCCTGAAACTGATGAGGTGGGTCCGATTGTTGCCGAAACTGACTCTATATTTGGGCCTTTTGAAAATCATCCATGTATTCCCTTGGAATCAGCTCCGGTCCCAGCAAAGCCTTGCCACAATATGAATGCATTTGACATCATCACCTTCTCACAAGGGCTTGACCTATCCGGCCTGTTCCGAGAGAAGGTCCCACAGGAGGATGTTAGATTCACTGCAAGGCGCCACGCTTCCACGATCATCTTGAAGCTAGAGGATATTGCGAAGCGCTTGAAGCTCAAGGTGAAGAAGAAAGACGACGGATTGATGAAATTCGAAGGCACTAAAGAGGGTAGAAAAGGGGTCCTGTCCTTTGATGCTGAGATTTTTGAGGTGACCCCAACATTTCATATAGTGGAGATGAAGAAATCGGGTGGGGATACCATGGAGTATCAGAAGATTCTCAAACAGGATATCCGACCGGGTCTCAAGGATATTTTATGGACATGGCAAGGCGATCAGCTGCAGCAGCCCCAGCTAGCGCACCAGCAGGTAGAGCCTCAATCCGTTGTTCTCCCATTGCCAGTTGCTGTTTCTGAGAGTGCTTAGTTATTTTTATGAAATTGTTGCATTGTTTATAGACTGTTGCTTTTTAGGTGTTTCGTTCTGATGGTTTTCGTACGTGCTGTCTACTATTACTCGTGTCTTAGGTATTTGGATTCACCTTCCTTTCAAAGAAGTATGAAATGGAAGCCATTAGTTGAATGTTGAATGTTGTGTAACTTGGTTGCTCAAGTTGCTTCAACTACTTGAACACGTAATGATAATCCTAGAAATCTATTTGTGTTTATATGATTATATATTTGTGCATATTTAGGTTGCCCAATTGGTCTACCCAATGCTCATTCCCAAATATGCACTGGTGCGAACAATGAAATGATGTAAATTTACCAGGTCCTACGTGCTAACATGAACCCCAGTTGCCATAATATTTCATTAGAATCTGAACTCTGCATTGCAAAATTCATTTCTTTGGCCTCATGGAGACATTCAAATGACCAAAGAGACTGTACATGTTCAGAAGAGATAGATGAGGTAATACAAATCTACAAATACGAACAAGTTCAAACTCTGGCATTTTGAACAATAAGCCCAATGATCTTGGGCCTCAACTCACTAATCCAAAACTCAAGGCCCAGCCCACTTTCATCATCCTTCGTTTTCGCCACTTCAACCACCGCCAAATTCTCCGTTAGCCGGCGAATATCCACGTTCACTCCAAACCGCCCCTTCTCACTCTTCCCCTCCACTGTCACCATCCACCCTGTCCTCTCTACGACCGCCTCTTTCGCCGCCTCCTCCACTCTCTTGATTATCTCTTCAGGTGCTGCCTTTGAAATGAACCTTTCTCCTCCGCCTCTTGCCGCCGTTCCCCTGAACAACCCGGACAGGTCGCATCCGGATGAATTCGCTATCAAATCGAAGGCATTCATAAATCTGAATCTTTCATCTTTGTTTGCGATTTGTTCCGATTCTGATTTCTCAAATGCTGTGGCTGTGCATAATTCGATTTTTTCCTTACTGCATCCCCCGGTGAACCAAGGATGACACTCAATTTCTTCGATTGAGATCCTCGTCTTATGATTTGTGTCGAGGAGGCGGGAGAACAAATGCTTCAGATCTTGGGAGAACCACGGCTGACATCGGAACTTTCCCCGGTAGATTTTCCGGTACATCTCCATAGCGTTCTCATCGAAGAACGGAAGCGATCCAGTGGCGAGCACGTATAGGATGACTCCAATGGACCAAATATCAGCCTTGGCGCCGTCGTATCCGCGCTGAGACAGGATCTCCGGAGCCACGTATGCCGGCGTGCCGCACAGCGTATGGAGGAGGCCGTTAGGTTGGATCTGCTCCGCAAGCGCGCTGAATCCGAAATCGGACACCTTCAGATCCCAATTGTCGTCGAGGAGTAGGTTTTCTGGTTTCAGATCGCGATGGAATACGCCTCTGGAGTGGCAGTATCCGACGGCGGAAACCAGTTGCCGAAAGTACTGGCGGCTGAGATCCTCGCTGAACCGGCCTCTCTTCGCCTGAACGAGGAGGTCGCCACCTCTGGCGTACTCCATCACCATATATATCTTCGTCTTGGTGGCTAGAACTTCGTAGAGTGGGATGACGTGGGGGTGGCGGAGTCGGCTTCCGGCAATTGAGATCTCCCGCTTGATATTCTCCACCATACCGCCGCCAATCACGGTGTTCTTGCTGACCGCCTTGATGGCCACAGTCTCACCAGTGTGCAGGTTCTGTGCGTGATATACTTTTCCGACGGCGCCATAGCCAAGGACCCTCCCGAGCTTATACTTGCCTAAGATAATTTTCCGGCAACCGATTTCGTCGCCGGAGTCAGGTATGGAGTCTCTATTCATTATGGGAGCAATGCATTTACCATCCCCATCCGATTTCCTTTGTTGTTTGCTGGACATTATACGTGAGCTGGACACCGGTGGATTGAGCTTTCAAATTAGGGAATCAAAAGCAAACCAGCTGGCATAATTATTTGAAATTTCAAAAAAATTCAAACTGGCGTTACCAGATAATTGGGGTTGGAAAGGATGAGTGGGGGGCACCACTCAGATTCAGGAACGGTGGGGATTGACTTGGAAATGAAATCAACCTCGGTTGTTAAGTTCTGTCTGTTGTGTCTCTCTCCACATGCCAAATTTGTACTCCGTAGATATAAGCAGAGGGTTTTGCAATGGGAACACAGTTTTTTTTTTGCTTGAATTTAAAATCAAGAGGGTTACTTTATTTTTATTTTTTAAAAATGTGTTTACAAGAAGAAGGAATGAACACAACATGTGCCAATTAGTTTCTCCGTATTTATTTAATTTGATAACTCTGTTTGTAAGAACATTAATTTGTTTGTTGTTTGTCAGTTTGAACATGTAAACTGATAGGGTTGATAGGGAGACACGTTCCGGGTGTTTTCAGCAAATGTGTTGGTTCAATTACATGACGCGCATTATACATGAACAACTTCTAATAGTACTATTTAATAAATAAAATAAATGAAGAAGCAATAGCAGCAACTTATTTTAAAGTCTACTTCTACAGGGTTAAAAAAAAAAAAAGACATCTTTTTATTTTATTTTATTTTGTGTGTATTAGTTTTTATTAATGTTTGTACATATCATATTTGATATTTCTATCAAACATTTGAGTAACGTGCACATAGAAAAAGAGCATCATAAGCATGGGCCATGGGACCAAGTGGAGTTTGTCCTTTGTTGAAATATAATTTGTGGAAGTGGAAGTTTATATACCATGTGGAGCTCCTTGTGTGGCTTTCACTTTTCATAGCCCGTATAGTAGTTGAGCGCTTGAACTAGATTTAAAATTAATGCATCACTGGCAGAATTTGACTTTTAACAAAGTTCACTCCGGTCGATCAAATTGTGATTCCTTGATTTTACTGCCAAATCTTTATTTCTGAATTATCATGATATATTTGATGACAAGTAATACTCGGCAATTGATTTTAGTTAAAATGCTTCTAAGATTGATGTTTATGGTTTGGGAGTATACTGTATACATGATTATATGATCAATCTCTTTAATTAGTAACTCTAGCCACAACGCATCTTAATGACCACTTAACTTCTTTTTTTGCTGTGTGAATTTTATGAATGTGGTTGTGGTGTGATCTTCATTGCTTAAATTGCTTAGAACCTGGTATTGCTTACATCAAGCAGTTTGAAGCTTCTGGGTATTTTTAATTGACAGTTCATTGTACCACACGGTTCATTCTCATCTTTTTTTTTTTTTGTTTCCCGGGTCTACTTGTACTCTCAGCAGCAGGGCTGCATGCCTGACTGAGATCAGGAATCACAGTTCTTAAACCAGGGTGCTACCATGTAAACAGACTGTCTGTCTGTCTGTCTAAGACGACGGTGTTTAAGAAGCATTCTAATAATGTTTGTCCGCAACGGAAGCTGTTACCCTCCTTTCTGAACTAAGGTGCTGCTGCAACATCTTCCTTGTATTTCTCATTATTTATAATTTCTGAAAACTTGGATTGCTTCTTCGAAATAGATAGTTTGAATGATGAAAGGGTTAAGAGGAAACCGACCGTGCATATTTAAAATGCTACATTGAAAATGTCTTTGTGATTATCTGATCGCCCATATACCTACCTCACCCAAAATTGACATGTCAAATACGGATAAGCTGTCCGATCAACTTATACGTGGACAATAAAGGATGAATTTTCCTTAGCTGAATTGTTCAATATCTCTGCAATCGAGCATGCCAATCATTCCCACTTCTTCCTTTATAAATGCTAATGCTAATTGAGTTAACAATTTCTGATTTTCTGGATTGCTCAAAAACTCAGATCCTTCCTTCTTATTGATTTACTCTTCATTGTATTTCATTTGGTGATTCTTGATTCCTCCAAAAAATGTCTCGCCCATGGCTTGGTTCAAGGGAACGAATGAGTGATATCTCCTCCAGAGGCATAAGGAAGTTCTCCTATGCATCCCTACGAATTGCAACCAACTGCTTCTCAAAGGAAAGGCTTATTGGGGAGGGAGGCTCAGCAAAAATCTACAAAGGGGTTCTTCCCAATGGAACAGTAGTTGCAGTCAAGAAATACCATCAATCTAAACAACCCGAATGGGGGCTCGAGTTCTTGCATATGGTGGAGGTAATGTCACATATCAGACACCGGAATATTAGTCACGTAATCGGTTGCTGCATAGAGAAGGACCATCAGTTCCTTGTAACCGAGTATGCTGAGAACGGAAGTGTTGCTGAGCTTTTACAAGATCCAGATAGGAAAGAATCTGTCTTCAACTGGCACAGGAGAGTTGCTGTCTGCATTGGGATTGCACGTGGTCTTTATTACCTCCACGAGGATGCCAACCCGCGTGTTATTCATCGTGACATCAAGTCTACAAATATAATTCTTGACGGAAACTTTACGCCCAAAATCACAGATTTTGATATTGTAGATTTCTTTCATGATTCGGATGAGTTACCACACGAAGCAGCTGTAGTAGGGACTTTGGTGTATTTGGATCCAGAGTATTGTGTTACACGTCAGTATACAGAGAAGGTGGATGTGTATGCTTTCGGAGTGGTTATGCTTGAAATCATCAGTGGAAGAAATGCCATCAATATGGAGCTTGATTTTGATGACCAGTTGATCACAGGTTGGGTTTCGAAGCTGGTGAAAAACGGTAGTGTCCTAGAGATTGTTGATCCAGGGTTGAGGGACTTTCCTATCGATGAAGTTCAACGCTTTATTGATGTGGCACTTTTATGTACTCAAATGGAGGGACGCCGACGACCAAGCATGCACGAGGTTGTGCTTATGCTTCATGGAGTTTGTAATTCTTGCAGGCAAGTTCTGAGCAAGTTTGATGTGTCTACCAGTGATTTCGGAAGTCTTTCTCCTGGAGGTAAAAGTTCATTGATGATATAAAACCTTCAATATGATTGTGGGAGTTTTGGTTTATTCCTTTACTGAATAGATAAATTATAATACTTCTTACAGTTTATTGGTAAAGATAGAAGGAAGAGTTGAGCATTTATACTTCATTTTCTAACTTCATCATATATGATTCCATACAGTTTGCAGCAGGGCACTCAATTGAAGCATCAACCGGGAAAGCAAAACCTGGACGAGGAGATACCGAGAGAATTCAGTATATGTTAAAACAAGGAGTTGTCAAGTTGAGAGAGGGTGAATCTGCTAACATAGCAACTGATTCTAGTGCAAATTGAGGCGCCTCTCTAATAAGCCATAGAGTACCAAATTCTCATGATATATATCTGTATTTGGCAGTTGAGTATCTCCCCAGGAGTCATTGTAAATGTCAGCTTGTGGGTAGATATTTGTTGATTATTATTAAAGTAAAACAAGGTTCTACAAGCTTCTTCTCTTCCGTATTTTTCCCAGTGTTCATTACAGTATATAAATGTTTTTTTTTTGGGTAGCAAGGAGGAGAAAATAAAATAAGATTCAAAACAAAATTACAGCGGGCAAAGTCGGGGCTTAGAGGCACTCCTAGCGTCATCCGACAAACAAACTAAAGAGCAAACAGGAGGATCGGTAAGAAAATGAAATCCTAATTAAGGGTAGCGACAAAGCGAACGCAGTGACCGTATCCGTCATCATATTAGCTTCATGGAAACAGGGTCGGCCCTGAGATTTTTAGGGTCCAAGGCGAGGTGAAATACGAGTCTTTTAATCAATAAATATATTCATAATTGTTTTTAAAAAAATTATTAAACCATGCAAAATTTTAATTTATTTAACCATGATCAAATTTGGATTTTATTTTTATCACTAAAAGGGAAATTTATGGACTTTAAAGTAGTATATGAGTATGACTAATGCGACGATTTTTCGGTAAGTATAACACAACAAAATATTACTCCCTCCGATCCAAAATAAATGTCGTTTTAACTCTTGCCACAATTTTTAAGTAAAATATTAATTATCATTGGTTTTATACATTTTTCCTAAATCTTATCACTTATTAAATGATTACCAACTTTTTTAACCAATAAGTGGAGAGTTTGAAAGAAAAAGTAGTCAACAAATACAACTTTCAATAATAATTTTCATTAACCAATCTATTAAATTGCATAGAAAACATAAAACGACACTTATTTTGGATCAAATTCAAAAGTCTAAAACGACAATTATTTTGGATCGGAGGTAGTAATATTTTTAGATTTACAAATATACTTATTTACTAAATTTTATTATATTTACTTACAAGTCCAATTAATAATACGTGAATTTTCCCACCAAAAAAAAATAATACGTGAATTTTCTATCGAGAAATTAAGGTGAAAATATTTTTTTAATATTCTATTTTTTTCCATGAATGTAAAATAGTATGATTACACACTTAAAAACGTATCGTTATTTTGCAAATTTATCAAAAAAAAATATAATCACTTAAATAAATTATTAAACTTGTTACTTAAAAACCACTCTTTTTGCATTTATAATAAAAATTGAAAGACAAAGACTTGTTTACACTCTTGGAGCTCGTTTGGTTAGCATTTAAAAAACCCAGGAAGTTTAAAACTCGGGAAGTAGGTTAAATACATGTGTTTGATTGCTTTTTTTAACACGAAAAAATCCAGGAATTTGACTTCCTAGGAATTCTAATTCCTACAAAATGGGGGAATTTCACTTACCTAGGGGGGACTAGGTAAGTTGCAATTCCACCATTTTTTATGGAAAAAATCAACTTCTTCCATTTAAATTCCCTACACCTTATAACTTAACCAAACAACTTTTTAAAATTTGCGGGGATTATAATTCATGAAAATTGAATTCATGTGAAGTAACTTCCTTGGAAGCATACTTCCTATGTTTAACCAAACAAGCCCTTTGTCATTGATTCGAAATATTGAATAAATTATTAAGTCATATCACAAATGAGTTTTTTTGACATATAAATTTTAGTAAATCTTTTATTACATGTAGAGGATGGATCATATGTTAACAAGTCTTATGGTGTTAAATATTAACAAATACGGAGTATTGATCATTGATCTAATCAAAATGGAGGCTTATGATTAATTCAAGATTGTTGTAACTTTATTTTAGATTATAGCTACGAATTCCAGAACATCATCCTTCTAGATGATCATGGATACTTTTAGTATCCAAAACATTACCTACTGTAAAAAAAAAAAAAAAAAAAAAGATTGTTATAATTTCTTTTAAAAAAAAGTGGGCCGCATGGGAAACTAACCACACTCTCAATTGTCAGGCGTGTGAATCACATCCCACCCAAATTGTGTAATTGCCCGAAATTGGATCATTGTTTCAACGTGGCATAAGTTTTTTTTTTTAATTTTTATTTAGCCAATTTATTAAAATATCCTATTTAAAAGATTTGTTGGCCAACAATTGAAGATCATGATCAATTAATTTGTTATGTTAAATCTTTCAAAATCATTGACGATCAATTATTTGTTACGTTAAATTTATCGACTATTCAACAAGTTTAGAGTAACTATTCATTGATAATTAGAAGTTATTCATATGTATAGGGGCAATTAGATGAAGGTTTGTGGATATTCAAACTCCGTCTAAAATTGTTTAAGAATTTATTGATTATTCGGCAAGTTCAGAGCCACTATTCGTTGATAATAAGGAATTATTCATCGAAAGTGTGAGTCAATTTTGCAACTATTTGCTAAGTTGATAATAATTATTCACTAAATTGGTAGTAATTATTCGCTAAGTCAAAGACCGGCAGGACGACCCATAATCCGGTAGCAGGCAAGCATTGACGGACAAAATTTGAAAGCACTATTTTATAAGTTGATCATTATTCATGTCAATTAGAAGAATTATTCGGTAGAACATGTAGTATTGTTTAGCAATTTGGGGTTTCTAAAGCATTATTCGTCGAAATTCGAAACATTATTCATTGAAGATTGGATACATGTACAAGTACATGTCAGTACTCAAGTTGTACTGCTTGTGCAACTGTGGCATGTTGTTACCCACTCACTAAAATTGTGAACGTGGTTGTTGATTGGTATGAGACCCACACTTTTTTAATTGATAAAAAATAGAAATAATTAGATTAATCTCAACCCTTCATTCTATCACAATAAAAGGCCCAAAACTCTTCCAAAGCCCAAGTTCCATGTCAGCTTCAGTCCCTTCAGAACTCCCCAACACTCCACCATAGGCACTGAGCATGAGTTGAGATTGAAGCAAAGCCACCGACCTAGCTAGCCCTCACATCTATGATAACTCCACCCTACGTCGTGCGACTATCATCTCTGACAACCCCGTCGGTGTTGATCTTCTATATATAGCGTGTTTGGTTGAAGAGAAATCATGAGATTTTAATGAGTGAGAAATAGAATGAATCAATTTCTCTTTGGATAAATAAATTAGAAAGATTTGATTAGAAATCATGAGAAAATAAATATAAAATTGGTGAGAAAGGGAAAAAAAATGAATACTACCAAAATTGGAATTTGATGGGAAAATCAAAACTAAAGTGGATGGCAAATTGACAATAAGCTCTCCATTTGAACGAGAATAATTTTTCTATCATTTCCCTCCTAAAAACCAAACACACAATTTTTTTTGTAAGATTCTCACATCTCCTCTCCCATTCTCATTCTCATTCTCATCCTTTTCCATCTTTTCTCTTCCTTTCTTTTCTACTCTTTACTCCTCCATCAGTTCGGCAAAATATATTACTTTACTATTTACGCACGCTTTTTTAGGAGATAAAAACTATATAAAATATCTAGTTTTTTAATAATTTTTTTTAAAAATTTCGTAAGTACAAACTTGTTAAAAAAATAAATATTTTATATAGTTTTTATCCTTCTTAAAAAAAAAAATATGCGTAAATGCTAAACGACATGTTTTTGTTGAAAGGAGGTAGTAATTTGCAAGTTGCAATCAATATTTAATGGGAAGATTCTACCAAGCTTCGTCTCTTCCGTCTTCCGTGTTGTGTTCTACTTGGGAATTAAAGGCCAGAAGGCTCTGCAATTGCGACACAGGTTGGCGTTTGATTCAATTAAGGTGAAAACTGAAATACCCTCCCTCAATTTTCGATTCTATTAAGTGTCCAATTAGGCAATTGACGTTAATGATGTTTCTGAATTGTTATCAACTTATCATTCAGGTTTAGGGTGTTTGGGGTTCGGATCTGCAGGTATGGCTCATTTTTGTTTTGGTCGCCATAATAATATTCAAACTGATGATGAACTCGAGGAATTCTGTGCAAACACAATCACAAACGCAAGGAAGTTCACCTATTTATCGTTGAAGATTGCGACTAACAATTTCTCCCAGGATCGGTTTATTGGCAGGGATGGTGATAGAAGTGTCTACAGGGGGGTTCTTCCCAATGGAACCCTAGTTGCAGTCAAGATTATGAAAAATTTATTTGCCATACATGAATTCTTATCTATGTTGAAGGGAATTTTTTGTCTCAGTAATAGTATGAAGCATCCAAATATAGATCAAGCAATCGGGTATTCTGTAAATAAAGGTCACCTGTTAGTGGTAAGCGAGTATGCCGATAATGGAAACTTGAGTACCCTTTTATCCCCCGAGAAAAAAGAGTCCATCGTCTTAAACTGGAATAAGCGAGTTGCCATCTGCATTGGCATTGCCCGCGGCCTCGCTTTCCTTCACGAGGAAGCCAATCCCCATGTTATTCATAGGGCCATTAAGACTTCAAATATACTTCTTGACAACAACTTTGTCCCCAAAATCACAGGTTTTGAGGATGCAGTACTCTTTTCTGATTATAGTGAATTGCCTCTTGAAGAAAGTATTATGGGGACGATAGGATACCTTGATCCTCGTTATTTCCAAACTCCTTGGGGAGGGGTCACGGAGAAGGGTGATATATATAGTTTTGGAGTAACTATGCTTGAGATCATAAGTGGGAGAAAGGCCAAATTTGTTGGATCGGATGGTGAGACGTATATTATTGCAAGATGGGCTTCAGAACTCGTGGAAAATGACTCATGTTTGGAAATCATCGATCCATTGTTGAGTGATTTTCCCACTGATGCTGCGCGACACTTTATTGATGTGGCGCTTTCATGTATTAACTTGGAATGGGAACAAAGACCCAGCATGCGTGAGGTTGTGCTTATGCTTGATGGAGGGTCCAGTTCTTGGAGTCAACCTCCTATAGGTCTTGATATGCCGCCGCAGACTGATGATTCAAGTTACAGCACTTATATTTCTGCAGGTAAACAGTCTCAAACTTACAGTAAGTTTGCCTGCATATTAATTTGCATCATTCCTAGTCTTTAGGTTATGAATGGCAATTCGATTTAAAGATTGGTTTGGAGGCTTAAAACTTCGACATCTTTTTTCCTCCCCAACCCCATTAGTTTGAGAAATGAGAAGTCAGCAGCATTAGTCCAAGTATTATCTTCTAAACCAGCTTCATTTTGCACTAGCTTCATCATTTAGAAGCTCAATTACCGCCACAGAATACTTTGAAGATGAGGGGAATACTTCAATTTCGGAGGGAGAAGGCAATGTAACACTTACAGAGATTGAATCTGCTGATTCCAATACAGATTTGCAACCACAAGGAGAGGTATGTGTATGTGATATTGATAAATTTTATCTTTTCTTGGAAGCTGTTGTTGATTAGTTCTATTAGTACATATTTTTCATGTGAATGATATCTCGCAGATCCAAGGGAATGAAGCTTCTGCTGCCAGACAACAGAGAGAGCAAAACAATACATCCATTGTCTCAGAAGTACCTTTTAGGCAGCAACAGATGAGACCGGGGATTATACCTTGTCCAGAAGCTGTCTACCCACCTTTCCGAGCTAGGGTTTACCGACGTCATGGGTCACGAAACCTATATACATTTTAGCCTTCTAAATTGGGTTACTCAAATGGATCTTCTCCCCAAGATTATTGTCAATGCTAATTCCTGTCCAGTGCCCATAGTTTCATTAAGAACAGTTGGTTTTTGAGCTAGTTGAAAGTGTAAACAAATTAATACAGACCTCTTTCTCTTCCAGTTTTTTGTTGTTGTTGTTGGGATCATCAGTTGAGCGGGTAGACACCCTTTTTGTGTGACGAATTTATTTTGTTCAACATCTCAATGCTATAGCAGGCGTAGGTTTACTTCATAGATTGAATATGCCCAGGTGGTAGCTGATCATAAAAGTGCAGGCTAATGGAGAGAGAGATTGATCAAAGAGCAACTTCTAGTAGGCTCTGTGCTGATTCGGGATAGGTTTGAGTTTTGAGACTTGAGGAAAGTTTGGACATCTTGATCTTGTGGTAGGTCACGGAAACTCAACATTAGGACATCTTCCTTCTTTGTCTTTTTTCATTATTTATAATTTCTGGAAGCTTGGATTGGTTTTTTGAAATGAACTAGATCATAATATTATATAAAAGAAAAGTTCTGAGCAAGTTTGATGTGCCTATCAGTGATGTTGGAAGTCTTTCTCCTGGAGGTAAGCTCATTGATGGTAAAAGCTTCAATATGATTGGGTGTTCTGGTCTATTACTTAATTGCATTCAGTAGATGATAATAAATTCATAACACATGAGATTTTTAACTTGATATATTATATGATTCATACAAATTGGAGTAGGGCGTTCACTTGAAGAATCAACCGGGAAAGCAGAAGCTGAAGATGGGGGAGAGAGTTCAATTTGACAACAAGGCACTGTCACCCAAGTTGAGAGAAGATGATTCTGCTTACATATATAGCAACTGATTCTATTTCTAGTGAAAGATGTACCAAATTTGGTTGATATAATCTGCATTTGGCAGTTTATTATCTCCCTGGAAGGCATATTGCTGATTATAGCCTATTTATGCGCATTGCTTTTTTGTTGTATTTGATTTGTGGACTGTTTGTCATGGTTCCTTTAAATTGCCGGTGAATTTCTTGTTGACAGAGAAAAGGGTCTTCGGACTTCAACTGGGATAGAAGAGCTGCCATCTGCACAGGCATTGCTCGTGGCCTCTGTTACCTTCATCACGATGCCATTCTGCACTTTATCCATCGTGACACTAAGCCCGCAAATATACTTCTTGATGGCAACTACATCCCCAAAATTACAGAATTTTGACCTTGTGAAGTTCTTCTATGATCACAACAAACGAGATTTGCCTCATCATACGAACCGCATAGTTGGGACTTATGGATATATGGACCGGGGTTATCAGCTCAAAGGTCAGTATTCTGAGAAGACGGATGTCTTTGCTTTTGGAGTTGTAATGCTTGAAATTATAAGTGGAAGAAGGGTGTATCACAACGAGCATGGATATGATGAGTTCGAAAGGTACATTTTGTTGGGCTTCAAAACTCGTGAAAAACGACAGGGTTATGGAGATCATTGATCCAGTGTTGATTGAGTATCCCACGGATGCTGTGCAAGGTTTTATCAATGTGGCTCTTTTATGTGTACAACGACAACCAAATCTAAGGCCCAGTATGCAGGAGGTTTCGCATTGGCTCCATGGACTCTGCAATTCTAGCAGCGTTTCTCTTACATGGCCTGATATATCGTTGCTTGAGATTGATGATCAAATTCTTGGAAATGTTTGGCCAGGTAACTTCACTCATGCCTTTAAAATTGGAAACTTGGTACTTGCCAAGTTGCAGCTACATGCTTTTATCGAAACATATTGTCCATGAAAATTGTTTCGGACAAGTAGGTTATAAATATCCAATCAAGCATTTGAGAGAGAATTGAAAAATAAGATTTAGATCAGTTTTCATTCCTTAACTAAACGCTTTCAGTAGTATGAAAAATTAAGTGGGCTATTGTAGTACAACTATCTTCTTGTATAAAATTGCTCAAGATTCTCTAATGGAATGCTTAACTGCTCCAACAGACCTTGAAGATGGAGAGAGTTCAATTTTGCAGGATGAAGGCAAAGTAAGATTTACAGAATCTGCTGAGTCCAATACAGAGTTGGAGGTACAAGGAGAGGTTAGTGATATATCTTATATTTGCTTAGAACTTAGAAGCTGCTAATTAGTTCTATCTAGCTAGTACACAATGACAAAGGACTTTTTTTAGAAAAAAAAAACATACAGAGCGAAGGGGTTGAAACTTGTACTACTGGAGAACAGCGAGAGCAAAGCAATAGGCCACTATCTCGGGTTTACCTGTAAGGAAGCAGCAGATGAAGCCGGGGATTATGCTATCTGGTTCAGGCAACATTGTAGAAAGAGTGTCTCAAACTATGGTGTTCAAGAAACATTCTGGAAATGCTTTTCCGGAACCTGTGTACCCACCTTTCCAAGCAAGGGTTTACCGACGACTAGGCTCAAGAAACCTGTATACCTTTTAGTGCTATGTATTTGGATACTTAAATGGATTCTCTCAAAAAGGTACGTGTTGAAACTTGAAGAACATTAATGGAGACTGATTGATTAGAGAGCAGCTTCTAGTGCCTGTGGTGTGCCAACCGACTAAAGTTTGGACATCTTCTTTGTATTTTTCATTATTTATAATATCTGAAAGCTTGGATTACTTCTTGGAAATGGATACTTTGAATGATCAAAGGGTTAAGAGGAAACCGACCGTGCATATTTAATTAATATGCTAGATTGAAAATGTCATTATGATTATCTGATCGCCCATGTACCTACCTCACCTGAGATTGACAAGTCGAATTCGGATAAGCTGTTCGATCAACTAATACGTGGACAATAAAGGATGAATTTTCCTTAGCTGAATCGTTCAATATCTCTGCAATCCAGCATGCCAATCATTCACACTTCTTCCTTGATAAATGCTAATGCTAATTGAGTTAACAATTTCTGATTTTCTGGATTGCTCAAAAACTCAGATCCTTCCTTCTTATTGATTTACTCTTCATTGTATTTCATTTGGTGATTCTTGATTCCTCCAAAAAATGTCTCGCCCATGGCTTGGTTCAAGGGAACGAATGAGCGATATCTACTCCAGAGGCATAAGGAAGTTCTCCTATGCATCGCTCCGAATTGCAACCAACTGCTTCTCAAAGGAAAGGCTTATTGGGGAGGGAGGCTCAGCAAAAATCTACAAAGGGGTCCTTCCCAATGGAACAGTAGTTGCAGTCAAGAAATACCATCAATCTAAACAACCCGAATGGGGGCTCGAGTTCTTGGATATTGTGGAGGTAATGTCACATATCAGACACCGGAATATTAGTCATGTAATCGGTTGCTGCATAGAGAAGGACCATCAGTTCCTTGTAACCGAGTATGCTGAGAACGGAAGTGTTGCTGAGCTTTTACAAGATCCAGATAGGAAAGAATCTGTCTTCAACTGGCACAGGAGAGTTGCTGTCTGCATTGGGATTGCACGTGGTCTTTATTACCTCCACGAGGATGCCAACCCGCGTGTTATTCATCGTGACATCAAGTCTACAAATATAATTCTTGACGGAAACTTTACGCCCAAAATCACAGATTTTGATATTGTAGATTTCTTTCATGATTCAGATGAGTTACCACACGAAGCAGCTGTGGTAGGGACTCTGGTGTATTTGGATCCGGAGTATTGTGTTACGCGTCAGTATACAGAGAAGGTGGATGTGTATGCTTTCGGAGTGGTTATGCTTGAAATCATCAGTGGAAGAAATGCCATCAATATGGAGCTTGATTTTGATGACCAGTTAATTACTGGTTGGGTTTCGAAGCTGGTGACAAACGGCAGTGTCCTAGAGATCATTGATCCGGGGTTAAGGGACTTTCCTATCGATGAAGTTCAACGCTTTATTGAAGTGGCGCTTTTATGTACTCAAATGGAGGGACGCCGAAGACCAAGCATGCACGAGGTTGTGCTTATGCTTCATGGAGTTTGCAATTCTTGCAGGCAAGTGCTGAGCAAGGTTGATGTGCCTACCAGTGATGGTGGAAGTATTTCTCCTGGAGGTAAGTTCATTGATGTAAAATGTTGAATATGATTGGGAGTTTTGTTTTATTCCTTTACTGAATATATAGATTATAATACTTATTATAGTTTATTACTGTAGTAAAGATAGAATGAAGAGTTGGGTGTTTTCTAAATTGATCATATATGATTTATACAAATTGGAGCAGGGCATTCAAATGAAGCATCGACAGGGAAATCAAAAACTGAAGACGGGGGAGAGAGTTCAATTTTACAACTAAGGCACTGTCAAAGTGTCAAGTTGAAAGATGGTGAATCTGCTGATATAGCAACTGATTCTAGTACAAAGAAGCACCTCTCTGATAAGTCAGGGATTACCAAAATTACTTGTTGATACAGTAGATATCTGCATTTGTCTTAGTTGGTTATCTCCCCAAGAAGGCATTGTAAATGTCAGCTTATCTGTGTAGATATTGTCGATTATTTAAATAAAACAAGTTAAAAGGGTCAAGAAACAGAGTTTGTACCCTTTTGTTGTTACGAATGTATTTGAAACCCTAGATTGATTTTCCTTGTGAAAATTCGCCCTTTCTGGTGGATTCGCCTGATTTGTGGACTGTTTGTCGTGGTTCCATGAAATTGCCTCTGAATTACTTGCTACAACAAGGCTAACTTATTGGTCGTCTTCTTTCCAACGTTAACTCAAACGATGACAAGAGCTTAGAATGAGGCCAATTTCTCACCAAACGGGTCATTTAGATACAAAAAAGTTTATTTTGTTAGTGCAATCTTAGATCATTTTCCGTGTTGACCCGGAAAGCAGCAAAAAAAGGCATTTAATTCCGCGTTCACTCTGCTGTAGTAGCAGTGTAGCACAACACCTTATGGAATTCCGTGTTGACTTGTTCAATTACTGGGCAAGCTGCAAAACAAAAACAGGCATTTAGAACCTCTGCTAATCGTTCTTCCTTGGGTACGGCCGGTCTCTGTGTATGATTCGGTTATCAAGAAGAAGTTAGTACTAACTTTGACGCTTTGCTCATGTTAATTTCTCTCTGTAATTCACTACTAATCTCAACTGAATTCTAATATTTGTTCCTTTTTTTGAAAGGGGATTAAAGGGGGCCAGCAAGCAAGAAGACATTTCAGATCTTCATTTTGAGTAATTTACGTAGTTGAGTTAAATCTTGTGTTGTGGTAGGATTGGAATGGGTCGCCGAGGGTGGTTTGAATTTGATCGCGGGAAAAGGCAGTGTCGTGAGCTCAAAGACGAGATCTCTCGCAGAGGTATACGGTTGTTCTCTCGCGAATCACTTGTGCTTGCAACTGCAGATTTCAAAACTCTCATCGGTCAAGGAGGTTTTGCCAATGTTTACAGGGGTGTTCTGGACGATGGCATGCCAGTTTCAGTCAAGGTGTATAAACCCGACGGATATGACTTCAAGCAGGATTTTGTGGAGGTAATAGATGTCCTTTCCCACATCCGACACAAAAATCTGAATCGAGTTATCGGATGCTGTGTCGATAATGATGCTCGGATGGTGGTCTCCGAGTACATTGAGAATGGAAATCTCTTTGGTTTGATCGGTAATTCGGATAGGAGACGTTCCATCTTCAGCTGGGAAACGAGACTCGCTTTGTGCGTTGGAATTGCTCGCGGAATCTCGTACCTTCATGAAGATATCCATCCGCGAGTCATTCATCGCGACATCAAACCTTCAAACATACTCCTAGACAGCAACCTCACCCCTATAATCACAGATTTTGACCTGGTGGATTTTGTTTATCACGATCAAGATTTGCCTCTCGAAGATGGGGTGAGGGGGACATTGGGATATCTGGCCCCCGAGTATGCCCAAACCCCTGAGTATACGGAAAAGGTGGATGTGTATGCTTTTGGAGTTGTAATGCTGGAGGTCGTTAGCGGGAGACGGGCTTGGGAAGGGGAAAGCGGTTGTAAAGATGATAGATATATTTGTGGTTGGGCATCCAAACTTGTTGCAAATGACAGGAAATTTGAGGTAGTTGATCCACTGCTCGGCGATATCCCCAAGGATGATGCTTTACGCTTCATTGATGTCGCGCTCTTGTGTATTCGACCAAAATCTGAACGAAGGCCGAGCATGTCTGAGGTTGTGCTTATGCTTTGTGGAGTATGTAATCCCTGCAGCCAAGCACTAAGAGCCCAAGGTACACTAGCTGCTAGCTCATATCCCTTCTTCTTCTTCGATCAGTGTTTGGATTTTAGTTTTTGTAATTTTGTTTATCAACTGCAGTGACAAGCGTTGAAGATGACTACGAGAGCAACCCATATTTTACACTATGGGAATATTTTACCAATACCATGTCGGTTGTATCAAACTTGGGGTCAGAAGCGGAAGCACAAGGAGACCCAAATGATGGATCTGTCTCTGCTGAGGTATCCCTTATATCTATCTAATAACTTACAAGTAGAGAATCAATGGATGGGGAAACACAATTAATTGCTGAAGCAACCCATATCTTGGTTGCACTTGCAGACTGAAGAAGGAGAATGGAGAGAGCCAGACAGGACACAAGGGCAATCCAATGCAGCCACTGCCACTGTAATGGAAGCAACTGCTCAGCAGCCTCAGATGATGAACCCTGGGATAATGCTATCTGCTTCAGACTGCCTTGTAGAAAGACTGTCTCAAACTAGGGCGTTCACGGAAACCACTCAAAATAATGTCTGTCCGGAAGCTGTCTACCCTCCCTTTCGAACCAGGGTGTTTACGCAAAACACTAAAAATCATAATAATTATGTGTGTCCGGAAGCTGTCTACCCTCCTTTCCGAACCAGGGTGTTCCGACGACTAGGCTCAAGAAACCTCTATACTTTTGAACCAGGGGCGCAATCACAAGGAGGCCCAGAAGATGATATCTCTACTCGCCTATCTCAAACTACGGTGTTTACGAACCATTCAATAAATGTTTGTCCGGAAGCTGTCTTCCCGCCTTTCCAAACCAGTGTGTTCCGACGACAAGGCTCAAGAAACCCCTATGCTTTTTAGCACCCTGCAATGCATAACTTTGGTGTGTTCATTCTTTGGCCAGATTGATTGGGAATGTTAAATGTACTACATCTTGGATTTGGTTGGATCAACTCAATTGTAGTATCTGTTTTGTTATATCCAAATTTGGGTGCCCATAAAGGCCTAAAGGGTTCACAAATAGCTTCAATCAATAGTCACCAGGACTGGCCCCATATGCAATTTTGTTGGGCCTATGTAAACCAACAAGGGCCATTATTTTGTGTAGTTTTACATTTTGGGCAATCGAATTGCATCAAACCACCCTTTAAATATACCAATTTGCTATAAACTACCCTTTAAATTGATATTTTCAGAAAATCACATTTTAAATGATTTTCATCATCGATCAACCACCCCTGAAATTATTTGTCCAAATTTAGGTTAAATTTGATAAACTACAATTTACTTCTCCTTTTATATAATATTCTAATAGAATTTTAACAGTTAAAAAAAAAGTAAATAAGTGAGTATAAAATTGGGAGGAAACTATTGACGCAATTTTCTTTTTTCAAATAATATATAAAATGGTGTCGACTTTTACAAAATTACTCTTCCTCACTCCAATTGAATCACTCACTTTTCCTTTCCAAATCACTTTTTACTTCTCCATTAGCTTCTACATATTCAATTTTGGAGCAAAAATGATATCAATTGTATCCTCTCAATTTAATTCTTATCTATTTATTTTTCCCTTTTTTAATTGTTAACTTTTTATTAGCATATAATAAAAAAAAGAGGGGTAAAATTGTAATTTAACAAGTTTAACCGAGATTTGGGCAAAATAATTTCGATGGTGGTTAATTGGATTTAAAGAGGGTTTTTTTTTGGAAATATCAATTTAATAGGTGGTTTATGGTAAATAGGTATATTTAAAGGAGGGTTTTATGCAATTTGACCTACATTTTAATATTAATGAATGGAAAAACTATAATATTAAGGGCGGATGAGATATTAGGGATAAAAAAAATCATAAAATTGAAACGAGGAAGCAAACCAGGAAACGGACAATGCACAAGTGACTCATTACTCACTGATTGGGTTCAATTTTTATTTAAGACTAAAAGATTATCTTAAGGTTTCATATTAGTTGTTTCCACGTGGCTTCTTCGATTTAATTTGTGCGTGTTACATTTATATGATTACAAATTAAATGATAATTAAAGTTAATTAGCAGGCAAAATAATGGGGGTTCTAATCATCTTAATTTGGGTATCAAAAACTATATATTTAAAAAACTCCCTACTGAATAATTTATCCAAAATGTAGGGTATACTTAATTAATCAATTAAGGTTTATTTTGTTTTCATGTTGGTAAGCAAATAAGCTCACCACTCAAATATAAGGAGGACCCAATCATTTACCCAACACAATATTGGCAAGTACAAGTGGCATGGCCCTATTATTATTAATATATATTGGTGCTCACAGACTCACTTTAGCAGAACGTGAATATGTCACTTAATACGGAGTATTATTTAACAATTTTAAATTAGGTACAAAATGGTGCAACTTTATTGCTCCTAAAAAATACTTCAAAAATTTTGAATTGTTGAGGTTGGACTGTAAATTTTCCCAAATGTAGTTGAATCAATATATTGAATTATATTATAGGTGAAAGATTAATTTACATTAGATTTGAGTTATTCACAAATCAAGCAGAACATATGGTTGTGTCATGTGCGTGTGTGTTTAGAAGTCCACTTATCAGTATAATAAATTAATATATATATAATTCAATTAACAAATTCATAATTAGGAGGGCTCACATGTGAAGACAACTTTTGTTATGTAAGAAACACTATCAAACAAGCGATCGAATCGCCACTTCTTTCGAGCTCATAAAATCTGCTACCTTTACATCACCCCTAAAGGCTAAAGAGGATATATACTCCTAATAGTAGTTAACTATTTATACACTTTTTTCATAATAATAAAAAAACATATAAAATATCAATTGTTTTACATTTGTTTTTATAAATTCATACTTAATTAATATTATTAAGTATGAAATTATTTTAAAAAATTATTAAAAAGTTAATATTTTATATAGTTTTTAATACCTAAAAAAGCATATGTGAATGGTAAAACGTCATGTTTTAATTAACAGAAGGAGTATAATTTTTCTAACTTATAATCTAAAGACATGTATTAAATATTTCAATCAATTTTAGCAAGATTGTCCAACGTTTTTTTTTTGAATAAGTAAGAATTTGAAATATCAGAGATAAAAGTCTGGTAATTGAGAGGACGGGCGTAAGGAGCGCCGGACGAATAGACCATCATGATACAACAATCCGCAAACAATGAACCAATCAAACAAAGCAAAATGAGGAAATTAAAGGAACCCTCAACAATTATGAACCAAGAAGAAGATCGATTGAGCGAGGATGGCGGGAAATTGTGGATAGTGAGTGCAAGATAAAGCAGATGCTAACACAATGTCTCACCGTCAGGTAGATGGTAAGTAGAAATCCACGATGGGCAATGGGCGACTACTGGAAAAGTGTGGATCATACGACGTTCCCTCCACCTAGATGAAAGATCTTCAGAGATTACAGACACTGCAACGATTAGCTCAATCAAACAAGGTCGTAAGACTGCTACCCTTTCGAAACTAACTACCAACCAACGAGTCGAATCCTCGCAACAACCAAAAGTACTAAATAAAATATTTGTATCGGATTACGTAGTATAATTTAGAGAAACGTACAATTTCTTCAATTGAGATTTATTACGTACTTTATAAAGTTAGAAAGAAATTTCCCTAAATAAAATAAATGCAAGAAGAAATGGAGGGGAGTGGTAGGCCATTTTAGGTTGAAATTAAGCAATTACGGTATAAGTTACTGCTCACGATATGGCCGGTGATGGTGACTACATTTGACTTGTTGTAATTATTTTGTTAAAAAAAAATTGCCAGAAATTATTTTGTTATTGCTTCTCCATTTATTACCAAACATTGTATATATATAAAGTCGGGATGGACTAGGGATGGGATGAGATTTAAGGTTATTATGTATTTCATTGTGTCTAATTTTTGTTAGATGAGTTCAGGATAATATTTACTTTTTCTTTCTGAATTTCATGTGAGACCTGACCCTTGCGGGATTGACTGTAACGGATACTATTTCTCAAATTAAAAAAAGTATAAAAATACCTATAAATTCATAATTTGATGCATAATAGGAGTATTAAAAAGATTCCAACACTTTAACAGTTTAACATGTGTAAAAATGTCTGAATGTAAATCACCCAACGCTATCAACATGAATGACCGAATGTGATACAAACTAAACTCAATTAATTTATTATAAAGATCAAATAATAGGAATTTTTTTTTCTAATTAGCCAAAAAAACCAATTTTTTTTTTTCCAAAATAGCCAAGATGTAAAACTATTTTGAGATTTAGCCAAAATAGGGTAAAGTCGCTGTTTGAAACAACGATTTTACCCTCAACTTTAAAAAATTATTAAAATAACAAAGTTGTTGTTTAAATCAGCGACTTTGTACTTTTTTTAAAAAAAAATTAACGTTAAAATATTAAAAAGGTAAAAAACCAAAAAAAAAATATACGGGAGAGTTTCCCTTTTTTATTAAAAAAAAGAGGTGAATTACTCTTTGGGAGCAACTCCCGCCCACCCACCCACCCCAAAGTGGTGGATGAAACCATTCTTGATTGACTTAGGAATGGAAGAAGAGCTCCTTCCTCCTCTTCCAGGAGCAACAATCACCTCCTCCGGGAGCAACCATCACCTCCTCCGGGAACCCAAATCTCCTTCAGGAGCCTAAATCTCCACCGGGAGCCTTATAAATCTCCTCCGGGAGCCACTTTGGTCGGGGTTTGATTCTCCCGACGGGAAGATCTCCGTCATGGAGCTTGGACCTCCTTTCTTTTGCAACCCATTTTCATCGATCATTTGCTCTATTATCATGGGGCTTTTGTTGTTCCATGGATGTGGATCTCATTTCCCTCTCCAATCTCAACAATCTCATGCTTCTTGGCCTTTGATTTTCGGATCTAGGGTTCCTTATCGGTCGAAATCGACCTTGTCCTGGTCCGGGTGTTATCGTTTGGTCTCCGGGCTTGGTTGCCGCCCCTGGTTCCGGTCTCCGACGGTTGGCGCTAGCCTCCTCGCTGCTTTGCCCAACCTTCCTCTCCTCCTCCTTAGATCTCCGATCTGGCCATCTCCCTCTCGGTGGCCAGATCGCCTCCTGCCCTGGCTCGTTTCCGTTTTGGCCCGTCCTCTCTCCGACGGTCCAGGTCCAACTCTTGTCCCCCACCGCCGGTCGTCGTTCGACCTGGTGTTCGCAACCCTGGCGTGCCTTGCTCCTGCCGCCTTGGTTTGCTGGTGTTGTGACGTAGGTGAAATCCCCACCCTATTGGACTTGATTTCCTTCCTTTGGGCCCAAGGGCAATTCCTTGGGCCCAAAGCTGACCCAATAACTTAAAAAATAAATAATTAAACATATAAAACTTTATATTTCGATATTTTGATATTGAACTTTACATACAATTAAATCCCGAGAAGTAATATCGGAAGTAAAAAATAAAATAACTTGTGTTAATAAATTCCGGATTTTTCTTGCGCTCTTCGTCCTCTCGCGGTCGTGCTTCACTTTCTCGGGTTGGTTGGAGTTCTGTCTGTCGGATTCGTGGTTAGTTTCGGTTGAGGAGCAGTTCTGCGGCCCTGGTTGATCGAAGTGATCGTGTTGGTGGTGTTCGTGGTCTCCGAAGATCCTTCATCTAGGTGGAGGGAACGTCGTGTGATCCACACTTCCCCAGGTGTCGTCTTTGCCCTACGTGGATTTCTACTTTCCGTCTTTCCGGCGGCGAGACATCGTGTCAGCTATGCTGTCCCATGCGCTCGCTATCCACTTCTCCATGCCGGGTCTCCTTCTTCTCGCTGCTGTGTCCGCTGGTGTGCTTAGAGTCTGGGGTTTTTTGAGTTTATTTTGTGTAGTTATTTTGTTGTATTAGGGGCCTGTTTTCTGTTTCCGTATTGTTTTTTCCTTTGCTATGTTGTATGTTTAGACGGCTTGCCGTCTGCCGACTTTGTCGGCCTCTCGAGATCCGGGTCTGTCCGGTCTCGAATTATTTCCTAATAAAAAAAAAAAAAAAAAAAACTCCCGCCCACCCCTCTCATACACTCCCCCTCTCTCCTATCCAATATCCATACTCTCTCCACCTCTCTGTCCGATTTTTTTAAATAAAAAAGGGGTTATCTCCTGTTAATATTGCATACTCTCCCTCTTTTTTTCTTTTGATTAGCTAAAAATTCGAGTTCAGGCAAACCTGAAACTCGATGGCCGATCAAGTCGGCAGACGGAGAACCGTCAATACAAACTGAAATAATAACACAAATCCTCAGAGAAGACAGAAAAACCCAAACAACCCATACAAGACGTCCTCCAGCAAAGAACCAAGTCGTGCCACGAGTGCAAAAACGTGGGAGAGAGCAAAGCCTCAAGACAGTACCCTAGTTGGAAAGGGCGACACCTGAGGAAGTGTGGATCGCCGACGTTGCCCCCACCTAAATGAAGGATCTTCGAAGATCACGAACACAACCACGATCCATTCTCGATCAAACAGGACGCCCGATACTGCAACCCAACACAAAGCAATCATAGCCACACCAGAGCATCGACCCGATGCTAGAAGACGGGGCAAATATGGGCAAGAAAGGGATACTCTCCCTCTCTTTTCAGTGTTTTCCGTCTTTTTTTTAAATAAAATCCCGTATATATTTTTTTTACCCTTTTCAGTTTTTTAATATTTAAATGATTTTTTTTAAAAAAATACAAAGTCGCTGTTTCAAACAACGACTTTATTATTTTAATATTTTTTTAAAAAAATTGGGGTAAAGTCGTTGTTTGAAACGGCGACTTTACCCTATTTTGGCCAAATCTCAAAATAGTTTCGGATTTTGGCTATTTTGGAAATTTTTTTGGCTAATTTGAAAAAAATTCAAATAATAGAGATGAAAATAAATATATATATATATATATATATATATATATATAATTATTATTATATATTATCATTATGAAAACGAAAGAGCGCGCAGAAGACGAAAACGGAGTATTTATCAACAGATTTGAACGAGTTGAAGAATTATATAACATCCCTACAACGCGTACGGTATAGTCAATAGTGTACCCCTTCCTTGCGTCCAATTCAGTGGGTGTGTCCGCACCTTCTGCGTAATTTCCTGCCAGATTAAAATTATGACATAAAAGAATAACAAGCTAACAAACAAACATTTACCTCATCAGCATTTTATATACACAGAGAGATCGAGAGAGAGCAGAAGATAATATATATATATATATATATATATATATATATATATATATTGAACGTACGTACATCGATCCGCCTTAATTTCATGTGCTCTTCTCGACTTATCAACACTTTAATATTAGTTGGGATCATTTTATTAACATCGCTGTGATATGATATCATATATGTTGATCACTTATCAATTTTGCTTTTGTATTTTTACCCTATATATATATATATTTATAATGCATCTGCATTATTCATCATCAATTATCATCACATGATATAACACTGCAAGCAATCAATACTTAATTTAATATGGAATTACCTCCAGGCTCCATCCATCTACTCTTTAAGTTTATTTTGCGTCTTCTCTTCATTTCTTTTCTTTTTCCGATGACATGTGCCCATGTGTTTTGTTGATCAGTTGATATAGCTTCATTTTGGTTGTTATCTTAGAATATGACTTTATCCCACCAAATTATTGAACAATCTATAGATGAGATGAGATGAGATTATTTTATAATTGTCAATATATTCATTGGTTATGAGATGAAACATTTTTTTTACCCTTACAAGGTGGGCTTATATATCTACTGTACATCTTACAAATAAAAACAACGCGTTTACTTTAAATCAAAGAGATAACGATCAACACTAGCTAGCTAGCTAATTATGGATATGAGGCCAAGCCCCCATCAAATTATATAAACACCAAAAAATAGACAAGAGAGATGTTAATGGCAATAATAATTAAAAATGGTAGGTCCTACTCCATCGATATCATATACTCCATATCCTCCACCTTCAGTCACTCCCAGTGGCGGCCGCAGAATCCTCCGAAAGGTGGGGCGAAATTTCTAGTGTGTACTAAGATATTGACCTTGAATAAAGTCCTTCACCTAAGCTACGACTTTCAACTTTGCAGTGGATTGTAGAAAAGTAGACTTGCATTTGCTTGGTTGCTATAGTAGTGGTTTCTCGTCATTCATTTGAAATTCGGGCATTTGTCATATTTAGGAGTGTAAACTTATCGAAATTCAATCATGCTAAATTCAAGACTTTTGCATATTAGCTAGGATTGTAAACTCATCAACTTTATAATATCTTTTGGTTCCCAAAGACATGCTAGAAATTGTGATTTGGATATGTAAGGTACGAAAATACAAATATTGCATAAAAGCTTCACAAATTCAATTCATAAATTTCATTCTCAAAATCACATATACACAATAATTAAAACACAAAATTCATTCTCAAAATCACAAACTCTGATGAAAATTTCACAAAAGTTATTCTCATAATGAAATCCTAATTTCACCAGTTTTATGGGGTTTAATTAGTTTATAGCTAGATAATTTGTATATAATAGGGAGGTCGGGAAGTGGGAATATAATTAAATAAGGGGTAGAAACATAGAGAGTGGGTGCAAGTTGAACAAAGAAGAAAAAAAAACTTTTTTGAGGGAGGTGAAATTTTTTTTTAAAGGAGGCTAATTTCACCAATTTTATGGGGGTTAATTAAATATAGCTAGATAATTTGTATATAATAGGGAGGTCGAGAAGTGGGAATATAATTAAATAAGAGGGTAGAAATATAGAGGGTGAGGTGCAAGTTGAATAAAGAATAAAAAAAGCTTTTTGAGGGAAGATGAAATTTTTTTTAAAAAATAGGCTCGTAGAAATTGAACACCCAACCTTTATAGTCTTATTTTACTTTCCTTCCTTCCCACCAACCAACTAAGCAAAGTAGATTTGTTGATCCTATATTCATCTGAGTTTTATTTATTATAACACTGCTATATATATAAATAATTTTTTATTTTTTTTTCCTATATTCATCCGGAACGCGTGGGTCGAAGGGTGGGGCGGCCGCCTACGCCCGCCCCACCCTAGGGCCGCCCACTCCTACTTACTACTTCCCTATTTGGTACTTATATGCTTCAACCTCTGTCTATTTTTATTTATATGGTTAACGTGATTTTAGGACCCAGCTCCACTCAGAGCCACATAAATTGCTTCTGTCAAAAAAAAAAGACGTCAATTTGAAGCATCTTCTAATTATAAGATACTCTGATTAATTTGAAAAGAAAACAGTACTGTAAAGTCTGTAATTAAAAGCATATATGCGAAACAATGTGTGTGGTTTACACTCGTCCATACACTTTAAAACAAAATCAATACTTGTTTACATCATCCTTACCTCTTTCTTTCGCTTTACAAAAGGATATCTATAATCTCTCTCTCTCTCTCTCTCTCTATATATATATATATATATATATATATTTATCAACTTGAATTTGTATTCATGTTTTCAGCTTCCAAATTAGTAATTAAAATTCATATGTCAAATGAAGCCACCGGGCTTCCCATCCCATGTATGTGGACTGTTAACTGTTTATACTTAATTAAAGTGATAGGTACCTTCACCCATCACGTCCTCCATTTATTCACTTAATTCAATTTGGATTTGTGTTGCCTTTGTTAATACGGAGTATGGTTCATGTGATCGCCACCTTAATCATGTACCGTCTATGTAATTTTCTTCTTTTAATTTGACTTACCTAATTAATCATCACGTACAGGTACCTGCACTGCATTACATCAAATTATTATTATTATTAATTAAATATATACATAAATCGGACTATGTAGGCTGCCAACGGAGACCGTACTCTCCTTCCCTAGCCGGATTTCATGAAAATTAACACAACAATAAAGGTGTAATATATCGTGATTTGTATAAAAAAAAAATTAGGAAGATTAATTAAATATGTAAACCCCTAATCATTCATTCATTGTTTCCTTTCTTTGTTCCTTTTTCCGGAAAAAATTTGTGCAATCCTTCAAGCATAAGTATGTTACAAAAAAAGAACCCGGTTAAAAATTAATATGTCATGAACCGCCCATTTCAACTCTAATTTACATTCTCTCTCATCTTCACATAATCTTTTATTTACCTTCTTCCTCCCTTTTTTTTTTCCTTTTTTTTTTGCTATGGATGTTTATTATATCTTGTTATACATACAATACATCCATTGAAGCTAGATAATCACCACCACCACCTACGTACTTACTTAACTTCAATACACAGAAAAAAAAAAGAGCTAGAGAGATACATAAAATACAATTTCCTAGAACTCCCTTTTTCTTTTTCTTTTTTGGGTTGCATTAAAGACAATTAATGAATTGAAGCTTGACTTTTCCGGTGGCCTGGCTACGGTTACGGTTTCGGTTCCCTTCCCAAACACCACGACACGGAGAAGGCACGTGAGAGAGCACCCCCGCCAAGCGACGTCGTCAACTAACAGTTACGGCGTTACTGCCGGCAGGCCCATCGGGCCGATGTACTAGCCCGCTGATTAAAGGCCTAAGCGTTTCCCTCCAAAAAACAGACCCGCCCGGCCCTGCCCCCTTTTCCCTCATCTTTAACTCTATAACCACCAGCTCCTCCGTTAACCGGTTGACCGCCACCACTACCGCGAAATTACCGTCCTGCCCCTCCACCCTCACCCGCCAATCCTTCCTCTCCGCCGTCACGCCTTCCACACCCTCCGCTGCTGCTACCACCATGTCCACTATCGTCTCCGGCTCCTCCGCCGATATATAAATCTCTTCTTGATCCTTCGCCTCCGTAACCCCGCCATTTCCGGAGTAATCGCGGAATAAACCGGACAATTTGCAACCGGAGGAATACGAGATTATGTCAAAGGCGTTCATGAATCTCGAGGCTTCGTCCCCTTCCTCGTCGAGCTTCAACGCTTCCAATTCCATCCCATGGAATTCAACCTCCTTGGAATCTTTATTGAACCACGGATCCTTGGTGATCTCGTCGATCGTGATCCTCGTCTCGGGATTAGGGTCAAGGAGCCGTGAGAGGAGCAATTGAAGCTCCGGCGAGGTCCACCTCGGGCACCGGAATTCTCCGCGGTAAATTTTCCGGTACATTGCCATCAGATTCGCGTCGTTGAACGGCAAATAACCGGCATTTAACACGAACAATATGACGCCGCACGACCAAACGTCGACCTTTGCACCGTCGTATCCCTTCTTGGCCAGAACCTCCGGCGCCACGTAGGCAGGGGTCCCACAGAGGGTGTGGAGCCTCCCATCGGACCGGATCTGATCCCGGACTGCGCTCAATCCGAAATCGGCGATCTTGAGATTCCAATTCTCATCGAGGAGGAGATTCTCCGGCTTCAGATCGCGGTGGAAGACGCCACGGGCATGGCAATATCCAACGGCGGAGATAAGCTGCTGGAAGTACCGACGGCTGAGAACCTCGCTGAAACGCCCACGCGACACCTTGGAGAATAGCTCGCCGCCGCGCGCATACTCCATAACGAAGAAGATGCGGGTGCGCGTGGCGAGAACCTCCAGGAGGCGTATGATATGGGCGTGACGGACGAGGCGCATGATAGCAATCTCCCGCTTGATGTTGGCCACGTGTCCGCCCTTCAAGATCTGACGCTTGGAAATGGACTTGATGGCCACGCTCTGGCCGGTGCGGACATCGCGCGCGTGGTAGACCTTGGCAAAGGCGCCGCGGCCTAGGAGCTTGCCGATCTCGTACTTGCCGAAGAGGAGGCGGTTGTCGCCGGTGCCGGCGTAGGAGGAGACGTTGTGGAGCATGGGGAAATCATCATGGCTGCCATCGACGGCACCGGAATTAGAGGATGAAATCTCTGGCATTGTCAGAGATGGAAATAGGGGACCGGCGCCGCCGTGGCATCCAAATGAAGGGAGGGCGGGATGGGGAGTGATGAGGGAAGAAGGGTCGGGTCGGGTCGGGTATGGGTGGCCGGAGATGCGGGGAAGGAGATAGTAATAAAAGAGTCTTATGGAGGAAGAAAGATGAAAAGGAATGGATGGGATGGGGGGAGTACTGTGGAATTCAATTTCTGGGTGTGGATTGTCTCTATTTTTAAAGAGGGTGTTGATTCTCTTGAAATGGAATCACTCCTCCCCGCCCCATTTATTATTAATTTTAGATGACATAATATTTGGAATATTCCTTTCAAAATGAAATTGTCAAATAATTTGTTTCAGAATATGATAAAATTATTTAGGTTGTGTCTGAGAATGGATTTATAAATTGATTTTTGATTAATTAAAACTACTGATTGTATAATTTTCTTCAAATCGATCTAATTATTCGTTCTTTTTTTTTGTTGTTGCTTAATAACTTTTTCTATAGTAGGAAAGGATAGCTGGATTATACAAAAAGTGACCATTCCCATGTATTTTCTGTTTTTGACACAAAGATATATTTTGTACCCAAACAATATATTTAAAATTGTGCATTTACCAAATAGAATGCAACACGCAATTTCAACTACTAATTTCAACACACGCTACATATTCTTAAGTTTACCATCACTTAATTCTCAATTAAAACGGCGAAGCGAAAAAAGATCTTAGTACCGGGTACTATAGGATCTATTTAAAGGGTTGACTCTCCCATTCATAAACAACTCCATATTTCCAAGTAAATTCGAACTTCGTACCTTTTTGTCATGGGATGTAGCCCCACAACCACTACACCAACTTGTTATTGGTACGACAAACACAATCTAATACAATGCTTTAAAGCTAATTCATGATTGTACGAAAGTTTGACATAATTTGCCAAATGTTTTTAAAGTTTTCATTTTTTTTTTGGCAAATGCCTATGAGGTTCTCATTTTTAGCGAAATGTCCTCCGTCTAATTTGTTAACCAATGGGATTTATCTATTCTAACTATTAAATGAGAAATATTTTTTCTTAGATGTTATAATCATTTTAATTTTACGATTTCCTCCCTATCAACTGAATCTAGAAAAAAAAATTCAACTAATGAAATTTAATAAAATCCGACTTCCTCTCATTGCTTTTTTTTCTATACACGTTTCTTTAATCAATTTAGCTACATTTAACTATTAAATCATAAATATTTTTTCTTAAGTGTTATAACCACATTTATTTTAGGATTTTAACCCAATCAACCTATTCCACTTAATCCAATCATGTAATTTTTACACATTTTTCAAAAATATTTTTATTATTTTTATTATTTAATTATCAAATCTATTTTTTCTATTTTAGGTTAGCGTTTGGTAATAATTTATTTAACTTTATCATAGTAATTTTTAATACTAACAACTTTTTTTTAATTATGCGTTATGGCACGGAGATTGTACTAGTTTTCAACCAAAATGTTAATCTCGTTCACATGGGTGTTAATTGTTAGAGGTCTGCTGCAGTGATTGTTGATCTTGTTCGTTAAGTCGCCCTTAAATAATGGTACAATCGAGGTTGATTATTCCCAAATTTTCGCCATCTATTAAAGGAAAAAAACATGGGTGTTAATTGCTACAAGATGAATAATCCAAGTGTCCTTTTTACTCTTCCTCCCAATTTTTTTCCTCCGATCCTTAAATTTGTTCTCATAGTTGAATTGCATACAGGACGAGTAGGGCCCAAATATACATTCTTTGAAATAAAATTTTATTCATAAAAAAATACTCACTTTCTCATATGGTGTACCTAATAAAACAGTGCACTTTAGTTACAATACGTGCATTCTTTTTATATAGAAACTTTATAAAAAAACAGTGTTATAGTCCTACAATCTCCACCCATGAAAAGATCTAACCCCCTGAAGATTTGATTGGAAAAAACACAAGACTCAAATGGAGGGAAATTACGGGGGGAAATCAATGAACCATCACCAAGAAACTACGTTGAAAAAACAATAAAAGAAATGAAAAGTGAATGGAGCACGTACAAAAAAGTTTTAAACTTTTATTCCGATCGAACCAATTTCCTTTAATCAGGTTCTTTTGATCATGGCTTGTTCTGCTAAGTTAATAATTTTGGTGTGTTTGTGTTTAGTTTCGGAAGAGGTTGCAGTCTCGTATGCTCTGCTGATCAAGAGGATCGTGACAGTGTTCGTAAATTTCGAAGATTTCTCATCTAGGTGTGGGAACGTCGTTGGTTCACACTTTCCCAGGAGACGTACTTTATCATGTTTCTGCTTCAGTCTCTCTGACAGCAAGACGTTATGAAAGCTTATAGGTTTTTCTGTATTCTCGTTATTCACAGTTTCATCTCGAAGTCTCCCTTGACTTCGTCATTTTTCTGGCATTTCTTTACTTTGTTCGATTTGGGCTTGAATATTACAGTATGTTTTAGTTTGTTAGTATCATAACGGTTAGCACGTCTGATGTTTGTTTCGACCTCTCGATGTACCCGACGTTGGTGTGACAGGTATTTTGAATCTTTACCATCCTTGATAACTAATATATATATATAAACATTATATATATATATATATAAACATTATATAAAGTTGAAGGCAGTCTTTCGTTTTTTTAAGAAATTAATAAATAAACGAGTTGTTGAACTAAAATACCTAAGCATCAAATTCAAATTTTAAGCCTCCTTTTAAATTAAATATACGACTATAAGTCATTTTGAACGGGGGAAATATATTTTTTTATATAAACAAATATCTCAAAATCAGCTGTGTATTTTTTTAAGGAAGATATTCTGATTGATTGCAATTTACATATGAGAATTTGGAATTTATTATCACGTGAAAGATGGTCAATGGAGATAGAGTATCCCATCTGAGTCAATCGACCAGCTAAATCATTCAATTATCTAATTAAAATTATGTGAAATGTAAATGTTATGCAAATTTTTTAACATCGAACCGAAGAAAGCACAAATTACCACCTTAAATAGATAAACTTAGAATATTAAATTCTTTTTATATATCTCTCCCCATAGGGCAAATGCTTCAACCCAGTGTAGCTAGCTCGATCATGAGCTTTTACATCAAAATCGTACGTAATGTTAGGATACGAGACTATATATATATATATATATATATATATATATATATATATATATCATATCCTAACATTATATTTTAATTATAATATAATTTACTTTAGATAAGTAATAATTAAGCGGTAGTAATTACGGAGTACTCCGTATTAATTAAGGAAAGAAGTGAAAAGAAATACTCCGTAAATGATTTGTTAAAGAATGAATACACGTGGGGTGCAACGCCTGAAGGAGGAGGGGGATAAAGATAAATGGGGTGTGCTTAATTGTCGTATATGGAAGTTTCGTGGACTTTGTCCAGCTTACCAATATATATATTTCTCATTTATATTATATTATATTATATATATATATATAGGTAACCTTGAATTAATTAATTACTTCGCATTCTAAAATACGTGTACGTACACGGTAACTTAACAAAAAGAACGACCAAAAAAAAGTACTGTAATTAACAAAACAACAATGAGTTTAATTTGAAAGCTAGAGTAATACTACCCCGTACGTCATTAGTTAATGCTTCATCCTCGGCTTCAACAAATATTGGTGATTTAATTTAGATAATTGATGTGATAAGCGACAATTGTGTTGACATTCCACGTACGTTAATTTGATGAGAATACAAAATGTCAAAATACAAACTTTTTGTGTCAATTAAAAGGCAGATTCTAACTTTACAATCTAATTAAAAAAGCAAGGCTAGGGTTTTGAGAGCAAACACTAAATTAATACGGAGTATGACGTTCTTTGCCTTCACCTAGTAGCTAAATAATTTAGATTTGAATAATTATGTTGTTAAATATGAATATTAACATATTTGATGAATAATAGTTGGTGGTTACAAGTTTTAAGCGTTTAACCAACTAATATTCATAATTAACATTAAATGTGAATACTAAATAGTTACACGCTTCTTCCAACAAAAATTGTAGGCCTTTGATTCTTTTGAATCTAATGACTCAAATTTGTCTCCCCATTTCATGGGAAGAATTGTTTTTGGCCTTTAATTGAAGAAAAACGGAATACTGAGATTAATTGGGATTTTCTATTTTATTTATAAAAAAGTGGGTCCCATTAAAACTACTCTCACACATTCCCAATCTGATGCATGCACCTACTCTCCTCCTATTTAACAAAACAGTGGGTTAAGAAGATGAAGCACTAGTACAAAAAGGGGACCAGAGCACACTTTTTTTTATGCATGGGAGCACACTTCTTGTACTGTGCTTATAGTGGGTGCGCTCCCAAACAAGCACACTTATTATTTAACCGTGATCTCATATTTTAAGCACGGTTTTGTGTTGAAGCGTTCTTAAAATTGTCATACACCCAATATCCGTTCTCGAATTATAAGAACGCTTCAATTGAAGTGGGCTAAAAAAAAAGTTTTAGCACACTTTTTTACTTTAAATAAAAAGTGTGCTCTTTCATATATCTCTCAAACGGATATATCCATCTCAACAATGGTCCAATGCAATACCTTACCTCTCGAACCAAGAGTCGAACCCACAACCTCTTGCACCCTCATACGAATTCGTCCGCTTCACACGCCTACCACCTGAGCTACGGAATTTTGTTGTAACTTTGTGCATTTACTTAATCTAATTACTAAAAAAACTCTAAATATAAAAAAAATTATTTTTTTCGAGAACAGTTTATAAGAATAAATGAGAACGCTTTAAAAGAAAAATCTGTTCCCACTAGTTAAATTTGGTTTTGAGAAGACACTTTTCTTATAAAACCGTGTTCGTTTTAATTTTTTTTATGCACGCTTTATGTAAAAACCGAGCTAATTATTCCTTTAGAAACAAATGAGAACGGTTCTATAGAAAAGTGTGTTGATTTTAGTTAAAGTTGGTTTTGGGAACACACTTGTAAAATGAATCCGTGCTCGTTTTAATTTATTTTTAAGCACACTTTACATAAAAATCGGGCTTAATAGTTTTTATAAATAAACGAGAACGTTTTATAGAAAAGAGTGTTCGTTTTAGTTAAATTTGGTTTTGGGAACACACTTTGAGAATTAAACCGTGTTCGTTGTAATGTTTTTAAGCACGCTTACACGAAAATCGGGTTAAATATTTTTTTACAAATAAACGAGAACGGTTTTATAGTAAAGCGTGTTTTTTAGTCAAATTTGGTTTTGGGAACACACTTTGAAAATTAAACCGTGTTCGTTTTAAGTTTTTTTAAGCACGCTTTACACGAAAACCGGTCTAAATATTTTTTTAGAAATAAACGAGAACGGTTTTATGGTAAAGTGTGTTGCTTTTAGTTGAATTTGGGGCCGGGAACACACTTTTAATACAAAACCGTGCTTAAAATAAAAAAATAAGTACGCTTGTCAAAAACCGTACCCAACTTACCGTGCTCCACCCCCTATATTTGTACTAGTGAAGAACCCTAACACTTTGTCACCTTGAACGCTGTCACCACCGACGTCCACCTTCACCCACTGTCACCACCGGAATTCATGGCCAACGGAATCCATGGCCACCTCCACTTCACCATCCCTCACCACCGGCGACTTCCCCCAGATTGCCGCCCACCGTCTCCCTTGCAAGCATCCGACCTCGCAGCCCATCGGCGACGGAATCCATGGCTGCTCCTCCCACAACCATGCAACCCTCTGTCTCCCTCACATGCATTCAACCTCGCATCCCACCGACGACAAAATCCATGGATGCTCCTCCCTCGACCTAGCAACCCTTCGTCTCTCTCTCAAGCATCCGATTTCTTGAAGGTTTTCGCTGTTTGATTGTCGTTGTTTGATTTCAAATTGTTGTCGTTCCTTGATTTTAGATTTATTGAAGGTTTTCATATTGTCGTTTGATTTCAGATCTCGTTTTATTCCAGATTGTTGTTTGGCATGAATGAATCGGTCTATTTAACATTCGTTTGGAAGGAAAGAATTATTCGTGAGATTCTCGTGATTATGCGATGGAAAATAAGGAATTATTCACGTGTATGTGGCCAATTAGATGTACGTTTGGTGAAATTCAAACTTTGTATAAAATTGTTCATGAATGTATCAACTATTCGGCAAGTTCAGTGTCACTATTCATTGATAAATTGTTAATTTAATGACTATTCGGCAAGTTCAGAGCCACTATTCGTTGATAATTAGAAATTATTCATATGTGTATGGGCAATTAGATGTTGGTTTGTTGAAATTTAAACTCTGTCGAAAATTGTGTATGAAGTTCGGAACTATTCGGCAAGTTCAGAGTCATTATTCGTTGATAATAAAAATTATTCATATGTATGTGTGTAATTAGATGTGGGTTTCTTGAAATTCAAACTCTATTTAAAATTGTTCATGAATTTATCTAATATTTGGCAAATTCAGAGTCATTATTCGTTGATAATATGAAATTATTCGGTAATTTGTTTGTCATTTATTATTAATCGAACACACAGTGCAAACAAAAACTCCTCCTCCCCACCAAAAAAACGTTACCTCACAAAAAAAAAAGCAACACACGCGCTTTGCTTCAGCAAGTTGCATATAAAAGTGATGGAGCCTATTGTTTTTTTTAAATAAAAAGGAAAAGTCTCAATTAATCTCGTCTATCCATTTCTAATCAATCAATGGTCTATATTAATTGTTAACACCTAACACAATAAGGGGTGGGTACACTTGACCCAACCCCTCTCTTTCTCATATATATATATAGAATGCGGATCAAATGTTAACAGCTCTTACGGTGTTAAATGTTAACAAATCAATATTCGGCAAAATTTATCAAATATTCATCACAGTCACTCAATTATTCATCAAAGCTTTTGTTAAAATTAATCAAATATTAATCACAGTCACTCAATTATTCACAATTTCCCAAATATTCATCAATATTCGGCAATATTTAAGAAATATTCATCACAGTAACACAATTACAGGATTGGGGTGGATATTGTGAATAATTGTGAATAACTGAGTGACTGTGATGAATATTTGAGTGATTGTGATGAATATTTGGGAAATTGTGAATAATTGAGTGACTGTGATGAATATTTGATTAATTTTAACAAAAGCTTTGATGAATAATTGAGTGACTGTGATGAATATTTGATAAATTTTGCCGAATATTGATTTGTTAACATTTAACACTGTAAGAGTTGTTAACACATGACCCAACCTCTATATATATATATATATATATATATATATATATATATATATATAATGTGCCTAGATAAAATACTAAACTCCATGAGTATTATTAATTAACATAGGCAGTGGGCTCGATTTTACAAGGGTTGTGACAAGGAGGGTTCATCTTAATACATGCTCCAAAAAGGTGAAATCGCTCACCCTGAGCGCTCCTCACCTCCCAGTCCGATGAGTATTGTAAGAGAAGATAACCGTGGTGACTCAACCTGTAACAAAGGTCTGGGACCAGTGCTCAATGTGCACAAGGAGCCCCTCATTTGACTTAGCGATGTGATAAAATACTAAAGTTCATTGATCATGTGACTGGATGAGGTCATGTGCACAGACGCATATGCGATAGAGTATAGTAAGATTTTATCCTTAAACAGTTAGTAATAGCAAGAGGAGTCCATCAACTTATATAACAAGCGCACTAGACTTGTTTAGTTTATAGTCCCGAAAGACTTTGTTATTTTCTTAACATCTCAATAATATAATATGGTATACGTATTCTATTATTCTTATAAAGAAAGAAACCTCTATCACTCAATTTAATTAACACGCGTGTTGTTTAATTTTAGCTTTAGAGACATATCGATCACATTAAGTCGGGGGTTGGTATATATTTGGCCGACATGGACATCCAATTAGGTATCTAATTATCTTCCGCCCACTAAAACAAAGTATGTATGTTAAATTATTAATTATATATATAAATATATAGTTAAGGTTCTATATATATTTGAATATATACATATATAATGCCCATACCAATTCAACATGAGCTTAATTTGAGTTCATTATCGACTTATATATATTGAGTTAGATTCATTTTCTTTAACATTACCTTTACTTATTAAAAAACAAACCGATTTTAATTCATTAGAGTTTATCTATGTTTATGTTAAATACATTTTCCGCAATTTTAGAAGTTAAATTAAATTTAACGCTAAAACTTAGTTTTTAATTATAGTAGGTCGTACTTTGATTTAATCTGCCTAATAAATATATTACCGGGGGAGTTGGAGAAGATCACATGTACATTGCATACTTTTTTAATTCATATACAAATTAAAGGTGGATTTGTTACTTCTGACTTAAATCAATAAATCAATATATTATATACAAGGCTTAGTTAGAGCATGTGACATATATATATATATATATATATATATATATATATATATCATTATATATATATAGCGAGGGTTTGAACGTTGACTGATAGATCGATATAAGCTGATGATATATTTGAGCACGTGTAAAACTAACTAACGTTCCTAGTAAGCGTCGGACGTTCAGCTTCTATGAAATAAGTAACTAGCTAATTGCTTCGATCACACACCTTTGCAAATAATGTGAAGAAAATAAAAAAGGAAAAAGGTAAATGCATATGGGACATTGATCGATGGACAGAAAGGGGTATGTCCGTATGGGCTACAAGGCCTACAATAAGTTAGTAGTCTCTTAATTAGAACTCCATCCATCTGCATTTGTTTAGCTTTTTTTCGTTTTTTTTTTCCCTGTCTTTTTCCTCCTACAAAATACAAATGGATTGAAAAAAACAAAGCAAAACAAAATTTTGTGTATCTTAATTTGATGACGTTGAAGATGACTTTTTAAATTCATAAATAATGGAAAGAGACCTCATAGTACAAAAGAAACAGGCCGGGTTCCATTCATATATACACTTGTCAATTATTTTCTATATATGCATATGGACCAGTTTGGATATGATATAAGGTACCTAGCTAACGTTCCTATATATATATTCTTTCCATCACTTTTGAATTGGCTGGGCAAAATGATCAATATATATGCTCAACCCATGGCCACTGATTGATCGATTCCATGTTTCAACTTTCGATCGATATATCGACTCACGGATAGCTCAAGTTCATCATGTTAGAAAACTTTCGATCAATATATCGACGGATGGATAGCTCAAGTTCATCATGTTAGAAATGATATATATGAGATAATTAATTCTCCCTTAAAGATTGCCCATACCATGCATTCAATATATAGAGATGGTGTCAAACTTTACTAGCTTAGTTGGAAATGATGACCCGTACGTAGTTTTCAATATGTCATGAGTTCGAATCCTACCTTCCCTTATTGTAATGAGCCTAGTGTATATCTATAAACGAAAAATATATATAGAGAGGGTATTATTACATAACATTAGAGACATAACCAAGATTTAAATTTCAAGTATATTAAATTCAAATTAATTAAAAAAAAAAGAAGAGAAATGTATGTATAGGTAGGAGAATTTCGAACTTGGTTAAGGCAGTGCATAGTTAAGGGCTCGTACCAAGCCAAGAAAATTTAACTTTACAAAGCTTTGTGTTATTTAGTTTGATAGAAAATCAGGATGGGCTGCAACATATACCAATCACTCTTGATTTCATGTCTACATAACATTATTTATTGAATGTAATTAACGCCTCAATCTTAATCATGTTGTAAAAATGTGAATAAATCGGGATATTTGGATTAAGAATATCAATAGTTGGAGTTTTAAAAAAAATAAAAAATTGTTTGTCTATACTTAGATAATAACATAATTATTCGGATATAACCCATACAAATAATCATGTTTCTACATACGAATAATTTTCATATGAAAAGACCGTTAATACATACGAATAATTACGTATATTACATTAAATAAATAATTATGTTGTTACTTGTTACATACGAATAATCATTCTGCTCACAATTTGCACCGTAAAAAGTGTTATAAGTTATTTGACTTTTTGATATGCTTTTTAAAAGCTAAAAACTCTATAAATGAAATGTGAATGCTTTATTAATTTTTAATATAAACTTATACTCATTACTAATAAGTACCTAGTATGAATTTTTTTATATAAAAATTATAAAAAGTAAATATTTTATAATGTTTTAAGCTTCTTAAAAAGCGTATTAAAAAGTTAAATGACCTATATTTTGAGACGGGGAGAGTTCTAATAAGTATAAAATTATTTTAAAATTTGATATTTTATATAATGTTTAGATTTTAAAAAACTTACAAAGTAAAAAATCTATATATATTTTTTTAAGATAGTATATACATTGTTGACTTGTAGATATAACTTGAACATGGCCTGCATTTGATGGAATATTCATCCAGATTTTATTGATTTTTTGGGTCTAAGTTATATTTTAATATAAACGATGGATGCGTATCCTTAGAATCAATCGAGTAGGTTATAGGATCATGTATAATGTACGTATGTGGGGTGGATCACATTCACATCTCTCCTTTAATTAATTCTACAGTACGTGTATATATTATATTAACTAAAATTAATCCAATCATTGATTAATATATTCCTGATTAATTGTTAATTTGGTGATTGATCTCTATTTACTTCAGCATGGCTGCCCTAATTAATGTATTCAAATATTCCCCTAGCTAAAAATATCTCAAGTGAGTGTAAAGCAACGTTTTCTTTGTCCACACATATATAAGAATTAAATAAATTATAAAAATATACCCGCAGAAGAAATTAATTTATGTAACAAATTAATAGTCTACCTAATTTGGCTTGGATGGTTATAGTGTAGCTCTGTTTTGTGTCTTTGTCTTTTGTTAAAATGTGAAGGTCATAGACGTTGCAAGACCTGATAATTGATCGATGATCAAATTTAAATATGAGTTTTCACATTTATTTTCTAACCCTGCGCCAGATTACTGTTTATGTGACGGGCTCAAACTGCCATCTAATACAACGTTCTAGTCGCCTTACGTTTCAGGCGGCAAACGTTCGTCAACTGATGTGTCGTCACATCGAAGCCATTTGGAGAGCGTACGTGCATGCGATAACTCTATGTACGTTCGTCACCTAAATCGCTTCAGGCGACCACAACCTGCTTCGTCACCCGAAATCTTGTCAGACCTTGAAGGGTTTCCAAAGCCCGCCCATCATCATTTCGACGACGACAAATTACTTTTGAGGCGACAATAATGCCTGTCACCGCAATGTAATATGTGATTTTGAAGCAAGTTGAGGGGATCGACGATGTACATTACAGTATATGTCCGTCGCCCTAATGGAGGATATATGTCATATAGAAGTCCTCTTAGGCGAGTAGGGGAAACAAATATGTCCGTCGCCTAAGAGTCTATGTGACTACATTATGTTACAAATATGTCCGTCACCTGAGAGTCTATGAGATCAAATTTAAACATGAGTTTTTATTTTTCTATGGTTGTTTCAACCTCTCAATTCAGCATGTGTTTTATCGCTTGGTGTTTTGAACTTCTTTCCTTCAAAAAAAAATAGTGGTATAGGGGAAATGGCGCGCTTATAAAGCAATAACGTAACTCTGAGCTGAGATAATTAACTTAACTCTGAATCCGATACAATATTCATCCACAATATATTATATATATTATTACTGGATAGTATGATTTTTCATGATAAAATTAGCACATGATTAGCGCGCTGCATGACTTGCAAAATTAATCAGTGTTATATATATAGTTTATGAATATTATTTGAAAGCTACCAGGAGCCAGCTGCGACTAATATATATATTGATTAAAATTGCTGCAATTCAAATTAAGCTAGATATCATATATTTTGATTTATACAAAAGATGACCCTAGGATGATCTTAAGAGTTCAAATAGGTTCTAGTTAATATCACAGATTTAATCTCCCCGTAAGTTAACACACGTAAGTAGTTAATTATATATGAATACAAATAAGCAAATTTGTTTTTTTTTTCAACATTTGTAGGTATATCTATGATATATGTGTAAGTAATGTAGGCGTAATTATATTAATTAATGCACGTATGTCCATATCAACCTCTAGCTCAAGAAGTTTCTCGATCAACATCATTATCATCCTATGTCACACACACACACATATATATATATATATATATATATATATATATATATATATATATATATATATATATATATATATATATATATATATATATATATATATATATATATATATATATATAACTCCTATTTAAATTAAAATAATTATTTCCTATAGATGCTTTGACAAAGTCTGATGTGTATTAGAATCTATTTACGCCATATATTCATCGAATCATCAGTGAATAATGTTATATCTTCCTGATACACTGAAAATTAAATTTGTACCTAATTAGCAATCGCCACGTGTATATATAGAATCTTACTGTATAATTTAGATTATAATTAAAAGGTTTTGTCTAAACTCATTCCAAAAGGCATATAGATTAAAACTCCGTTTGGCACTATCAATTAAATTTCTATACTTTTTGGTTTTAATATTACATAGTTTTAAATAAAATAAATATAAGATTTTAGTTTTATTAGTTTTTGAAATCATAACTTTTCAAAATTAGTTTTTTCAGAGTTTTTGGTTTTATATATATTAATAAGTTTTTATCAGATACCTTAACAGCTATGTTTATCACATATGATACTAGTTTATTAACCTATATTTAATATAAATAATCTATCAAATTTAGTTACCCTGTGACTCTGTTAGCTATTAATTTACCAAACATAGCTTAAATAGTTGGGTAAATTGTAGAAAACCACCCCTTAAATAGGATCATTTACATGAAATCACCTGTTAAAATCAAAATTGCAGAAAACCTTTCCGTTTTTGATAATTAAGCCTCTTAATTTGTAGGTAAAAAATCATAATTAAAATAATTAATTAATGTTAATGCACGTACACTTCAACGATTTGCATACGCATAAATCACCAAAATGGCAAGTGATGGGGAGGTAACGTGGGGAGATGAAAGTGACCATAATTCATTAATTCCTAGTTATTTTCTAAATGATGAGGAGGTAAGGTGGTTTGTTAATTAACTTAAAAACCAAATTAATTAATTGGATATGATAGGTTGCATTTCGTCATTAATTAATTAGTTTTGAATTTATATAGAGGTGGAAACAGATTGAATGATTTTTGAAATTACAAATCAAAGTATGAATGTTTAATATATATAGGCGATGATATATCATTGATCTATCTTAATTCGTTCCATACATTTTCACGTTATATTTTTATGAGCAAGACGTACAGGAAAATTTTGTCCTGTGTCATTTTTGTGGTTGTAATATATTCCACAATGAATTTAAAATAATTAGTTGATATATGAATATATATGTGAATGAGTGATATCTATATAAATTGACATAATTAAGCTTTCGCATGCGCACACATTCGGACTTTTTGAATTTTCATTTGTGCATTGGACCATATTGATAAATCACTATATTTTTCTTATTTGTTTAAATTTCTATTCTTTTATCATATATATCAATGTAGAGATATATCCGCAAGGTCATAAGTTCTCTCTTGCGAATCAGATCCTTTAAAGGCTCTGCAAGAAAAGAAAGTTGTAGCTCAGGCATCAGGAGATGTAGATATTGGTGATCAGATTTCAGCAATTTCAGGGTTTACATGAGTTGAGCAATGTGCACAGTTGATGAGTATTTTGACCAGAGGTGTTTCTCGAGGTTTGAACCAGAGCATGGACCTAATTGTGGTTCAAACCCTGAGAAGCACCTTTAGTCAACATACTCACAATCCGCAAAAAGTGTCGACGCGTTATATATTGATGAAAACTATATATGTATGGAGGGGATGCATATATATATATGCCCAATTGATAAAGCTCTTCACTCACAATCCGTTTGATACTTTGATGTGTATGCACTATAAACTGGACAGAGATGAAATTAACCCGCGGATATTCAATCTATTCCAAAAATATACATAAATGAAAACTGATTAAATAGATAAATAAGTGAATGAGTATCCAATCAACTACCCGATCTGCCCACCTAATTCATTAAACTTGTTTATTATAGGTAGCTCGATTCGTACTTTTACACATTGTTTATTGTATTTAACTTGATTTAGAATTTTGAGTATTTTGTGTATATGTATGATTAATTTAAATTAAATATTATAAAATTTTATTTATTTTTTAAGGATAACTTTTTAATGTGATGTTATTTCAATTTTTAAAGCTATGGTAGATATATACAGGAAATTATCCACCCACATATTTCGCCCGATCCATCAACTAACCGACCCACGAATGATGGACAAATCAAATATGAAAGAAAGGGTTATGGATAGTGAATGGATCAAGTAGAACAAAAATCCTTGATGGATTAAATGGTGGAATAGTTATATCCACCCATAATAAGATCCATTTCCATTTAACTATTTAAGTGCATAGTGGGCCAGTGGCCTTTGTTATCTAAGTTGACCGAATGGGCTTATGGGCCGATCGTTATTGGGCTACAAATTCTTATTGCCTTGTTCAATCTGATTTTTGAATTGGTAGTGTACGTAAATGTTGAAATGAGATCGACCCCCTCAATTCAGATTTCAGTTCATTTATAACACGACAATATTCGCAGTCTTAACATTCATTGGCATCCTTTTGTTCTAATGAAACGTTGCTTACAGAAGGAAGGTGTAGTGACCAAACTAAATATAAGGGAGAGTGAAACTCTACACGCCACGACTCCTGATTCATATATATACTATCCAGAGACGATTGTCGACCATAATTTGAAACACAAAACATATGGATCTTAATCAAAGGAAGACATTCACAAGTAGGTAGTAGAGTAGAGACCAATTAACAAAGGAGTAGTTAATCAAAGCAAAATCAAACGTGCTACTACTAGTAGTAGACATGGTAGGAGGGGGTTGGTACACCAAACTCAGAAAAACCTACTCGATCGATCATTTTTATTTTTATACTGTAATGTTTCCAACTTTTAATTTGCACCCTCTCTAGACTAGTCAATGTTGTTGTGGAACTTCCGTAGATTTATAAATTCTTGAGTGGTATAACAACACAAAATATAAAAAGAAAGACGTTTCTACACAATGATTTAAGTCTTTTTTTTTGTGGTATAATATATCTAAGGTGTACGCCAACATGTATTCATCGATTACAAGTAATTAACATGATAAACTTACGTACCGATGGATCACAGTTTTATATATTTGACAATTTCACAAATTTAAAACGTTGAATCAGTACATAATGATTAATGATGAAAAGCAATATATGATATGTTTAGTGGAAGACTTTATAAAGTCATACTCGTTCATGCACACATTTTTTTTTTAAATCATTCAAAATTCATATACTTGCATATATCACCTGATGAAACTATATACTCCGTATATATATATAATTATATATATATATATATATATAGAATTTTTTCATATTTATATATATGTTAATACGATTTTTCTATCCTATATCCCAAGGGTATAGAATAAGACACTAAATTGAGAATTTTTTTTTAAACTTTTAATTAGTTTAGCCAAATTTTAATTAGATTTTTTAGGGTCACTTACCTTTTTTTAGGGAATTTTTTTCAATTTAGTGTTTTATCCTATGCCCCAAGAGCATAGGATAGAAAAACCGATGTTAATATATTGTTCTGAAATGAGTGTTGTATTTTATAACTGTAGTCCTCTTGATCGAAAAGCAATGACTGCTTAATTTCCAAGAATTAGGGTTGGTATGTAGTACTCCGTATAGTATAAGCGGCATTATTAGTCCGTCCATTTGACAGCGTGGAGAATGCCCACATTGCAGACACAAAGACAAAACAAAATGGCAATTGCAAATTGCAATCATAAAAAAAGCCACCATGACACATAAATCAAATAAATAAATAAATAAAATAAAATAAATAGATGGAGACAACAAATAGTGGAACGCATTTTTCTTTACTGTGGGCTGCGCCTGCGCCTGCGCCTGCTTTGAATCATCATCATCATCGATTCATCATCCATTGCCCGCCCGGGCCCATCTATATATTGCCTCCCAATCCATCAAATTATTAATTAAACGTGATAAGCCCTGTTAAGCCCCGATCCATCTTCGGCTTAGGGTGTCTTCACGTAGTAGGAAGCCTCAAAGTAGTAATCAACTACTAGTCTTTATTCATCTAAATCTTAAAACCATAGATTTGAATTCCACTAAAAACAAAACAAAAAAAACTCGGTGAAATTGTGAATATATAGAAAATAAATCTAAAGATAAAAGATTAAAAAAAATAATAATAATCAAAAGATAAAATATAAAGATAAAACATAAAAGATGAAAAGATAAGGGTAGTTTTGTGAAGCATTTTAAAATTTAAGGGTAGTTTGTATAGTTTAAACTTTAAACTATTTCGATTTTATTTTATATATTTATATTTATTTTTCCAAAATTTTGTCCTTACTAATAATAAAGGGCCCAATTCAATCCAAGTTGTTGTCCTTTTGGCCCACAATTGTTAACTTTCCAAGTCGGGGTTGTACAAAAAAGGGGGCTCCCAAGTGGTTGGTATCTGGTATCCATAATTAGAACCGGGCACCGGAGTAGTTGATCTTCCCCGCCCCGGTGTTAATTATCCATCATTTAACCGTTACACTTGCACACCTTAGCTTCATCCTCATATATATTTACTATTTATACCGTCCCTACTACATATTCTGCATACATACATATACTTTAATTTTCGCTTATCAACTAAATTCTGACTAAATATGAGTGGATGATCTACAAGATGCACACATTTTGATCAAATTATTTACCAATGCACTTGGAGTACGTACGTGTATCATATTTGTAAACGCGATCAACTTATAATGTCCAACAAATTATAATTTTCTTTTCTCAACATTCCTATTCTAGTGGAACTAGTCTGATCTAATTGACACTTGAAACAAATTAAACATTTTAATCTATTTATAACTTGCTCAAAGATGGGTCAATTACCTATTTTCTTATAGCTTGCTCAAAAATAGATTTAGCATCTCAGTCTCTTAATAGCTAGCTCCAAATCCAGAGAAATTGACCCGAAATAAACCAACTCTGATACCATGTATTTAATTGCACGTATTTAAAACTTAGCTCGAGCTTGCTCATTTGTTAAATGAGTCGAGTATGATCGAGCACATTTTTAAGTTCGTTTTAAATTATGGCTCAATTAGACGCAAGCTCGAATATTTTAGAATTTACAAAATTTCTCATTATTTACTATATTATGAGTGACTATAATTGTTCTAAACTTGAATACAACTCAACTCGAGTTCATTTTATTTATTTACTAAACAAGACGAGTATGAACACATTTTAAAACTCGAGTTTAAATTTAAGTTCGGTTCATATTCGACTCATTTCTAAATGAGATTAATCTAAACAACCACTACCCGACTTGTTCAATTCGAATATCAACCCATATTTATGTCCCGCTAGTCTCATTCTAAGAAAAAAAATACACATCTTGGTGACACTCTTTTTCTTCTCATGGATGGTAACAAAACTCCAAATCCATTTAATTATTTCACTTTCCTCTTTTTTCTTACCTAACTTTTTTTCAGTAGTTTTGATCAATTTAACAAAGAATCCATGGGGGTTTTGATATTATTCACACACCAACTTGGTATCAAAACTACAAGTCTAAACTCTAGACCTTGGGTGTGGAATGGGGTTTGGGCGAGATTTCAAATCTTATGTCACACAATATTTTTTTTTATACAGTTTTGCTAACCTAAACATTACATTACATTACATTACACAAAATTCATATATTAAGAAAAGGCATCTACTTTCATTTAATGGCGTTAGAATAAATAAAGGGATGGGCTACAACATGACACAAAAAACTATTCACTTTGTGTGGCATCACAATTGACACGAATGCAATAAGACAGTGGGGTTGATAGTTATCAACTTATCATCATCATCATCATCGACTTCAATTCACAAGTTGCTGTAAAGATAATTAGATGAATACTCCGTATTGTTAACTGTACCAGTCTTGGTCAACTACAAAAACTCTTAATCCATGTTCTCTCATCTACTAATCTTAATCTTACATGTAAAACCATTAAACCCTCACAAGGTATATTATAGGATTATTAGCCGTTGAGGGGAGCAAATACAACTGCAATTTGGATTCTAAATTTTTTTTGTTTTGTTTTGGTTTGGTTTTTATGAGTCAATATAAAACAACCCCCAAAATTGCTGACGATTTCAGCCGGACTTCATTCAAATAGAAAAGAGCAAACTGCGGAGTAATCCCTTCATCTTTTTTTTTTTGCCCAATCACAAATCCATTCTTAGAAGCTCCATTTGATGCTTTGACTTATCCATGGCAGTTAGCCCCAATTCATTCCCGCCGAGAAAGCGGCGCCCAGCGGCGGCTTCCTTCCTCCCGCCGAGGCTCTCACCTGCCGATCTAGTCCGCGTCCTCCACTCGCTCTCCGCCGAAATCTCCTCTCTCCCGCCGTCTCCCTTCCTCCTCCGGCGAAACAGCTCGTCTCTTATGCGAAAGTGTAATCTCGTTTCCCTCCTCTTCGAAGAGATCTCCCGGACTCGATCCATTGACCAGATCCTGTCCAGTCGCCACAAATCCTCCTCTGTGCTCTGCTTCGAGGAAATGTACATTGCCCTACAAAGGATTTTGGCTCTCATCGAAGATTGCTCCAAGGGAAGCCGGTTGTGGCTGCTTATGCAAACCGAATCGTTCGCCGAGGCTTTCCGGGAGCTGACCTTGGATCTGTGGACTCTCCTCGAGATCTTACCGAGCAAGGATCTGAGATTGAGCGAAGATGCCGATGAATTGAAAGCGTTGGTGATCAAACACTGCAGCGAGGAAAAAGTTCCGTTCGTCGATCCGAGCGATAACAAGTTGAGGATCGACGTTTTGAGCCTTCTCAATTCGATAAGCAGGGAGGTTGTGCCAGATCAGTCAAAATTAGGCGAGATCTTCAATCATCTCGGACTGACTGATTCAGAAAATTGCAAAGAGGAGATCGAGTGCCTGCAAGACGAAGCGCAGTGCCTGAACGACGACACATCCAAATCAACCGTGGTCGCATTGATCGGACTTGTTCGCTACGCCAAATGTGTGTTATACGGAGCTTCCAGTCCTGGATCTGACAACCGGTACCAAAGAACCGTGTCTGATCTGAGTGTCCCGGCGGACTTCCTATGTCCGATCACAATCGAATTGATGAGAGATCCGGTGATCGTAGCCACCGGACAGACGTATGATCGGTCGTCGATCACCAAGTGGATCGAATCTGGCCACAAAACTTGTCCAAGAACAGGCCAAATATTGAGTCATACCAACCTCATTCCAAATCGCGCCTTGAAGAACTTGATCTCTATTTGGTGCCGGTTGCAGCGCATACCTTTCGCGACTGTGGTCGGAGGAGATGAAAGCGGTGGCTCCAGCGTCGTCACGGCGAAAAACAAGGCGGCGATGGTGGCAACGAAGATGACTTCTTCATTTTTGGTCAACAAACTCTCCTCTCCTTCCCAGCCAGAAGATGAAGTCGATCGAATCGTGTACGAACTTCGGATCTTAGCAAAACGGGATTCTGATAGTCGTATCCTCATCGGAGAATTGGGCGCGATTCCTCTGCTAGTCAATCATCTAGGCTCTGAAGATTCGAGTCTCCAGATTAACGCCGTTACAACAATCCTCAACCTCTCGATCTTAGACGATAACAAAACGAGGATAATGGAGACGGAAGGCGCCGTTAGCGGCGTCATCGACGTGCTCCAATCCGGCGCCAGTTGGGAGGCGAAGGGGAACGCGGCGATGGCGATTTATAGCCTCGCCGGACTGCAACAGTACAGGAAAAAACTCGGGAGGAAGACACGTGTCGTAAACGGATTGCTCGATTTAGCGAGGGCCGGCCCCACGGAATCCAAGAAGGACGCGCTGCTGGCGATTTCGGCGCTGGCGGGGGACAGGGAGGCGGTGGGGAAGTTGATCGAGTACGGCGCAGTAGAGGTGATGAAGGAAGCAGTTGACGATCTACCGGAAGAGGCTGCAACGGCGCTGGAGCTGGTCATGAAGAAGGGCGGGCTTGTGGCGGTTGAGGCAGCGGCGGCGACTGGAATGGTAGGGCAGTTCACGGGGATGCTGAGGAGCGGGACAGGGCGAACAAGAGAGAGCGCGGCGTCTGCGCTGGTGTCGATGTGTAGAAAGGGCGGTGGCGATGTGGTTGCGGAGGTGGCGCGGACGAGCGGGATCGAAATGGCAATATGGGATCTGATGGGGACGGGGACGTCGAGGGCGAAGAGGAAGGCGGCTTCGCTGATGAGGAGCATACAGAGGTGGGCAGCGGGGCTGGAGGCGGGTGCGGAGGCATCGACCACCGTGGCTACGGCGGTCGAAGTGGGGACTTCCATGACGGTGGGGTTACATTGATTTTGCTGCACAAAAATGTGAAATTCATTTCATCTTTTACCAATTTTTTTTTTACCAATATCAATATGTAATTGAGCAATTGTCCAAAAACAATAGGAAACGCAACAGAAAAGTGTGGATGCACCTTAGTTGGATTTCCTTTTTGTACATGTTAATGCTTTCAAAAACCCAAGTTTTACCATGGCAAATGTTCAATTGTTACATTGTTTAGAAATTGAAACTCAAATCATATCTTTGGTGTTTTGAGCTTTGAGGCATTTACCTTCACGATTTACCTCATCTCTAAACCTCATTGGCCTGTGTTTGATTCAAGTCAAAGGTGTGAAATTGGGCAAGTTCGTCCATAACGTACCCATCCCATTCATATATACAATTGAATTTTCAATGCCAAGAAGTAGCGTCTACGTATACAATTTAATGAGGTAAGTATTGCAACTTGTTGATTATTATTTACAATATTAGTTATGTTTCATTGTATCATTTCATCAATTTGTTATGGGCAGAAAAGAAGAAAATTCCGCATTCAAAGCACGCTATAATGTGACCGTTGCCATTGAACAAATTGATGAATTATAAAATTGCAAAGTATTTATGGTATAACCTCAATATGTAATACGTATTTACGTACTACGTACGTATATGGTAAATACAGTATAAGGGCGATCATTTTTATCATTACTTTTTTAATAGGTATACATTTAAATTTAAACCATTATAATAAAAGGAAGGGGATTCAAATGGAATGTCCTAATTTAGATATAATTGGGTTTATTTATACATTATTGATACATTTATTCTATGTAAGATTAGAATTATGTAAGGTTATATAATTTCTTTTAGGCATATCTTATAAGTATACAATTCAATTCGACACAATTTAATTGAATCTTGACTAAGTGACTGGTAAACACTAGTCCCCGATCAACCGAGGTTTTTTAGCGAGTTCAGGGGTAAAGCCCCAACCAGTAGAGTTAGAGTCCAAGGAGCTAGCAGGTTCATAGGTTTATCGTTAATATACCTCTAATTTTTAAACACTCATAATTTTTTCCTCAGATATCGGATTAGACGCGTATTATATATCAAAACGAAGCTATCGACAAGGAGAATGTACTTAGATAGTTCGTCAAATGAGAGGAGGGGCACGTGACCCCCAAAGCCCCCCTTGGCTGATGGCTACGCCCCTGCTTGTATATAAACTGTAGTACAAGACTGCAAATCAACGTACAGGTGCGTGAAATCAGCAAATTTATGATTTGGTTTGACTTCAAGGTAAGTAGTTGATAGACAAAGGCACTAAATCAGGGCCTCCTTTATTGATAAATTGATGACTACTCGATCCTAATGTATCATATCCAACTAAATGAGGTCCCCACTCATCAATTCAAGCCACTCTCTCGATCTAATCATCTTTTGTTTTGTTCTAATAAAATTTTAGAGGTATTAAAACAAAAAAAGGAAAAAAAATATATTTACTAAAAATTTAGTATTTGGGCTTTGGGCCAACATAACATTCTAGTTTTGGGCCGTTGACCCAAATAAAAAAGTGTGATCTTTTTGGTATCATAAAGCCCAAACACATCATCAGCTACATCATCAGTTAAGTGGTGGTGGTGGGTGGTCCTGGTCCAGTTAAGTTTTGAGGTTGAATCTTTATATACTGATGATCCAAAGTAAAAACAAAAGTACGGGGTGCATGAAATTTAAGTGAGGAAGAAAAGATTGATCCACCTACGTAGAACATGTTAATTGCTTTGTTGTTGGAGGAAACAACAAGGTGACTGGAGAATTTATGGTACAAAGAGGACACAACACAACACGACGCGACACGAAACATTAATTGGTCCTTATGGGAACACAATTTAGGTCCCCTCGTCTGCAACCGAGGACACGCTTAACTTCAGCCAATTCCCAAGGGTGTGGTCTCAACGCCCTCCAAGTGGTCATATATGTGTGTGTGTAAAACTAAAAAGAATGCATGAAAGGTTACTGCAAATTGTGTCAACGGCAGCAATGCAATGTGTCTGCACAAAGATATTTTTAACTTAGTCGTGTAGTAACTTCATCATCATCATCACATATATATATATATATATAGGGGGACCAATTTCACAAAGTTTCTAGTTCTCAATCGACAGAGCCACTCGAACTATCAACTAATGTCTAACTTACTACCCAGCAACCTCATCCGAATGCGAGGATGTCACATGCTTTGTGACTGCGCGCTTGAATTGCCAAAGGGGCCACTTAGTTGTCGAACACTTGTATATTGTCGACTGGATATGGTTGTTAGTTTTTATGTACGTGTTGATAATCGGAAAAACTATATATATGTATATATTTTTGTGAAAAATATCAAAATTGATACGACCTAAACATATGGTTGATAGTTTAAATTGCAAACAACATATCTAGACAACCTAAATGATCGACTGGCACTAAGACTAATTTTTAACATTTTAGAGGCTAAAAATAAAATGATACAATTTTCAAAATTTAAGAACCTTAAGGGTTGAGTCGGGTTAGGGTTAGTCGAGTTGAACTTGAGGGTAATTATGCTACTAGAACCTATGAAGTAAACTACTTATTGTTTTCTCCCAAAATTATATAAATTATATGATAAAATACTTTTTTTTACTGAATTCACAACCATATATGTATAATTGCAGGTAAAGATTGAACATGGCTGAAGTGTAATTTGAAACAACCGAATGAATCCGATTTGAACATGGCTGAAGTGTAATTTCAAAAGTTACCTAGCTAGCAAGAACACAATCCGAATGAATCCGATTGTCTAACTAGATTAATGCCGGCCTAGTACATAACTCCTAATCCTCATGAACCATTCAATTTATGTATTGCAGAAACTGAAAGTAGTAGACAATATGAGATTAATTATGTATCGGCGGGTGCAGGTTCGGGTGCGCGCAGAAGATGACTGGAGAGAGCAAAATATAGGGCACATGAGAGGTAGAGAGGAGTGTAAACCCATGCTTCAATTTTGGTCAGTTTCTTGATATGGACATTTACATATAAAAACATCCCTCTCATTGCTCATCAATCCTTTTGTTTTTTAGCTTTACATGTTGTTTTCATTATTCCTCCATTTTTCAGATAATGCTGCAATTTGGAAAATGTAGAGCATGTGAAGCAGTACGTGGTACATATATGCTGTTTATGCCATCTTATATAGATGCATATGAGACAATATCTCAAGGAAAAAGAACAGGATAATATGTTATTATGTGATATGTAAATCCCCAAACTTCACCAATTAATTCACCCATCATCCATTTGAATTGGTTATCTCAACTATAAAAAAAATGATGGATTTGTGATTTAATATTTTGAAATTGAATTTTGGAATCACTTGACTGAAAACGGATAATGAAAACTGTAACCTAGCTGCTAGCTTGAAGGAATCAAGAGTTGCAAAGTAGAAAATGTAGCTAACAAGTAAAAAAGGTTTGGGTGTCAAAGACATGTACACGTACACATGTCATCTGCTATATTATATATACAAGGAATTGATCTTATCAGTACAGGATTTAGTAATACTTCATCCATACATTATTAATTACCATGACAACGTACTACAGTACGTACTTTATTAGACTATACTATGTCTATATAATATGGAGTATATATAAATAACTCCATAGATCATACTGTACAGTATGTTTACCAGAAAGGCCCCTCTTCACTAAAACTAAAGCTCAAAGTCTGAGTATGAGATGTACAGAAGCCAAAAAAAAAAAAAATACTATATATATATATATATATATATATATAAAATGATACTTTATTAATTTGAGAAACAGTAATAAATTAAATGCAAACAGTAGGAAGGAAGAAGAAAGGAGGTCGGGAATGACAAAAAAGGACAATACAAGGGTGCTCGGTGACAACCATGGCACATTCAATAATAAAAGCATAATCTAATATTGGACTCACTCTCAATAATTTTTCAAGTGGCATGGACTCCTTCTTTTTTACCCGTACCATACATGATTGGATTTGTATATATGAAAGTCAATCTTTAACAATAATTGTTCTTTTTAATCTCAAATATATATAACCAATAATCGACAAATAATCACGATGTGAATGATGGATGCACCGCCGCATTCAAGATGAAATATATGTGTTCTCGTATTCGAATGAAATTAACAATGTCCTTTAATTTTGGACAAAATGAGGTTGTTTCGAACCAAAACAAGGTTGTTCATTCAGTAAGAGCTCGTTTGGTTAACAATTAAAAAACTCATGAAGTTTAAATACCTAGGAAGTAAGATAAATATAGGTGTTTGGTTGCTTTTTTGAATACTTAAAAACACATGAATTTGGCTTCCTAGGAATTTCAATTCCTACAATATGGGGAATTCTACTTACCTGGGGAATTCTACTTACCTAGGGGGACTAGGTAAGTTGCAATTCCACCCTTTTTATATAGAAAAAGTTAACTTCCTTCATTTAAATTCCCTACCTGTATACTTCCTATGTTCAACCAAACAAGCCCTAAGTCACAGTGTGATATTTGATTTATTAATATTCTATATTATAAAGTTAGAATTAATCCTATGACGCAAAAAAACTTTAGAAGATGGATAGAAACTATTTTCATCTTTTATCTAATGTGTCGACCAAAAAAAATCTTTTATCTAATGTGGGATCTTTGACGTTATAAATGGTACTCTCTGGATTAGCTTTGAATTATGAAATTTATGGTTACGTTTGGTAAAAGGTTGGCTTATGGGATCATTGAAGTTGATAAAGTAGCTGAAGTTGATTGATTATTTGTGTTAAATATAGGTTAATATGCTAGTATGGTATTTGAGAAACCTAATTGTTAGGATAGGTGATGAAAACTTGTTGAGAAAAAATCATAAGCTCCAAGAAGCTTGAGTGAGTAGTTGATGAAAAAAATATGCTTTCAAAAGCTAATTAAACTAAAATCTTATATTTATTCATTTAAGACAATATACTATAAAAAATATAAGCTCCGAAAAGCTACTTAATTGACGCAGTAGGAAGTCGTGGAAGGCACACAAGCGCGAGCTTTTGATGATAAAGCCTTCGCAAGCGACGAAACCCTAGGAAATATGCTTGGAATCCACCAGAAAGGGGCTTGGAATCCACTAAGGAGACAAAGAGAAAATTCTCTAAACCAATATTTGATTAATAATATGAATGAATGATTATGGCCTATGTCTACAAGTGCTTAAATAGAAGAAAACTAACCTAAGATAAAAGATATAACTTCCTAAATATATTAAAAGATAAAAGATAGAACTTTCTAAATTCTCTAAACTTATGCATGAAGTCAAAAAGGAAAGATAAACCTTAATAATAATCCCTAACTAAAAGATAAAATATAGCTTCTAAAAAATAGAATTATGTTCCTGCATCATTAATTGTATTAATTATTTACGATTCAAAGTGTTCATTAATCAAGTTGCCTAAAAAAGAGGGGATCATTTGATAATTATTGTGGTTAGGTATGTGATAAGATATATATGCTTTTTTTTTTTTGGTTTAATAAGATATATATGCTCATTGCACAATGTAAGTGAACTTTAATTTTGTAAAAAACATTTGTTCAGATGTAAATTAAAATGAAACTTATTACTCCGTATTTATCAAGAGACCGAGAGAGTAAATGTGCTATATACATGTGTATATATTATTTTTCATTGTTAGTCACTATGAAGAATAATTATTGTTTGTACTTGGTCTAAACATTAAAAAAATGAATTAGTTCCCCAAGAGTCAAAGACTCTACCTCTAAAACAAAATAATTCACCAACACCCTCATTTTGTAATAATGCAACTCAATCAGTGACTAGTGTAGATTGCTTGATAATACTCCCTTATTACCGTTAAATAATAAGTGCCAAACATTTGAATTCCCCCATCTTGTATTTGTACTCCCTCGTGTTATCCCCATTACCAAAAATCAAATCTTTTTGAACTTCAAAAATAAAAACAAACATATCAACAAGTAACTTTGCAGACAAATTTATGTCTGTACGATCTTCATGGGGGAAGAGGCAGAGCTGATCACTTTTTTTTTGGCCTTTCAATTTTTCCCACATATTGACAAAACCCAATTCGAGTCAAACTCTTCCCAAACTTAACACATCAATTTGATTTTAACTCCGTAAACGCCCACAAATAAACATACTAGACTAATTTATTCGCATTAAGTTGTAACCTATAATCCGTATTATATAAAAGCAAGGCTAACCTAGATAGGCTCATCGGTCGAGCCATATCTGGGTTAGCCCTCTCCATCTCCATGAGAGACATACACAGTCGGGGCGGAGCTCGAGTTTTTAGGGTGCTCGAGCACCCTCGGCCGGTAAAAAAAAAATATTAAAAAAAATAATATATTTTACATATATTTAGTATTTTAAGGTAATATAATATTTTTAAATGATATTTAAACTAAAAGTGTTATCTAGCTCAAGTGCAATGAAGTAAGGAGAATCAAAATGTTTTGGGTTCAAATCCCCAACCCCTTTCCTATTTTATTTGTTTTATTATATCATTATTCCTCACAATTATTTCAACTGAAAATATTATATTTCAATTATATATTTATTTGTTTTATTATATCATTATTCCTCGTGATTATTTTAATTAAAATTGTTACATTTAAATTTTATATTTAACATTTCTTTCAATATTGTATTAAAAATAATTCTTCTTGTTTTTTTTTCCTGTATTTTTTGTTTCTCTCAACTATTTAAATAAAAATATCATAAATAATTAACAATTTTAGTATTTTTTCAATATTTTTTTTAAAAATATTCTTAAACATTAAAAAAAATCATAAATTTTTTTTAGCACACCGTCGAAATCCTGGCTCCGCCACTATATAGCTAGCCCACATATTTTTTTCACCGGTGGGTCCCACGTCGGGACAGAAAACCTCCGCTAGCAGCAACTGCTAAAAACAAGAGGAGGGGAGAATGGGCAAGTGCCACCACGCAAGTCGCAACTGCTCTGTTTTCCTCCCCACACCCTCTGAAGTCTGAAACAGAGCGAGTGAGAGAGAGAGGTTGCTTTTACTTGCACTTCTCTCACGCTTAAACAGAGTGTGCGTTTCCGCTTAAAATCAGAGCCCAAACGCCACACCCACACCCCTCTTTTTTTCTGAATTCAAATCCCTCCCCACTGCACACCAACAGAAACTCTTGCATTTTGCTGTGGATTGGTGAGCTTTTTTCTTTCTTTCTTATTTTTTTTTGGCTTTTTGGTATAGAAAGGTGCCTTCTTTTTTCATTCTCTCTCTCTCGCTCGCTCTCTGGGATGGGAAACCGCAAGTTCAGGTTTTCAGATATGATCCCCAACTCTTGGTTCTACAAGCTCAAAGAAATGGGCAAAGATAAACCCTCCAGAAACCCCCCTCCGGCGATGAAACCCAACCCTCCGCCCTCGCAAACACTCCCCGCCACCACCGGAGCCACCAAAGCAGAGCTTCCCCACCCAGATTCTCCCTCTCAGACTAGAAAATCTTACTACTTTACCAGAGAATTGAACCCCAAAACCACTCCTAAATCCTCTGGTTCTTCTGAATTGCTCTTCCCCAATCTTGACCCGCCCAGAAAATCCTCCAAAAAGAGAAGGTCCACTACAAAGAAAAGACCCACCCCCACCCCCACCACAACCACCACCAAGTGCTCTTCCTCCTCCTCTTCTGTCTCCGCCGGAATCCACTCTTTCCGGGAAAAACCTGGTTCGCCTCCCTTGCCGGAATCAACCACCACCACCTCCTCCTCTCCGGACCACCTCTTTTCCCTCCAAAATTCATCCATTTCCGGCGACGGTAGCTGCATCGTGATTGATGTGGACAGGAAATCTTTGAGTCGGAAAACAGAGGATCCCGTCTCCATTCCCAGGCTTGAGCTTCCTCGCATCAGAACAGAGCGCAAGAAGTTCAACGACTTGGTGAAGCAGGTTGGTGGGGCCCTGGAATCCATTGATGACCCAATCAAGCAGAAGAAGAGCTCCGTCAAGTCTAGAGACACAGGGGACAACGAGTTTCTGTCGGTGAAGGTCTCTAGGGACGATTCCATGGCTTCCTCTGTTTTCAAGGAACAGGGGAACCGCCCGGTCCGGAGGTTACCCACCGGTTCGCCCCGGTTCCGGGTCCGGATCAATTCGCCCCGGTTAGCTAGACGGGCTCAGGTATCAATTGTTTCATTTTTCATTAAAATATATATATATATATATATATATATATATTTATTTATTCGTCAAAATTGTACAAATTTTGAATGATATGATATAAACATTTTATTTTATTAGGTATATTTATTGATATCATTCTTGTGATTTTAATCTTTGGTTGAATTTAGATGAACTCAAGCCGGAGAAGTATATCGAGTACCTCGTCGAGAAAGAGTATATCGTCGGATAGTCTGGCGGTGGTGAAATCGTCGTTTGATCCTAAGAGAGATTTTCGAGAGTCGATGGTTGAGATGATTGTCGAGAACAACATTAGGGCGACGAAGGACTTGGAGGAGCTATTAGCTTGTTACCTGTCGCTCAACTCGGACGAATACCATAATGTTATAATCCAAGAGTTTAGACAAATTTGGTTCGATCTAAATGACATTAGAGGAGTAAAAGAGGTAGTTGCTTAAGAATTCCTATTTTTCATAATTTTATTATCATTTATAAAATTATGAGTCTAGTTACCATTTTGTAAGTGAGATAGTACATGGATAACCTCATAACCCTAATGAAATATGTACAAATTTCTCATTTTGTGTAAGGTGGAGAAAGCTATATTCATGTGTTAGTTTTAATTATTCTTAAATAATAATTTATGCATATTAAGCTTGTATATCCATGCTACCCATCATTTACTAAGGAAGTTCATAATTTGTAAATTTTGTTAATTTAAGTACTTTTGTTTGAGTTGCAAGATATTGGTACTGTATGTAACCAATAAAGATCATCCACATATTTCTATTTTCTTATTTAGAGTAATAAAATATTATATACATAATAATAATAATATAAAATTATTATTATTATACATATCTAAAGATTTCTAAAGACTTGTTTAATTAGGGTATAATCACTTAATTAACTTTTCTAAAATGTATATTTAGTAAATTCACCCTATATATATATAAACTCAATAAGTTTTTATATATAAATAAAATAATAAAAACATATAAGATTTGGGATCCTTAAAAAATGGTTTCGATATTCGATCTATAAGTAGCCTAGGGCATATATAAGTTGAAAGTTTTGTTATAAAAATATAAATTAATGTGAGTTTATTTGTATAAAGATCATTTGAGCCTATGCTTTATGATTGTGATCAATGTTATGAAGGGAATATGACAATGTCCGTAGGAGATTGAGATGACGGTTTCGGATGTCCTGGATCTTTGTCGTGCTTTCGAGAGTGTCAGTTAATTTTCTCACACACCTTCAGAGAGGGAAATCTTACCTGAAGATGACAATGTCCGTAGGAGATTGAGATGACGGTTTCGGATGTCCTGGGTCTTTGTCGGATGACAGGTTGGCATATCTTGGACTTTCCTCGTCGTTTGTTGAAGATCGTACCACAACTGAGATCGATGATGTTGTCCGCAAGAATGTGCTTGGGCGGTGGGTCAACCGCAGTTGACCACCCCAAATATTTGCCTTCTATAAAAGCAAAAAATTGAGCATGTGCTTTCAATACTTAAAAATATAATGTTTTATATTATTTGGTGAAAAATACAATATATGTTTCTCGAGTGTACAATAACGTACATCACTATAATATTATTTAATAAGTTACTCGTGCAAAGAAGTTTCACTATTTAATTCACCAATAAAGAAATATGCATGCGAAAGAAACAAAGTTTTGAAAAATAAATTATTTATAGAAGATTACAGCAACGTAAAATTTAAAGTTGATATGATCCACAAAGCTGCATCTTGCCTTGCTGAATGCAGATTTTTGACATTTTTTTTGTCCTCACCATCACAGAATATTAAATTCTTCCCAATTCCCATGTCCTATTTACTTGTAATCATCAATATTTACATGTATGGAAGAGGGTCGATGAAAAAACAAAATTTTAAAATATATCAAAGCCTATATATATATATATATATTTTTTTTTTTTTTGGTGGGAAGCCTATATATATATATTCATTCATTCATTCATTCATTTTTATATAATAATAACTTCATCATTAATGTAATTAAGAAAATAATCAATGTTTATTACTATTTCCGATCCATACATACATTTTATAGCGGACTTCTCATAATCAAGTGCGTTATATGGAACTATAGAACATTTTATGCAGACTATAGTCTAAATATGTTGTTATGCAATGCATATATTACATTCTTGCTACCAATTTGCCTAATGTACCTATTAGTTGCAATAGTATATACATACAACTTAATTGCCATCCTATAATCTATACTAACATTGGTTTAGAGTATCATAAGATATGTTGGTCAGTTGGCTAAAGATCAATGGCCCGAAGGCTATGTTCTTGATTTTTTTTTAATGACAAGGAACCCATCTTTCGGTGATAAACCCCGATCACATGACCTAAATATCCGGCAAAAGCCACATATTAGGTAAACTGATTTGTGCTGACTGACTCGACCCGATCACATGACCTAGACGGCAAAAGCCACATAATAGGTAAATTGGTTTGTGCCGACTGGCTCGATCCACTGCTAGGACTTAGAAAGCAAGACAAACCTTGAATTTTCACTCAATAAATGAGACGAAGACAGGGATCGAATCCGGGGCCTCCTTACCACCTCTGCTCCACACCAGTACTGGGCCACCCCGACTAGGACTACGTTTTTGATCTTTCGTTTACACGGAGAACCACCATTAGATAAATATATGCAAAGTGGTCACTGAGCGCCTTGAGAGCTAGAGCGAATGATAGCCTTTAGGTTACAATCAACTGGCGATAATCAAGAGGTGAACGGTTCATCTCCACCTTCGGAAGGGGTTTGATGAAGAACTCGAATGACATGTTATTTCTATGGAAAAAAATGGGTTCCCTTTCTAACAAGTCACAAAGCTAAGGGTTCTAATAAGTTCTAACTCAAAAAAAGCCTCCATTTTGAATCCATATTTGTCTTATAAATTACCTTCTTTTTTCTAGTGCCAACAAATATGGACTCAAACCTCCTGAGAAGACAAAGGTACAAGAAGGAAAAGAAAGCAAAAGATGGGGAAAAAAGTGCTAAATTTGAATTAATGTATTTCACCCTCAAAAGTTATCAAGCAAATAGAAAAAAGAAGGAATAGCTTTTTGGGTTTCCACAAACCTCATTTGTATTTGCAACCTTACAATCATAAGTTTGAGTTGGAAGGGATGTGGGGAAAAGGAAGGTGTTGGGTAAATGTTAGCCAAAAGGACCTCTTTTCAAATTTTAATGTCTTGTCTTCAACTTTCAATGCCCCTTTTCTTATTTAAATATGAACACCAAAACAAAAGTGAAAGTAACTTTGAGCATTCATTCAAAACTTTTGTATTATATTTATATATGGCTACATATGGTTGAAATGCAGTGGTTACATTTTTCAAAGAATTCACCAAGTGAATCTGACTGTTTGCTCTCTTTGCATATATATGGAAAAAGAGGATTTCAAATTTTGCTTTGACATTTTTGAGATGGAATTAGCTTGCTAGACAAATTGTCATTAGCTTAATTATATATATACAAACTTAGAAATTAATACATATGATAAACCTGTCCCTAATGGGGTGGCTCAATGGTAATGGTGAAGAGCAAGAGATTTAATTAATGGGAGGTCTCGGGTTCGATCTCTGTCGATCTCTACCCTTTCGATCTCTTGGTGAAATAATTAGGGTTCACTTTGCTTATTAACCTTGGGTCTAGCCGGTCGGCGCAAACCAATTTACCTGGTGCGTGACTCTTACCGGCTGGGTCACGTGCCCGTAGTTTACCACCAAAGGTGAGTTACCCTGGTTTAAAAAAAATACATATGATAAACCTAGCTTGTAATATATTAAGCCTTGAGTGTGATCAGTTGAAGTATCTCTATTAATTTTGAGATGAAATGCTTCATATATGAATTAATCCCACATCAACTCAAAACCTAATTAGGCATAATTAAATCAAAAATTGAATTAACTCCAACCGCCTACAATATCCAACTGTAGAAGAAATATGAGCTAAAATTGAAATCTATCAAAACGTATCCAATGAGGTTACAGTGACCCCAAATCCTACAATGAGTACATAAATAAAATATCATTATATATAACAGCCTAATTTGTCATTCATCGATCAATTCATCATCGTGATCATTATTTTTGTTGTTTTTATGTTCTTTTTTTGCTCCAATAATTGAGTAGAAATAGCTAGAATTAATAATTTCTTTCCAAATTTTGCAAAGGTAAGATAGATGTGCTTTGAAAATGAGTAAATTCATCAAATCAATTAATTAATTAAGTGAATGTGCTGGCTAGCAAACCACTGCTCTCGTACTTCTTTGACTAATTAATCCACCAGAAATTATCCATTAATCCACTTAAAGTAATTTAAGCAAGCATCACATTTCTCCAAAATTTTACTAAGGTTAGTAGTTTCCTTTAAAGTCTATGGTTCTAGCTTTATGAATAACCACTAGAGTATAAATTCATCTAAACAATAACAATGTTTGCATCTAGTATTTAGAATGAGTCTCCAAACTTCCAAATTAACTTTACCCTCATCTCGAGGTTAATTAATTAGGATGCCAATACTTATGATAGATGAAATGAGAAAAAGGAAACAAGGTTGGAGTGGGAGCTTTGTCTCCCAAAGAGAATCCTTTGACGACATCTAGAGATTCTGACGATGGTTATGAAAAAACTGAATTAGAATTTGTCCTCATCAAAGGGTTTCTGTAGTGCACCAGTACCCGATTCGAATGTAGAATGACTTCAACAAATCTAATTGGATGAGAGATAAAATAAATAGATCGAAAAAACAAAACAAAATATAGAGAACCTTAATTAATTCTAACATTTAAATTAGTCGGCTTCTATTAAATGAGGTTAACTCATTCAATCCTCCCGTTGACGAATTCCCCTTAATAAAATCTCGTTGTAATGTTATGCTTCCTGATCTTCATGAGTTAAGGCGAAATTCCTCAAGGGAATTCTAGAGTTTCTTTCTAGCCATGTCGTCACGACACAGGCTAAACCCCATGGTTTCCAATCACGTGATTCAGGTAAGTTCGTGTTAACCGAGGATAAACCCTAGTACTCCATTGAGTCCCAATAAAATGGGATTTTATTAAGGGGAATTCGTCGCTCATAAACCCTAATATTAATGAAGCAGAGTAGATATTAGGGTTTGAATGTTTGATTAACGATTTATCGATCGTATAAAAGACAGTGTTCTAAAAAGTGCTAGGCGGATCCTAGGCGGTGGGCGGTGAGGGGTCGCCTAGTGCCTAAGCGGCGCCGAGGTGGATGCCTAGGCGTGTTTAGGCGGCCGTTTAGCTCTAGGCGGAGGGGATCGTCTAGCACCCAGGCGGCGCCTAGACGCGGTTTTTTTTTTTTAGACTCTAGACGCGATTTTTAGAACAGTGATAAAAGAGATAGTATCACTAACCCCAATGAGTGTATTTTTGACCTTTCAATAAGGGTGGTTGTGAAAGTTATTTGTGTGGTATTTAGTAGTATTTCAAAGCAGTAGCCGGCCAGTAGCTAAAAAAAGAGCCTCGCAATACTAATTAAATTAAAAGCATCGGTGTTGTGTTGTGTTGTGTTGTGTAGGAAAGTCATAATATATGCCAAACAAGGGAATAGGTAAATAGTTCATTAGTTAAAGTGTCAAAAAACACAAAATGGCCGGTGGGGTACCGCGGATTTAGGGATTTGTCCTCCCCTCTATTTTTTCCAAATAAGTCAAATCTTAAGATTCTTGCTTTTATTTGTGTAATTGATATCTATACTATATATACGTGTTCCTCTATCATAATTCATATCGATACTTAGTTTAATTACACTTATACCCACTCTTGCATGTAATTGTGTTTGTATCAAATTTATAAATTAGTTGAAATTAGTGAATGAGTTTTTACTATTGGCCCTTTTAACATATATATGAAGTCCTAATGGTGTATACTAAAATCTCTTATTTGAACATTGTTTACTTATATATAACAGTGTATAAATCCGTACAATTATGGTTGCCATAGATAGATTGTGGCGGATCCTGAAGCGATTCGTTGATGGAGGAAAATTGAATTCTAATTTTTCTTTTCGAAAAAATCATCAATATTTGAAGTTTTTTGGTTAATTATAGGGTTAAGGTATGAAATTTAACAAACGATAAGTATGATAAAAGTATATTAATTTGGTAAATGATGTGAAAAATAACTTATATCGCTTCAGTTTTGAAACGTTTATAACTTTTTACTCAGATATCGGATTTGAGCTTATAACATATATATCAAATCTAAGCTATCGACAAGAGGAATATGTATAATAAAGTTTATTTTTGATTGGGGGAGGGTCAACTGCCACTTCTGACCCTAAAAAGGATCTGCCCCTACCATAGAGGCGGACCGTCTTCGATCTGCTCCTATGTGAGGAGTCTAGATTGTGTTGGTTCAACCATATATATAGGAGGTTGTCTTCTACTCCTGTAGGAAGGTGTGAGAGTTTAACACAAGTGATGTGCAATGGAATAAAGGCAGATCGACCAAATAAGAGTTAAATGAAAGTTAAGCTATTCATTAGGACCTCTCACTTTTAGTCCTTATAGAGGATATGACTATATGAATCGAGATCATTGACGGTGCAAGTGTCACATTCTGACGGATAGGGTTTAATAGAACTATCTTAACTTGTTTTCAATTTAAATCGTAATATTCTAACAAATTAAAATTTTGGCCTACAAAATACTCCAATATCGACTCGTTTTTAATATTATTTAATTATAATTCAAAAGTTGGAAAGTGAATCTAGCATGGAAAATCGACCACGACAATGGGTCGAGTGGTGGGGCAACACGATCGGCGTACGTTGCTTGTGTAAGAAACCAAGTCGGGGCCCATACACATAAACCATGCATACTCACTTGTCCTTTCCCTTCGAAACAAGGTCGGCTGTGCAACCTTCTCTAATACGGAGTATTCAATTCAGTATCAATATGAGAATCTTATCAAATATTGTTCGTATCGGCTGTCACCACATTTCAACAGTTTAATAATTTATGACACACATTATTACTAATACTACTTTACTGCACACGACCATGACATTATGCATCCATGCATATATTGCATTTTTATTATTTATTTTTCATTTTGTCATTTTGTGTGTATTTTTATGTCCTATATATGAGACTTGAAATTTGGCGGTGGCAGATCTAACAATGCCGCAAAATGCCCTTCAATTTATGGAGAGGTCAAGGAAGTCGGATTCGTAGACAAGCTGAATTTATATTTATTCACTTGTCGCAACTATTTAATTGATGCATATAAATAGAATTATTATAGATATAAAACTGCTGAAATCGATCGAACTGAATTAAGAAAACCACATTCGTTAGGTCTATAGAGAAATAAATAGCATTGTGAACAGGCTAACATAGCTAGAACACAACTCCTAATGCTAATATAGTTTAGACTGCACTTCACATAGACTTTAGTTATACCTAATCTCTTTCCTTTATTTAAAAAAAAAGGGAAAGGCTTGTCATAAACCCATTGTAGCCGGGCTCATATATGGGCTTTGGCCCACCTTTTCCTGGCAAGCTTGGCCCAAACAAAATAGAGTAATATACTACTTATACTAACCAATTTTTTTTTTTATCGATAACTTACTAATCTAATTACCGTTACAAAATTGATAATGTTGGTGTTAATCGACTGTACGGTTGATTTTCTTTTAGTAATGAACGATTGTACGGTTTTTGGTAAAGTAATTTCATACCCCTCTGTTAACTAAAATATTAATACGCGATTTTTTAAGTGTTAAAAAATTATATAAAATATTAACTTTTTAAAAATAATTTCATGTTTATTACTATTTACTATTGAGCATGAATTTATAAAAACAAATGTTAAAAAAAATTGATATTATATATAATTTTTATCATTTTAAAAAAACATGTATAAATAGTAAACGATACGTTTTGGAAGTAGTAGATTTCGAATGGCATATGATCGGTGACGTTGCTAGAAGCTAACTATGAACCTAAAATTGACCACTGAAGATTAAATTGTCACGGAGTATGTTACAAGGCTCAACCTGGTGAAGCTCTTCAAGCTATGCTTGAAACCTAAAATGGATGATTCTCTTCCAGACAACAGAAGAAGCAACATATACATGTATACTATACAAACCACAACATTAACTCAACCAATCCATGTACAACCATCAGGAGCTTTTAAGCTTCTAAGAGCCCTTCAAATGTCCGCGCCATGAGAGGTCACATCATTATCCGACATCTCGGGAGCCTGAAACCCAATTCCTTCCACTGCTCCGACAGTCTTGAATGGGCGCCTTCTGTGCACCGCCTGCTTCAGAGCCCGGTGCAGCAGCTGGCTCCGGATGTCCATGAACGATCTCAGCTTGCTCATCTTTGTCTCCATGCTTGGTTTCACCTTTTGGGTTCTTCCTGGTTTTGGCTCACCTTTTCCCTCTGGCCCGAACCTGGTTGATCCAATGCTCTTACTCGGAGTAGAGGAGCTCTGCCCTGTGTCCTCGCTTCCGTCGGTGTAGCTTACATTGGAGTAGTTGAAGGAACTGTAGGAGCTCTGAGAACTGGCGTCGTCGTTGTTGGAATTGTCTTCATGGAAACAATCAGAGTGCAAAGAAGGGCTGTCTATCTTGTCACTGTTGTTAGTGTTCTTGTCGACATCTTCTTCTTCATTGTCTTCCTCGTAGGTAAAGATGTGGTGATGAATGCTGCGAGAGGACAGGCGGTAATTCTTCCACGTGGGCACTAAAACGGAGATCTCCTCCTCAATCATCGCGGCTATCTCAAATGGCTCCCACTCTGTGATATCCAACTCATTTACCATTTCCCTTGCGACATCCATAGTTGTATCGCGCACAATATCAAACGAGAAGTGAACATTTCGAACATGAGCTGTAAGAAAGAGCAAAATATCACATTGCTATTGAATATAGGTATGAACACATTTTTCCCAAAAGAAAAGGGATTAAAAGTTAGGAATCGTGTCGTACCATCAGAATCAACAATCTGCACCTTGAGAAAAATGTTGTTGTCCTCCAGGTTCACTTTCCCAGTGATTGTCATGTCTGAGTTCTTAACCGGATCATCATCCAAAATGAGAGGCGTCTCAGATGGTTCTTCTTTCGAAGAATATATTTGAAGAGGCAGTGAAGAAGTTGGCAAGGGCACTTCAGTTGTAGCAAGAAAAGGATCCTGCAGTAGCTGATGGGCAGTTGGCCGCTTTGCAGCAACCTCTAAACACTTTCCGACAAACTCCTGGGCCTTGGTATCTTGTATCTGGAAAAATGCATCGGGCTTCTTTCCCTAATACATGACCAAAAAGAATAAGCAATTTTGCTAAGAATTTCATGATATGATATATAGAGGAAACGGAAAATTTTCTCAGACAAATTAAAACTACTATATACCGAAGTAACTTTCTTATAAATTTGCGCTGTGTTTGTGCATTCGCTGTAAGGATACTCAGAGGAGAGCATCTCCAGCACACACATCCCAAAGGAGTATACATCTACGAGCTCGTTGTATTCCTCTTCGTATAGCTCTGGTGCCATGAATTCTGGCGTGCCTGCAAAAACCAAAGTACACAAATGAGCTAAAATGAAAAGCAATCAACATGGATGGGAACACAGATAAGGAACAGATGATGACAGACAGAAACAAGACTTGAATTGAGATAGATAAGGAAAGCTAGAGACCTATCACACTGTGCGCGTGAAGAGAGCCATGAAGAATAGCAGCCAGCCCAAGATCACCAATCTTTACTTGTCCAAGATGGCCATTGACAAAGATGTTATCACATTTGAGGTCCCTGTGAATCACTGGAGGATCACGGTTATGCAGATACACAAGACCGCGTAAGATCTGCTTGGCCCAGTTCTTGATAGCTTGCATGTTTACTCGCGTGTACTTTTGCCTGTATCTGAAGCATGGTATCAAAATAAGTAAGACACATCTAGAACTCGTTTGCTCAATTGGAAGAAGTTGGGGATGATAAAATCTGCTACGTGTTTTACTTTCTTAGAGTGCCGGAGCTGAACATTTCAGTGATGAAGTTGAATGTTCTTCTATCATTGTCGATCCAGGATGTGTAAAGCTGTATTATGGACTCGTGTTTGAGGTTCTTGAGGAGGTGAACCTCCGTATAGAGTCTCTGTATATCATCTGGAGCCAAGAAGGCATCATTAAGCATAACCTGACTCCATGCCACCTCCATTCCAAGCACCTCATCAAATGCTCGATAAACAGTCTTCATAGATCCTTTTCCAAGAATTTCTCCAAACTGCTTACAAGTAATGTGGCTTATGAGATTGAAACTTAAAGCTGAAAGATTGAGTTATTGATTACTCTACATTTTCAGTGCACAGACGAATTCCGATTCCCACAGTAAAGCTTTAAAATCTGTCTGTCTTCCTTTCTACATTTAAGTAATAAGTAATCTCTTTCATGAGACTTCCATACCAATTACTGTCAAAGATTGAAGACTCGGTTCGATCTAATGTCACTCTCAGGAAATAGACCTTCCAAAAAATTAATTAAATCATCATCTACATATTTTAATAAACTCATCATGCTAATTTATATAACTTACATGTCTACAAAGAATCTCTGGGCATAAAGTATTTAAAGTATAGTCTAAACCTCTCAAGAAATCCTTTTTATTTTTTTTGCAGGATTTTTTCCTGAAAATTTCTTCTGTTTCTTCACAGTTTAAAAGAGCTATAACACATAGTAGAAGCCTCAACGAGGACACCACACCAGATATTATATGGGAAAAAAAAATGTCACTTTCCAATATGATTGCTTTAGAAAATTCAAATCCGAATCAAAATTCACCACAAACTCGATTCACACATGAGCAAATTCAAAACAACCACCACCACAGGACTTTTAACAAACACCCACACCAGCAAAAATCAACGACAAAAATTCCAATTAGAAACGCAATGAATCGAAATCTCAATGAGGGAAATGGAAGGCAGAAACTTACACGACCATAGCGACCGGAGGGATCGGTTTCGACGTACCCCGCCAATTTCAGATCCTCCATGCTCGGAAACCTAGCACAAAACTCGAACAAAAGCTCTTCAATCCCCAAATTTCAATCACTGTGAATCCCTAAAACTCCAAAACCTCTAGGTGATAATTACGAGGAGGCGAGCAAAATCACGATATGATCGACGGCTCCCCGTCGTGGTTGTCGTAAGAGAAAACACGGAACATAGACCAGAAAAGTTTGCCGTAATCAATCCCCAGCAGAGTCCAAGTAGCCATTAATGACTGTAATCAGAAGGGGAAAAAAGGACGGATTTTTAATCAATTGTCAGTGCTGAGATTGGAATTGCATGTATGAAAAAGGGATCATTTAGCGGAAATTTCCTGAAAAGAAACAAAGAAAGAGCGGAGAGGACAAGAAAGAAATTTCAAAGTCGACAAAATGGAATGGAGGGGTGTAGAGATAATCAAATTGGGATTCCGAAACTGAAGAATAAGTGGCCAGTTTTGGGAATCGCCATTTTGGTGAATCAAAGGAGTTGGGAAACAAATAATGGAGAATCTGTAATGATAAAGCAGAGAATGAAAGGAAAGGAGACGAGGATCGAAGAAGAGAAAGTGGAAGTGCAACAGAAAAAGGATAGAGACTGAACATACATGAGTCTGAGAGAGAGAGAGACTAAGAGAGAGCCGTATCAGCAAACGGTTATTATACCTGTTCGGCATTTCCTTGGGACACTGATCGGGTCCCACTTAACACCCGTTTGGATCCGACCCGAATAGTTTGTCCAATCTGGATTATGGATGGATCCATAATAAACTCCATGCTTCACTTATTTTCTTGCTCAAAATATGGTGGTATTAGTCCATTTCATAAGGGTTCGTTTGGTTGAACATTGAAAGTTACGACTTACGAGTATTTTTTATGAATTAAATTTCTTAAAGTCGCACTTTTGGGAATTGATAAAAAGATGTTTGAATGAATTTAGGTTTTTTAAATAGAAATAGACAAAGAAAAATTTCACATAAAATTTGAAAAATGGTAGAAGTGAAACTTACCTAACTCCTTTTAGATAAGTGAACTTCCTCCAAAATAAAGGAATTTAAATTCCTAAGTTTTTTTATAGAAATTTTTTAACTAGACACATGTATTAATTCTACTGGGTTTTTCATTTGGTAGCCAGATGAGGCCATAAGTTCTTCCTTCTCCCAAATATTTGATTTGAGAGATTCCAATCAATTCATCTCCAAGATGTAAAAAGGTTAAAAATGGATTTACAATGTTGACCATTAAATTTAGTTTAATTGTTTTACATTCAAAATTATCTCAAAAATATGTGAACATAAAAGTAGGGTTTACTTGAAGAAAATCACCTTAAAAGTTGAAATAGTGGAGATTAGTATTTTAAGAAAGTTGATGAATGACAGATAAGAGTCACTTACCACTTGTCTAGATATATCCATCCTAACCTCATTTAGAAAGACACTCAAAATTAGTCTATCAACATGAACTAACCTAATCACTTATCCTATAAGATTTTTTTTTTATCCATATTAAGAAGTTTATGCTTCCAAAAATGACTAGTGTTAAGAGTGATCAAGACAAGGGATTATTTTTCTTCTGAATTGAAAGTTTTGAATTCAATGAATGTGCATAATTAAATACCTTTTAAAGTATATACCTAGAACGAAGTATACTCCTATCAATTTCGATCAATCATATTATACAATGAATCATGGTGTCACTTAATTTTGAAAAAATAAATATCCGTACAAGTATGTTATACTGTGTAATTTTTATTATTATAAAAAGGTAAAACTAATTCAAATAACCCAAACTTTATTAAGGTGAGCAGGTAGCACCATGAACTTTATAAAGCGACAAAACTAACCCAAACTTTTACCATTGTGTGCTTATATCACCACCAATGTCTTTTTTTAAATAAAAAATAATATCTAACTTTTATAGTTTTGAAATAAAACCTAAAATAATATTAAACTAGATTTTTTAATCAAAATTACAAAAAAGGTAAATAAATTTTAAATGAAAAATAAAACTTTTTACTTAAGATAATTGAAAAAAATATCCCTATTTTATGTCACATTTAAAAAACCCAAAATTTGGTTCGAACAAATGATATAAATTAGAAATATTTTTGTAAAATATTTCTCAAATGATTTTAAAATTTATTCTTTAATTAAAAAATAATAAATTAACAACACATCAAATTAAAAATATATTTCACTTGCGCCTATTTCTAACTTATATAATTTGTTCTAACCAAATTATGGGTTTTTGAAATATGACATAAATTAACGATTTTTTTTCCCAATTATCCTAAGTAGAAAATTTTATTTTTCATTTTAAAAAATGTATATTTTGTGTAATTTTGATTAAAAACCTAGTTTGATACTCCCTCCATTAATTAAAACTTTTCGTTTACTATTCATGCACACTTTTTTAAGATGATAAAAACTATATAAAATATTAAATTTTTTTTACATTTGTTTTTATAAATTCATACTTAATAGTAACAAGTATGAAATTTAAAAAAATAAAAAGTTAATATTTTATATAGTTTTTAACACCTCAAAAAGCATGCGTGAATAGTAAAACGTCAAGTTTTAATTAACGGAAGGAGTATTGTTTTAGGTCCTATTTGAAAAATATAAAAAGTTATATCATTTGAGAAATATTTTAAGGGAATATAAAAAGTTATATTTTGTGTAATTTTGATAAAAAAATTCATTTGAGAAATATTTTACAAAAATGTTTCTAACTTATATCATTTGGTCAAACCAAATTTTGAGTTTTTAAAATATGACATAAATTAGCGATATTTTTTTTTTCAATTATCTTAAGTAAAAAAATTTATTTTTCATTTTTTTTTTACCTTTTGAGTAATTTTGATTAAAAAATCTAGTTTAATATTATTTTAGGTTTTATTTTAAAACTATAAAAGTTAGGTGTTATTTTTTATTTTTGAAAAGACATTGGTGGTGATATAAGCACATAGTAGTAAAAGTTTGGGTTATTTTTGTCACTTTATAAAGTTCATGGTACTACCTGCTCACCCTACTAAAGTTTGGGTTATTTGAATTAGTTTTACCTTATAAAAATGGGGTATTTTTGTCATTAAAAAAAATAAGGGGTATTTGTTTAACATTTTGAGGGTTCAGCAAATCATTAATAAGTATGTGAATCTTCTGCCGAACAAACATGGGAACCACTTAAAGTGCGCAGAGACTATTTAGCCTCCAACTCAAAATTCAATTTTGCATAACAATATATAAACATAAGTTTAAGCTACCGTGATCAAAAAATGATTAAAACCAAAACATGTATATATTTTTCCTTACAATTAATAGCTACATCTTTTTTTAATGTTCATATACTTCGTTGCAATTTGGTATAACATAATTTAGTATAACCATTAATCATCTGTTGATCAAGCAAAATAATGTGTTAGATTGTTAGGTCCATTATAAACACTTCAATAAAATCCCAAATGATAAATCCTAAATACATTTTTATTTGATTAGAAAAGAAAAAAAAAACAAGGATTGCATATAAATATACATTTTGATTGAAAAAAAAAGCATAGATATTTGGACAAGTGTATGCACGGCCATATGACTTTCAATATGTGAGGAAACGACTATTTGACATAAATAATCATATCTATGAATTAAAAAAAAATATCATATCCAATCAATCAAACGAGTCACCAAAAATAAGATGTCAAACAAACCAATTTAGAATAGGTCATATAGCAATAATTGCAAACAAATTATTGGAGTTTATATTTACTTACAAGAAGTGCTTTTATTATTCGTATTATAAGCATAAATCGAAACATAAACTATATGAATTGATGTGATGTAACTCATCTAAGACATGAATTTCTTCAATATCAACGAACAATTGTTTCATTTCTTTTCATTATTATTGGAAAAATGCCTTTAAAAGTCAAAACAAACATTGCTGTTTTTTTTAATGATATTTTGCGCCAAACAAGTTTAATAATTCGTTATATACTGATGTGTGTATAAAGAGCATTGCTAACAACTTATTCATGTTGAAGATTTTAGAGTTTTGGTGAAATTTTAAGTATTTTTTTTAGTTTAATAGATTTTCCATCTCTTTCTCCAGAATAGTAACGCAATAGCTAGTATAGAAAAAAAAGAAGTTTTTAAAATTTATAACATTATTCAAAACTAAAATATTATTCGAAAACAATTATTAGAGTTGAAAAAATTAATTTAAAAAATATGTATTTTATTTTTCAATTTCAGAGAAGCTTTTACTTGTGTAAATTAAAAGCAATAATCTGAAACTATGCAATAATCTGATGTGTGCTAAAAAAAAATCTTGACAAGACCCTAGTTGGGATGTCTTATCCGATCTCTATTGATGGAGGTTCACCCATTATTTTTCATGGGCATATAATTGCACAATTAAAAGATTATGGTCCTCCAATTTCTGATTAATTAGCAAAACAAAAATAAACATATTTACTCTTTAAAACTCAAGAGCCCAACCTAACAACAATAAAAAGAAGTCAAATGGTTAATAATTCCTGGACCCAATTCAGATCAGTAGATCACTCCTCACTTTGGAGAATTTAGAACACATTGTCTTGTGGTGGAAATGCAAAATCTTTTTAACAGCATGTTTGATATCCATATCTATGTATAAGATCACATCAATTTTCGTATATTATGGATATTAAGACATGAATATAAATTAATATTTTTTTATTGAGGCAGAGAACTGAAAATTAAAGATGAAAAAAAAAAGAATATGAAAAATAGAAGATATGAATGTCTTAAAAAACATTTCGCTTTTATATAAAATATAAGCTTTTTAAAAAAAAATTGATGAAATACAAAAATTCAATGTTTTTCAAAATAACAAATGACATGATTTTCAAAATAGAACTTGAATAACAAATGACATATTTTTCAAAATAGATATAATATATTAAATTAATATCTATAATTCTATATGGATATAGTGATATACCCATACCAAATGCCCTTAATTAATGTCCCGACTTATACATTTCCTCTATTTTGGTTTACCTTTGTGGTTGCCTATTACGATCTTGAGGGTGTGACTTGGGTTTTTGGGATTTGTTTCGGCAATGGTATGGTTAGAGTTTTGGTTTGCGGGTTGGTATACTTTGCTTTTCTTGTTGTGATACAGGTTTCATGTGAACGGTGAGTGATTTGCCAATCTAAGAGACGTCGTGGAAATGCGCTCGACACCTGTTGATTTTGTTTGGAATCCAAGTTGAGGTGTCCGCTAGTGATTCCCGGAGTTCTCTGTGTGCGTCTTCCTTTTGCCAGATCGATTCGTTAGTGCTGCTAGCCTGTGGGTTACATTGTAGGATGGCTTGTACTTTATTTCTGCATTTTCATTTCCGTCATTTGCTTCTTGTTATTTCCATTCAGTCATTTGCTTTTGTTATTTGATTTTTGTTGTTCATGATGGTTAGTCCATCTCCCGACTTGTTTGGGCTCTCGATTTCTCTAGGCTTGTCTGAAGAATCGAATTTTTTTCCTTATATAAAAAAAAAATGTCCACTTGCTTCAGAGTAAGATTATAATTTTGTTTAAAGGACCAATGGTTTAATTGCATTTGTATTATTATAACATTTTTTTATAACCCATAAGTCACATTTCTTGGCCAAAGTTGAGCCCGCTAGGTTTGAAACGCTCTCAAAGGAGAGCGCTTCTCTAGCCGCCGCCACCCATGACCCACCCACCCTTTGCCTTTGCCTTCACCGGCATCCCGCCACCACCCTCCCGGGCCTCTTCTTGCTCTCGACGGCAAGCCACCACCATCATGGTTCGTCCTCACCCCTCCTTCCCGCCACCACCGCTATTAACCTAGCTTTCCGCCTCCGCCGGCCTCGGTTGCTACTGCAGCCACCACCATCCTTGCTACCGTTGCCCTCGGCTCACCACCGTTGTACACCAATCTCCATCGCCTCTCACCGACCTCCTTTAGAGCACCGTCGCCTTCCTTCGACAGCCCCCACCGGGTCCTGCCTCGGATGCCAACCACCTTGGCCTCCGTCACCAACCGCCACCTGCCTCCTCCCCTGGCCTTGCTGGTTCTCCGGCGGTCCGTCTCTGTTCCGCCTTTGGTTCCAGCCTCCAAAGGGACACCATCGGCTCCGCCCTCCTATCTACGCTTGATGCAGCCTACTGGTGTGTTTCGCCGCCCCTACGTGGCTTCGTCGCGTAGTCCTTCGGTTTCCACTCCCCGTGGTTGCCAGCCGTCCGTCACCTTGGCCCATGGGTGATAGCGTTTGATCAACGCTTTTTTCTTTACTTGGAAAAAAGAAAATAAAAATACAAATTTCAATCCTTGCTGGTCTTGTCCTTTCCTTTTGATTGTTGTTTTATTTTTTCTCCTATTGCTCATCTTGTCCGTCTCTAATTTGGCTTGCCTTGTGCAGCCTATTACGATCTTGTTATCGTCCTCGAAGGGTTAAGATGGGTTTTTGGGGTTTAAATGAGCAATGGTTTGGTTAGGATTTGGGCTTGCGGATTGGTGTGCAGTGTTGTTCTTGTTGTCCTGCAGTCTTTATGTGAACGGTGGTCGATTTGCTATGTTCGTAGACGTCGTGGAAGTGCGATCGATATCTGAAGGCTATGGACTCCTGTTCGTAGACGTCGTGGAAGTGCGATCGATATCTGAAGGCTCTGTTGGAGTCCATAATCTGAGATGTCCGCTAGGTTCCCCAGAGTTCTCTGTGTGGGTCTTCCCTTTGGCCGATCGGTTTGTTTGTTCTGCTAGCTTGTAGTTTCGGTGTAGGATGACCTGTTCGTTTATTTTTGCTTTTTATTTTTGTCATTTGCTTCATGTTATTTCTTTATGTCATTTGCTTCTGTATGTTTTTTCGGTAGTACATGATGGTTAGTCCATCTACCGGCTTGTCCGGTCTCTCGGTTTCTCTAGGCTTGTCTGGATAACCAAATTCTTATCTTGCTTTAAAAAAAAAAAAGTTGAGCTTTGGTTTTACCAGCTCTACCACAAAACAATCAGAGAGACATCTTTAAGAAACGCCTGAAAATGGAAAAGGGGATGGAGAAAGTGGTTTTTAAGCTGCAAAAATTACAGTATAAAATATTCAGACATCTACACTGCATGATTGTTTCACAAAACCACCACAACAAATAAAACCTGGGTCAGATCATCAGATGAGATCCTATACAATAAAACAAGCACCCCTCAAATTTTCATGGGCATAAATATAAGAAAACAAAAACAAAGGGCTAAAATTTTGATTAAGTGAAATGTACAAAAATGCTGTTGAAAACCACACTGACAAAACCCAAAGCCACAGGGTTTGGACAAGAGAACCGCTAAAGCACAAGGCACCCTTTCATCAGGGCTGAGACGGGCCGGTTTCCAGCATTCATTCATCCCTACTTCCTGGTTTCGTTTCGTGTATCTGAAGACCGTTTCAATGGTCTCGTCTGTTCCTATGTGAATTAGGAGGAGAGAGGCGGAAAATCCTCTTCGTCTTTTAGGCGGTACATTTGCACCGCAAGCCTACATGGGGATATGTAAGAGTCACAATGAGTACATCGTAAATGCATTTTCAGAAAAAGGAAGATGAGTTTGAGGAGTTTACTTGTTATCAGTCATTGCTGGAGGGCCCTCGGTTACAACTGCTGTCATAGAACTCGGTTGCTGCCCTCCTTCTGGAGCAGCTGCTTCAGGTGGCGGTTGACGAACGGAGACTGGTCCCTCCCCTCTCTCAGAGGGCTCTATGAAGCCGTTGGCGTCTTTCCTAAAAGATTTCCCTCTAGGAGAAGGCCCAGGAGATTGTGGAAGGGTCTGGACTGACTGGTCCCGGTTACTGTTCTTCCTGTGCAAGCTTTTGTCGGAGAATGTTGCATCTCGCCCATTGCCACGGGGAGACTTCAGTGGCACCTGGACTCTTCCCCTTCCTGGAGAATGCCTTTCTCTGTAGGAGTAATGGCTCTGCAAAAAGTTCAGTCACATTAAACATTTAGAACTTACTTCAGCTGATGTAAGCTGAAGTAAATGGTAAGCAATATCAAAAGGTTTATTGATGTATACCGGATTTGGGAAGTATGTCCCCGTTCCACGTGGCCTCGGTAGCTCTTCAACACTAAAGGGCCCAGGCACCATTGGGGGCGTATGAAAGAAGGGTGGCGGCCTTGGCATTACACCATTAGGATTGACTTGATGAGGAAACATATTTGGTGGCATGTGCAGAGGGAACTGCATAGGATCCCATGGGCTCTTCCCCGAGACCCGCTGGTGCATAGCCTGTAACGAGGCATGATCACTCCACATCCTAGCATTCCGCAAATTTTCAAGGTTATTATCAAAATCCCCAGAAAGATCGGGCAGGCGAGTTGAAGCTTCACGGCATCCAACAGCCTCAGACGATAGTCTATCTGAAGAACAACTACTGCTACTGCAACTAGATTGCAAATCTTCAGTGCAGAAGGATTCTTGAGTTAGAGCCGAGGAGCTGGTCTTCTCTCCCGCCTCTACGGGTTCATGATTGCCATGTGAGTGCATTATTTCTTGTTCGCATGATTCACCAGCGCCCAAATGTCTACTATTTTCAGGCTTTTTATCATCTTGATGGCTGCCTTCTATCTTTCCATTCGGCAGTGTTCGAGGATAATAAAGATGAGGGGCGTGATGAACATCGTTTACTAGAGATTTACTTCCATTAGGACTGTGCAGGCCATTAGTCACTCTAGTACGAGCTCCAGTTGTAGCCATGTCCTCTGCATCACCAGAAAGCCGTGCAACAGAAACACATATATCAACCTTGCCCTTCTCAGCTTCAGCAAAGGCAGATTTCTGCAACCCTCCATGTTGCCAGTTACTTGTTCTATGATCCAAATCCATCCCTGTTCCAGCGAAGGCATTGACCACATCCTGTAACTCTTGAGATGCAGCATTACCTTCATTGTATCTCACAGCTGAATTTATGTATTCTGATTCAGGCAATGACCAATCCTCATGAGCAAGCTCAGCAGCTGAAAGTAACAGACCAGGGGCAAAATCGGAAGGTGGAACCGGGAGAGGATCTTGAACATCAGGTCTCAATCCTTTTCCATGCCTATTCAATGTGTTTGTAAAAAACTTGCAAACTTCTCCAGCTATATCATCATTAGGTCTCCGAAGAATTTGTCCGAGCTTCCTTGCTCCATAGGAAAAGGCAGATCTTATCCTATAGAAATTCCCTGTGAAAAGAATGCCAATAAACTGTTAACTAGTCAAAGATGGCAGACACGAAAAGCAAGCATTAGTAAAATCATAAAAAATTCTATGGCCATAAATGAAAAGCTAATTGAAATTAGCCCCTACCAATTACAAACCTTGTCCCTGGGACAGAAATAGGAGTGGGAAAGTTTCATGTGAAATATCACGAGATTAACTCTCTACAGTTTAGAATCATACTTTCCTAATCCCAACATTGCATAGTTGCCTAATTTGAAAACAGTCCAATCAGTTTCCACTTCAATTGGTCAACTTAAACAATCTTCTTCAATGCATTCCACCAGAATCTAAACATCTAACAGCAAGAGATTCCAATTTTTTGTTTGTCGAGCATCATTCTATCCCACTAGACTCCATTGCTTGCCTTCAACTTCAGCTTTGAAAAGCAACTCACTAATTATGTAACTTACAAAAGTCATGCCCATGTAGAGTGCATGAGTTGCATTTCATAGTTCATATGATCTTGTTCCACTTAGAAAGAAAATCTCTTGATTTTTTAAATTAATTTTTGCATATCATAGATATGTCAACATTTTTGCAATGTGGCATAATATTCCTTTTCTTCTAGTGCCTCTACCCAAATCAAGCCCCCACCAAAATCACATCACTGCAACAACTCACAGCCTGTAATTATTTTCAATATGGTTATGCATTCCATCTGATGAGAAACTTGTGGTGCTACTACCTTCTATCCCCTCAAAGCTTTATTTCATCATTATATCTCTATATCTATTCTATTTTTCCCTCTTATGAGCTAACATGCCCTTTTTAGTAAATGAACATGCAATTTTTTTTATAATGTCACAGTTTAATCCCATCTTTTTATGGGCATTGAAAATTAGTGTTTAACGATGTACAAGCATCAATACAAGTTCAGTGTTGCGAAATCAAAGTTTTAAGTCAAATCAGGTATATTTTGTTATAGGAGTCCAACCAGAACAAAATACTAGATTTAGAAGTCAATGACGTCACACATATGGAACTAAAAAACAATAAACCAGCTTGCCATTGCATCAAAAGCTCAAGGGAAGAGAATAAAACCAAATATAACTGTGTTTCACCTTCACTAATGCTGCGGCCCAGGTTATTATCTTCCCTGAGTGGATCAACTATGTTGAGATGTTTTCGGTGAAATGTCCTAGAACTTGCCTCAGCCCCTCTCGCAGGAACTGAAAACTTTTCTAGGCATTCCTTGAGGAAATCATCACTGAGCAATAAATCACTCCCACTGTTTTCCGGTTCCACAACTACAAAAGAAGATCGAAACCATAAACCATTGCCAGAAATCACATACTGTATATTTTACCAAACAGTGAGAATACAGACCTCCTTTTACACTTTCTGGCAGTGAAGATATAGGGATTGGACCACTTAAACTAACACACAAGTTTTTCCAATCAAATTTGCTGAAGTAGTCCAAAAACTTGTATAGAACCTGGAAAATGATGCTCGAAATCAGATGAGAACAAATCACCACCAGCATGACTTAAAAAAACAATTTAGTATAAAACATATTCTCACCGCTAGGGGACCATCCAAAGATGAATGAAAGAGGTGGAAAATGTACAGAACCAGAGTCTCCAGTGCATATGTAGATATTAAACCATGATGCGCTCCAAGAATGCGGCTCTCATAATAGCACCAAGCCTTAATCAAAATAATACTGCGTTTGAAGAGTTGATTTTTGCCAATCAGACGATCAACCTACAACAACCATGTCTATGGCATAAATTCCACTGGAACAGCACAACATTAAACTTTGAATAAAAGAGGGCTCTATTCTCTAATAAGAAGTTATTAAACTAAACCCTAAGGCACTCATTTGCAATAACTATATGAGATCGCCCAATAAGAATTATCTGCGAATAGATAAGGCACATCATCATAAACCGCATACCTGCTCAAGAAAGCAAAGAGTGCAAAGGCCCCCCAATTGGTTAAATGATATGTCTACAACAATATTCTGAACCAGGCATTTTACAAGTTTGACCTGCAGCCAAGAACAAGAGCCTTAACAATACACAAAATAGTATTTATACAAGGATCAGCATCAGCTAAACAGCAAAACCTTCATTTTCCTGTCATAAAACAGAAAAAGATCTTAACTTTGGGTTGATCATTCAAGAGTGAAAAATAAGAAAGTGAACAGTCACAGACATACACAACCTAATTGATCACCAATGTTCATGATCCATCTGGTAAAGAAGATTCGACAGTAGCCATAGGATTAGTAGGATCATATCAACTGCTTTCATGCAATCAATCCCACTATATGCAGGACTGCAAGTCATGAGTGCATATACATATACATACATACATACATACATATATGTGTGTGTGTGTATAAGTGGCCTTTTGAACCTGTGTGTGTGTGTGTACGAGTGGCCTTTTGAACCTATATATATAGGTTCAAAAGGCCACTTACAAGCTGAAATACAAGAGCATCGAGCATCATGGTTCCGATTACATCAATTGATTCAATTCACTTTAGCACTTCGAGACGCATTGCAATATCAACATGCATTTGAAAAATCCTATAGTTGCAACGACAATATACCAACAAGTCAAGACTATTTTCAACTGAGGGCTTGTTTGTTTCTATAGGAGAGAATGGAAAGGAGAGGAATTAAATTATATATATATATATAATGTATATGATCATCATTTTTTGTGAGCTTAGAGGAGGGGTGGAGGGAAATGAATAGAGCACCCTAGAGGTAATAGTTACCCTCCCTAAAATTAGGGAATGAAATGTGGGAAAAGGTAACAAATTTTGTATGAAAAATTGGAGAAGGGTAATGGTTAGAATAGTGATCAATGAATCTTAATTTAAACATGGAATACATTCATAAAGGTAATCATTACCTTTCTCCACACAAAAACAAACGGGGGTGAATGTGTGTAGAGAGATCGGTCCAAGACATTTGCAATCTTGGGAAGCTCCGGCAGTATATAGAATATAATAGGAAAAATATAGCTAACAATATTAAATAATTATCCAAAATCCTTAGCACTGTAGGACAAAGCAAGTTGTGCCCTCTTGTTCTTAGTAAAAGTATCTGAGGAAAAGAATGAAGCTTGAGGCATTAGAGTTGCCCAGGTGCAACTAATTAGCTAATTTCAGACTAAAAAAACATCATGCTTCAATCAAGAATTGCCATCAAGACATGTCTAAGAGAATAAACAAACCTCTGCACGAATGTATTGCACATCTTTTACTCTACACTCAGCAGAAGGATTCTGACCTTCATCCTCTAGTATTGAAGAGACGATATTTGCAAGAGAATCTTCGGAAACAAAACTACTAAAAGCAGTCAAATCTATGTCACCATCAGGAAGATATGTCTTAAGAGGAACCGATCCAAATGGAAAGACCTGTAAACGAAAGCAGCTGTTACCGTACTCGCATTGATCAACAAATTCTTTATTGTTTCTAAAACAACTAGGCTCTCTAGAATTAATAGTATAGAAGCTTAAGCCCTAACTAGTAACATTTTGAAACAACTTGTTCCCTAGATGCCACAAACATTGATAATAAAGTTATATAGTAAATGCTGAACGCGGGTATTAAGAAGATAAGCAGGAAGATGGTCAAATTTTATGGCAATTCTACATCCAGATCTATGTATGGAAATTAAACAAAGTAGTCATCTGAACAAAATTTCTTATAATTAATACAGTATCCATAATTCATAAATTCATTCCTACAAGAAATCATATTAATACCATATGGGGATATATAGAATATCTCCACAAGCAGGTGAATAAAGTGTCCTGACCGCTTCCTAACATATCTTCGACTTGTTAGCTCAGAATTAATTTCCATCCATCCATCACAACCGTAAATAGTCTATTTCCCTTGAGAGCTTGCAGGGGGGAAATGAAAAAGATCCTAGCAGAATATTCCAATCTTGAAAAATAACTCCAAAACATTTCATTGTCCTACACACTTCACTAAAATGATAACCAAACGAAAACGATAACTCTCAACTTCTTTGCCACACTACCTACCAAATCAACCCCAACATATCTTTCAAAAACAATGTAAGGGGCTTCCCCATGGACATTCTTCATATTTCATGCCTTGTAAACACACTGAAAGTATCAAAGTTCGTATCTTTGATATGAGTGAATATATGCAAACTGAACCTAAAAAAAAAACAGCATCCTATGAACTCCTATAATGCAGATTCTACATGTGGGCAATGTTCTAGAAGTTGAAACCTTCGCCGTGTAACTCTTTCTCATTTACAGAGTAACTGCTAAGAACAACAGTCAAGTGGAATTTAGCAGCTAAATTTGAAGTCCATAACAATAAGCATTCTGCCTAATGCACCAACCAGCATCTAAAGGCGAAAAGTTATTGGAAAGGAAATAACAAAACATCACATTCCAATAGTAAAGCTAGGTTTAGTAACAAAGCTTTAAGTAACACACTCACAGAAGAAATAATAACTTCCCATGCTCTAGGGTTCAACTTCATACTCAGAAAAACTTCATCGATTGACAACAATAAAATCAACATCTTAAAGCCATGTTGAATCATCGAATACACGAAATCAAAACTTGCCAAACCCTTTACAGCTCATCCGCAGTCAAAACAACAAACAATGAATAGCAGTGTGAATCCTAAGACCTCAACACAAGTTCCGGAATGCAAATTTGGTCCACCCACAACAAGATATCCAACCCTAGTAAAACTAAATCAATCCAAATTTGCTTACCCTAAACTGCAAAGTTCAAGCTAAAACATTTGAAGCAGCAAAGACACAACAAGAGAAAAAATCACCTCACCTCACATCGAATACGACTCTTGAGAAGCTGCTGCACATAATCAATGACCTTCCTCCTCCTCTCCTGAGAAGCAAACGTCGGCTGAATCTGACCTATAATCTCATCAGTTGCTTTCTCAGCGATGACCCAAGGCTCCGACCCGATTGAGAACGGGTCCGGACCCAGGGAAGGCGACGATGGAGGCGGAGACAGCAACAGGGTATCGTCCAAAACGACATCGTTCAGCTCCATAGCATCGTCCATCACCACCCACATCTGGAACAACCCATCCAACGATTCTCAACAAACCAGATTCTGAGGATGAAATTATCAACCCTAGAGGATTTGAACCGTGAATTCGGGGAGCTGTAGCTCCGAAAAAGGTTAGATTTTTTTTTTGGAAGGGGTTTAGGAAGGGGATCGAATCTAATTGAATGGTTAGTGGATGGGGATCAGGTATGAATCACAAATCCCTGTTGATTCCTTGGTTCCCTTCAGTTTTCCTTCGAAATTGATCCTGCAAATTCAATAATGATTTTGCCCCCAATCTATGGTGATTGGATTTTGCCCCACTTTTTAACCCAAATAGGGTTTTTCGTTGCGCCCCTTCCCTTCCCCCTTCTGATCGATTTGCATCAGGCACATGTCTATCTTACCTAACCTAAAATTCTTTGCCCTGGTCAGCTATTTTTTTTATGCTTATCTCTGCACGGTAATCTCTGAAAATTGGCCCATCATATGTTGTCATGCACTTTCGTAACAATAAGTTAAAGTCATACTGTGTTCAATGAATTTACAACAATATACGTACAATTTCACTTCTGAAGACCAACTACTATCACATAAAATTTGTGTGTTTTTTTTATAAATATGAGAAAAGGATTTGAGTTTAAACCAAAAAAAGAAAAGGATTTGAGTAGTATTAAGGATGTGTTACGCTAGTTATTATAAGACGAGGTTGAACAAATATGTGATTCCGATCATTTATTCACACATTAGTTTGGTTAAAATGTGCAATCTTTAGTAAAAGGCGAAAGAATAGCTCGCAAAAGATAGTACTGATATTAACGACTCGAAATAACAATAGGTGGAAAAAAATATTTGATATCATCATTTCAATTTTTCAATGACACCACTGATTAAATTTATAATTGTTAAGTTATCACATTCAACAAGTTCCTTTGCAACGAATATATTTTTAAGAAGGGTCAGAGCTTCTATTTCAATACTATATTTTTTCCACACTTTCAGTTCTAATTAAGATGTTTTTACCTTTATCGTTTACATGATAAATCTAGGTGTGTTATCCCCTGATTAATCCAAGTACCGAGCCATCGAAATCCAATTTAACAAAGCATTATCCTAATTTTCTCGTCTTGATTCTTTATTCTTATTCTTCTTCTTAGTAAGGTAATAGTTTTTTAGTCTGTTCATCCTCAACTTCTTAATATATATGTACAGACACAAACACAACCAAATACAACTTATCAAATATATAAGGAGAACTCAACAATGCATAATTCAATGAAAGTCGAAGTCATGTAACGTTATCCACCGCCTCATTGATTTATCTGAAGACATGTGAGCATACTACTCTATCGAAGGATTTTATTGAGGAGCAAATATGTCACCAACATCTTGATCTCTTCGGGACACCACCAAATATCATTTAAAGCATTGATCACCATCAAGTTATCTCGTTCGACATGCAAAAGTCTCAAAGTTTTTGTTGCTTCTAGGTTAAAAATTAGCAATAAGGCCTTGGCTATAAGAGTCGGACTCAAGCCACAAAGTTCAACACTACAACTCAACACCCAACATTCATGATCCTTAATGATCCAACCTTGTTGAGGCCACCTCATAGGAAGGATAAGAGCCATCAAAGTACATCATACATCAATCCGCATACATTTTTCTCCATCGAAGGTTTTTTTTTTATTTGAGGTGTGGCTACTCCCTCTTCGGTTATTTCCTTCTCAGTCTCGCTAATCTCTTTGGACATTTCTAGTTCTATAGTTGTAGTAAGTTAAACATTTCTCGACTAGCCTCATTCCCCTCATTTATATGTCAAAGATCTTTTTATTTCTCATTGTCTAACAACTTCACCAACATAACAAAAGGGTTATCTTTTGATCATTGACAAATTTTGCAATGATTTCATTTACTTAATATATTTCCATATGGTATCGATTCCTCTCGTGTTATTTTCAATGTGGTTGTTGATTTTTTGGGATCAGTCTAAGAGTGTTTCACATTTCATAAATAAGTGCACATTCCTCATCTGCATGATTGTATAATGAACACAAAAAAGGGACATGAACCCTTTTGTATTGCTAGTCTTTTTTTTTTTCCCGTAAGAATCACATTCATCATAATTTTTCATACAAAATTATTCACTTTTGATGAACAATCTTTTTTCCAAATTCTTGATACTAAACTTGTTTCTTATTGGATTTGGTTTATGATTAGTTCAAGGACAGTGAAGATTGAGAACCAACCATTTATGGTGGCTTTTAGATAAAAAAAAAGATTTAATTTAACCTCTATCTCTATATTATGGAATTGAAATTTTTTTTAAAAAAAAATACTCCATAATATACAACAATTTGTTAGCGCGATAGGCCTCCTCCTAACTCGTTTAAGCTAAACTTTGATCACTCAAAGACGAGTTCAGGATTTGCAGCCTATGGTTTCGTTATCCGAGACCCCGATGGCCGATGCTAATATTCTTAGTATGGGTAATGGTACCTGCCATTTTAAGTCTATTGTTTATGTAGAAGCCTTATGCCTTTGAAAGGGGGACATTGCGAGCGAAAGAACTTAGAATTAAAAATCTTCTGATTGAAGAAGACAACACGATAGTTATTAAAGCATTGCTAGGTGACTGGGTGTGACCTTGGAGTATCGAACTCCTGCAATCAAATAACAGACTTATTATTCGCAATTTTAATTCTGGCTCGATTCGTCATATTTTCAAGGAAGCAAATATTATAGCAGATAGGATTATATATCTGATCTACAATAGATCTGCCGATGATGCTCTGGAAGTGGATTTAGGACTTCATGTTCTCGTCCGAAACGACGCATGTAGCTACACTCACTAGGTTATGTTAGGTCATTTCTAATGTATTTCCTTACGTGAAAAAAAATTGTTGGGCTTAATTAAGACAGGGGCCCAAAAGGGCTGAAAGCCCAAACAATAGGCCCAAGATTTATAGCCGAGCTCACGACCAAATTATGTACATACCGAGAAATCTGAAATCGGGGGTAAAATCAAAGAGAGATTTCAATTACTGGCGACGGAGCAGGAAGAAGAGGCGAAATTGGAACATGGAAATCCATGGCGGAGCACTTCCCTCCCTAATCTCAGCTCTTCTTTTGTCATTGGTTTCGATTTGCATCGCTTACAGGCCTAGCGATGTCGTTCCTATGAGCAAGATGGGGCAATACCACTCCGTGAGCCTCTCTCTCTAGCTTAATCGATTGTCAAGCAATTCTCTTTGCTCCTTTCTCTGCGTTTAAATTCCTCATTGTTTGATTTCTTTATGTCTTGGATTATGCAGTCTCGGACTGTTTGGCATGATATGATCGGCCGTCACTGCCCAATTTTTGCTGTAAATCGCGAGGTACCAACTACCAACTTCTAACCCCCTTTTCACCGTAGATCTTAACTTTGTATCTGTAATTACCTTGAAATGGTACGGTGTTCTGTTGGATTTTATGTGTAGGCGTTGATTCCTATACCAAAACCGGTTGGATATACTGGTGCTGATCCTTACAAGATGTGAGTTTTTTAATTACTCTCTTTGTTATTAAACTTCCATTACTCGCTGCAAATTTGCTATATCTAGCAAATCGTAACTCTTAGCAAAATTCTCACTAGCAATTGCAAAAATGCTTAACAAACTCGATTCCCAATATCTTTACCAAGCTTGCCATGAATAATAAAATCACTATACAAGCAAGTCCTAATTCGAAACCCAAAATCAAAACAATAAAACGTTAAGAGAGGAGTGTTGGTTGCTTTGAATCAATTTGATATTTTTTAGTTGCTGGTTGAATGGAAGAATGAGTTGTTGTTGGGTTTTCAAGTGATTTGTTCATGGTTCTTTTGCCAGGAGACTTTGAATGAATGTCCTGTTGTTAGGATCTTGGAATTGGAGGTTGTTTAGTGATGAAAACAAAGCTGGGGTGGTTTTGGCTTCTGTGGATAGGGCCTAGGATAAGAACCCTAACTTAGAAACAATTTCCAAATTTTCATTATTTTAGCTTTTCCTTTAACGGTTTTTCTATCCTATGCCTTAAGGGCATAGGATAAGACACTAAATTGGGAAAGATTCCCTACCAAAAAGACAAGCGACCCTAGGAATCTAATTAAAAAAAAAGCTAAATTAATTAAAATTTAAAAAACATTTCCCAATTTAGGGTCTTATCCTATGCCCTTGGGGCATAGGATAGAAAAATCGTTCCTTTAATTAGATTCATAGTGTTCACTATTTTTTTAAGTAGGCAATCTTTCCCAATTTAGGCTGTTATTCAATCTCCTTACTTCTGAGTATAGAAAGACTTTTCAAGAAAAAAGTGTTTCTTCGTGGAATCATTACTTGGACATGGTAGTTTTTTGTGCAGGTGTTCATTATTTGAATGGAAATAATAGATACAATTTGATGAGAAAAGCTTTTCATGAACAGCTAAGGAGGGTTGACTTTTTTACCGGTTCACAAAACATTCCCAAAATTGAGATCCTAGCATCTTTATCCTCTTGATGGATATGCTTCAATATCTTATATTTTGTTACATTGTACTCAAGACGCCCTTCTCTGGAATTGAATGTTTATGGTTTTACTTTGAAGCAGTCGTAGTATGATTACAGATGTGATGCATTGTGTCTTGTAGATCCTTCCAAGTAGGACGAGAGAAGTATCTGATTCCATGGCTTTACGTCATCAATAGGAGTAGTCGTGAGGTTCCGATGCTTGATGTGCACCTGGTAATGGTTGAATGATTTGCATCTACATGTTTGGGATAGACTATTATCAATACAATTGTTGTCAATGAAGCTGAACTGTAGGTGATCAGTGTTATATTGATGTTTCAACATCCAGTCTTTACTTTTTCATTTATTAAATATATTTGAATGAACGCCGAAGTTTTCATAATTTATGTTTTAATCCATAGTTTGTGTAATGTATTTGTCATTCAGAGGTATTCAGGGAGTGATTTGCTTGGTGTAACTGCTAAAGTTGTGGATATGCCTCACCACTGTATGTATCTCTTTTTTTGTTTTTTATTGAAATGAAATGTGATATGCTTAATTCCCTGACATGTAATGTATATATAGAATCTATGCAATGGGTCCTATCTTTCTGATTTTTTTTATTTTATTTTGCAGATGTTGAAATTCATCCAGACATCCAAAAACAATTTTGGGATCCTCAAAACTGGCCCAAACACATCCTCGTCAGATATACATGGTCAGTGTTTGTAGTGAAAGATAAAGAACAAAACTTATTGTCACCTCTGCCTAGCATATATTAATTTCAGGTGATGGGGATGATGATCCAATGGTTATATTGTCAAGAATCAAAATATGTAACTAGGTTCATACTTCATATATCGTCCTGTTCTTGGGATAATTCATCCCCATAATGAACAAAAATGACAATCCCATTTATAGATAACCCAGTATTTGTAAACCGTCTTTGTTCAGTGCTTCATTCATAGGAGTATTTGCTTTATTATGCGAAAAAAGTATTTAAATGGCCCATTCAGTGGAGCTTGAGCTGTGATATTCAGTCAGTACTAACCTTCTGCTATGTTACATTACAGGGAGGAGCAATCAGAGATAGATGTCGCATCTGGATTCTATGTCCTATTTGGATCAGGTAAAACTCATTCTCATCTCTATAGTTAATAGAACCTCATGTAATCTATCAACTCCTTTTTTATGATCTGGGAAGGTGATAGGCATCCACCTTTATTAGCTACCTTTTTGTTTATTGGATAGATATACATTTGTATTTGGGTAAATTATAGAAAACCACCCTTAAAATAGGGTATGCTGTTATTCATCTTATCAGTGTACGTTGTTATAGAAAACCACCCTTAAAATGGGGAGGTTTTCTCCTCGAGATGGGTTTCCGTTGCATTTTTATTCATTAATGTCGAAGTTTTACATCTCACTTATGCATGTGAACAGGGCTTATGCTGTCATTCATCTTATCAGTGTACGTCTTGCAATCATCAAAAGATAAAATAGCAAGGTACTAATGCTTGGTTACTTCGTTTAGTTGTTCATGGATTAACTCCATGCTGTCTATAAAATTAATAGGATAAAATTGATCTAACTTCATCTGATCAGCTGCTTCTCAATTAAGAGTATTTCTACTAATCACGTTATATACCCTGCCTACAGATTTGTGCGAGAGACTGTAGCGGAAACTAGCATGCCAGGCGGGATAGAAAAGGTTGAATAGTTGAACTCACATCTTGGAGTAAAACACCTCAGACACATACATATATAGGGAAGATGCTCCTAAAGAGAGGTTTTCAAAGAGCCCGAGCGGTCTTTATTTTCAGAGATTTATGAAACATTCAGAGATTTCGACTTCTGCAGTTTGGGTCCAACAATGAATAGAGCCTCTCGAAGATGGCCTGGGGTTGAAGTTGTACTTGTCAAAACGTGACAAACCGAAAACTTTTGGTGCCTGTAGCATTTAACTTTGGTTTTAATTTGGAAAACTTGTGCAAGCCTTACTGACTTACTCCCTTGGTAAAAATTCAATTTCACCAAAAATATGTATGTACAAACTTCCTCGATTGTAGACATGTTTTACATACATAGCTTCTCAAAACCGTGTTCTGCTAACATTTGCTAGCTGATATCCTCAATATGATCATTCGAATCGAATGCAGACATGTTTATTTGTTACAGTATGTTCCTAAGAAAAACAAACATCTTTTAAAATTTCCAACTTTAGCTAAATTATAAATTTTCCCCTTGAGCACCCAAAGGTCGACATTTTTTGAGCTTCTATATTAAATCCCTCGGAAGTTGGAACCTTGGATCAATTCAAAGTAGTGCACAGCTTACAAATCGAAGCTTAAAGATAGGCAACTGGATTATATGGATTATAAAAACTCAAAACATAATAGTAAGAATTAAAGAAATCAAATATATAAGCGAAATCTTCAACATTCTGAATGCTAGAATCTAACTATGATTCTAAAGTTCAGTTGCTAGCTTGATCAATAAGTGAAACAAAACTAGCCATAAAACTAAAATAAAAGCCAAATAAGTATATATTTTTTAAGAATAACGCAAAAGTGAAACTCCACAGGTAGCACAAAGTCTCCAAGGTATTAAAGCTTGGAATCAGAAAACTTTTGGGAATATTTTTAGACAACTAAGGGAGGTAGAAGAAGAACTCATTCTCATTCAAGGAAATCTCAGTCACGGATCTGATGCTATCACAGAATCAAAACAAAGAAATTTATTAAGGAAAAAAGAAGCTTTAGTCAAATTTCATAAAACATACTGGAGCCAAAGGGTGAAAACCAAGCATTTAAAGCTAGCAGATACTAATTTAGGGTATTTTCACAAAATAGCATCAGGGCGAAGAAACAAAAAAGTAATTAGACATATTAAATCCGAGGAAGGTACTCAAATAATAGGTGAAGAGAACATCAAAAACGAGATTCAGCATGGTTTTGAAAAACGTTTTAGGAAAGAAAGTAGCAACCATTTTGTGGGGAGTAGTCAATTAGATTTGATAACGCCAGAAATAAGCGATGAAGATAATTGGGAACTCATAAAACCTGTCCTCAATAGTGAAGTGAAAAATGCGGTGTTTAGTTTGGGAAGAAATAAGTCCCCGGGGCCCGACGGTTTTACTGCAGAATTTTATAAGAACTTCTGGGACATTGTGGGTCCATCCGTAATTAGAGCAGTGAAAAGTTTCTTTCTTTCTGGAAGGATTCTCCGACAAATAAATCATACATTTATCTCATTACTTCCTAAGGTAGATAACCCTAGTACAACCAGTAACTACAGGCCAATTAGTTTGTGCACAACTCTTTATAAAATTATATCAAAAATACTTACAGAAATACTAAAAAAGGTTATAGGGAAAATAATTCATCCCATGAAGGAGCTTTTGTAGCAGATAGAGCTATTCAGGACAACGTTTTGATAGCTCATGAAATTTTCCATTCTTTCAAAACACGAAAGGGGGTAGAAGGCTGGATGACTATCAAACTTGATATGGAAAAAGCATATGATCGGTTAAATTGGGACTTTACGATAGAAGTATTGCAAAGGTTTGGCTTCCACCCAACTTTCGTTGGATGGATCAAAGAATGTATTTTGACAGTCTCCTTCTCAATCCTTGTGAATAGTTCCCCTACGAAGCTGTTTGTCCCTTCCAGGGGTATTCGTCAGGGTGACCCTATTTCCCCATTCCTATTTATTTTGGGAGCAGAAGTTCTAGCAAGAAGCCTACATCAAGAATCCTTAATGTCAATGAGTAAAATAGGATTTAACTTTGGGTATAATGGTCCCCGGGTTCCGTTTCTTGCCTTTGCAGATGATATTATCATCTTTGCCAAAGCTTCGTTGAGAGCCAGTCAGAAAGTTAAAGAAATAATAGATGAATACTGCCAACTGTCAGGACAAAAGGTGAATTTTCACAAATCAACATTTCAGACAACAGGGGGTGTTCCCAGCTCAAGAACCCAACTACTACAAAACTCTTTACAAACTCCTCATACAAGGGTACTGGAAAAGTACCTAGGGTGTCCCATTATTAATGGAAGAGTCAACAGAACGACTTTTGAAGACATAATAAGTAAAACTAAAAATCAATTATCAACATGGAAAGCAAACTCGCTTTCTCAACAAGGTAGAACAATTCTCATTAACTCCAACTTAACTGCTAAACCGTTGTATGCAATGCAGAGTTTTATGCTCCCATCATCTTTGCATAAAGAATTGGACCAAATAAACAGGAATTTTTTCTGGAATAAAGATCTTCAATATAAACCACTTATAAGCTGGGATAAAATATGTAAACCAAAGAGGAAAGGTGGGTTGGGTATTAGAAAAGTTCGGGTGATGAATGAGGCACTCCAGATGAAATTACTATGGAAAACTCTTGCGGAGCCAGATAATATATGGGTAAAAATTATCCGGCATAAGTATTTATGAGAAAATAACATCTTAAATTATGAAAGGGTTAAAAACTCCTCTTGGCAATGGAGAAGTGCCGCTTCTCTAATCGATAAATTTAAAGATGGACTATTTTGGTCTATTGGGAATGGTAGAACTGTTAGATTCTGGAAGGACCCTTGGATTTCCTTAAAATCTCTCATTAAAGTGGTTAATTCCACGCAGATTTGTGATGCTGATGCCCGTGTTAGCAGCTTCATATTGAATGGGAAATGGTGGGAAGAAAAACTAGAGGAAGTTCTGGATTCTGATTGGGTAAAACGAATAATGGAAATACCTCTTCCCATCCACCAGATGTCGGACCGGTTGTATTGGAGGATGGACAAACAAGGATGGTTTACGACATCTAGTGCTGTCAATCTCTTATCAAACAACGAGGCCTTTGACGACAACCCATGTAATTGGATTTGGAAGGTGAACACGTTGCCTAAAATCAAGAATTTTCTCTGGAAAATTTCTCAGAATGGACTACCTACTAGAGATAGATTAAGCAGAAGAGGTGCATCGATTCCGAATGTTTGCGGTTTCTGTAATTTGTATGGGGAAGACGAGGCCCACTTATTCACAAATTGTCCTTTTGGACAAAGCCCACTCCTAAAAACAGGTAAGTGTGCAGAAGTGATCAACAACCTCTCTTATCAAAATAGAAACGGCAAGACTATAATGGAAAGTCTAGGTCAGTGCTTGAATAAAAAAGAAAAGGAGGAAATGGCAGTAAAATGGTGGTCTATCTGGTATTACAGAAACCAAGTAGCTTTTAGAAACCTAAAGGAACCTTCCCAAATAGAGGTACAAACTTTCCTAAAATCTGTCATGGAAAATTGGATAAGGGCAGAAATGGATGAAATAGATGATGGAGTAATGACGTCTGGCTATAAAGTTTCCTCGGGTCGTAAACTAAGCAGAAAGAATGTCAAATGGAGGAAGCCGGCGAATGGTTATTTGAAATTAAATTTTGATGGAGCTATAAGTGCAAATGAAGGAGCTAGTGTAGGATTTATAATAAGGAACTGGGGGGGGGGGGGTGATGCTATTAAACTAGGTTATAAGGAGTTAGGTGCTATTTCCCCGCTTATGGCGGAGACGATCGCTCTTAGAGACGGAATTTTTGTTGCAAAGGAAAATAATTATCAAAAGCTCATTACCGAAGGGGATTCTCAGATTGTCATAAATCATCTTAAATCAAAAGGCCCTTGCCTCTGGGAAATTGAATTAATTTTGGGAGATATCAAAGGTCTGTTGCAGGCCTTTCGGGATATCTCCTTCTCCCATGTGCCCCGTGAGGGTAACAGGGTGGCTGACAAGGTTGCACACCTTGGCCGTCTTGTTAACGGGTTGGCACTAGAGTCTCATCCAGATCTTCTAGATCTCATCCGTCGGGATGCTATCGGTTAGGATTTCCAATCGAATTGATACCTAATAAAAAAAAGTCTCCAAGGTAGGACATCAAGCTGCTAATGGCCTTGGAGAAGCACCCGAGATTCCACCAGAAGCACCGCTCACACAGGGAGCTTGTCCAGCCTTTGGCAAGTCATCCTGCCACAAAATCGCCAAACAGAAAAGCAATGTATTCATCAAGCAAGTTTCATCTTCAACATTAAAAATTGTGATCGCCCACCTGAGTTCGAAGCTCTAGACAATCCGGAACGCTTCCTTCATCTCAGAAAATTTAAAACCCCAAATTCTTTACCCTAGGTATGGTGTGATGCTAGTTAGTAGATAGGTCCATGAAAGGCCCACCTGAGATGACCAAATGGCCCCGGAATGAAGGTAGTGTGCCTTTCTATAGGTGTTACAGACACGAGCTTCGTATTTTCGTCATAACAAGAGCTGCGTTGGTCTGATCGGGCCATTTGAGAGCTCGTTGGAAAGCTAACTTTAAGGCCTACCACTTTACTAAGGACGTCTCTAGAGAAATCCTCCTCAAAGATGTCCAAAAAAATAATTTTCTACCAACTTGGATTCTCGACTTTTTCCAAAGGGGGTAGTCCACAAAAAATCTCAAAATCTCAAAAAATTTAAAACCCAAAATTCTTTGCCCTAGGTATGGTGTGATGCTAGTTAGGCGATAGGTCCATGAAAGGCCCACATGAGATGCCCAAATGGCCCAGGAATGAAGGTAATGTACCTTTCTATAGGTGTTACGGACACGAGCTTTGAATTTTGGTCATAACAAGGGCTGCGTTGGTCTGACCGGGCCATTTGAGAGCTCGTTCGAAATTTAACTTCAATGCCTATCACTTTACTGAGTACGTCTCCTGAGAAATCCTACTGAAAGATGTCCAAAAAAAATCATTTTTCCACCAACTTGGATTCTCGACTTTTTCCAAAGGGGGTAATCCACAAAAAATCTCAAAATCTCAGAATATTCAAAACCCCAAATTCTTTGCCGTAGGCATGGTGTGATGCTAGTTAGGTGATAGGTCCATGAATGGCCCACCTGAGACGGCAAAATGGCCCCGGAATGAAGGTAGTGTGCCTTTCTATAGGTGTTACGGACACGAGCTTGGTATTTTGGTCATAAAAAGGGTTGCGTTTGTCTGATCGGGCCATTTAAGAGCTCGTTCGAAAGCTAACTTCAAGGCCTACCACTTTACTGAAGACGTCTCTTGAGAATACCTCCTCGAAAATGTCCAAAAAAATCATTATTCAACGAACTTGGATTCTCGACTTTTTCCAAAGGGGGTGGTCCACATAAAATCTCAAAATCTTAGAAAATTCAAAACCCCAAATTCTTTTCCGTAGGCATGGTGTGATGCTAGTTAAGCGATAGGTCCATGAAAGGCCCATCCGAGATGCCCAAATGGCCCCGGATTGAAGGTAGTGTGCCTTTCTATAGGTGTTACGAACACGTGCTTGGTATTTTGGTCATAACAAGGGCTGCGGTTGTCTGATCGGGCCATTTGAGAGCTCGTTCGAAAGCTAACTTCAAGGCCTACCACTTTACTAGGACTTCTCATGAGAAATTCTCCTCGGAGATGTCCAAAAAAATCATTTTTCCACCAACTTGGATTTTTGACTTTTTCCAAAGGGGGTAGTCCACAAAAAATCTCAAAATCTCAGAAAATTCAAAACCCCAAATTCGTTGCCGTAGGCATGGTGTGATGCTAGTTAGGCGATATGTCCATGATAGGCCCACCTGAGACGCCCAAATGGCCCCGGAATGTAGGTAGTGTGCCTTTCTATAGGTGTTACGGACACGAGCTTCGTATTTCGGTCATAACAAGAGCTGCGTTGGTCTGATCGGGGTCATTTGAGAGCTCGTTGGGAACCTAACTTCAAGGCCTACGACTTTACTGCCTTTGGTGTCCCCTCAAGTCAAGAATTGGGGAAGTCTCCTGAGAAATCCTCCTCGAAGATGTCCAAAAAAATAATTTTTCCACCAGCTTGGATTCTCGACTTTTTCCAAAGGGGGTAGTCCACAAAAAATCTCAAAATCTCAGAAAATTCAAAACCCCAAATTCTTTGCCGTAGGCATGGTGTGATGCTAGTTAGGCGATAGGTCCATGAAAGGCCCACTCGAGACTCCCATATGGCCCCGTAATGAAGGTAGTGTGCCTTTCTATAGGTGTTACGGACACGAGCTTGGTATTTTGGTCATAACAAGGGTTGCGTTGGTTTGATCGGGCCATTTGAGAGCTCGTTCGAAAGATAACTTCAAGGCCTACCACTTTACTGATGACGTCTCCTGAGAAATCCTCCTCGAAAATGTCCAAAAAAATCATTTTTCAACGAACTTGGATTCTCGACTTTTTCCAAAGGGGATCGTCCACAAAAAATCTCAAAATCTCAAAAAATTCAAAACCCCAAATTATTTGCCGTAGGAATGGTGTGGTGCTAGTTAGGCAATAGGTCCATGAAAGGCCAACCTGAGATGCCCAAATGGCCCCGGAATGAAGGTAGTGTGCCTTTCTATAGGTGTTACGGACACGAGCTTGGTATTTTGGTCATAAAACGGGCTGCGTTGGTCTGATCGGGCCATTTGAGAGCTCGTTCGAAAGCTAACTTCAAGGCCTACCACTTTAATGAGGACGTCTCCTGAGAAATCCTCCTCGAAGATGTCCAAAAAAATCATTTTTCCACCAATTTGGATTCTCGACTTTTTCCAAAGGGGGTAGTACACAAAAAATCTCAAAATCTCAAAAAATTCAAAACCCCAAATTCTTTGCCGTAGGCATGGTGTGATGCTAGTTAGGTGATAGGGTCATGAAAGGCCCACCTAGGGTTGCTCAACGGGCCGGGCCCGGACCGAACCGAACGACCCAAACGGGTCGGGCCGGGACCGATGGCCCGAATTTTTGGAAGGAACGGACCGAAGCCCGAACCGAAGCCCGAGTAACCGGTTACGATTTTTTCGGTTTTTGGCCCGAAAAAACCGAAATGGCCCAACAGTTTTTACATGTCTGAAAAAATACCCCTGCATGGCTGTAAAATTAAAACTCGTCCCAAAAACAACCTGTGAAGTGTTTCAAACTAATGACATTAAACTAAAAAGTCTTCCAACAACCCAAAAAAGTTCATACATTCAATCAAATATTCAAATATCAAAATGTCTTCAAGTAGATATGATAAACTAAGAAATCTTCCAACAACCCAACGAAGTTCAAACTTGAAATCAAAAGTCAGTCATCTTGATTCTTTATGCTTCTCTTCTTATGCAGAAGGTCGATAGTTCCAACTTCCAAGCTTAGAACAATGAGCTCCAAAACCACCTAAATGGCTAAAATAAAAAATATAACAATTGTAAGGTTCCAACCTTATCATCTATTTTGCTTCAAACTCGAAATTGAAGTAGATTTCTAAAAACCTAAATTTCTCATAAACCCTAAATTTCTAAAAATCTCCCAACAATCACAAATTGATTTGCAAATATGAAATTACAACTATAATAAAACAAATTATTGATAATAGAATTAGATTAACACAAAGAAAATGTGAAATTTAGCCAAAAAAAGAAAGAAATCGAGTCAATCGACAATTCGACATACATTGTTACTGTGAACAGTAGATTTCGGCAGCGGGAGGCGGCAGCGGGAAAGGGAGGACAGGCAGCGGGAGGCGGCACCGGCCGCCAGGTGAGGAAGGCTGGAGGCGACGGGCTGTGGGCTGAGCTCGCTGCGTTTGGAAACTTTTGAGCCTTGGAGGCTGCGTTTTGGAGGCTACGGGGGGAATGGGGAGAGAACTGAGAGAAGGGTTTGTTTGGTAACTAAAGTAAATAGTGTAAAGGTAAGGAAAAGCAGGTTTTTTTTAAACGGTTTTTCGGGCCAAAACCGAAAAATTCGGTTCGGTTCCGGTTATCGGCCCGAAACCAAAATTCAGATTTTAAAGGACCGAAGCCCGAACCGTTATATATCAGGCCGGCCCGAAACTGAGATTTTTGGTTCGGTTATGGGTCGGTTTTTGGCCAGGGCCACATTCTGAGCAACCCTAGGCCCACCTAAGACACCCAAATGGTCCCGAAATGAAGGTAGTGTGCCTTTATATAGGTGTTACGGACACAAGCTTGGTATTTTGGTCATAACAAGGGTTGTGTTGGTCTGATCGGGCCATTTGAGAGCTCGTTCGAAAGCTAACTTCAAGGCCTACCACTTTACTGCGGACATCTCCTGAGAAATCCTCCTCGAAAATGTCCAAAAAAAATCATTTTTCAACGAACTTGGATTCTCGACTTTTTTCAAAGGGGGTAGTCCACAAAAAATTTTAAATTTTCAGAAAATTCAAAACCCCAAATTATTTGCCGTAGGCTTGGGGTGATGCTAGTTAGGAGATAGGTCCATGAAAGGCCAACCTAAGATGCCCAAATGACCCCGGAATGAAGGAAGTGTGCCTTTCTATAGGTGATACGGACACGAGCTTGGTATTTTGGTCATAAAAAGGGTTGCGTTGGTCTGATCAGGCCATTTGAGAGCTCGTTCGAAATCTAACTTCAAGGCCTACCACTTTACTGAGTACGTCTCCCGAGAAATCCTCCTCAAAGATGTCCAAAAAAATCATTTTTCCACCAACATGGATTCTCGACTTTTTCCAAAGGGGGTAGTCCACAAAAAATCTCAAAATCTTAGAAACTTTAAAACCCCAAATTCTTTGCCGTAGGCATGGTATGATGCTAGTTAGGCGATAGGTACATGAAAGGCCCATCTGAGACGCCCAAATGGCCCCGGAATGAAGGTAGTGTGCCTTTCTATGGTTGTTACGGACACAAGCTTGGTATTTTGGCCATAACAAGGGTTGCGTTGGTCTGATCGGGCCATTTGAGAGCTCGTTCGAAAGCTCATTTCAAGGCCTACCACTTTACTGCAGACGTCTCGTGAGAAATCCTCCTCGAAAATGTCTAAAAAAATCATTTTTCAACGAACTTGGATTCTCGACTTTTTCCAAAGGGGGTCGTCACAAAAAATTTCAAAATCACATAAAATTCAGAACCCCAAATTATTTTGCCTAGGCATGATGCGATGTTAGTTAGGCGATAGGTCCATGAAATGCCCACCTGAGATGCCCAAATGGCTCCGGAATGAAGGTATTGTGCCTTTCTATAGGTGTTACAAACACGAGCTTGGTATTTCTGTCATAAAAAAGGTTGCGTTGATCTGATCGGGCCATTTGGGAGCTCGTTCGAAAGCTAAATTCAAGGCCTACCACTTTACTGATGACGTCTTCTGAGAAATCCTCCTAGAAGATGTCCAAAAAAAATCATTTTTCAACGGACTTGGATTCTCGACTTTTTCCAAAGGGGGTTGTCCGCAAAAAATTTTAAATTCTCAGAAAATTCAAAACCTCAAATTGTTTGCTGTAGGCATGGTCTGATGCTAGTTAGGCGATAGGTCCATAAAAGGCCCACCTAAGATGCCCAACTGGCCCAGGAATGAAGGTAGTGTGCCTTTCTATAGGTGTTACGGACACGAGCTTGGTATTTTGGTCATAAAAAGGGTTGCGTTTGTCTGATCGGGCCATTTAAGAGCTCGTTCGAAAGCTAACTTCAAGGCCTACCACTTTACTGTAGACGTCTCTTGCGAATACCTCCTCGAAAATGTCCGAAAAAATCATTTTTCAACGAACTTGGATTCTCGACTTTTTCCAAAGGGGTGGTCCACAAAAAATCTCAAAATCTCTGAAAATTCAAAACCCCAAATTCTTTTCCGTAGGCATGGTATGATGCTAGTTAGGCGATAGGTCCATGAAAGGCCCACCCGAGATGCCCAAATGGCCCCGGAATGAAGGTAGTGTGCCTTTCTATAGGTGTTACGGACACGTGCTTGGTATTTTGGTCATAACAAGGGCTGCGGTTGTCTGATCGGGCCATTTGAGAGCTCGTTCGAAAGCTAACTTCAAGGCCTACCACTTTACTGGGACTTCTCATGAGAAATTCTCCTCGGAGATGTCCAAAAAAATCATTTTTCCACCAACTTGGATTTTTGACTTTTTCCAAAGGGGGTAGTCCCCAAAAAATCTCAGAATCTCAGAAAATTCAAAACCCCAAATTCGTTGCCGTAGGCATGGTGTGATGCTAGTTAGGCGATATGTCCATGACAGGCCCACCTGAGACGCCCAAATGGCCCCGGAATGTAGGTAGTGTGCCTTTCTATAGGTGTTACGGACATGAGCTTGGTATTTTGGTCATAAAAAGGGTTGCGTTGGTCTGATCGGGCCAATTGAGAGCTCATTCGAAAGCTAACTTCAAGGCCTACCACTTTACTGAGGACGTCTTCTGAGAAATCCTCATAAAAAATGTCCAAAAAAATCATTTTTCAACGAACTTGGATTCTCGACTTTTTCCAAAGAGGTTTGTCCACAAAAAATTTTAAAATCTCAAAAAATTCAAAACCCCAAATTGTTTCCTGTAGGCATGGTGTGATGCTAGTTAGGCGATAGGTCCATGAAAGGCCTACCTGAGATGCCCAAATGGCCCCGGAATGAAGGTAGTGTGCCTTTCTATAGGTGTGACGGACACGAGCTTGGTATTTTGGTCAAAACAAGGGTTGCGTTGGTCTTATCGGGCCATTTGAGAGTCATTAGAAAGCTAACTTCAAGGCCTACCACTTTACTGGGGACGTCTCCTGAGAAATTCTCCTTGAAAATGTCAAAAAAAATCATTTTTCAACGAACTTGGATTCTCGACTTTTTCCAAAGGGGGTAGTCCAACAAAAATTTCAAAATCTCAGAAAATTCAAAACCCTAAATTATTTTCCGTAGGTATGGTGTGATGCTAGTTAGGCGATAGGTCCATTAAAGGCCCACGTGAGATGCCCAAATGGCTCAGGAATGAAGGTAGTGTGCCTTTCTATAGGTGTTACAGACACGAGCTTGGTATTTTTGTCAAAAAAAGGATTGCGTTGGTCTGATCGGGCCATTTGAGAACTCTTTTGAAAGCTAACTTCAAGGCCTACCACTTTAATGAGGACGTCTCCTAAGAAATCCTCCTCGAAAATGTCCGAAAAAATCATTTTTCAACGAACTTGGAGTCTCGACTTTTTCCAAAGGGGGTAGTCCACAAAAAATCTAAAAATCTCAGAAAATTCATAACCCCAAATTGTTTGAAATAGGCATGGTGTGATGCTAGTTAGGGGATAGGTCCATGAAAGGCTCACCCGAGATGCCCAAATGGCCCCGAAATGATGGTAGTGTGCATTTCTATAGGTGTTACGGACACCAGCTTGGTATTTTGGTCATAACAATGGCTGCGTTGGTATGATCGGGCCATTTGAGAGCTCGTTCGAAAGCTAACTTCAAGGCCTACCGCTTTGCTGAGGACGTCTCCTGAGAAATCCTCCTCGAAAATGTCCGAGAAAATCATTTTTCAACGAACTTGGATTATCGACTTTTTCCAAAGGGGGTAGTCCACAAAAAATCTCAAAATCTCAGAAAATTCAAAACCCCAAATTGTTTGCAATAGGCATGGTGTGATTATAATTAGGCGATAGGTCCATGAAAGGCCCACCTGAGTCGCCCAAATGGCCCCGGAATGAAGGTAGTGTGCCTTTCAATAGGTGTTACGGACACGAGCTTGGTATTTTGGTCATAACAAGGGCTGCGTTGGTCTGATCCGGCCATTTGAGAGCTCGTTCGAAATCTAACTTCAAGGCCTACCACTTTACTAAGTATGTCTCCTGAGAAATTCTCCCTCAAAGATATCCAAAAAAATCATTTTTTCACCAACTTAGATTCTCGACTTTTTCCAAAGGGGGTAGTCCACAAAAAATTTCAAAATCTCAGAAAATTCAAAACCCCAAATTCTTTGCCGTAGGCATTGTGTGATGCTAGTTAGGCGATAGGTCCATGAAAGGCCAACCTGAGATGCCCAAATGGCCCCGGAATGAAGGTAGTGTGCCTTTCTATAGGTGTTACGGACACGAGCTTGGTATTTTGGTCGTAACAAGGGTTGTGTTGGTCTGATCAGGCCATTTGAGAGCTCGTTCGAAAGCTAACTTCAAGGTCTACCATTTTACTAAGGACGTCTCCTGAGAAATCTTCCTCGAAAATTTCCAAAAAAAATCATTTTTCAACGGACTTGGATTCTCGACTTTTTCCAAAGGGGGTTGTCCGCAAAAAATTTTAAAATCTCAGAAAATTCAAAACCTCAAATTGTTTGCTGTAGGCATGGTCTGATGCTAGTTAGGCGATAGGTCCATAAAAGGCCCACCTGAGATGCCCAAATGGCCCCGGAATGAAGGTAGTGTGCCTTTCAATAGGTGTTACGGACACGAGCTTGGTATTTTGGTCATAAAAAGGGTTGCGTTTGTCTGATCGGGCCATTTAAGAGCTCGTTCGAAAGCTAACTTCTAGGCCTACCACTGAGAATACCTCCTCGAAAATGTCCGAAAAAATCATTTTTCAATGAACTTGGATTCTCGACTTTTTCAAAAGGGGGTGGTCCACAAAAAATCTCAAAATCTCAAAAAATTCAAAACCCCAAATTCTTTTCCGTAGGCATGGTATGATGCTAGTTAGGCGATAGGTCCATAAAAGGCCCACCCGAGATGCCCAAATGGCCCCGGAATATAGGTAGTGTGCCTTTCTATAGGTGTTACGGACACGAGCTTGGTACTTTTGTCATAAAAAGGGTTGCGTTGGTCTGATCGGGCCATTTGAGAGCTCATTCGAAAGCTAACTTCAAGGCCTACCACTTTACTGAGGACGTCTTATGAGAAATCCTCATGAAAAATGTCCAAAAAAATCTTTTTTCAATGAACTTGGATTCTCGACTTTTTCCAAAGAGGTTTGTCCACAAAAAATTTCAAAATCTCAAAAAATTCAAAACCCCAAATTGTTCCTGTATGCATGGTGTGATGCTAGTTAGGCGATAGGTCCATGAAAGTCCCACCTGAGATTCCCAAATGGCCTCGGAATGAAGGTAGTGTGCCTTTCTATAGGTGTTACGGACACGAGCTTGGTATTTTGGTCAAAACAAAGGTTGCGTTGGTCTTATCGGGCCATTTGAGAGCTCATTAGAAAGCTAACTTCAAGGCCTACCACTCTACTGGGGACGTCTCCTGAGAAATCCTCCTTGAAAATGTCAAAAAAAAATCATTTTTCAACGAACTTGGATTCTCGACTTTTTCCATAGGGGGTAGTCCACAAAAAATTTCAAAATCTCAGAAAATTCAAAACCCCAAATTATTTTCCGTAGGTATGTTGTGATGCTAGTTAGGCGATAGGTCCATTAAAGGCCCACGTGAGATGCCCAAATGGCCCCGGAATGAAGGTAGTGTGCCTTTCTATAGGTGTTACGGACACGAGCTTGGTATTTTTGTCATAAAAAGGATTGTGCTGGTCTGATCGGGCCATTTGAGAGCTCGTTCGAAAGCTAACTTCAAGGCCTACCACTTTAATGAGGACGTCTCCTGAGAAATCCTCCTCGAAAATGTCCGAAAAAATTAATTTTCAACGAACTTGGATTCTCGACTTTTTCCAAAGGGGGGTGGTCCACAAAAAATCTCAAAATCTCAAAAAATTCAAAACCCCAAATTTTTTTCCGTAGGCATGTTATGATGCTAGTTAGGCGATAGGTCCATGAAAGGCCCACCCGAGATGCCCAAATGGCCCCGGAATGAAGGTCGTGTGCCTTTCTATAGGTGTTACGGACACGAGCTTGGTATTTTGGTCATAACAAGGGCTGCGTTGGTCTAATCGGGCAATTTGAGAGCTCGTTTGAAAGCTAACTTCAAGGCCTACCACTTTACTGCGGACTTCTCATGATAAATTCTCCTCGGAGATGTCCAAAAAAATCATTTTTCCACCAACTTGGATTTTTGTTTTTTTTCCAAAGGGGGTAGTCCATAAAAAATCTCAAAATCTCAGAAAATTCAAAACCCTAAATTCGTTGCCGTAGGCATGGTGTGATGCTAGTTAGGCGATATGTCCATGACAGGCCCACCTGAGACGCCCAAATGGCCCAGGAATGTAGGTAGTGTGCCTTTCTATAGGTGTTACGGACACGAGCTTGGTATTTTGGTCATAAAAAGGGTTGCGTTGGTCTGATCGGGCAATTTGAGAGCTCATTCGAAAGCTAACTTCAAGGCCTACCACTTTACTGAGGACGTCTTTTGAGAAATCCTCATAAAAAATGTCCAAAAAAATCATTTTTCAACGAACTTGGATTCTCGACTTTTTCCAAAGAGGTTTGTCCACAAAAAATTTTAAAATCTCAAAAAATTCAAAACCCCAAATTGTTTTATGTAGGCATGGTGTAATGCTAGTTAGGCGATAGGTCCATGAAAGGCCCACCTGAGATGCCCAAATGGCCTCGGAATGTAGGTAGTGTGCCTTTCTATAGGTGTTACGGACACGAGCTTGGTATTTTGGTCAAAACAAGGGTTGTGTTGGTCTTATCGGGCCATTTGAGAGCTCATTAGAAAGCTAACTTCAAGGCCTACCACTTTACTGGGGATGTCTCCTGAGAAATCCTCCTTGAAAATGTCAAAAAAAATCATTTTTCAACGAACTTGGATTCTCGACTTTTTCCAAAGGGGGTAGTCCACAAAAAATTTCAAAATCTCAGAAAATTCAAAACCCCAAATTATTTTCCGTAGGTATGGTGTGATGCTAGTTAGGCGATAGGTCCATTAAAGGCCCACGTGAGATGCCCAAATGGCCCAGGAATGAAGGTAGTGTGCCTTTCTATAGGTGTTACGGACACGAGCTTGGTATTTTTTTCATAAAAAGGATTGCGTTGGTCTGATCGGGCCATTTGAGAGCTAGTTCAAAAGCTAACTTCAAGGCCTACCACTTTAATGAGGACGTCTCCTGAGAAATCCTCCTCGAAAATGTCCGAAAAAATCATTTTTCAACGAACTTCGATTCTCGACTTTTTCCAAAGGGGGTAGTCCACAATAAATCTAAAAATCTCAGAAATTCAAAACCACAAATTGCTTGCAATAGGCATGGTGTAATGCTAGTTAGGGGATAGGTCCATGAAAGGCTCACCCGAGATGCCCAAATGGCCCCGAAATGATGGTAGTGTGCCTTTCTATAGGTGTTACGGACACGAGCTTGGTATTTTGGTCACAACAATGGCTGCGTTGGTCTGATCCGGCCATTTGAGAGCTCGTTCGAAAGCTAACTTCAAGGCCTACCACTTTGCTGAGGAAGTCTCCTGAGAAATCCTCCTAAAAAATGTCCGAGAAAATCATTTTTCAACGAACTTGGATTATCGACTTTTTCCAAAAGGGGTAGTCCACAAAAAATCTCAAAATCTCAGAAAATTCAAAACCCAAAATTCTTTGCCGTAGGCATGGTGTGATGCTAATTAGGCGATAGGTCCATGAAAGGCCCACCTGAGGCGCCCAAATGGCCCCGAAATGAAGGTAGTGTGCCTTTCTATAGGTGTTACGGACACGAGCTTGGTATTTTGGTCATAACAAGGGCTACGTTAGTCTGATTGGGCCATTTGAGAGCTCGTTCGAAATCTAACTTCAAGTCCTAACACTTTACTGAGTATGTCTCCTAAGAAATCCTCCTCAAAGATGTCCAAAAAAATCATTTTTCCACCAACTTGGATTCTCGACTTTTTCCAAAGGGGGTAGTCCACAAAAAATTTTAAAATCTCAGAAAATTGAAAACCCCAAATTCTTTGCCGTAGGCATGGTGTGATGCTAGTTAGGCGATAGGTCCATGAAAGGCCCAACTGAGACGCCCAAATGGCCCCGGAATGGAGGTAGTGTGCCTTTCTATAGGTGTTACGGACACGAGCTTGGTATTTTGGTTATAACAAGGGTAGCGTTGATCTGATATGGCAATTTGAGAGCTCGTTCGAAAGCTAACTTCAAGGCCTACCACTTTACTGAGGACGTCTTCTGAGAAAACCACATCGAAAATGTCCAAAAAAATCATTTTTCAAAGAACTTGGATTCTCGACTTTTTCCAAAGGGGGTAGTCCACAAAAAATTTCAAAGTCATTAAAAATTCAAAACCCCAAATTGTTTGCTATAGGCATGTTGTGATGCTAGTTAGGCGATAGGTCCATGAAAGCCCACCTGATATGCCCAAATGGCCCCGGAATGAAGGTAGTGTGCCTTTCTATAGGTGTTATGGACATAAGCTTGGTATTTTGTTTATAACAAGAGCTGCGTTGGTCTCATCGGGCCATTTGAGAGCTCGTTGGGAACCTAACTTCAAGCCTACGACTTTAATGAGGACGTCTTTTGAGAAATCCTCATCGAAGATGTCCAAAAAAATTAATTTTCCACGAGCTTTGATTCTCGACTTTATCCAAAGGGGGTAGACCACAAAAAATCTCAAAATCTCAGAAAATTTAAAACCCCAAATTCTTTGCCGTAGGCATGGTGTGATGATAGTTAGACGATAAGTCCATGAAAGGCCCATTTGAGATGCTTAAATGACCCCCGAATGAAGGTAGTGTGCCTTTCGATAGATGTTACAGACACAGGCTTGGTATTTTGTTCATAAAAAGGGATGCATTGGTCTGATCGGGCTATTTGGGAGCTTGTTCGAAAGCTAACTTCAATTCCTACCACTTTACTGTGGACGTCTCCTGAGAAATCCTCCTCGAAGATGTCCAAAAAAATCATTTTTCCACGAGCTTGGATTTTTGACTTTTTCCAAAGGGGGTAGTCCACAAAAAATCTAAAAATCTCAGAAAATTCAAAACCCCAAATTCTTTGCCCTAGGCATGGTGTGATTCTAGTTAGTCGATAGGTCAATGAAAGGCCCACCTAAGATGCCCAAATGGCCCTGGAATGAAGGTAATGCGCCTTTCTATAGGTGTAACGGAAAGGAGCTTGGTATTATGGTCATAAAAAAGAATGCGTTGGTCTGATCGGGCCATTTGAGAGCTCGTTCCAAAGCTAACTGCAAGGCCTACCACTTTACTATGTACGTCTCTTGAGAAATCCTCTTCTAAGATGTCCAAAAAAATTGTTTTTCCACGAATTTGGATTCTCGACTTTTTCCAAAGGGGGTAGCCCACAAAAAATCTCAAAATCTCAGAAAATTTAAAACCCCAAATTCTTTGCCGTAGGCATGGTGTGATTCTAGTTAGGCGATAGGTCCATGAAATGACCACCTGAGACGCCCAAATGGCCCCGGAATATAGGTAGTGTGCCTTTCTATAGGTGTTAGGGACACGAGCTTGGTATTTTGGTCATAACAAGGGTTGCATTTGTCTGATCGGGCCATTTTGGAGCTCGTTCGAAAGCTAACTTCAAGGCCTACCAATTTACTGTGGACATCTCCTGAGAAATCCTCCTCGAAGATGTCCAAAAAAATCATTTTTCCACGAACTTGGATTCTTGACTTTTTCCAAAAGGGGTAGTCCACAAAAAATTTCAAAATCTAAGAAAATTCAAAACGTCAAATTCTTTGCCCTATGAATGGTGTGATGCTAGTTAGGCGATAGGTCAATGAAAGGCCCACCTGAAATGCCTAAATGGCCCCGGAATTTAGGTAGTGTGCCTTTCTATATGTGTTACGGACACGAGCTTGGTATTTTCGTCATAACAAGGGTTGCGTTGATCTGATCGGGCCATTTGAGAGCTCGTTCGAAAGCTAACTTCAAGGCCTACCACTTTACTTAGGACGTCTTCTGAGAAATCCTCCTCGAAAATGTCCAAAAAAATAATTTTTTTAACGAACTTGGATTCTCGACTTTTTCCAAAGGGGGTAGTCCACAAAAAATTTCAAAATCTCAGAAAATTCAAAACCCCAAATTGTTTGCTGTAGGCATGGTGTGATGCTAGTTAGGCGATAGGTCCATGAAAGGCCCACCTGAGATGCCCAAATGGCCCCGGAATGAAGGTAGTGTGCCTTTCTATAGGTGTTACGAACACGAGCTTGGTATTTCGGTCATAACAAGAGCTGCGTTGGTCTGATCGGGCCATTCGAGAGCTCGTTGGGAACCTGACTTCAAGGCCTACGATTTTACTGAGGACGTCTCATGAGAAATCCTCCTCGAATATTTCCAAAAAAATCATTTTTCCACGAGCTTGGATTCTCGACTTTATCCAAAGGGGGTAGTCCACAAAAAATCTCAAAATCTCAGAAAATTTAAAACCCCAAATTCTTCGCCCTCGACATGGTGTGATGCTAGTTAGGCGATAGGTCCATGAAAGGCCCACCTGAGATGCTTAAATGGCCCCAGAATGAAGGGAGTGTGCCTTTCGATAGGTATTACGAACACGAGCTTGGTATTTTGGTCATAAAAAGAGATGTGCTGGTCTGATCGGTTCATTTTAGAGCTCGTTCGAAAGCTAACTTGAAGGCCAACCACTTTACTAAGGAAGTCTCCTGAGAAAACCTCCTCGAAGATGTCAACAAAATTATTTTTCCACTAACTTGGATTCTCGACTTTTTCCAAAGGGGGTAGTCCACAAAAAATCTCAAAATCTCAGAAAATTTAAAGCCCCTTATTCTTTGCCCTAGGCATGGTGTGATGCTAGTTAGGCGATAGGTCCATGAAAGGCCCACCTGAGATGCACAAATGGCCCCGGAATAAAAATAGTGTGCCTTTATATAGGTGTTACAGACACGAGCTTGGTATTTTGGTCATAACAAGAGCTGCGTTGGTCTGATCAAGCCATTTGAGAGCTCGTTGGAAAGCTAACTTCAAGGCCTATGACTTTATAACGGACTCCTTCTGCGAAATCGTCCTCAAAGATGTCCAAAAAAAAATCATTTTTCCACCCGCTTGGATTCTCGACTTTTTCCAAAGGGGATAGTCCACAAAAAAACTCAAAATCTCAGAAAATTTAAAACCCCAAATTCTTTTCCCTAGGAATGGTATGATGCTAGTTAGGCTACAGGTCCATGAAAGGCCAACCTGAGAATCCCATTTGAGAGCTCGTTTGAAAGATAGCTTCAAGGCCTACCACTTTATTGAGGACGTCTCCTGAGAAATCCTCCTCGAAAATGTCCAAAAATATAATTTTTCAACGAACTTGGATTCTCGACTTTTTCCAAAAGGGGTAGTCCACAAAACATTTCAAACTATCATAAAATTCAAAACCCCAAATTCTTTTCCGTAGGCATGGTGTGATGCTAGTTTGGCTATAGGTCCATGAAAGGCCTACCTAAGACGCCCAAATGGACCCGGAATGAAGGTAGTGTGCGTTTCTATAGGTGTTACGAACACGAGCTTTGTATTTTTGTCATAACAAGGGTTGCGTTGGTCTGATCCAGCAATTTGAGAGCTCGTTCGAAAGCTAAATTCAAGGCCTACCACTTTACTGCGGACGTCTCCTGAGAAATCCTCCTCGAAAATGTCTAAAAAAAATTATTTTTCAACGAACTTGGATTCTCGACTTTTTCCAAAGGGGGTAGTCCAGCAAAAATTTCAAAATCTTAGAAAATTCAAAACCTCGAATTCTTTTCCCTAGGCATGGTGTGATGCTAGTTAGGCGATAGGTCCATGAAAGGCCCACCTGAGATACCCAAATTGTCCCGGAATGAAGGTAGTGTGCCTTTCTATAAATATTACGGACACGAGCTTGGTATTTTGGTCATAAAAAGGGATGCGTTGGTCTGATCGGGCCATTTGAGAGCTCTTTCGACAGCTAACTTCAAGGCCTACCACTTTAATGAGGACTTCTCATGAGAAATCCTCCTCGAAGATGTCCAAAAAAATCATTTTTCCACCAACTTGGATTCTCGACTTTTTCCAAAGGGGGTAGTCCACAATAAATCTCGAAATCTCAAAAAATTCAAAACTCCAAATTCTTTGCCGTAGGCATGGTGTGATGCTAGTTAGGCGATAGGTCCATGAAAGGCCTACCTAAGATACCCAAATGGCCCCGGAATGAAGGTAGTGTGCGTTTCTATAGGTGTTACGGACACGAGCTTGGTATTTTTGTCATAACAAGGCTTGTGTTGGTCTGATCCAGCAATTTGAGAGCTCGTTCGAAAGCTAACTTCAAGGCCTACCACTTTACTGTGGACGTCTCCTGAGAAATCCTCCTCGAAAATGTCCAAAAAAATCATTTTTCAACGAACTTGGATTCTCGACTTTTTCCAAATGGGGTAGTCCACAAAAAATTTCAAAATCTTAGAAAATTCAAAACCCCGAATTCTTTTCCCTAGGCATGGTGTGATGCTAGTTAGGCGATAGGTCCATTAAAGGCCCACCTTAGATGCCCAAATTGTCCCGTAATGAAGGTAGTGTGCCTTTCTATAGGTGTTACGGACACGAGCTTGGTATTTTGGTCATAAAATGGGATGCGTTAGTCTGATCGGGCCATTTGAGAGATCCTTCAAAAGCTAACTTCAAGGCCTACCACTTTACTGAGGACGTCTTCTGAGAAATCCTCCTCGAGGATATCCAAGAAAATCATTTTTCCACCAACTTAGATTCTCGAATTTTTCCAAAGGGGGTAATCCACAAACAATCTCAAAATCTCAGAAAATTAAAAACCCCAAATTCTTTGCCGTAGGCATGGTGTGATGCTAGTTAGGCGATAGGTCCATGAAAGGCCCACCTGAGATGCCTAAATGGCCCCGTAATGAAGGTAGTGTGCGTTTCTATAGGTGTTACGGACACGAGCTTGGTATTTTTGTTATAACAAGGGTTGTGTTGGTCTGATCAGGCCATTTGAGAGCTCGTTCGAAAGCTAACTTCAAGGCCTACCACTTTACTGGGGTTGACTCCTGATAAATCCTCCCCAAAAATTTCAAAAAAAATCATTTTTCAACGAACTTGGATTCTCGACTTTTTCCAAAGGGGGTAGTCCACAAAAAATTTCAAAATCTCAGAAAATTCAAAACCCCAAATTATTTGCCGTAGGCATGGTGTGATGATAGTTAGGCGATAGGTCCATGAAAGGCCCACCTGAGATGCCCAAATTGTCCATGAATGACGGTAGTGTGCCTTTCTATAGGTGTTACGGACACGAGCTTGGTATTTTGGTCATAGAAAGGGATGCGTTGGTCTGATCGGGCCATTTGAGAGATCCATCGAAAGCTAACTTCAAGGCCTACCACTTTACTGAGGAGATTTTATGAGAAATCCTCCTCGAAGATGTCCAAAAAAATCATTTTTCCACCAACTTGGATTCTCGACTTTTTCCAAAGGGGGTAGTCCACAATAAATCTCAAAATCTCAGAAAATTCAAAACTCCAAATTCTTTGCCGTAGGCATGGTGTGATGCTAGTTAGGTGATAGGTAAATGAAAGGCCTACCTAAGACGCTCAAATGGCCTCGGAATGAAGGTAGTGTGCCTTTCTATAGGTGTTACGGACACGAGCTTGGTATTTTTGTCATAACAAGGGTTGCGTTGGTCTGATCCGGCCATTTGAGAGCTCGTTCGAAAGCTAACTTGAAGGCCTACCACTTTACTGGGTGACTCCAGAGAAATCCTCCTTGAAAATGTCCAAAAAAATCATTTTTCAACGAACTTGGATTCTCGACTTTTTCCAAAGGGGGTAGTCCACAAAAAAATTCAAAATCTCAGAAAATTCAAAACCCCAAATTCTTTTCCGTAGGCATGGTGTGATGCTAGTTAGGCGATAGGTCCATGAAAGGCCCACCTGAGATGCCCAAATGGTCCCGGAATGAAGGTAGTGTGCCTTTCTATAGGTGTTATGGACACGAGCTTGGTATTTTAGTCATAAAAAGGGATGCGTTTGGCTTATCGGGCCATTTGAGAGCTCGTTCGAAAGCTAACTTCAAGGCCAACCACTTTACTGTGGACGTCTTCTGAGAAATCATTCTCGAAGATGTCCAAAAAAATCATTTTTCCACCAACTTGGATTCTCGACTTTTTCCAAAGGGGGTAGTCCACAATAAATCTCAAAATCTCAGAAAATTCAAAACCCCAAATTCTTTGCCGTAGGCATGATGTCATGCTAGTTAGGCGATAGGTCCATGAAAGGCCTACCTAAGACGCACAAATGGCCCCGGAATGAAGGTAGTGTGCGTTTCTATAGGTGTTACGGACACGAGCTTGGTATTTTTGTCATAACAAGGGTTGCGTTGGTCTGATCCAGCAATTTGAGAGCTCGTTCGAAAGCTAACTTCAAGGCCTACCACTTTATTGCGGACGTCTCCTGAGAAATCCTCCTCGAAAATGTCCAAAAAAATCATTTTTCAACGAACTTGGATTCTCGACTTTTTCCAAATGGGGTAGTCCACAAAAAATTTCAAAATCTTAGAAAATTCAAAACCCAGAATTCTTTTCCCTAGGCATGGTGTGATGCTATTTAGGCGATAGGTCCATGAAAGGCCCACTCAGATGCCCAAATTTTCCAGTAATGAAGGTAGTGTGCCTTTCTATAGGTGTTACGGACACGAGCTTGGTATTTTGGTCATAAAAAGGGATGCGTTGGTCTGATCGGGCCATTTGAGAGATCCATCGAAAGCTAACTTCAAGGCCTACCACTTTACTGAGGACGTCTTCTGAGAAATCCTCCTCGAAGATATCCAAGAAAATCATTTTTCCTCCAACTTGGATTCTCGAATTTTTCCAAAGGGGGTAATCTACAAACAATCTCAAAATCTCAGAAAATTAAAAACCCCAAATTCTTTTCCGTAGGCATGGTGTGATGCTAGTTAGGCGATAGGTCCATGAAAGGCCCACCTGAGATGCCTAAATGGCCCCGTAATGAAGGTAGTGTGCGTTTCTATAGGTGTTACGGACACGAGCTTGGTATTTTTTTTATAACAAGGGTTGTGTTGGTCTGATCAGGCCATTTGAGAGCTCGTTCGAAAGCTAACTTCAAGGCCTACCACTTTACTGGGGTTGACTCCTGATAAATCCTCCCCAAAAATTTCAAAAAAAATCATTTTTCAACGAACTTGGATTCTCGACTTTTTCCAAAGGGGGTAGTCCACAAAAAATTTCAAAATCTCAGAAAATTCAAAACCCCAAATTATTTGCCGTAGGCATGGTGTGATGCTAGTTAGGCGATAGGTCCATGAAAGGCCCACCTGAGATGCCCAAATTGTCCATGAATGACGGTAGTGTGCCTTTCTATAGGTGTTACGGACACGAGCTTGGTATTTTGGTCATAAAAAGGGATGCGTTGGTCTGATCGGGCCATTTGTGAGATCCATCAAAAGCTAACTTCAAGGCCTACCACTTTACTGAGGACGTTTTCTGAGAAATCCTCCTCGAAGATGTCCAAAAAAATCATTTTTCCACCAACTTGGATTCTCGACTTTTTCCAAAGGGGGTAGTCCACAATAAATCTCAAAATCTCAGAAAATTCAAAACTTTAAATTCTTTGCCGTAGGCATGGTGTGATGCTAGTTAGGCGATAGGTCAATGAAAGGCCTACCTAAGACGCCCAAATGGCCTCAGAATGAAGGTAGTGTGCCTTTCTATAGGTGTTACGGACACGCGCTTGGTATTTTTGTCATAAAAAGGGTTACGTTGGTCTGATCCGGCCATTTGAGAGCTCGTTCGAAAGCTAACTTCAAGGCCTACCACTTTACTGGGTGACTCCAGAGAAATCCTCCTCGAAAACGTCCAAAAAAATCATTTTTCAACGAACTTGGATTCTCGACTTTTTCCAAAGGGGGTAGTCCACAAAAAATTTCAAAATCTCAGAAAATTCAAAACCCCAAATTCTTTTCCGTAGGCATGGTGTGATGCTAGTTAGGCGATCGGTCCATGAAAGGCCCACCTGAGATGCCCAAATGGTCCCGGAATGAAGGTAGTGTGCCTTTCTATAGTTGTTATGGACACGAGCTTGGTATTTTGGTCATAAAAAGGGCTGCGTTGGTCTTATCGGGCCATTTGAGAGCTCGTTCGAAAGCTAACTTCAAGGCCTACCACTTTACCGTGGACGTCTTCTGAGAAATCCTCCTCGAAGATGTCCAAAAAAATCATTTTTCCACCAACTTGGATTCTCGACTTTTTCCAAAGGGGGTAGTCCACAATAAATCTCAAAATCTCAGAAAATTCAAAATCCCAAATTCTTTGCCATAGGCATGATGTCATGCTAGTTAGGCGATAGGTCCATGAAAGGCCTACCTAAAACGCACAAATGGCCCCGGAATGAAGGTAGTGTGCGTTTCTATAGGTGTTACGGACACGAGCTTGGTATTTTTGTCATAACAAGGGTTGCGTTGGTCTGATCCAGCAATTTGAGAGCTTGTTCGAAAGCTAACTTCAAGGCCTACCACTTTACTGCGGACGTCTCCTGAGAAATCCTCCTCGAAAATGTCCAAAAAAATCATTTTTCAACGAACTTTGATTCTCAACTTTTTCCAAATGGGGTAGTCCACAAAAAATTTCAAAATCTTAGAAAATTCAAAACTCCGAATTCTTTTCCTTAGGCATGGTGTGATGCTAGTTAGGCGATAGGTCCATGAAAGGCCCACCTCAGATGCCCAAATTGTCCCGTAATGAAGGTAGTGTGCCTTTCTATAGGTATTACGGACACGAGCATGGTATTTTGGTCATAAAAAGGGATGCGTTGGTCTGATCGGGCCATTTGAGAGATCCATCGAAAGCTAACTTCAAGGCCTACCACTTTACTGAGGACGTCTTCTGAGAAATCCTCCTCGAAGATATCCAAGAAAATCATTTTTCCACCAACTTGGCTTCTCGAATTTTTCCAAAGGGGGTAATCTACAAACAATCTCAAAATATCAGAAAATTCAAAACCCCAAATTCTTTGCCGTAGGCATGGTGTGATGCTAGTTAGGCGATAGGTCCATGAAAGGCCAACCTGAGATGCCCAAATGGCCCCGTAATGAAGGTAGTGTGCGTTTCTATAGGTGTTACGGACACGAGCTTGGTATTTTTGTTATAACAAGGGTTGTGTTGGTCTGATCAGGCCATTTGAGAGCTCGTTCGAAAGCTAACTTCAAGGCCTACCACTTTACTGAGGATGACTCCTGATAAATCCTCCTCGAAAATTTCAAAAAAAAATCATTTTTCAACAAACTTGGATTCTCGACATTTTCCAAAAGGGGTAGTCCACAAAAAATTTCAAAATCTCAGAAAATTCAAAACCTCAAATTTTTTGGTCGTAGGCATGGTGTGATACTAGTTAGGCGATAGGTCCATGAAAGGCCCTCCCGAGACGCCCAAATGGACCCTGGAATGAAGGTAGTGTGTCTTTCTATACGTGTTACGGACACGAGCTTGGTATTTTGGTCATAACAAGGGTTGCGCTGGTCTGATAGGGCCATTTAAGAGCTCGTTCGAAAGCTAGCTTCAAGGCCTACCACATTACGGAGGAAGTCTCCTAAGAAATCCTCCTCGAAGATGTCCAAAAAAATCATTTTTCCACCAACTTGGATTCTCGAATTTTTCCAAAGGGGGTAGTCCACAAAAAATCTCAAAATCTTAGAAAATTCAAAACCCCAAATTATTTCCCGTAGGCATGGTGTGATTCTAGTTAGGTGATAGGTCCATGAAAGGCCCACATGAGAAGCCCAAATGGCCCCGGAATGATGGTAGTGTGCCTTTCTATAGGTGTTACAGACTAGAGCTTGGTATTTTGGTCAAAACAAGGGCTGCGTCCGTCTGATTTGGCCATTTAAGAGCTCGTTTGAAAGCTAACTTCAAGGCCTACCACTTTAGTTAGGATGTCTTTTGAGAAATCCTCCTTGAAAATGTCCAAAAAAATCATTTTTCAACGAACTTGGATTTTTGACTTTTTCCAAAAGGGGTAGTCCACAAAAAATTATAAAACCCCAAATTCTTTGCCGTAGGCATGGTTTGATGCTAGTTAGGAGATAGGTCCATGAAAGGCCCACCTGAGATGCTTAAATGGCCCTGGAATGAAGGTAGTGTGCCTTTCGATAGGTGTTACGAACACGAGCTTGGTATTTTGGTCAAAACAAGGGCTGCGTTCGTCTGATTGGGCCATTTGAGAGCTCGTTCGAAAGCTAACTTCAAGGCCTACCACTTTACTTAGGACGTCTCTTGAGAAATCCTCCTCGAAGATGTCCAAACAAATCATTTTTCCACCAACTTGGATTCTCCAATTTTTCCAAAGGGGTAGTTCACAAAAAACATCATAATCTCATAAAATTCAAAACCCAAATTCTTTGTCGTAGGCATGGTGTGATGCTAGTTAGGCAATAGGTCCATGAAAAGCCCACATGAGAAGCCCAAATGGCCTCGGAATGATGGTAGTGTGCCTTTCTATAGGTGTTACAGACAAGAGCTTGGTATTTTGGTCAAAACAAGGGATGCGTTGGTCTGATCGGGCCATTGAAGAGCTCGTTCGAAAGCTAACTTGAAGGCCTACAATTTTACTACGGACGTCTCCTGAGAAATCCTCCTCGAAAATGTCCAAAAAAAATCATTTTCAACGAACTTGGATTCTTGACTTTTACCAAAGGGGGTAGTCCACAAAAAATTTCAAAATGTAAGAAAATTCAAAACCCCAAATTCTTTGCCGTAGGCATGGTGTGATGCTAGTTAGGAGATAGGTACATGAAAGGCCCACCTGAGTCGCCCAAATGGCCCTGGAATGGAGATAGTGTGCCTTTCTATAGGTGTTACGGACACGAGCTTGGAATTTTCATCATAACAAGGGTTGCATTGATCATATCGGGCCATTTGAGAGCTCGTTCGAAAGCTAACTTCAAGGCCTACCACTTTACTAAGGAAGTCTTCTGAGAAATCCTCCTCGAAAATGTCCAAAAAAATTATTTTTTTAACGAACTTGGATTCTCGACTTTTTCCAAAGGGGGTAGTCCACAAAAAATTTCAAAATCTCAGAAAATTCAAATCCCCAAATTGTTTGCTGTCGGCATGGTGTGATGCTAGTTAGGCGATAGGTCCATGAAAGGCCCACCTGAGATGCTTAAATGGCCCCAGAATGAAGGGAGTGTGCCTTTCGATAGGTATTATAGACACGAGCTTGGTATTTTTGTCATAAAAGGGATGCGTTGGTCTGATAGGGCCATTTGAGAGCTCGTTCGAAAGCTAACTTAAAGGCCTACCACTTTACTTTGGAAGTCTCCTGAGAAATCCTCTTCAAAGATGTCAAAAAAATTCATTTTTCCACGAACTTGGATTCTCGACTTTTTCCAAAGGGGGTAGTCCACAAATAATCTCAAAATCTCAGGATATTCAAAACCCCAAATTCTTTGCCGTAGGCATAGTGGGATGCTAGTTAGGCGGTAGGTCCATGAAAGGCCCACTTGAGATGCCCAAATGGTCCCGGAATGAAGGTAGTGTGCCTTTCTATAGGTGTTACGGACACGAGCTTGGTATTTTGGTCATAAAAAGGGATGCGTTGGTCTGATCGGTACATTTGAGAGCTCGTTCAAAAGCTAACTTCAAGGCCTACCACTTTACTGTGGACGTCTCTTGAGAAATCCTCCTCGAAGATTTCCAAAAAATTCATTTTTCCACAAACTAGGATTCTCGACTTTTTCCAAAGGGGGTAGTCCACAAAAAATCTCAAAATCTTAGAAAATTTAAAACCCCAAATTCTTTTCCGTAGGGATGGTGTGATGCTAGTTAGGCGGTAGGTCCATGAAAGGCCCACCTGAGACGCCCCAATGGCCCCGGAATATAAGTAGTGTGCCTTTCCATAGGTGTTACGATCACGAGCTTGGTATTTTGGTCATAACAAGGGTTGCGGTGGTCTGATCGGGCCATTTGAGAGCTCGTTCGATAGCTATCTTCATGGCCTACCACATTACTATGGACGTCTCCTGGGAAATCCTCCTCGAAGATGTCCAAAAAAATCATTTTTCCATGAACTTGGATTCTCGACTTTTTCGAAAGGGGGTAGTCCACAAAAAATTTCAAAATCTCAGAAAATTCAAAACCCTAAATTCTTTTCCATAGGCATGGTGTGATGCTAGTTAGGCGACAGGTCCATGAAAGGCCCACCTGAGATGCCCAAATGGCCACGAAATGAAGGTAGTGTGCCTTTTTGTAGGTATTACGGACACGAGCTTGGTATTTTTGTCATCACAAGGGCTGCGTTGGTCTGATCGGGCCATTTGAGATCTCGTTCGAAAGCTAACTTCAAGGCCTACCATTTTATTGCGGACGTCTCCTGAGAAATCCTCCTCGAAGAAGTCCAAAAAATTATTTTTCCACCAACTTGGATTCTCGACTTTTTCCAAAGGGGGTAGTCCACAAAAAATCTAAAAATCTCATAAAATTCAAAACCTTAAATTCTTTGCTGTAGGCATGGTGTGATGCTAGTTAGGCGATAGGTCCATGAAAGGCCCACCTGAGATGCCCAAATGGCCCCGGAATGAAGGTAGTGTGCCTTTCCATAGGTGTTACGGATACGAGCTTGGTATTTTGGTCATAACAAGGGATGCGTTAGTCTGATCGGGCCATTTGAGAGCTCATTCGAAAGCTAACTTCAAGGCCTACCACTTTAGTGAGAACGTCTCCTCAGAAATCCTCCTCAAAAATTTCCACTAAAATCATTTTTCAACGAACATGGATTCTGGACTTTTTGCAAAGGGGGTAGTCCACAAAAAATTCATGGATTCTCAGAAAATTCAAAACCCCAACTTCTTTGTCGTAGGCATTGTGTGATGCTAGTTAGGCGATAGGTCCATGAAAGGCCCACCTGAGATGCCCAAATGGCCCCGGAATAAAGGTAGTGTGCCTTTCTATAGGTGTTACGGATACGAGCTTGGTATTTTGGTCATAAAAAGGGATGCGTTCGTCTGATCGGGCCATTTGAGAGCTCGTTCGAAAGCTCACTTCAAGGCCTACCACTTTACTTTGGATGTCTCCTTAGAAATTCTCTTCAAAGATGTCAAAAAAATTCATTTTTCCACGAACTTGGATTCTCGACTTTTTCCAAACGGGGTAGTCCACAAATAATCTCAAAATTTCAGAAAATTCAAAACCCCAAATTCTTTTCCGTAGGCATGGTGTGATGCTAGTTAGGCGGTAGGTCGATGAAAGGCCCACCTGAGACGCTCAAATAGCCCCGGAATGTAGGTAGTTTGCCTTTCTATAAGTGTTACGGTCACGAGCTTGGTATTTTGGTAATAACAAGGGTTGCATTGGTTTGATCGGGCCATTTGATAGCTCGTTCGAAAGCTATCTTCAAGGCCTACCACTTTATTATGGACGTCTCCTGAGAAATCCTCCTCGAAGATGTCGAAAAAATCATTTTTCCACGAACTTGGATTCTCGACTTTTTCCAAAGGGGGTAGACCACAAAAAATTTCAAAATCTCAGAAAATTCAAAATCCCAAATTCTTTGCCCTAGGCATGGTGTGATTCTAGTTAGGCGATAGGTCCATGAAAGGCCCACCTCAAATTCCCAAATGCCCCGGAATTAAGGTAGTGTGCCTTTCTATAGGTGTTACGGACACGAGCTTGGTATTTTAGTCATAACAAGGGTTGCGGTGGTCTGATCGGGCCATTTGAAAGCTTGTTCGAAAACTAACTTCAAGGCCTACAACTTTACTAAGGACGTCTCTTGAGAAATCTTCCTAGAAAATGTCAAAAAAAATCATTTTCAATGAACTTGGATTCTCGACTTTTTCCAAAGGGGGTAGTCCACAAAAATTCTCAAAATCTCATAAAATTCAAAACCCCAAATTCTTTGCTGTAGGCATGGTGTTATGCTAGTTAGGCGATAGGTCCATGAAAGGCCACCTGAGACGCCCAAATGGCCCCGGAATGAAGGTAGTGTGCCTTTCCATAGGTGTTACAGATACGAGCTTGGTATTTTGGTCATAACTAGGGCTGCATTGGTCTGATCAGGCCATTTGAGAGCTCGTTCGAAAGCTAACTTCAAGGCCTACCATTTAGTGAGAACGTCTCCTCAGAAATCCTCCTAAAAAATTTCCACTAAAATCATTTTTCAACGAACATGGATTCTGGACTTTTTGCAAAGGGGGTAGTCCACAAAATATTCATGGATTCTCAGAAAATTCAAAACCCCAAATTCTTTGTCGTAGGCATTGTGTGATGCTAGTTAGGCGATAGGTTCATGAAAGGCCCACCTGCGATGCCCAAATGGCCCCGGAATAAAGGTAGTGTGCCTTTCTATAGGTGTTACGGACACGAGCTTGGTATTTTGGTCATAAAAAGGGATGCGTTCGTCTGATCGGGCCATTTGAGAGCTCGTTCGAAAGCTAACTTCAAGGCCTACCACTTTACTTTGGATGTCTCCTGAGAAATTCTCTTCAAAGATGTCAAAAAAATTCATTTTTCCACGAATTTGGATTCTCGACTTTTTCCAAACGGGGTAGTCCACAAATAATCTCAAAATTTCAGAAAATTCAAAACCCCAAATTCTTTTCCGTAGGCATGGTGTGATGCTATTTAGGCGGTAGGTCCATGAAAGGCCCACCTGAGACGCTCAAATAGCCCCGGAATGTAGGTAGTGTGCCTTTCTATAAGTGTTACGGTCACGAGCTTGGTATTTTGGTAATAACAAGGGTTGCGTTGGTTTGATCGGGCTATTTGATAGCTCGTTCGAAAGCTATCTTCAAGGCCTACCACTTTATTATGGACGTCTCCTGAGAAATCCTCCTCGAAGATGTCCAAAAAATCATTTTTCCACGAACTTGGATTCTCGACTTTTTCCAAAGGGGGTAGACCCCAAAAAATTTCAAAATCTCAGAAAATTCAAAATCCCAAATTCTTTGCCCTAGGCATGGTGTGATTCTAGTTAGGCGATAGGTCCATGAAAGGCCCACCTCAAATTCCCAAATGGCCCCGAAATTAAGGTAGTGTGCCTTTCTATAGGTGTTACAGACACGAGCTTGGTATTTTAGTCATAACAAGGGTTGCGATGGTCTGATCGGGCCATTTGAAAGCTCGTTCGAAAACTAACTTCAAGGCCTACAACTTTACTAAGGACGTCTCTTGAGAAATCTTCCTAGAAAATGTCAAAAAAAATCATTTTCAATGAACTTGGATTCTCGACTTTTTCCAAAGGGGGTAGTCCACAAAAATTCTCAAAATCTCATAAAATTAAAAACCCCAAATTCTTTGCTGTAGGCATGGTGTGATGCTAGTTAGGCGATAGGTCCATGAAAGGCCACCTGAGACGCCCAAATGGCCCCGGAATGAAGGTAGTGTGCCTTTTCATAGGTGTTACGGATATGAGCTTAGTATTTTGGTCATAACAAGGGCTGCATTGGTCTGATCAAGCCATTTCAGAGCTCGTTCGAAAGCTAACTTCAAGGCCTACCACTTTAGTGAGAACATCTCCTCAGAAATCCTCCTCGAAAATGTCCAAAAAATCATTTTTCAACGAACATGGATTCTGGACTTTTTGCAAATGGGGTAGTCCACAAAAAATTCTTGGACTCTCAGAAAATTCAAAACCCCAAATTCTTTGCCGTAGGCATGGTGTGAAGCTAGTTAGGAGATAGGTACATGAAAGGCCCACCTGAGACACCCAAATGGCCCCGGAATGAAGGTATTGTGCCTTTCCATAGGTGTTACGGATACGAGCTTGGTATTTTGGTCATAACAAGGGCTGCGTTGGTCTGATCGGGCCATTTGAGAGCTCGTTAGAAAGCTAACTTCAAGGCCTACCACTTTACTGCAGACGTCTTTTGAGAAATCCTCCTCGAAGAAGTCCAAAAAAATCATTTTCCCACAAACTTGGATTCTCAACTTTTTCCAAAGGGGGTAGTCCTAAAAAAATCTCAAAATCTCATAAAATTCAAAACCCCAAATTCTTTGCTGTAGGCATGGTGTGATGCTAGTTAGGCGATATGTACATAAAAGGCCCACCTGAGACGCTCAAATGGCCCCGGAATGAAGGTAGTGTGCCTTTCCATAGGTGTTACAGATACAAGCTTGGTATTTTGGTCATAACAAGGGCTGCGTTAGTCTGATCGGGCCATTTGAGAGCTCGTTCGAAAGCTAACTTCAAGGTCTACCACTTTAGTGAGAACGTCTCCTCAGAAATCCTCCTCAGAAATGTCCAAAAAAATCATTTTTCAACGAACTTGGATTCTGGACTTTTTGCAAAGGTGGTAGTCCAAAAAAATTCTTGGATTCTCAGAAAATTCAAAACCCCAAATTCTTTGTCGTAGGCATGGTGTGATGCTAGTTAGGAGATATGTACATGAAAGGCCCACCTGAGACGCCCAAATGGCCCCGGAATGAAGGTAGTGTGCCTTTCCATAGGTGTTACGGATACGAGCTTGGTATTTTGGTCATAACAAGGGCTGCATTGGTCTGATCGGGCCATTTGAGAGCTCGTTCGAAAGCTAACTTCAAGGCCTACCACTTTACTGCGGACGTCTCCTGAGAAATCCTCCTCGAAGAAGTCCAAGAAAATCATTTTCCCACCAACTTGGATTTTCGACTTTTTGCAAAGGGGGTAGTCCACAAAAAATCTCAAAATCTCATAAAATTCAAAACCCCAAATTCTTTGCTGTAGGCATGGTGTGATGCTAGTTAGGCGATAGGTCCATGAAAGGCCAACTGAGACGCCCAAATGGCCCCGGAATGAAGGTAGTGTGCCTTTCCATAGGTGTTACGGATACGAGCTTGGTATTTTTGTCATAACAAGGGCTGCGTTGGTCTGATCTGGCCATTTGAGAGCTCGTTCGAAAGCTAACTTCAAGTCTACCACTTTAGTGAGAACGTCTCCTTAGAAATCCTCCTCGAAGAAGTCCAAAAAAATCATTTTTCAACGAACTTGGATACTGGACTTTTCGCAAAGGGGGTAGTCCACAAAAAATTCTTGGATTCTCAGAAAATTTAAAACCCCAAATTCTTTGCCGTAGGCATGGTGTGATGCTAGTTAGGAGATAGGTACATGAAAGGCCCACCTGAGACGCCCAAATGGCCCCGGAATGAAGGTAGTGTGCCTTTCCATAGGTGTTACGGATACGAGCTTGGTATTTTGGTCATAACAAGGGCTGCGTTGGTCTGATCGGGCCATTTGAGAGCTCGTTCGAAAGATAACTTCAAGGTCTACCACTTTAGTGAGAACGTCTCTTCAGAAATCCTCCTTGAAAATGTCCAAAAAAATAATTTTTCAACGAACTTGGATTCTGGACTTTTTGCAAAGGTGGTAGTCCACAAAAAATTCTTGGATTCTCAGAAAATTCAAAACCCCAAATTCTTTGTTGTAGGCATGGTGTGATGCTAGTTAGGAGATAGGTACATGAAAGGCCCACCTTAGACGCTCAAATGGCCCCGGAATGAAACTAGTGTGCCTTTCCATAGGTGTTACGGATACGAGCTTGGTATTTTGGTCATAACAAGGGTTGCGTTGGTCTGATCGGGCCATTTGAGAGCTCGTTCGAAAGCTAACTTCAAGGCCTACCACTTTACTGCGGACGTCTCCTGAGAACTCATCCTCGAAGAAGTCCAAAAATATCATTTTCCCACCAACTTGGATTCTCGACTTTTTGCAAAGGGGGTAGTCCACAAAAAATCTCAAAATCTCATAAATTTCAAAACCCCAAATTCTTTGCTGTAGGCATGGTGTGATGCTAGTTAGGCGATAGGTCCATGAAAGGCCACCTGAGACGCCCAAATTGCCCCGGAATGAAGGTAGTGTGCCTTTCCATAGGTGTTACGGATACGAGCTTGGTATTTTGGTCATAACAAGGGCTGCGCTGGTCTGATCGGGCCATTTGAGAGCTCGTTCGAAAGCTAACTTCAAGGCCTACCACTTTAGTGATAACGTCTCCTCAGAAATCCTCCTCGAAAATGTCCAAAAAAATCATTTTCCCACCAACTTGGATTCTCGACTTTTTGCAAAGAGGGTATTCCACAAAAAATCTCAAAATCTCATAAAATTCAAAACCCCAAATTCTTTGCTGTAGGCATGGTGTGATGCTAGTTAGGCGATAGGTCCATGAAAGGCCACCTGAGACGCCCAAATTGTCCCGGAATGAAGGTAGTGTGCCTTTCCATAGGTGTTACGCATACGAGCTTGGTATTTTGATCATAACAAGGGCTGCGTTGGTCTGATCGGGCCATTTGAGAGCTCGTTCGAAAGCTAACTTCAAGGCCTACCACTTTAGTGAGAACGTCTCTTCAGAAATCCTCCTCGAAAATGTCCAAAAAAATCATTTTTCAACGAACTTGGATTCTGGACTTTTTGCAAAGGTGGTAGTCCACAAAAAATTCTTGGATTCTCAGAAATTTCAAAACCCCAAATTCTTTGCCGTAGGCATGGTGTGATGCTAGTTAGGAGATACGTACATGAAAGGCCCACCTTAGACGCCTAAATGGCCCCGAAATGAAGGTAGTGTGCCTTTCCATAGGTGTTACGGATACGAGCTTGGTATTTTGGTCATAACAAGGGTTGCGTTGGTCTGATCGGGCCATTTGAGAGCTCGTTCGAAAGCTAACTTAAGGCCTACCACTTTAATGCGGACGTCTCTTGAGATATCCTCCTCGAAGAAGTCCAAAAAAATCATTTTCCCACCAACTTGGATTCTCGACTTTTTGCAAAGGGGGTAGTCCACAAAAAATCTCAAAATCTCAGAAAATTCAAATCCCCAAATTCTTTGCCGTAGGCATGGTGTGATTCTAGTTAGGAGATAGGTACATGAAAGGCCCACCTGAGACGCCCAAATGGCCCCGGAATGAAGGTAGTGTTCCTTTCCATAGGTGTTACGGATACGAGCTTGGTATTTTGGTCATAACAAGGGCTGCGTTGGTTAGATCGGGCCATTTGAGAGCTCGTTCGAAAGCTAACTTCAAGGCCTACCACTTTAGTGAGAGCGTCTCCTCAGAAATCCTCTTAAAAAAAGTCCAAAAAAATCATTTTTTAACAAACTTGGATTCTGGACTTTCTGCAAAGGGGGTAGTCCACGAACAATTCTTGGATTCTCAGAAATTTCAAAACCCAAAATTCTTTGCCGTAGGCATGGTGAGATGCTAGTTAGGCGATAGGTCCATGAAAGGCCCACCTGAGATGCCCAAATGGCCCCGGAATGAAGGTAGTGTACCTTTCTATAGGTGTTATAGACACGAGCTTGGTATTTTGGTCATAACAAGAGCTGGGTTGGTCTGATCGGACCTTCCAAGAGCTCGTTGGAAACCTAACTTCAAGGCCTACGATTTTACTGAGGACGTCTCATGAGAAATCCTCCTCGAAGATGTCCAAAAAAATCATTTTTCCACGATCTTGGATTCTTGACTTTATCCAAAGGGGGTAGTCCACAAAAAATCTCAAAATCTCAGAAAATTTAAAACCCCAAATTCTTTGCCCTCGGCATGGTGTGATGCTAGTTAGGCGATAGGTCCATGAAAGGCCCACCTGAGATGCTTAAATGGCCCCAGAATGAAGGGAGTGTGCCTTTCGATAGGTATTACGGACAAGAGCTTGGTATTTTGGTCATAAAAAGGGATGCGTTGGTCTGATCGGTTCATTTGAGAGCTCGTTAGAAAGCTAACTTCAAGGCCTACCACTTTACTTTGGACGTCTCCTGAGAAATCCTCCTCGAAGATGTCCAAAAAAATCATTTTTCCACGAACTTGGATTCTCGACTTTTTCCAAAGGGGGTAGTCCACAAAAAATTTCAAAATCTCAGAAAATTCAAAACCCCAAATTCTTTTCTCTAGGCATGGTGTGATTCTCGTTAGGCGATAGGTCCATGAAAGGCCCACCTCAAATGCCCAAATGGCCCCGGAATTAAGGTAGTGTGCCTTTCTATAGGTGTTACGGACACGAGCTTGGTATTTTGGTCATAACAAGGGTTGCGGTGGTCTGATCCGGCCATTTGAGAGCTCGTTCGAAAGCTAACTTCAAGGCCTACCACTTTACTGGGTGACTCCAGAGAAATTCTCCTCGAAAATGTCCAAAAAAATCATTTTTCAACGAACTTGGATTCTCGACTTTTTCCAAAGGGGGTAGTCCCCAAAAAATTTCAAAATCTCAGAAAATTCAAAACCCCAAATTCTTTGCCGTAGGCATGGTGTGATGCTAGTTAGGAGATAGGTACATGAAAGGCCCACCTGAGACGCCCAAATGGCCCTGGAATGGAGATAGTGTGCCTTTCTATAGGTGTTACGGACACGAGCTTGGTATTTTTGTCATAACAAGGGCTGCGTTGGTCTGATCTGGCCATTTGAGAGCTCGTTCGAAAGCTAACTTCAAGTCTACCACTTTAGTGAGAACGTCTCCTTAGAAATCCTCCTCGAAGAAGTCCAAAAAAATCATTTTTCAACGAACTTGGATACTGGACTTTTCGCAAAGGGGGTAGTCCACAAAAAATTCTTGGATTCTCAGAAAATTTAAAACCCCAAATTCTTTGCCGTAGGCATGGTGTGATGCTAGTTAGGAGATAGGTACATGAAAGGCCCACCTGAGACGCCCAAATGGCCCCGGAATGAAGGTAGTGTGCCTTTCCATAGGTGTTACGGATACGAGCTTGGTATTTTGGTCATAACAAGGGCTGCGTTGGTCTGATCGGGCCATTTGAGAGCTCGTTCGAAAGATAACTTCAAGGTCTACCACTTTAGTGAGAACGTCTCTTCAGAAATCCTCCTTGAAAATGTCCAAAAAAATAATTTTTCAACGAACTTGGATTCTGGACTTTTTGCAAAGGTGGTAGTCCACAAAAAATTCTTGGATTCTCAGAAAATTCAAAACCCCAAATTCTTTGTTGTAGGCATGGTGTGATGCTAGTTAGGAGATAGGTACATGAAAGGCCCACCTTAGACGCTCAAATGGCCCCGGAATGAAACTAGTGTGCCTTTCCATAGGTGTTACGGATACGAGCTTGGTATTTTGGTCATAACAAGGGTTGCGTTGGTCTGATCGGGCCATTTGAGAGCTCGTTCGAAAGCTAACTTCAAGGCCTACCACTTTACTGCGGACGTCTCCTGAGAACTCATCCTCGAAGAAGTCCAAAAATATCATTTTCCCACCAACTTGGATTCTCGACTTTTTGCAAAGGGGGTAGTCCACAAAAAATCTCAAAATCTCATAAATTTCAAAACCCCAAATTCTTTGCTGTAGGCATGGTGTGATGCTAGTTAGGCGATAGGTCCATGAAAGGCCACCTGAGACGCCCAAATTGCCCCGGAATGAAGGTAGTGTGCCTTTCCATAGGTGTTACGGATACGAGCTTGGTATTTTGGTCATAACAAGGGCTGCGCTGGTCTGATCGGGCCATTTGAGAGCTCGTTCGAAAGCTAACTTCAAGGCCTACCACTTTAGTGATAACGTCTCCTCAGAAATCCTCCTCGAAAATGTCCAAAAAAATCATTTTCCCACCAACTTGGATTCTCGACTTTTTGCAAAGAGGGTATTCCACAAAAAATCTCAAAATCTCATAAAATTCAAAACCCCAAATTCTTTGCTGTAGGCATGGTGTGATGCTAGTTAGGCGATAGGTCCATGAAAGGCCACCTGAGACGCCCAAATTGTCCCGGAATGAAGGTAGTGTGCCTTTCCATAGGTGTTACGCATACGAGCTTGGTATTTTGATCATAACAAGGGCTGCGTTGGTCTGATCGGGCCATTTGAGAGCTCGTTCGAAAGCTAACTTCAAGGCCTACCACTTTAGTGAGAACGTCTCTTCAGAAATCCTCCTCGAAAATGTCCAAAAAAATCATTTTTCAACGAACTTGGATTCTGGACTTTTTGCAAAGGTGGTAGTCCACAAAAAATTCTTGGATTCTCAGAAATTTCAAAACCCCAAATTCTTTGCCGTAGGCATGGTGTGATGCTAGTTAGGAGATACGTACATGAAAGGCCCACCTTAGACGCCTAAATGGCCCCGAAATGAAGGTAGTGTGCCTTTCCATAGGTGTTACGGATACGAGCTTGGTATTTTGGTCATAACAAGGGTTGCGTTGGTCTGATCGGGCCATTTGAGAGCTCGTTCGAAAGCTAACTTAAGGCCTACCACTTTAATGCGGACGTCTCTTGAGATATCCTCCTCGAAGAAGTCCAAAAAAATCATTTTCCCACCAACTTGGATTCTCGACTTTTTGCAAAGGGGGTAGTCCACAAAAAATCTCAAAATCTCAGAAAATTCAAATCCCCAAATTCTTTGCCGTAGGCATGGTGTGATTCTAGTTAGGAGATAGGTACATGAAAGGCCCACCTGAGACGCCCAAATGGCCCCGGAATGAAGGTAGTGTTCCTTTCCATAGGTGTTACGGATACGAGCTTGGTATTTTGGTCATAACAAGGGCTGCGTTGGTTAGATCGGGCCATTTGAGAGCTCGTTCGAAAGCTAACTTCAAGGCCTACCACTTTAGTGAGAGCGTCTCCTCAGAAATCCTCTTAAAAAAAGTCCAAAAAAATCATTTTTTAACAAACTTGGATTCTGGACTTTCTGCAAAGGGGGTAGTCCACGAACAATTCTTGGATTCTCAGAAATTTCAAAACCCAAAATTCTTTGCCGTAGGCATGGTGAGATGCTAGTTAGGCGATAGGTCCATGAAAGGCCCACCTGAGATGCCCAAATGGCCCCGGAATGAAGGTAGTGTACCTTTCTATAGGTGTTATAGACACGAGCTTGGTATTTTGGTCATAACAAGAGCTGGGTTGGTCTGATCGGACCTTCCAAGAGCTCGTTGGAAACCTAACTTCAAGGCCTACGATTTTACTGAGGACGTCTCATGAGAAATCCTCCTCGAAGATGTCCAAAAAAATCATTTTTCCACGATCTTGGATTCTTGACTTTATCCAAAGGGGGTAGTCCACAAAAAATCTCAAAATCTCAGAAAATTTAAAACCCCAAATTCTTTGCCCTCGGCATGGTGTGATGCTAGTTAGGCGATAGGTCCATGAAAGGCCCACCTGAGATGCTTAAATGGCCCCAGAATGAAGGGAGTGTGCCTTTCGATAGGTATTACGGACAAGAGCTTGGTATTTTGGTCATAAAAAGGGATGCGTTGGTCTGATCGGTTCATTTGAGAGCTCGTTAGAAAGCTAACTTCAAGGCCTACCACTTTACTTTGGACGTCTCCTGAGAAATCCTCCTCGAAGATGTCCAAAAAAATCATTTTTCCACGAACTTGGATTCTCGACTTTTTCCAAAGGGGGTAGTCCACAAAAAATTTCAAAATCTCAGAAAATTCAAAACCCCAAATTCTTTTCTCTAGGCATGGTGTGATTCTCGTTAGGCGATAGGTCCATGAAAGGCCCACCTCAAATGCCCAAATGGCCCCGGAATTAAGGTAGTGTGCCTTTCTATAGGTGTTACGGACACGAGCTTGGTATTTTGGTCATAACAAGGGTTGCGGTGGTCTGATCCGGCCATTTGAGAGCTCGTTCGAAAGCTAACTTCAAGGCCTACCACTTTACTGGGTGACTCCAGAGAAATTCTCCTCGAAAATGTCCAAAAAAATCATTTTTCAACGAACTTGGATTCTCGACTTTTTCCAAAGGGGGTAGTCCCCAAAAAATTTCAAAATCTCAGAAAATTCAAAACCCCAAATTCTTTGCCGTAGGCATGGTGTGATGCTAGTTAGGAGATAGGTACATGAAAGGCCCACCTGAGACGCCCAAATGGCCCTGGAATGGAGATAGTGTGCCTTTCTATAGGTGTTACGGACACGAGCTTGGTATTTTCGTCATAACAAGGGTTGCGTTGGTCTGATCGGGCCATTTCAGAGCTCGTTTGAAAGCAAACTTGAAGGCCAACCACTTTACTAAGGAAGTCTCCTGAGAAAACCTCCTCGAAGATGTCAAAAAAAATATTTTTCCACCAACTTGGATTCTCGACATTTTTCAAAGGGGGTAGTCCACAAAAAATCTCAAAATATCAGAGAATTTAAAGCCCCAAATTCTTTGCCCTAGGCATGGTGTGATGCTAGTTAGGCGATAGCTCCATGAAAGGCCCACCTGGGATGCACAAATGGCCCCGGAATAAAAATAGTGTGCCTTTCTATAGGTGTTACGGACACGAGCTTGGTATTTTGGTCATAACAAGAGCTGCGTTGGTCTGATCGGACCATTTGAGAGCTCGTTGGAAAGCTAACTTCAAGGCCTATGACTTTATAGCGGACTCCTTCTGCGAAATCCTCCTCAAAGATATCCAAAAAAATCATTTTTCCACCAGCTTGAATTCTCGACTTTTTCCAAGGGGATAGTCCACAAAAAAACTCAAAATCTCAGAAAATTGAAAACCCCAAATTCTTTTCCCTAGGAATGGTATGATGCTAGTTAGACTACAGGTCCATGAAAGGCCAACCTGAGAATCCCATTTGAGAGCTCGTTTGAAAGATAGCTTAAAGGCCTACCACTTTATTGAGGACGTCTCCTGAGAAATCCTCCTCGAAAATGTCCAAAAAAATCATTTTTCAACGAACTTGGATTCTCGACTTTTTCCAAAAGGGGTAGTCCACAAAACATTTCAAAATATCAGAAAATTCAAAACCCCAAATTCTTTGCCGTAGGCATGGTGTGATGCTAGTTAGGCGAAAGGTTCATGAAAGGCCTACATGAGACACCCAAATTGCCCCAGAATGAAGGTAGTGTGCCTTTCTTTAGGTGTTACGGACACGAGCTTGGAATTTTGGTTATCACAAGGGCTGCGTTGGTCTGATCGAGCCATTTGAGAGCTCGTTCGAAAGCTAACTTCAAGGCCTACCACTTTACTACTGACGTCTCTTGAGAAATCCTCATCGAAAATGTCCAAAAAAATCATTTTTCAACGAACTTGGATTCTCGACTTTTTCCAAAGGGGGTAGTCCACAAAAAATCTCAAAATCTCAGAAAATTCAAAACCCCAAATTCTTTGCCGTAGGCATGGTGTGATGCTAGTTAGGCGATAGGTCCATGAAAGGCCCAACTGAGATGCCCAAATGGCCCCGGAATGAAGGTAGTGTGCCTTTCTATAGGTGTCACGAACACGAGCTTGGTATTTTGGTCATGACAAGTGCTGCGTTAGTCTGATCTGGCCATTTGAGAGCTCGTTCAAAAGCTAACTTCAAGGCCTACCACTTTACAACTGACGTCTCCTGAGAAATCCTCCTCGAAAATGTCCAAAAAAATCATTTTTAACCGAACTTGGATTCTCGACTATTTCCAAATGGGGTAGTCCACAGAAAATCTCAAAATCTCAGAAAATTCAAAACTCCAAATTCTTTCCCGTAGGCATGGTGTGATGCTAGTTAGGCGATAGGTCCATGAAAGGCCCACCTCAGACGCCCAAATGGCCCCGGAATGAAGGTAGTGTGCCTTTCTATAGGTGTTACGGACACGAGCTTTGTATTTTGGTCAAAACAAGGGTTGCGTTGGTCTGATCGGGCCATTTGAGAGCTCGTTCGAAAGCTAACTTCATGGCCCACCACTTTACTACTGATGTCTCCTGAGATATCGTCCTCGAAAATGTCCAAAAAAAATCATTTTTCGACGAACTTGGATTCTCGACTTTTTCCAAAGGGTGTAGTCCAAAACAAATCTCAAAATCTCTGAAAATTAAAAACCCCAAATTCTTTTCCGTAGGCATGGTGTGATGCTAGTTAGGCGATAGGTCCATGAAAGGCCCACCTGAGACACCCAAATGGCTCCGGAATGAAGGTAGTGTGCCTTTCTATAGGTGTTACTGACACGAGCTTGATATTTTGGTCATGAAAAGGGTTGCGTTGGTCTGATCGGGCCATTTGAGAGCTCGTTCGAAAGCTAACTTCAAGCCCTATCACTTTACTATGGACGTCTCTTGAGAAGTCCTCCTCGAAAATGTCTAAAAAATCATTTTTCAACGGACTTGGATTCTCGACTTTTTCCAAAGGGGGGGTAGTCCACAAAAAATCTCAAAATCTCAGAAAATTCGAAACCCCAAATTCTTTGCTGTAGGCATGATGTGATGCTAGTTAGGCGATAGGTCCATGAAAGGCCCACCTGAGACGCCCAAATAGCCCCGGAATGAAGGTAGTGTGCCTTTCTATAGGTGTTACGGACACGAGCTTGGTATTTTGGTCATAACAAGGGCTGCGTTGGTCTGATCAGGCCATTTCAGAGCTCGTTCGAAAGCTAACTTCAAGGCCTACCACTTTACTAAGGACGTCTCTTGAGAAATCGTCCTCGAAAATGTCTAAAAAATCATTTTTCAACGAACTTGGATTCTTGACTTTTTCCAAAGGGGGTAGTCCACAAAAAATCTCAAACTCTCAGAAAATTCAAAACCCCAAATTTTTTGCCATAGGCTTGGTGTGATGCTAGTTAGACGATAGGTCCATGAAAGGCCCATCTGAGACGCCCACATGGCCCCGGAATGAAGGTAGTGTGCCTTTCTATAGGTGTTACGGACACGAGCTTGATATTTTGGTCATAACAAAAGCCGTGTTGGTCTGATCGGGCCATTTCAGAGCTCATTTAAAAGCTAACATCAAGGCCTAAATTTTTATCCGTAGGCATGGTGTGATGCTAGTTAGTCGATAGGTTCATGAAAGGCCCACTTGAGACGCCCAAATTGCCCCGGAATGAAGGTAGGGTGCCTTTCTATAGGCGTTACAGACACGAGCTTGGTATTTTGGTCATGACAAGGGCTTCGTTGGTCTGATCTTGCCATTTGAGAGCTCGTTCGAAAGTTAACTTCAAGGCCTACCTCTTTACTGAGGATGTCTCCTGAGAAATGCTCCTCGAAAATGTTAAAAAAAAAAAATTTTCAAAGAACTTGGATTCTCGACTTTTTCCAAATAGGGTAGTCCCCAAAAAATCTCAAAATCTCAAAAAATTAAAAACCCTAAATTCTTTGCTGTAGGCATGGTGTGTTGCTAGTTAGGCGATAGGTCCATGAAAGGCCCACCTGAGACGCCCAAATGGGCCCGGAATGAAGGTAGTGTGCCTTTCTATAGGTGTTACGGACGCGAGCTTGGTATTTTGGTCATGACAAGGGCTGCGTTGGTCTGATCGGGCCATTTGAGAGCTCCTTCGAAAGCTAACTTCAAGGCCTACCACTTTACTACTGACGTCTCTTGAGAAATCCTCCTCGAAAATGTCCAAAAAAATCATTTTTCAACGAACTTGGATTCTCGACTTTTTCCAAAGGGGGTAGTCCACAGAAAATCTCAAAGTCTCAGAAAATTCAAAACCCCAAATTCTTTCCCGTAGGCATAGTGTGATGCTAGTTAGGCCATAGGTCCATGAAAGACCCACCTCAGACGCCCAAATGGCATAGGAATGAAGGTAGTGTGCCTTTCTATAGGTGTTACGGACACGAGCTTGGTATTTTGGTCATGACAAGGGCTGCGTTAGTCTGATCTGGCCATTTGAGAGCTCGTTCAAAAGCTAACTTCAAGGCCTACCACTTTACAACTGACGTCTCCTGAGAAATCCTCCTCGAAAATGTCCAAAAAAATCATTTTTAACCGAACTTGGATTCTCGACTATTTCCAAATGGGGTAGTGCACAGAAAATCTCAAAATCTCAGAAAATTCAAAACTCCAAATTCTTTCCCGTAGGCATGGTGTGATGCTAGTTAGGCGATAGGTCCATGAAAGGCCCACCTAAGACGCCCAAATGGCCCCGGAATGAAGGTAGTGTGCCTTTCTATAGGTGTTACGGACACGAGCTTGATATTTTGGTCATGAAAAGGGCTGCGTTGGTCTGATCGGGCCATTTGAGAGCTCGTTCAAAAGCTAACTTCAAGCCCTACCACTTTACTATGGACGTCTCTTGAGAAGTTCTCCTCGAAAATGACTAAAAAATCATTTTTTAACGAACTTGGATTCTCGACTTTTTCCAAAGGGGGGTAGTCCACAAAAAATCTCAAAATCTCAAAAAATTCGAAACCCCAAATTCTTTGCTGTAGGCATGATGTGATGCTAGTTAGGCGATAGGTCCATGAAAGGCCCACCTGAGACGCCGAAATGGCCCCGGAATGAAGGTAGTGTGCCTTTCTATAGGTGTTACGGACACGAGCTTGGTATTTTGGTCATAACAAGGGCTGCGTTGGTCTGATCAGGCCATTTGAGAGCTCGTTCGAAAGCTAACTTCAAGGCCTACCACTTTACTAAGGACGTCTCTTGAGAAATTGTCCTCGAAAATGTCTAAAAAATCATTTTTCAACGAACTTGGTTTCTTGCCTTTTTCCAAAGGGGGTAGTCCACAAAAAATCTCAAACTCTCAGAAAATTCAAAACCCCAAATTTTTTGCCATAGGCATGGTGTGATGCTAGTTAGACGATAGGTCCATGAATGGCCCATCTGAGACGCCCACATGGCCCCGGAATGAAGGTAGTGTGCCTTTCTATAGGTGTTACGGACACGAACTTGATATTTTGGTCATAACAAAAGTTGTGTTGGTCTGATCGGGCCATTTCAGAGCTCATTCAAAAGCTAACTTCAAGGCCTAAATTTTTTGCCGTAGGCATGGTGTGATGCTAGTTAGGCGATAGGTTCATGAAAGGCCCACCTGAGACGCCTAAATTGCCTCGGAATGAAGGTAGTGTGCCTTTCTATAGGTGTTACAGACACGAGCTTGGTATTTTGGTCATGACAAGGGCTTCGTTGGTCTGATCTTGCCATTGGAGAGCACGTTCGAAAGTTAACTTCAAGGCCTACCTCTTTACTGAGGACGTCTCCTGAGAAATCCTCCTCGAAAATGTCCAAAAAAATAATTTTTCAACGAACTTGGATTCTCGACTTTTTCCAAATAGGGTAGTCCACAAAAAATCTCAAAATCTTAGAAAATTCAAAACCCCAAATTATTTGCTGTAGGCATGGTGTGATGCTAGTTAGGCGATAGGTCCATGAAAGGCCCACCTGAGACGCCCAAATGGGCCCGAAATGAAGGTAGTGTGCCTTTCTATAGGTGTTACGGACGTGAGCTTGGTATTTTGGTCATGACAAGGGCTGCGTTGGTCTGATCGGGCCATTTGAGAGCTCGTTCGAAAGCTAACTTCAAGACCTACCACTTTACTACTGACGTCTCTTGACAAATCCTCCTCGAAAATGTCCAAAAAAATCATTTTTCAACGAACTTGGATTCTCGACTTTTTCCAAAGGGGGTAGTCCACAGAAAATCTCAAAGTATCAGAAAATTCAAAACCCCAAATTCTTTCCCGTAGGCATGGTGTGATGCTAGTTAGGCGATAGGTCCATGAAAGACCCACCTCAGACGCCCAAATGGCCCCGGAATGAAGGTAGTGTGCCTTTCTATAGGTGTTACGGACAGGAGCTTGGTATTTTGGTCATGACAAGGGCTGCGTTGGTCTGATCGGGCCATTTGAGAGCTTGATTGAAAGCTCACTTCAAGGCCTACCACTTTACTACTGACGTCTCCCGAGAAATCCTCCTCGAAAATCTCCAAAAAAATCATTTTTCAACGAACTTGGATTCTCGACTTTTTCCAAATGGGGTAGTCCACAGAAAATCTCAAAGTCTCAGAAAATTCAAAACCCTAAATTCTTTCCCGTAGGCATGGTTTGATGCTATATAGGCGATAGGTCCATGAAAGATCCACCTCAAACGCCCAAATGGCCCCGGAATGAAGGTAGTGTGCCTTTCTATAGGTGTTACGGACACGAGCTTGGTATTTTGGTCATGACAAGGGCTGCGTTGGTCTGATCGGGCCATTTAAGAGCTCGTTTGAAAGCTGACTTCAAGCCCTACCACTTTACTGTGGACGTCGCTTGAGAAATCCTCCTCGAAAATGTCTAAAAAATCATTTTTCAACGAACTTGGATTCTCGACTTTTTCCAAAGGGGGTTGTCCACAAAAAATCTCAAACTGTCAGAAATTTCAAAACCCCAAATTTTTTGCCGTAGGCATGGTGTGACGCTAGTTAGGCGATAGGTCCATGAAAGGCCTACCTGAGACGCCCAAATGGCCCCGGAATGAAGGTAGTGTGCCTTTCTATAGGTGTTAAGGACACGAGCTTGGTATTTTGGTCATAACAAGGGCTTCGTTGGTCTGATCGGGCCATTTGAGAGCTCGTTCGAAAGCTAACTTCAAGGCCTACCACTTTACTATTGACGTCTCTTGAGAAATCCTCCTTGAAAATGTCCAAAAAAATAATTTTTCAACGAACTTGGATTCTCGACTTTTTCCAAAGGGGGTAGTCCCCAAAAAATCTCAAAATCTCAGAAAATTCAAAACCCCAAATTCTTTGCCGTAGGCATGGTGTGATGCTAGTTAGGCGATAGGTCCATGAAAGGCCCAACTGAGATGCCCAAATGGCCCCGGAATGAAGGTAGTGTGCCTTTATATAGGTGTTACGAACACGAGCTTGGTATTTTTGTCATGACAAGGGTTGCTTTAGTCTGATCTGGCCATTTGAGAGCTCGTTCAAAAGCTAACTTCAAGGCCTACCACTTTACAACTGACGTCTCCGGAGAAATCCTCCTCGAAAATGTCCAAAAAAATCATTTTTAACCAAACTTGGATTCTCGACTATTTCCAAATGGGGTAGTCCACAGAAAATCTCAAAATCTCAGAAAATTCAAAACTCCAAATTCTTTCCTGTAGGCATGGTGTGATGCTAGTTAGGCGATAGTTCCATGAAAGGCCCACCTGAGACGCCCAAATGGGCCCGAAATGAAGGTAGTGTGCCTTTCTATAGGTGTTACGAACACGAGCTTTGTATTTTGGTCATGACTAGGGCTGCGTTAGTCTTATCTGGCCATTTGAGAGCTCGTTCGAAAGCTAACTTCAAGGCCTACCACTTTACAACTGACGTCTCCTTAGAAATCCTCCTCGAAAATGTCCAAAAAAATCATTTTTAATTGAACTTTGATTCTCGACTTTTTCCAAAGGGGGTAGTCCACGGAAAATCTCAAAATCTCAGAAAATTCAAAACCCCAAATTCTTTCCCGTAGGCATGGTGTGATGCTAGTTAGGAGATAGGTCCATGAAAGGCCCACCTCAGATGCCCAAATGGCCCCGGAATGAAGGTACTGTGCCTTTCTATAGGTGTTACGGACACGAGCTTGGTATTTTGGTCATAACAAGGGCTGCGTTGGTCTGATCGGGCCATTTGAGAGCTCGTTCGAAAGATAACTTCATGGCCCACCACTTTACTACGGATGTCTCCTGAGATATCGTCCTCGAAAATGTCCAAAAAAATCATTTTTCAACGAACTTGGATTCTCGACTTTTTCCAAAGGGTGTAGTCCAAAAAAAATCTCAAAATCTCAGAAAATTCAAAACCCCAAATTCTTTCCCGTAGGCATGGTGTGATGCTAGTTAGGCGATAGGACCATGAAAGGCCCACCTCAGACGCCCAAATGGCCCCGGAATGAAGGTTTTGTGCCTTTCTATAGGTGTTACGGACACGAGCTTGGTATTTTGGTCATAACAAGGGCTACGTTGGTCTGATCGGGCCATTTGAGAGCTCGTACGAAAGCTAACTTCATGGCCCACCACTTTACTACTGATGTCTCCTGAGATATCGTCCTCGAAAATGTCCAAAAAAATAATTTTTCAACGAACTTGGATTCTCGACTTTTTCCAAATAGGGTAGTCCACAAAAAATCTCAAAATCTCAAAAAATTCAAAACCCCAAATTCTTTGCCGTAGGCTTGGTGTGATGCTAGTTAGGCGATAGGTCCATGAAAGGCCCACCTGAGACGCCCAAATGGGCCCGAAATGAAGGTAGTGTGCCGTTTTATAGGTGTTACGGACGCGAGCTTGGTATTTTGGTCATGACAAGGGCTGTGTTGGTCTGATCAGGCCATTTGAGAGCTCGTTCGAAAGCTAACTTCAAGGCCTACCACTTTACCACTGACGTCTCTTGAGAAATCCTCCTCGAAAAATGTCAAAAAAATCATTTTTCAACGAACTTGGATTCTCAACTTTTTCCAACGGGGTAGTCCACAAAAAATCTCAAACTCTCAGAAAATTCAAAACCCCAAATTTTTTGCGTAGGCATGGTGTGATGCTAGTTAGGCTATAGGTCCATGAAAGGCCCACCTGAGACGCCCAAATGGCCTCGGAATGAAGGTAGTGTGAATTTCTATAGGTGTTACTGACATGAGCTTTGTATTTTGGTCATGACAAGGGCTGCGTTGGTCTGATCGGGCCATTTGAGAGCTCGTTCGAAAGCTAACTTCAAGGCATACCACTTTACTACTCATGTCTTCTGAGAAATCGTCCTCGAAAATGTCCAAAAAAATCATTTTTCAACAAACTTGGATTTTCGACTTTTTCCAAAGGGAGTAGTCCACAAAAAATCTCAAAAAACTCAGAAAATTCAAAACCCCAAATTCTTTGTCGTAGGCTTGGTGTGATGCTAGGTAGGCGATAGGTCCATGAAAGGCCTACCTGAGAAGCCAAAATGGTCCCGGAATGAATGTAGTGTGCCTTTCTATAGGTGTTACGGACACGAGCTTGGTATTTTGGTCATGACAAGGGCTGCGTTGGTCTGATCTGGCCATTTGAGAGCTCGTTCGAAAGCTAACTTTAAGGCCTACCACTTTACAACTGACGTCTCCTAAAAAATCCTCCTCGCAAATGTCCAAAAAAATCATTTTCAACGAACTTGGATTCTCGACTTTTTCCAAAGGTGGTAGTCCACAAAAAATCTCAAAATCTCAGAAAATTCAAAACCCCATATTTTTTGCCGTAGGCATGGTGTGATGCTAGTTAGGCAATAGGTCCATGAAAGGCCCATCTGAGATGCCCAAATGGCCCCGTAATGAAGGTAGTGTGCCTTTCTATAGGTGTTACAGACACGAGCTTGATATTTTGGTCATAACAAAAACTGTGTTGGTCTGATCGGGCTATTTCAGAGCTCATTCAAAAGCTAACTTAAAGGCCCAAATTTTTTGTCGTAGGCATGGTGTGATGCTAGTTAGGCGATAGGTTCATAAAAGGCCCACCTGAGACGCCCAAATTGCCCCAGAATGAAGGTAGTGTGCCTTTCTATAGGTGTTACAGACACGAGCTTGGTATTTTGGTCATGACAAGGGCTTCGTTGGTCTGATCTGGCCATTTGAGAGCTCGTTCGAAAGTTAACTTCAAGGACTACCACTTTACTAAGGACGTCTCCTGAGAAATCCTCCTCGAAAATGTCCAAAAAAATAATTTTTCAACGAATTTGGATTCTCGACTTTTTCCAAATGGGGTAGTCCACAAAAAATCTCAAAATCTCAGAAAATTCAAAACCCCAAATTCTTTGCCGTAGGCATGGTGTGATGCTAGTTAGGCGTTAGGTCCATGAAAGGCCCACCTCAGACGCCCAAATGACCCCGGAATGAAGGTAGTGTGCCTTTCTATCGGTGTTACGAACATGAGCTTGGTATTTTGGTCATGACAGGGGCTGCGTTGGTCTGATCGGGCCATTTGAGAGAACGTTTTAAAGCTAACTTCAAGGCCTACCACTTTACTACTGACGTCTTCTGAGAAATCGTCCTCGAAAATGTCCAAAAAAATCATTTTTCAACGAACTTGGATTCTCGACTTTTTTCAAAGGGGGTAGTCCACAAAAAATCTCAAATTCTCAGAAAATTCAAAACCGTAAATTCTTTGCCGTAGGCATGGTGTGATGCTAGTTAGGATATAGGTCCATGAAAGGCCCACCTGAGACGCCCTAATGGCCCCGGAATGAAGGTAGTGTGCCTTTCTATAGGTGTTACGGACGCGAGCTTGGTATTTTGGTCATGACAAGGGTTGTGTTGGTCTGATCGGGCCATTTGAGAGCTCGTTCGAAAGCTAACTTCAAGGCCTACCACTTTACTACTGACGTCTCTTGAGAAATCCTCCTCGAAAATGTCAAAAAAATCATTTTTCAATGAACTTGGATTCTCGACTTTTTCCAAAGGGGGTAGTCCACAAAAAATCACAAACTCTCAGAAAATTCAAAACCCCAAATTTTTTGCGTAGGCATGGTGTGATGCTAGTTAGGCGATAGGTCCATGAAAGGCCCACCTGAGACGCCCAAATGGCCCATGAATGAAGGTAGTGTGAATTTCTATAGGTGTTACAGACACGAGCTTTGTATTTTGGTCATGACAAGGGCTGCGTTGGTCTGATCGGGCCATTTGATAGCTCGTTCGAAAGCTAGCTTCAAGGCCTACCACTTTACTACTGATGTCTTCTGAGAAATCGTCCTCGAAAATGTCCAAAAAAATCATTTTTCAACGAACTTGGATTCTCGACTTTTTCCAAAGGGGCTAGTCCACAAAAAATCTCAAATTCTCAGAAAATTCAAAACCCTAAATTCTTTGTCGTAGGCATGGTGTGATGCTAGTTAGCGATAGGTCCATGAAAGGCCCACCTGAGACGCCCAAATGGCCCCGGAATGAAGGTACTGTTACTTTCTATAGGTGTTATGGACATGAGGTTGGTATTTTGGTCATGACAAGAGTTGCGTTGGTCTGATCGGGCCATTTGAGAGTTGTTCGAAAGCTAACTTCAAGGCCTATCACTTTATACTGACGTCTCCTGAGAAATCCTCTTCGAAAATGTCCAAAAAAATCATTTTTCACCGAACTTTGATTCTAGACTTTTTCCGAAGGTGGTAGTCTACAAAAAATCTCAAAATCTCAGAAAATTCAAAACCCCAAATTCTTGTCCGTAGGCATGGTGTGAAGCTAGCTAGGCGATAGGTCCATGAAAGGCCCACCTGAGACGCCCAAATGGCCCCGGAATGAAGGTAGTGTTCCTTTCTATAGGTTTTACAGACACAAGCTTGGTATTTTGGTCATGACAAGGGCTGTGTTGGTCTGATCGGGCCATTTGAGAGCTCGTTCGAAAGCTAACTTCAAGGCCTACCACTTTACAATGGACATCACCTGAGAAATCCTCCTAAAAAATGTCTAAAAAAAATCATTTTTCAACGAACTTGGATTCTCGACTTTTTCCAAAGAGGGTAGTCCACAAAAAATCTCAAAATCTCAGAAAATTCAAAACCCCAAATTTTTTGCCGTAGGCATGGTGTGATGTTAGTTAGGTGATAGGTCAATGAAAGGCCCACCCGAGACGCCCAAATGGCCCCGTAATGAAGGTAGTGTGCCTTTCTATAGGTGTCACGGACGCGAGCTTGCTATTTTTGTGATGACAAGGGCTGCGTTGGTCTGATCGTGCCATTTGAGAGCTCGTTCGAAAGCTAACTTCAAGGCCTACCACTTTACTACTGACATCTTATGAGAAATCGTCCTCGAAAATGTCCAAAAAAATCATTTTTCAACGAACTTGGATTCTCGACTATTTCCAAAGGGGGTAGTCTACAAAAAATCTCAAAATCTCACAAAATTCAAAACCCCAAATTCTTGTCCGTAGGCATGGTGTGATGCTAGTGTTCGCTGAAGGGGCGGGGAGTGTATGTAATAGGAGAATATAATAAAGCACAACTAGACTATCTCCCTGTCCCTAACAAATAATACAAGAATCCCCTCCCTTGTAGTAGTAGGGTAATTCAGGATCGAATCCACGAGGAGGTATGTCAGCGCTTCCTTTGTTGTACTCACGATCAAGGCTTTCGACCTCAGTAGACACTTGATATCGAGTATACAGGTCGATATCGACCTCAGTTCTGGTCAATTTCCTAGCGCAGTTCCTGCAGAAGATAAAACAGCAAGTCGACGTCGAGCAGAGACCTCGATATCGATGTTAGACCTCGATATCGACCCTTATGGTCGATTTCGATGCTTGTCACAGAAACTGTTTTTGTAACCAATTTGTCGGAAAAGGATCCGAAGAAAATAGAATGGAGAAGGAAGATGAACAGAAACAAAACTAAGACTTTTATGACGAATTTAATTAATTAAAAGGCTTCCAAAGACGGGGTTTCATGCCACAACGATAACAATGCAAGTTTCATGCTAAAGATATGAACTTTAATGTCTTTCCGTCAAATAACTTTCGTTATCAACACTTAGGTGATTAGAGGCTCTCGCATAATTCCTAAGAGTTACTATCCAATTCATGAGCAATTCAAGTTCGCAATATGAGTGGCTTTCGCTTCAATAATACAAAGAATGAATCTCCCTAACTTTCGCAAAGGATAATGCATGGGGTAGAAGACGGAATCGCATAAAAGTCATACCTTTGATGCACTTACCTCACATTGCTATCGTCGGGCTCACCCCGATCCTAGAAGTGGGTTGACTACTCGCTCCTCATCATGCACATCATTATCATTGTTATTGAAAGAAAGCTACTTTGAATTAAAACTCCGAAAGAAAGTACAACCGAACAAGCCACTCCACTCTCGCTTTACAACTCCACTCGGCCTCCTCTCTCTCTCTATTCTCTATTGCAACTGAAATTCTCTGCGAAAATTGGATACGAAATTGAATACCTAAACTCAGCCCTATTGGCCTCTATTTATAGATGTCGATAAGGACTCGAAACCTTATCTTTATTCTCTAAGATAAATTAAAACAAAGTAAAAGCTAAAACTCAATGGTGAAATCAGCCTCCTCATGATAGATCTGGTGTTGATGATAGGAAATCTCGACCTTTGGATAGATATTGCAAGCATTGGATATAATTCTATCAAAATCAGAGTCAAATTCCTCTGCTGGCATGGTCGATATCGACCCCTCCAAAATCTTATCTCGAGCTTCTCCTTCTCCTACTTGAATTGGCACTCGACTTCTATCAATTTGGTCGATCTGGTAGCATCAATATCGACCCCCAGATGTCGATATCGACCTCTTCTGTGTCGATATGCTATGTTTCCTTTTCTGCTCGATTCCTATGTCTCTGATGTACTCGATATCGAGGTCTTCAGTCGATTTCGACCTCTTCAGAAGACTTCGAGTTCTTTTTCCGCTCTTCCGAATTCATCCATTTTCATCCTGTTTTCTGTGAAATCACATGGAAACTCGTGCAAACCCATATATTTGACATTTTAAGCATAAACTACACTATTCCCATGTTTTCCCATTAATGTGCATGCAAAAGACAATAAAATGGATTCATATGTGCATAGAAAATATGGCAATTTGCGCGCACATCAAACACCCCATACTTTAACTTGCTTGTCCCCAAGCAATACTTTTAATGGTCATTCAGGGGAAGAAAGTAAACCCTCAACATCATAGATTCATTTTTCATATGTCCCTACAATCAATTGCCATCCTCGAGAAGGTACTTATGTCAACCAAGTCCATGCCTGTGCATAAAAGCAATTTCATACTCATAAAGGAGGTAATATGCAAAAAACAATTTTAGCGACATTGCATTAATAATCAAGAGGACTTTTTTCAAGCTTGTGAGAAGTGGATTGGTAAAATGCTAAAGGTGGGCTAATATTTGGCCATGTGGTGTTAAATCCGGGGAAACATACTTTCTTTCCAAAATATTCCACATAATGTCTCACCTTTCACTCATCGTTCAATGCTTTTTTCAATATAATGCTTTTACCTCTCTAACGTTAGCACTGCCTTCTCGCGAGTCGCAAACATGGGTGTCATGAATGGCCCCGGATACTTAGTACTTCGGACTCCTCACCTTTGTGTCCCATCTCGCCAAACTATTATCTCAGCGAGCAGGGTCGACCCACCTTTATCTCCTGAGATGATCGGATTTTTTCTCGCTCATTTAATTTTCCATATTGTATCATTCCTGCCAACAACTTTATAAATGCACAACTCCATATAACTCCAAAGATGACATCCATTCAAAAAACTTTGTCCCCGGATAGGGTATAAGGTAAAAAATGGGCAATATGTGTATATGTGGAGCAATAATGATCATGATAAGTCTCATATATGGCTTTGTGAATATGCATAGGTAAGGCTAGGATATGAACTTTGGTTGTATGGAATTTTTATAAAAAGTCCTCTATCATCTTATCATGCACATGTCAAAAGCAACTTCAAATTTTCATCTCCTTTATGGTTTTCTCTAAAAAATTGCACTTCATTGTGACTTCCCTTAACTAGGCAATCTCATGTTATATCTCTAATGAATCTAATTTTGCATCATAGAGCTCTTTTTTATACTTCCATGACTCTTTCTTTTCCAAAATTTTTGATGGGGGTCATTTTTCTCATTTTTTTTTATGCATTAAAATAAATATGCAACTCTAAACTAAGTATGAATATGCAAGTAAGCCTTTCCCCCACCCCATACTTAAAATTTACATTGTCCTCACTGTATTAGAACTAGGGTTAAGAAGAAAACTTACTAAACCGTCACAAATTTCAGGAGTCGAAGAAGACAATAAGGAAGGTCGATATCGACCCTTTACATCGATATCGATGTCTCTCTTGATTTCTGCTCAGGCTTCAGGGTGATTCGGCCTCGATCACAAACCCTATCCATGTTGACCTTAAGGTCGATTTCGATGTCTGACATCGATTTCGATGCCTTTTTTGTGTGCTTTTCTCTCTCCTTCAATTTGAAAACTAAACACAAAATATGCAAAACAATAAAGTGTCTAAAACCAAAACAAAAGCTGTCCAAAACCAAAACTAAGTCTTTGTTACAAGCTCTAGATTTTTAAGTCGCTAGGCCGACTTCTTCCTTTGCGCTTCTCAAGGTGGCATCTGCAGAGCCCATGTGGCTTGGGCCTCAAATATCACTCCTTTCTTGTCCCGCAGCTGCATTCCGCCGGGATTGATTTGATTCACCGTGAATGGACCTAAGTTCTTATCCTTGAATCTTGTAGGGAACCAATGGTCCTTAGACTTGGCAACATAGACCTTGTCTCCTATCTCATATTGGCTTGAATCATCATCGGATACCCTACATAAGCGCACATGCCAAGGCACACCTCTTCCAAATAATGATAAGTCCTTAATTGTAATTGAACAAGAGGAATCCGTACCTTGACTTACCTTCTTCTCAGTCTGTGGCTTAGGTCGATGTCGATGTTCGGAGGTCGATATCGACCCCTGTTGTACACCTGGAGGATCAGTCGATTTGGGGAGTTTTGACTCGATATGATCAGGTCGATTTCGACCCTCAGAGGTCGATATCGAGGTCTCCTTGCCTCCCTTCTCAGCACTGATGGTGGTCGATTTCGATAGGGCATGGTCGATATCGACCCTTGACCCCGATTTCGATGCTTCCTCTTTTCCTCCGTCGACCCCATACTTATGACCTGTCACAGAATCTTGAACATTAGTGGTCGATATCGACTTACCTGGGTCGATTTCGATGTTCTGTTGAGCTCCTTCGTTCAAGATTGCTTCAACTTCCTCTACTTGGGCTTCATTGATGGCTTTTATCTCCATTGGCCCTTGACTTTGCATCGTCTTGTTGAAGGAATACTCTATTACTTCATCACTAATTGTGAGTGAGAGCAATCCTTTCTTCACGCTAATGTTGGCATCGACGGTTGCTAGGAATGGCCTACCTAAAATAATTGGACAAGCAGGGTCCTCCGCTATGTCAACAACTAGGAAATCAGCAGAGACAAAGAATTTACCTACTTGTACTGGCACATCCGTCACTATCCCAGTTGGAATCACTACCGTATTGTTAGCCATGTACAATCTTGCATCCATGGGCTCCAGAGGACCTATCTTTACCTTGTGCGAAATGGTTAGTGGCATCATGCTAACGCTAGCGCCCAAGTCAACTAAAGCATTAAATTTGAATTGACCTAGACCTATAGCGATAGAAAACTTACCTGGGTCCGCCCGCTTTTGTGGTAGCTCCAACCTGTTGCATTCCTCTACGATCTCAGAGAGCGATCGCTTCTTACCCAAGATGTCCTTAAGGAACCTTACATAAGATGGCATCTCGTGAAGTGCCTCTGTGAATGGTATAGAGACATTAAGCCCTTGGAGCATCTTCACGAACCGTTGGAACTTCTTTTCCGCTGGGTCCTTAGTCACCTTTCTAGTTGGGAATGGCAACACCTTCTTCCTTCCTGCGGCTGCAGTGAGGTCGATATCGGCATCAGTAGGGTCGATATCGACTGGAGGAGTCGATTTCTGTGGTGACACAGAATTAGGGTCGACATCGACAGGAGGGTCGACATCGATGTCACCTTGGTCGATATCGACAGGGGGGGTCGATATCGACGTCTGTTCTGGCTCCTTCTCCTCCGCTTTTTTCTCGGGCGTTTGTAATTGACGCCCACTCCTTAGGTTTACTGCCGCAATATGACCTGTGGTTTTGCCCTTTTGGTTGGGCACAGTGGATCCAGGGAGTGATCCGGACGCTTTGGGCATTGCTTCCGCCAATTGACTCATTTGAGTCTCCATGTTGCGCTTCCAAACGTCGATCTCCCCAAGTCTAGAATTGATGCCCTGCAGCTAAGTATGGACGGAGTTATTGGCTTGTTTGAACTCAGCGTGGTTCCTCCGCATCTCATCAAGGATGATTTGCAGGTCATCTTTCTTAGTCTCCCGCTCAGGGTGCCCTGGTGCCCTATATGTTGGGGGATCTCTTTGATAGAACCTTTGATCACCCCAATTTTGTTGATTGCCCCCTCCATAGGGGCCTCTCGTCCATTTGACCTCCTCATGTTGTTTCGCCATGGATACTTGCTCAGTATGTGGACAGGCACTGGTGTTATGCCTTATTGAACCACACTCCTGACAAGGTTGATTGTGGCTCAGGAACCTTACTTGCTTTTGAAGGCGGCGTGTTTGATCGCTATGGAATTGTTGCCATACATCAGGATCTATCTCCCTTGGAGGCTCATATAGTGGCATAGATGGGGCAGGCCTTGTATTATAGGCCGCAGCGGCCCCATAGGTGTTGTCAAAGTTCACAAGCCTCTCAATGGTCTCCCATGCCTCCGTTGGTGTAAGCTCAATGTACCGATATGAGGTATATGAATTGATCCTCTCCTTATTCAGCGCATCAAGGGCGTTATAAAAGATCTCTTGGATGACATATGGAAGTTGCCCATGCGTCGGGCATGATCTCAGCAAGTCCTTAAAGCGCTCCCACGCCTGTGCTAGGGTTTCACCTGGCTTTTGTTTGAAAGTCGTGATCCTTTGTCGTAGCATCGCCGTTTTAGAAGGTGGGAAGAATTTGTTCAAGAATGCATCTTTCACCTCCGCCCATGTCCTTAGCGATCGTGGAGCCAAACTTTCAAGCCATTGTAATGCCTTTCCTGCCAAAGACCATCGAAAAGATTTTAGTCGCACATACTCTAAGTTTACTCCATCAGCAACTGTTTCACATAAGTCCATAAAAGTAGAGATGTGTTGCAGGGGGCATTCATTATGTCTTCCTTCAAAAGTATTTCTTTTAATCTCAGATAGGAAGTTAATTTTCAATTCATAATTGGAGTGAGGAATTATAATGGCAGATTCAGGAACATGAAGCGGCGGATGCATGTATTGCATCGCCGTCCGTGGATACTGATTTAGCCCCTCTTGGGCTTGTCTGCGCGCATCCTCCTCCCTATCAGCACGGGCTCACTCAGCAGCAGCAGCGGCCCTTTCAGCAGCGATTGTAGCATTGTGGTCCTCGATCTCCTTTCTCAATCGCTCTATGCGTCTCGTTGTCAGCCATGATGCGAATTGCTTTGTTGCGAAGATGGTAGAAACGTTCAGGCTCATCAATTGGTTCCAGGATAGGTCCGCGATCAGAACGTCGCATAAACCTACAGAATAAGCTTAGAAAAAGATCGTGATTAACTTAGGTGGCGATTGATTGCCTCCCCGGCAATGGCGCCAATTTGTTCGCTGAAGGGGCGGGGAGTGTATGTAATAGGAGAATAAAATAAAGCACAACTAGACTATCTCCCTGTCCCTAACAAATAATACAAGAATCCCCTCCCTTGTAGTAGTAGGGTAATTCAGGATCGAATCCACGAGGAGGTATGTCAGCGCTTCCTTTGTTGTACTCACGATCAAGGCTTTCGACCTTAGCAGACACTCGATATCGAGTATACAGGTCAATATCGACCTCAGTTCTGGTCGATTTCCTAGCGCAGTTCCTGCAGAAGACAAAACAGCAAGTCGACGTCGAGCAGAGACCTCGATATCGATGTTAGACCTCGATATCGACCCTTATGGTCGATTTCGATGCTTGTCACAGAAACTGTTTTTGTAACCAATTTGTTGGAAAAGGATCCGAAGAAAATAGAATGGAGAAGGAAGATAAACAAAAACAAAACAAAGACTTTTATGAAGAATTTAATTAATTAAAAGGCTTCCAAAGTCGGGGTTTCATGCCACAACGATAACAATGCAAGTTTCATGATAAAGATATGAACTTTAATGTCTTTCCGTCAAATAACTTTCGTTATCAACACTTAGGTGATTAGAGGCTCTCGCATAATTCCTAAGAGTTACTATCCAATTCATGAGCAATTCAAGTTCGTAATATGAGTGGCTTTCGCTTTAATAATGCAAAGAATGAATCTCCCTAACTTTCGCAAAGGATCATGCATGGGGTAGAAGACGGAATCGCATAAAAGTCATACCTTTGATGCACTTACCTCACATTGCTATCGTCGGGCTCACCCCGACCCTAGAAGTGGGTTGACTACTCGCTCCTCATCATGCACATCATTATCATTGTTATTGAAAGAAAGCTACTTTGAATTAAAACTCCGAAAGAAAGTACAACCGAACAAGCCACTCCACTCTCGCTTTACAACTCTACTCGGCCTCCTCTGTTTCTCTCTATTCTCTATTGCAACTGAAATTCTCTGCGAAAATTGGATACGAAATTGAATACCTAAACTCAGCCCTATTGGCCTCTATTTATAGATGTCGATAAGGACTCGAAACCTTATCTTTATTCTCTAAGATAAATTAAAACAAAGTAAAAGCGAAAATTCAATGGTGAAATCAGCCTCCTCATGATAGATCTGGTGTTGATGATAGGAAATCTCGACCTTTGGATAGATATTGCAAGCATTGGATATAATTCTATCAAAATCGGAGTCGAATTCCTCTACTGGCATGGTCGATATCGACCCTTGGACATCGATATCGACCCCTCCAAAATCTTATATCGAGCTTCTCCTTCTCCTACTCGAACTGGCACTCGACTTCTATCAATTTGGTCGATCTGGTAGCATCGATATCGACCCCCAGACGTCGATATCGACCTCTTCTGTGTCGATATGCTCTGTTTCCTTTTCCGCTCGATTCCTATGTCTCTGATGTACTCGATGTCGAGGTCTTCAGTCGATTTTGACCTCTTCAGAAGACTTCGAGTTCTTTTTCCGCTCTTCAGAATTCATCCATTTTCATTCTGTTTTCTGCGAAATCACATGGAAACTCTTGCAAACTCATATATTTGACATTTTAAGCATAAACTACACTATTCCCATGTTTTCCCATTAATGTGCATGCAAAAGACAAAAAAATGGATTCATATGCGCATAGAAAATATGGCAATTTGCGCGCACATCAGCTAGTTAGGCGATAGGTCCATGAAATGCCCACCTGAGACGCCCAAATGGCCCCGGAATGAAGGTAGTGTGCCTTTCTAAAGGTTTTATAGACACGAGCTTGGTATTTTGGTCATGACAAGGGCTGCGTTGGTCTGATCGGGCCATTTGAGAGCTCGTTCGAAAGCTAACTTCAAGGCCTACCACTTTACTATGGACGTCTCCTGAGAAATCCTCCTCGAAAATGTCTATAAAAATTATTTTTCAACGAACTTGGATTCTCGACTTTTTCCAAAGAGGGTAGTCCACAAAAAATGTCAAAATCTCAGAAAATTCAAAACCCCAAATTTTTTGCCGTAGGCATGGTGTGATGCTAGTTTGGCGATAGGTTCATGAAAGGCCCACCTGAGACGCCCAAATGGCCCCGGAGTGAAGGTAGTGTGCCTTTCTATAGGTGTTACGGACGCGAGCTTGGTATTTTGGTCATGACAAGGGCTGCGTTGGTCTGATCGGGCCATTTGAGAGCTCGTTCGAAAGCTAACTTCAAGGCCTACCACTTTACTACTGACGTCTTCTGAGAAATCATCCTCGAAAATGTCCAAAAAAAATCATTTTTCAACGAACTTGGATTCTCGACTTTTTCCAAAGGGGGGAGACCAAAAAAAAATCTCAAATTCTCAGAAAATTCAAAACCCCAAATTCATTGCCGTAGGAATGGTGTGATGCTAGTTAGGTGATAGGTCCATGAAAGGCCCACCTGAGACGCCAAAATGGCCCCGAAATGAAGGTAGTGTGCCTTTCTTTAGGTGTTACAAACACGAGCTTGGTATTTTGGTCATGACAAGGGCTGCGTTGGTCTGATCGGGCCATTTGAGAGCTCGTTCGAAAGCTAACTTCAAGGCCTACCACTTTACAACTGACGTCTCCTGAGAAATCCTCCTCGAAAATGTCCAAAAAAATCATTTTCAACGAACTTGGATTCTCAACTTTTTCCAAAGGTGGTATTCCACAACAAAATCTCAAAATCTCAGAAAATTCAAAATCCCAAATTTTTTGCCGTAGGCATGGTGTGATGCTAGTTAGGCGATAGGTCCATGAAAAGCCCACCTGAGACGCCCAAATGGCCCCGGAATGAAGGTAGTGTGCCTTTCCATAGATGTTATAGACACGAGCTTGGTATTTTGGTCATGACAAGGGCTGCGTTGGTCTGATCGGGCCATTTGAGAGCTCGTTCGAAAGCTAAATTCAAGGCCTACCACTTTACTACTGACGTCTCCTGAGAAATCGTCCTCGAAAATGTCCAAAAAAATCATTTTTCAACGAACTTGGATTCTCGACTTTTTCCAAAGGGGATAGTCCACAAAAAGTCTAAAAATCTCAGAAAATATAATACCCCAAATTCTTTGCCGTAGGCATGGTGTGATGCTAGTTAGGCGATAGGTCCATGAAAGACCCACCTGAGACGCCCAAATGGCCCCGGAATGAAGGCAGTGTGCTTTTCTATAGGTGTTACGGACGCGAGTTTGGTATTTTGGTCATGACAAGGGCTGCGTTGGTCTGATCGGGCCATTTGAGAGCTCGTTCGAAAGCTAACTTCAAGGCCTACCACTTTACTACTGACATCTTCCGAGAAATCGTCCTCGAAAATGTCCAAAAAAATCATTTTTCAACGAACTTGGATTCTCGACTATTTCCAAAGGGGGTAGTCTACAAAAAAATCTCAAAATCTCACCAAATTCAAAACCCCCAATTCTTGTCCGTAGGCATGGTTTGAAGCTAGTTAGGCGATAGGTCCATGAAAGACCCACCTGAGACGCCCAAATGGCCCCGGAATGAAGGCAGTGTGCCTTTCTATAGGTGTTACGGACGCGAGTTTGGTATTTTGGTCATGACAAGGGCTGCGTTGGTCTGATCGGGCCAGTTGAGAGCTCGTTCGAAAGCTAACTTCAAGGCCTACCACTTTACTACTGACATCTTCTGAGAAATCGTCCTCGAAAATGTCCAAAAAAATCATTTTTCAACGAACTTGGATTCTCGACTATTTCTAAAGGGGGTAGTATACAAAAAAATCTCAAAATCTCACCAAATTCAAAACCCCAAATTCTTGTCCGTAGGCATGGTTTGATGCTAGTTAGGCGATAGGTCCATGAAAGACCCACCTGAGACGCCCAAATGGCCCCGGAATGAAGGTAGTGTGCCTTTCTATAGGTTTTATAGACATGAGCTTGGTATTTTGGTCATGACAAGGGCTGCGTTTGTCTGATCGGGCCATTTGAGAGCTCGTTCGAAAGCTAACTTCAAGGCCTACCACTTTACAATGGACGTCTCCTGAGAAATCCTCCTCGAAAATGTCTAAAAAAATCATTTTTCAACGAACTTGGATTCTCGACTTTTTCCAAAGAGGGTAGTCCACAAAAAATCTCAAAATCTCATAAAATTCAAAACCCCAAATTTTTTGCCGTAGGCATGGTGTGATGCTAGTTAGGCGATAGGTCCATGAAAGGCCCACCTGAGACGCCCAAATGGCCCCGGAGTGAAGGTAGTGTGCCTTTCTATAGGTGTTAGTGTGTTACGGACGCAAGCTTGGTATTTTGGTCATGACAAGGGCTGCGTTGGTCTGATCGGGCCATTTGAGAGTTCGTTCGAAAGCTAACTTCAAGGCCTATCACTTTATACTGACGTCTCCTGAGAAATCCTCCTCGAAAATGTCCAAAAAAATCATTTTTCATCGAACTTGGATTCTCGACTTTTTCCGAATATGGTAGTCTACAAAAAATCTCAAAATCTCAAAAAATTCAAAACCCCAAATTCTTGTCCGTAGGCATGGTGTGATGCTAGCTAGGCGATAGGTCCATGAAAGGCCCACCTGAGACGCCCAAATGGCCCCGGAACGAAGGTAGTGTGCCTTTCTATAGGTGTTACGGACGCGAGTTTGGTATTTTGGTCATGACAAGGGCTGCGTTGGTCTGATCGGGCCATTTGAGAGCTCGTTCGAAAGCTAACTTCAAGGCCTACCACTTTACTACTGACATCTTCTGAGAAATCGTCCTCGAAAATGTCCAAAAAAATCATTTTTCAACGAACTTGGATTCTCGACTATTTCCAAAGGGGGTAGTCTACAAAAAAATCTCAAAATCTCACCAAATTCAAAACCCCCAATTCTTGTCCGTAGGCATGGTTTGAAGCTAGTTAGGCGATAGGTCCATGAAAGACCCACCTGAGACGCCCAAATGTCCCCGGAATGAAGGCAGTGTGCCTTTCTATAGGTGTTACGGACGCGAGTTTGGTATTTTGGTCATGCCAAGGGCTGCGTTGGTCTGATCGAGGCATTTGAGAGCTCGTTCGAAAGCTAACTTCAAGGCCTACCACTTTACTACTGACATCTTCTGAGAAATCGTCCTCGAAAATGTCCAAAAAAATCATTTTTCAACGAACTTGGATTCTCGACTATTTCCAAAGGGGGTAGTCTACAAAAAAATCTCAAAATCTCATAAAATTCAAAACCCCAAATTTTTTGCCGTAGGCATGGTTTGATGCTAGTTAGGCGATAGGTCCATGAAAGACCCACCTGAGACGCCCAAATGGCCCCGGAATGAAGGTAGTGTGCCTTTCTATAGGTGTTACGGACGCGAGTTTGGTATTTTGGTCATGACAAGGGCTGCGTTGGTCTGATCGGGCCATTTGAGAGCTCGTTCGAAAGCTAACTTCAAGGCCTACCACTTTACTACTGACATCTTCTGAGAAATCGTCCTCGAAAATGTCCAAAAAAATCATTTTTCAACGAACTTGGATTCTCGACTATTTCCAAAGGGGGTAGTCTACAAAAAAATCTCAAAATCTCACCAAATTCAAAACCCCCAATTCTTGTCCGTAGGCATGGTTTGAAGCTAGTTAGGCGATAGGTCCATGAAAGACCCACCTGAGACGCCCAAATGGCCCCGGAATGAAGGCAGTGTGCCTTTCTATAGGTGTTACGGACGCGAGTTTGGTATTTTGGTCATGACAAGGGCTGCGTTGGTCTGATCGGGCCAGTTGAGAGCTCGTTCGAAAGCTAACTTCAAGGCCTACCACTTTACTACTGACATCTTCTGAGAAATCGTCCTCGAAAATGTCCAAAAAAATCATTTTTCAACGAACTTGGATTCTCGACTATTTCCAAAGGGGGTAGTATACAAAAAAATCTCAAAATCTCACCAAATTCAAAACCCCAAATTCTTGTCCGTAGGCATGGTTTGATGCTAGTTAGGCGATAGGTCCATGAAAGACCCACCTGAGACGCCCAAATGGCCCCGGAATGAAGGTAGTGTGCCTTTCTATAGGTTTTATAGACATGAGCTTGGTATTTTGGTCATGACAATGGCTGCGTTTGTCTGATCGGGCCATTTGAGAGCTCGTTCGAAAGCTAACTTCAAGGCCTACCACTTTACAATGGACGTCTCCTGAGAAATCCTCCTCGAAAATGTCTAAAAAAATCATTTTTCAACGAACTTGGATTCTCGACTTTTTCCAAAGAGGGTAGTCCACAAAAAATCTCAAAATCTCATAAAATTCAAAACCCCAAATTTTTTGCCGTAGGCATGGTGTGATGCTAGTTAGGCGATAGGTCCATGAAAGGCCCACCTGAGACGCCCAAATGGCCCCGGAGTGAAGGTAGTGTGCCTTTCTATAGGTGTTAGTGTGTTACGGACGCAAGCTTGGTATTTTGGTCATGACAAGGGCTGCGTTGGTCTGATCGGGCCATTTGAGAGTTCGTTCGAAAGCTAACTTCAAGGCCTATCACTTTATACTGACGTCTCCTGAGAAATCCTCCTCGAAAATGTCCAAAAAAATCATTTTTCATCGAACTTGGATTCTCGACTTTTTCCGAATATGGTAGTCTACAAAAAATCTCAAAATCTCAAAAAATTCAAAACCCCAAATTCTTGTCCGTAGGCATGGTGTGATGCTAGCTAGGCGATAGGTCCATGAAAGGCCCACCTGAGACGCCCAAATGGCCCCGGAACGAAGGTAGTGTGCCTTTCTATAGGTGTTACGGACGCGAGTTTGGTATTTTGGTCATGACAAGGGCTGCGTTGGTCTGATCGGGCCATTTGAGAGCTCGTTCGAAAGCTAACTTCAAGGCCTACCACTTTACTACTGACATCTTCTGAGAAATCGTCCTCGAAAATGTCCAAAAAAATCATTTTTCAACGAACTTGGATTCTCGACTATTTCCAAAGGGGGTAGTCTACAAAAAAATCTCAAAATCTCACCAAATTCAAAACCCCCAATTCTTGTCCGTAGGCATGGTTTGAAGCTAGTTAGGCGATAGGTCCATGAAAGACCCACCTGAGACGCCCAAATGTCCCCGGAATGAAGGCAGTGTGCCTTTCTATAGGTGTTACGGACGCGAGTTTGGTATTTTGGTCATGCCAAGGGCTGCGTTGGTCTGATCGAGGCATTTGAGAGCTCGTTCGAAAGCTAACTTCAAGGCCTACCACTTTACTACTGACAACTTCTGAGAAATCGTCCTCGAAAATGTCCAAAAAAATCATTTTTCAACGAACTTGGATTCTCGACTATTTCCAAAGGGGGTAGTCTACAAAAAAATCTCAAAATCTCATAAAATTCAAAACCCCAAATTTTTTGCCGTAGGCATGGTTTGATGCTAGTTAGGCGATAGGTCCATGAAAGACCCACCTGAGACGCCCAAATGGCCCCGGAATGAAGGTAGTGTGCCTTTCTATAGGTGTTACGGACGCGAGTTTGGTATTTTGGTCATGACAAGGGCTGCGTTGGTCTGATCGGGCCATTTGAGAGCTCGTTCGAAAGCTAACTTCAAGGCCTACCACTTTACTACTGACATCTTCTGAGAAATCGTCCTCGAAAATGTCCAAAAAAATCATTTTTCAACGAACTTGGATTCTCGACTATTTCCAAAGGGGGTAGTCTACAAAAAAATCTCAAAATCTCACCAAATTCAAAACCCCCAATTCTTGTCCGTAGGCATGGTTTGAAGCTAGTTAGGCGATAGGTCCATGAAAGACCCACCTGAGACGCCCAAATGGCCCCGGAATGAAGGTAGTGTGCCTTTCTATAGGTTTTATAGACATGAGCTTGGTATTTTGGTCATGACAAGGGCTGCGTTTGTCTGATCGGGCCATTTGAGAGCTCGTTCGAAAGCTAACTTCAAGGCCTACCACTTTACAATGGACGTCTCCTGAGAAATCCTCCTCGAAAATGTCTAAAAAAATCATTTTTCAACGAACTTGGATTCTCGACTATTTCCAAAGGGGGGTAGTCTACAAAAAAATCTCAAAATCTCATAAAATTCAAAACCCCAAATTTTTTGCCGTAGGCATGGTTTGATGCTAGTTAGGCGATAGGTCCATGAAAGACCCACCTGAGACGCCCAAATGGCCCCGGAATGAAGGTAGTGTGCCTTTCTATAGGTGTTACGGACGCGAGTTTGGTATTTTGGTCATGACAAGGGCTGCGTTGGTCTGATCGGGCCATTTGAGAGCTCGTTCGAAAGCTAACTTCAAGGCCTACCACTTTACTACTGACATCTTCTGAGAAATCGTCCTCGAAAATGTCCAAAAAAATCATTTTTCAACGAACTTGGATTCTCGACTATTTCCAAAGGGGGTAGTCTACAAAAAAATCTCAAAATCTCACCAAATTCAAAACCCCAAATTCTTGTCCGTAGGCATGGTTTGATGCTAGTTAGGCGATAGGTCCATGAAAGACCCACCTGAGACGCCCAAATGGCCCCGGAATGAAGGTAGTGTGCCTTTCTATAGGTTTTATAGACATGAGCTTGGTATTTTGGTCATGACAAGGGCTGCGTTTGTCTGATCGGGCCATTTGAGAGCTCGTTCGAAAGCTAACTTCAAGGCCTACCACTTTACAATGGACGTCTCCTGAGAAATCCTCCTCGAAAATGTCTAAAAAAATCATTTTTCAACGAACTTGGATTCTCGACTTTTTCCAAAGAGGGTAGTCCACAAAAAATCTCAAAATCTCATAAAATTCAAAACCCCAAATATTTTGCCGTAGGCATGGTGTGATGCTAGTTAGGCGATAGGTCCATGAAAGGCCCACCTGAGACGCCCAAATGGCCCCGGAGTGAAGGTAGTGTGCCTTTCTATAGGTGTTAGTGTGTTACGGACGCAAGCTTGGTATTTTGGTCATGACAAGGGCTGCGTTGGTTTGATCGGTCCATTTGAGAGTTCGTTCGAAAGCTAACTTCAAGGCCTATCACTTTATACTGACGTCTCCTGAGAAATCCTCCTCAAAAATGTCCAAAAAAATAATTTTTCATCGAACTTGGATTCTCGACTTTTTCCGAATATGGTAGTCTACAAAAAATCTCAAAATCTCAAAAAATCCAAAACCCCAAATTCTTGTCCGTAGGCATGGTGTGATGCTAGCTAGGCGATAGGTCCATGAAAGGCCCACCTGAGACGCCCAAATGGCCCCGGAACGAAGGTAGTGTGCCTTTCTATAGGTTTTACAAACACGAGCTTGGTATTTTGGTCATGACAAGGGCTGCGTTGGTCTGATCGGGCCATTTGAGAGCTCGTTCGAAAGCTAACTTCAAGGCCTACAACTTTACTACTGACATCTTCTGAGAAATCGTCCTCGAAAATGTCCAAAAAAATCATTTTTCAACGAACTTGGATTCTCGACTATTTCCAAAGGGGGGTAGTCTACAAAAAAATCTCAAAATCTCATAAAATTCAAAACCCCAAATTTTTTGCCGTAGGCATGGTTTGATGCTAGTTAGGCGATAGGTCCATGAAAGACCCACCTGAGACGCCCAAATGTCCCCGGAATGAAGGCAGTGTGCCTTTCTATAGGTGTTACGGACGCGAGTTTGGTATGTTGGTCATGCCAAGGGCTGCGTTGGTCTGATCGGGGCATTTGAGAGCTCGTTCGAAAGCTAACTTCAAGGCCTACCACTTTACTACTGACATCTTCTGAGAAATCGTCCTCGAAAATGTCCAAAAAAATCATTTTTCAACGAACTTGGATTCTCGACTATTTCCAAAGGGGGTAGTCTACAAAAAAATCTCAAAATCTCATAAAATTCAAAACCCCAAATTTTTTGCCGTAGGCATGGTTTGATGCTAGTTAGGCGATAGGTCCATGAAAGACCCACCTGAGACGCCCAAATGGCCCCGGAATGAAGGTAGTGTGCCTTTCTATAGGTGTTATGGACGCGAGTTTTGTATTTTGGTCATGACAAGGGCTGCGTTGGTCTGATCGGGCCGTTTGAGAGCTCGTTCGAAAGCTAACTTCAAGGCCTACCACTTTACTACTGACATCTTCTGAGAAATCGTCCTCGAAAATGTCCAAAAAAATCATTTTTCAACGAACTTGGATTCTCGACTATTTCCAAAGGGGGTAGTCTACAAAAAAATCTCAAAATCTCACCAAATTCAAAACCCCCAATTCTTGTCCGTAGGCATGGTTTGATGCTAGTTAGGCGATAGGTCCATGAAAGACCCACCTGAGACGCCCAAATGGCCCCGGAATGAAGGTAGTGTGCCTTTCTATAGGTTTTATAGACATGAGCTTGGTATTTTGGTCATGACAAGGGCTGCGTTTGTCTGATCGGGCCATTTGAGAGCTCGTTCGAAAGCTAACTTCAAGGCCTACCACTTTACAATGGACGTCTCCTGAGAAATCCTCCTCGAAAATGTCTAAAAAAATCATTTTTCAACGAACTTGGATTCTCGACTATTTCCAAAGGGGGGTAGTCTACAAAAAAATCTCAAAATCTCATAAAATTCAAAACCCCAAATTTTTTGCCGTAGGCATGGTTTGATGCTAGTTAGGCGATAGGTCCATGAAAGACCCACCTGAGACGCCCAAATGGCCCCGGAATGAAGGCAGTGTGCCTTTCTATAGGTGTTACGGACGCGAGTTTGGTATTTTGGTCATGCCAAGGGCTGCGTTGGTATGATCGGGCCATTTGAGAGCTCGTTCGAAAGCTAACTTCAAGGCCTACCACTTTACTACTGACATCTTCTGAGAAATCGTCCTCGAAAATGTCCAAAAAAATCATTTTTCAACGGACTTGGATTCTCGACTATTTCCAAAGGGGGTAGTCTACAAACAAATCTCAAAATCTCACCAAATTCAAAACCCCAAATTCTTGTCCGTAGGCATGGTTTGATGCTAGTTAGGCGATAGGTCCATGAAAGACCCACCTGAGACGCCCAAATGGCCCCGGAATGAAGGTAGTGTGCCTTTCTATAGGTTTTATAGACATGAGCTTGGTATTTTGGTCATGACAAGGGCTGCGTTCGTCTGATCGGGCCATTTTAGAGCTCGTTCGAAAGCTAACTTCAAGGCCTACCACTTTACAATGGACGTCTCTTGAGAAATCCTCCTCGAAAATGTCTAAAAAAATCATTTTTCAACGAACTTGGATTCTCGACTTTTTCCAAAGAGGGTAGTCCACAAAAAATCTCAAAATCTCATAAAATTGAAAACCCCAAATTTTTTGCCGTAGGCATGGTGTGATGCTAGTTAGGCGATAGGTCCATGAAAGGCCCACCTGAGACGCCCAAATGGCCCCGGAGTGAAGGTAGTGTGCCTTTCTATAGGTGTTAGTGTGTTACGGACGCAAGCTTGGTATTTTGGTCATGACAAGGGCTGCGTTGGTCTGATCGGGCGATTTGAGAGTTCGTTCTAAAGCTTAAATCAAGGTCTACCACTTTACTATGGACGTCTCCTGAGAAATCCTCCTAGAAAATGTCTAAAAAAATAATTTTTCAACGAACTTGGATTCTCGACTTTTTCCAAAGAGGGTAGTCCACAAAAAATCTCAAAATATCAGAAAATTCAAAACCCCAAATTTTTTGCCGTAGTCATGGTTTGATGCTAGTTAGGCGATAGGTCCATGAAAGGCCCACCTGAGACGCCCAAATGGCCCCGGAATGAAGGTAGTGTGCCTTTCTATAGGTTTTACAAACACGAGCTTGGTATTTTGGTCATGACAAGGGCTGCGTTGGTCTGATCGGGCCATTTGAGAGCTCGTTCGAAAGCTAACTTCAAGGCCTACCACTTTACTACTGACATCTTCTGAGAAATCGTCCTAGAAAATGTCCAAAAAAATCATTTTTCAACGAACTTGGATTCTCGACTATTTCCAAAGGGGGTAGTCTACAAAAAAATCTCAAAATCTCACAAAATTCAAAACCCCAAATTCTTGTCCGTAGGCATGGTTCGATGCTAGTTAGGCGATAGGTCCATGAAAGACCCACCTGAGACGCCCAAATGGCCCCGGAATGAAGGTAGTGTGCCTTTCTATAGGTTTTTTCGACACGAGCTTGGTATTTTGGTCTTGACAAGGGCTGCGTTTGTCTGATCGGGCCATTTGAGAGCTCGTTCGAAAGCTAACTTCAAGGCCTACCACTTTACAATGGACGTCTCCTGAGAAATCCTCCTCGAAAATGTCTAAAAAAATCATTTTTCAACGAACTTGGATTCTCGACTTTTTCCAAAGAGGGTAGTCCACAAAAAATCTAAATATCTCATAAAATACAAAACCCCTAATTTTTTGCTGTAGGCATGGTGTGATGCTAGTTAGGCGATAGGTCAATGAAAGGCCAACCCGAGACGCCCAAATGGCCCCATAATGAAGGCAGTGTGCCTTTCTATAGGTGTTACGGACGCGAGTTTGGTATTTTGGTCATGACAAGGGCTGCGTTGGTCTGATCGGGCCATTTGAGAGCTCGTTCGAAAGCTAACTTCAAGGCCTACCACTTTAATACTGACATCTTCTGAGAAATCGTCCTCGAAGATGTCCAAAAAAATCATTTTTCAACGAACTTGGAATCTCGACTTTTTCCAAAGAGGGTAGTCCACAAAAAATGTCAAAATCTCAAAAAATTCAAAACCCCAAATTTTTTGCCGTAGGCATGGTGTGATGCTAGTTAGGCGTTAGGTCCATGAAAGGCCCACCTGAGATACCCAAATGGCCCCGGAGTGAAGGTAGTGTGCCTTTCTATAGGTGTTACGGACGCGAGCATGGTATTTTGGTCATGACAAGGGCTGCGTTGGTCTGATCGGGCCATTTGAGAGCTTGTTCGAAAGCTAACTTCAAGGCCTACAACTTTACTACCGATGTCTCCTGAGAAATCATCGTCGAAAATGTCCAAAAAAATCATTTTTCAACGAACTTGGATTCTCGACTTTTTCCAAAGGGGGTAGTCCACAAAAAATCTCTAATTCTCAGACAATTCAAAACCCCAAATTCTTTGCCGTAGGCATGGTGTCATACTAGTTAGGAGATAGGTCCATGGAAGGCCCACCTGAGACGCCAAAAAGGCCCCGGAATGAAGGTAGTGTGTCTTTCTATAGGTTTTACGGACACGAACTTGGTATTTTCGTCATGACAAGGGCTGCGTTGGTCTGATCTGGCCATTTGAGAGCTCGTTCAAAAGCTAACTACAAGGCCTACCACTTTGCTATGGACATCTCCTGAGAAATCCTCCCCGAAAATGTCCAAAAATCATTTCTCAACGAACTTGGATTCTCGACTTTTTCCAAAGGGGGTAGTCCACAAAAAATCAAAAAATCTCAGAAAATTTAAAACCCCAAATTCTTTGCCGTAGGCATGGTGTGATGCTAGTTAGGCGATAGGTCCATGAAAAGCCCACCTGAGACGCCCAAATGGCCTCGGAGTGAAGGTATTGTTCCTTTCTATATGTGTTACGGAAATGAGGTTGGTATTTTGGTCATGACAAGGGCTGCGTTGGTCTGATCGGGCCATTTGAGAGTTTGTTCAAAAGCTAACTTCAAGGCCTATCACTTTATACTGACGTCTCCTTAGAAATCCTCCTCGAAAATGTCCAAAAAAAAATAATTTTTCATCGAACTTGGATTCTCGACTTTTTCCGAAGATGGTAGTCTACAAAAAATCTCAAAATCTCACAAAATTCAAAACCCCAATTTCTTGTCCGTAGGCATGGTGTGATGTTAGTTAGGCGATAGGTCCATGAAAGGCCCACCTGAGATGCCCAAATAGCCCAGGAATGAAGGTAGTGTGCCTTTCTATAGGTTTTACAGACACGAGCTTGGTATTTTGGTCATGATAAGGGCTACGTTGGTCCGATCGGGCCATTTGAGAGCTCGTTCGAAAGCTAACTTCAAGGCCTACCACTTTACTATGGACGTCTCCTGAGAAATCCTCCTCGAAAATGTCTAAAAAATCATTCTTCAACGAACTTGGATTCTGGACTTTTTCCAAAGAGGGTAGTCCACAAAAAATCTCAAAATCTCAGAAAATTCAAAACCCCAAATTTTTTGCCGTAGGCATGGTGTGATGCTAGTTAGGCGATAGGTCTATGAAACGCCCACCTGAGACGCCCAAATGGCCCCGGAGTGAAGGTAGTGTGCCTTTCTATATGTGTTACGGACACGAGCTTGGTATTTTGGTCATGACAAGGGCTGTGTTGGTCTGATCGGGCCATTTGAGAGCTCGTTCGAAAGCTAAATTCAAGGCCTACCTCTTTACTACTGACGTCCTCTGAGAAATCATCCTCGAAAATTTCCAAATAAATCATTTTTCAACGAACTTGGATTCCCGACTTTTTCCAAAGTGAGTAGTCTACAAAAAATCTCAAATTCTCAGAAAATTCAAAACCCCAAATTCTTTGCCGTATGCATGATGTGATGCTAGTTAGGAGATAGGTCCATGAAAGGCCCACCTGAGATGCCAAAATGGCCCCGGAATGAAGGTAGTGTGCCTTTCTATAGGTGTTACGGACACGAGCTTGGTATTTTGGTCATGACAAGGGCTGAGTTGGTCTGATCTGGCCATTTGAGAGCTCGTTCGAAAGCTAACTTCAAGGCCTACCACTTTACAACTGACGTCTCCTGAGAAATCCTCCTCGAAAATGTCCAAAAAAATCATTTTTCAACGAACTTGGATTCTCGACTTTTTTCAAAGGGGGTAGTCCACAAAAAATATCAAAATCTCAAATAATTCAAAACCCCAAATTCTTGTCCGTAGGCATGGTTTGATGCTAGTTAGGCGATAGGTCCATGAAAGACCCACCTGAGACGCCCAAATGGCCCCGGAATGAAGGTAGTGTGCCTTTCTATAGGTTTTATCGACACGAGCTTGGTATTTTGGTCATGACAAGGGCTGCGTTTGTCTGATCGGGCCATTTGAGAGCTCGTTCGAAAGCTAACTTCAAGGCCTACCACTTTACTATGGACGTCTCCTGAGAAATCCTCCTCGAAAATGTCTAAAAAAATCATTTTTCAACGAACTTGGATTCTCGACTTTTTCCAAAGAGGGTAGTCCACAAAAAATGTCAAAAATCTCAGAAAATTCAAAACCCCAATTTTTTTGCCGTAGGCATGGTGTGATGGTAGTTAGGCGATAGGTCCATGAAAGGCCCACCTGAGACGCCCAAATGGCCCCGGAGTGAAGGTAGTGTGCCTTTCTATAGGTGTTAGTGTGTTACGGACGCAAGCTTGGTATTTTGGTCATGACAAGGGCTGCGTTGGTCTGATCGGGCCATTTGAGAGTTCGTTCGAAAGCTAACTTCAAGGCCTATCACTTTATACTGACGTCTCCTGATTAATCCTCCTCAAAAATGTCCAAAAAATCATTTTTGAACGAACCTGGATTCTCGACTTTTTCCAAAGGGGGTAGTCCACAAAAAATCTCAAAATATCAGAAAATTCAAAACCCCAAATTTTTTTCCATAGGCATGGTGTGATGCTAGTTAGGCGATAGGTCAATCAAAGGCCAACCCGAGACGCCCAAATGTCCCCATAATGAAGGTAGTGTGCCTTTCTATAGTTGTTACGGACGCGAGCTAGGTATTTTGGTCATGACAAGGGCTGCGTTGGTCTGATCGGGCCATTTGAGAGCTCGTTCGAAAGCTAACTTCAAGGCCTACCACTTTACTACTGACATCTTCTGAGAAATCGTCCTCGAAAATGTCCAAAAAAATCATTTTTCTACGAACTTGGATTCTCGACTATTTCCAAAGGGGGTAGTCTACAAAAAAATCTCAAAATCTCATAAAATTCAAAACCCTAAATTTTTTGCCGTAGGCATGGTTTGATGCTAGTTAGGCGATAGGTCCATGAAAGACCCACCTGAGACGCCCAAATGGCCCCGGAATGAAGGCAGTGTGCCTTTCTATAGGTGTTACGGACGCGAGTTTGGTATTTTGGTCATGACAAGGGCTGCGTTGGTCTGATCGGGCCATTTGAGAGCTCGTTCGAAAGCTAACTTCAAGGCCTACCACTTTACTACTGACATCTTCTGAGAAATCGTCCTCGGAAATGTCCAAAAAAATCATTTTTCAACGAACTTGGATTCTCGACTATTTCCAAAGGGGGTAGTCTACAAAAAAATCTCAAAATCTCACAAAATTCAAAACCCCAAATTCTTGTCCGTAGGCATGGTTTGATGCTAGTTAGGCGATAGGTCCATGAAAGACCCACCTAAGACGCCCAAATGGCCCCGGAATGAAGGTAGTGTGCCTTTTAAAGGTTTTATAGACATGAGCTTGGTATTTTGGTCATGACAAGGGCTGCGTTTGTCTGATCGGGCCATTTGAGAGCTCGTTCGAAAGCTAACTTCAAGGCCTACCACTTTACAATGGACGTCTCCTGAGAAATCCTCCTCGAAAATGTCTAAAAAATCATTTTTCAACGAACTTGGATTCTCGACTTTTTCCAAAGAGGGTAGTCCACAAAAAATCTCAAAATCTCATAAAATTCAAAACCCCAAATTTTTTGCCGCAGGCATGGTGTGATGCTAGTTAGGCGATAGGTCCATGAAAGGCCCACCTGAGACGCCCAAATGGCCCCGGAGGGAAGGTAGTGTGCCTTTCTATAGGTGTTAGTGTGTTACGGATGCAAGCTTGGTATTTTGGTCATGACAAGGGCTGCGTTGGTCTGATCGGGCCATTTGAGAGTTCGTTCGAAAGCTAACGTCAAGGCCTATCACTTTATACTGACGTCTCCTGAGAAATCCTCCTCGAAAATGTCCAAAAAAATCATTTTTCATCGAACTTGGATTCTCGACTTTTTCCGAATATGGTAGTCTACAAAAAATCTCAAAATCTCAAAAAATTCAAAACCCCAAATTCTTGTCCATAGGCATGGTGTGATGCTAGCTAGGCGATAGGTCCATGAAAGGCCCACCTGAGACGCCCAAATGGCCCCGGAACGATGGTAGTGTGCCTTTCTATAGGTTTTACAAACACGAGCTTGGTATTTTGGTCATGACAAGGGCTGCGTTGGTCTGATCGGGCCATTTGAGAGCTCGTTCGAAAGCTAACTTCAAGGCCTACCACTTTACTACTGACATCTTCTGAGAAATCGTCCTCGAAAATGTCCGAAAAAATCATTTTTCAACGAACTTGGATTCTCGACTATTTCCAAAGGGGGTAGTCTACAAAAAAATCTCAAAATCTCATAAAATTCAAAACCCCAAATTTTTTGCCGTAGGCATGGTTTGATGCTAGTTAGGCGATAGGTCCATGAAAGACCCACCTGAGACGCCCAAATGGCCCCGGAATGAAGGCAGTGTGTCTTTCTATAGGTGTTACGGACGCGAGTTTGGTATTTTGGTCATGACAAGGGCTGCGTTGGTCTGATCGGGCCATTTGAGAGCTCGTTCGAAAGCTAACTTCAAGGCCTACCACTTTACTACTGACATCTTCTGAGAAATCGTCCTCGAAAATGTACAAAAAAATCATTTTTCAACGAACTTGGATTCTCGACTATTTCCAAATAGGGTAGTCTACAAAAAAATCTCAAAATCTCACCAAATTCAAAACCCCAAATTCTTGTCCGTAGGCATGGTTTGATGCTAGTTAGGCGATAGGTCCATGAAGACCCACCTGAGACGCCCAAATGGCCCCGGAATGAAGGTAGTGTGCCTTCCTATAGGTTTTATAGACATGGGCTTGGTATTTTGGTCATGACAAGGGCTGCGTTTGTCTGATCGGGCCATTTGAGAGCTCGTTCGAAAGCTAACTTCAAGGCCTACTACTTTACAATGGACATCTCCTGAGAAATCCTCCTCGAAAATGTCTAAAAAAATCATTTTCCAACGAACTTGGATTCTCGACTTTTTCCAAAGAGGGTAGTCCACAAAAAATCTCAAAATCTCGTAAAATTCAAAACCCCAAATTTTTTGCCGTAGGCATGGTGTGATGCTAGTTAGGCGATAGGTCCATGAAAGGCCCACCTGAGACGCCCAAATGGCCCCGGAGTGAAGGTAGTGTGCCTTTCTATAGGTGTTAGTGTGTTACGGACGCAAGCTTGGTATTTTGGTCATGACAAGGGCTGCGTTGGTCTAATCGGGCCATTTGAGAGTTCGTTCGAAAGCTAACTTCAAGGCCTATCACTTTATACTGACGTCTCCTGAGAAATCCTCCTCGAAAATGTCCAAAAAAATCATTTTTCATCGAACTTGGATTCTCGACTTTTTCCGAATATGGTAGTCTACAAAAAATCTCAATATCTCAAAAAATTCAAAACCCCAAATTCTTGTCCGTAGGCATGGTGTGATGCTAGCTAGGCGATAGGTCCATGAAAGGCCCACCTGAGACGCCCAAATGGCCCCGGAATGAAGGTAGTGTGCCTTTCTATAGGTTTTACAAATACGAGCTTGGTATTTTGGTCATGACAAGGGCTGCGTTGGTCTGATCGGGCCATTTGAGAGCTCGTTCGAAAGCTAACTTCAAGGCCTACCACTTTACTACTGACATCTTCTGAGAAATCGTCCTCGAAAATGTCCAAAAAAATCATTTTTCAACGAACTTGGATTCTCGACTATTTCCAAAGGGGGTAGTCTACAAAAAAATCTCAAAATCTCACAAAATTCAAAACCCCAAATTCTTGTCCGTAGGCATGGTTTGATGCTAGTTAGGCGATAGGTCCATGAAAGACCCACCTGAGACGCCCAAATGGCCCCGGAATGAAGGTAGAGTGCCTTTCTATAGGTTTTATAGACATGAGCTTGGTATTTTGGTCATGACAAGGGCTGCGTTAGTCTGATCGGGCCATTTGAGAGCTCGTTCGAAAGCTAACTTCAAGGCCTACCACTTTACTACTGACATCTTCTGAGAAATCGTCCTCGAAAATGTCCAAAAAAATCATTTTTCAACGAACTTGGATTCTCGACTATTTCCAAAGGGGGTAGTCTACAAAAAAATCTCAAAATCTCACCAAATTCAAAACCCCAAATTCTTGTCCGTAGGCATGGTTTGATGCTAGTTAGGCGATAGGTCCATGAAGACCCACCTGAGACGCCCAAATGGCCCCGGAATGAAGGTAGTGTGCCTTTCTATAGGTTTTATAGACATGGGCTTGGTATTTTGGTCATGACAAGGGCTGCGTTTGTCTGATTGGGCCATTTGAGAGCTCGTTCGAAAGCTAACTTCAAGGCCTACCACTTTACAATGGACGTCTCCTAAGAAATCCTCCTCGAAAATGTCTAAAAAAATCATTTTCCAACGAACTTGGATTCTCGACTTTTTCCAAAGAGGGTAGTCCACAAAAAATCTCAAAATCTCATAAAAATTCAAAACCCCAAATTTTTTGCCGTGGGCATGGTGTGATGCTAGTTAGGCGATAGGTCCATGAAAGGCCCACCTGAGATGCCCAAATGGCCCCGGAGTGAAGGTAGTGTGCCTTTCTATAGGTGTTAGTGTGTTACGGACGCAAGCTTGGTATTTTGGTCATGACAAGGGCTGCGTTGGTCTGATCGGGCCATTTGAGAGTTCGTTCGAAAGCTAACTTCAAGGCCTATCACTTTATACTGACGTCTCCTGAGAAATCCTCCTCGAAAATGTCCAAAAAAATCATTTTTCATCGAACTTGGATTCTCGACTTTTTCCGAATATGGTAGTCTACAAAAAATCTCAAAATCTCAAAAAATTCAAAACCCCAAATTCTTGTCCGTAGGCATGGTGTGATGCTAGCTAGGCGATAGGTCCATGAAAGGCCCACCTGAGACGCCCAAATGGCCCCGGAATGAAGGTAGTGTGCCTTTCTATAGGTGTTACGGACGCGAGTTTGGTATTTTGGTCATGCCAAGGGCTGCGTTGGTATGATCAGGCCATTTGAGAGCTCGTTCGAAAGCTAACTTCAAGGCCTACCACTTTACTACTGACATCTTCTGAGAAATCGTCCTCGAAAATGTCCAAAAAAATCATTTTTCAACGAACTTGGATTCTCGACTATTTCCAAAGGGGGTAGTCTACAAAAAAATCTCAAAATCTCATAAAATTCAAAACCCCAAATTTTTTGCCGTAGGCATGGTTTGATGCTAGTTAGGCGATAGGTCCATGAAAGACCCACCTGAGACGCCCAAATGGCCCCGGAATGAAGGCAGTGTGTCTTTCTATAGGTGTTATGGACGCGAGTTTGGTATTTTGGTCATGACAAGGGCTGCGTTGGTCTGATCGGGCCATTTGAGAGCTCGTTCGAAAGCTAACTTCAAGGCCTACCACTTTACTACTGACATCTTCTGAGAAATCGTCCTCGAAAATGTCCAAAAAAATCATTTTTCAACGAACTTGGATTCTCGACTATTTCCAAATGGGGTAGTCTACAAAAAAAATCTCAAAATCTCACCAAATTCAAAACCCCAAATTCTTGTCCGTAGGCATGGTTTGATGCTAGTTAGGCGATAGGTCCATGAAGACCCACCTGAGACGCCCAAATGGCCCCGGAATGAAGGTAGTGTGCCTTTCTATAGGTTTTATAGACATGGGCTTGGTATTTTGGTCATGACAAGGGCTGCGTTTGTCTGATCGGGCCATTTGAGAGCTCGTTCGAAAGCTAACTTCAAGGCCTACCACTTTACAATGGACATCTCCTGAGAAGTCCTCCTCGAAAATGTCTAAAAAAATCATTTTCCAACGAACTTGGATTCTCGACTTTTTCCAAAGAGGGTAGTTCACAAACAATCTCAAAATCTCATAAAATTCAAAACCCCAAATTTTGTGCCGTAGGCATGGTGTGATGCTAGTTAGGCGATAGGTCCATGAAAGGCCCACCTGAGACGCCCAAATGGCCCCGGAGTGAAGGTAGTGTGCCTTTCTATAGGTGTTAGTGTGTTACGGACGCAAGCTTGGTATTTTGGTCATGACAAGGGCTGCGTTGGTCTGATCGGGCCATTTGAGAGTTCGTTCGAAAGCTAACTTCAAGGCCTATCACTTTATATTGACGTCTCCTGAGAAATCCTCCTCGAAAATGTCCAAAAAAATCATTTTTCATCGAACTTGGATTCTCGACTTTTTCCGAATATGGTAGTCTACAAAAAATCTCAATATCTCAAAAAATTCAAAACCCCGAATTCTTGTCCGTAGGCATGGTGTGATGCTAGCTAGGCGATAGGTCCATGAAAGGCCCACCTGAGACGCCCAAATGGCCCCGGAATGAAGGTAGTGTGCCTTTCTATAGGTTTTACAAATACGAGCTTGGTATTTTGGTCATGACAAGGGCTGCGTTGGTCTGATCGGGCCATTTGAGAGCTCGTTCGAAAGCTAACTTCAAGGCCTACCACTTTACTACTGACATCTTCTGAGAAATCGTCCTCGAAAATGTCCAAAAAAATCATTTTTCAACGAACTTGGATTCTCGACTATTTCCAAAGGGGGTAGTCTACAAAAAAATCTCAAAATCTCACAAAATTCAAAACCCCAAATTCTTGTCCGTAGGCATGGTTTGATGCTAGTTAGGCGATAGGTCCATGAAAGACCCACCTGAGACGCCCAAATGGCCCCGGAATGAAGGCAGTGTGTCTTTCTATAGGTGTTATGGACGCGAGTTTGGTATTTTGGTCATGACAAGGGCTGCGTTGGTCTGATCGGGCCATTTGAGAGCTCGTTCGAAAGCTAACTTCAAGGCCTACCACTTTACTACTGACATCTTCTGAGAAATCGTCCTCGAAAATGTCCAAAAAAATCATTTTTCAACGAACTTGGATTCTCGACTATTTCCAAATGGGGTAGTCTACAAAAAAAATCTCAAAATCTCACCAAATTCAAAACCCCAAATTCTTGTCCGTAGGCATGGTTTGATGCTAGTTAGGCGATAGGTCCATGAAGACCCACCTGAGACGCCCAAATGGCCCCGGAATGAAGGTAGTGTGCCTTTCTATAGGTTTTATAGACATGGGCTTGGTATTTTGGTCATGACAAGGGCTGCGTTTGTCTGATCGGGCCATTTGAGAGCTCGTTCGAAAGCTAACTTCAAGGCCTACCACTTTACAATGGACATCTCCTGAGAAATCCTCCTCGAAAATGTCTAAAAAAATCATTTTCCAACGAACTTGGATTCTCGACTTTTTCCAAAGAGGGTAGTTCACAAAAAATCTCAAAATCTCATAAAATTCAAAACCCCAAATTTTTTGCCGTAGGCATGGTGTGATGCTAGTTAGGCGATAGGTCCATGAAAGGCCCACCTGAGACGCCCAAATGGCCCCGGAGTGAAGGTAGTGTGCCTTTCTATAGGTGTTAGTGTGTTACGGACGCAAGCTTGGTATTTTGGTCATGACAAGGGCTGCGTTGGTCTGATCGGGCCATTTGAGAGTTCGTTCGAAAGCTAACTTCAAGGCCTATCACTTTATATTGACGTCTCCTGAGAAATCCTCCTCGAAAATGTCCAAAAAAATCATTTTTCATCGAACTTGGATTCTCGACTTTTTCCGAATATGGTAGTCTACAAAAAATCTCAATATCTCAAAAAATTCAAAACCCCGAATTCTTGTCCGTAGGCATGGTGTGATGCTAGCTAGGCGATAGGTCCATGAAAGGCCCACCTGAGACGCCCAAATGGCCCCGGAATGAAGGTAGTGTGCCTTTCTATAGGTTTTACAAATACGAGCTTGGTATTTTGGTCATGACAAGGGCTGCGTTGGTCTGATCGGGCCATTTGAGAGCTCGTTCGAAAGCTAACTTCAAGGCCTACCACTTTACTACTGACATCTTCTGAGAAATCGTCCTCGAAAATGTCCAAAAAAATCATTTTTCAACGAACTTGGATTCTCGACTATTTCCAAAGGGGGTAGTCTACAAAAAAATCTCAAAATCTCACAAAATTCAAAACCCCAAATTCTTGTCCGTAGGCATGGTTTGATGCTAGTTAGGCGATAGGTCCATGAAAGACCCACCTGAGACGCCCAAATGGCCCCGGAATGAAGGTAGTGTGCCTTTCTATAGGTTTTATAGACATGAGCTTGGTATTTTGGTCATGACAAGGGCTGCGTTGGTCTGATCGGGCCATTTGAGAGCTCGTTCGAAAGCTAACTTCAAGGCCTACCACTTTACTACTGACATCTTCTGAGAAATCGTCCTCGAAAATGTCCAAAAAAATCATTTTTCAACGAACTTGGATTCTCGACTATTTCCAAAGGGGGTAGTCTACAAAAAAATCTCAAAATCTCACCAAATTCAAAACCCGAAATTCTTGTCCGTAGGCATGGTTTGATGCTAGTTAGGCGATAGGTCCATGAAGACCCACCTGAGACGCCCAAATGGCCCCGGAATGAAGGAAGTGTGCCTTTCTATAGGTTTTATAGACATGGGCTTGGTATTTTGGTCATGACAAGGGCTGCGTTTGTCTGATCGGGCCATTTGAGAGCTCGTTCGAAAGCTAACTTCAAGGCCTACCACTTTACAATGGACGTCTCCTAAGAAATCCTCCTCGAAAATGTCTAAAAAAATCATTTTCCAACGAACTTGGATTCTCGACTTTTTCCAAAGAGGGTAGTCCACAAAAAATCTCAAAATCTCATAAAAATTCAAAACCCCAAATTTTTTGCCGTGGGCATGGTGTGATGCTAGTTAGGCGATAGGTCCATGAAAGGCCCACCTGAGATGCCCAAATGGCCCCGGAGTGAAGGTAGTGTGCCTTTCTATAGGTGTTAGTGTGTTACGGACGCAAGCTTGGTATTTTGGTCATGACAAGGGCTGCGTTGGTCTGATCGGGCCATTTGAGAGTTCGTTCGAAAGCTAACTTCAAGGCCTATAACTTTATACTGACGTCTCCTGAGAAATCCTCCTCGAAAATGTCCAAAAAAATCATTTTTCATCGAACTTGGATTCTCGACTTTTTCCGAATATGGTAGTCTACAAAAAATCTCAAAATCTCAAAAAATTCAAAACCCCAAATTCTTGTCCGTAGGCATGGTGTGATGCTAGCTAGGCGATAGGTCCATGAAAGGCCCACCTGAGTTCCCAAATGGCCCCGGAATGAAGGTAGTGTGCCTTTCTATAGGTTTTACAAACACGAGCTTGGTATTTTGGTCATGACAAGGGCTGCGTTGGTCTGATCGGGCCATTTGAGAGCTCGTTCGAAAGCTAACTTCAAGGCCTACCGCTTTACTACTGACATCTTCTGAGAAATCGTCCTCGAAAATGTCCAAAAAAATCATTTTTCAACGAACTTGGATTCTCGACTATTTCCAAAGGGGGTAGTCTACAAAAAAATCTCAAAATCTCACAAAATTCAAAACCCCAAATTCTTGTCCGTAGGCATGGTTTGATGCTAGTTAGGCGATAGGTCCATGAAAGACCCACCTGAGACGCCCAAATGGCCCCGGAATGAAGGTAGTGTGCCTTTCTATAGGTTTTATCGACACGAGCTTGGTATTTTGGTCATGACAAGGGCTGCGTTTTTCTGATCGGGCCATTTGAGAGCTCGTTCGAAGGCTAACTTCAAGGCCTTCCACTTTACAATGGACGTCTCCTGAGAAATCCTCCTCGAAAATGTCTAAAAAAATCATTTTTCAACGAACTTGGATTCTCGACTTTTTCCAAAGAGGGTAGTCCACAAAAAATCTCAAAATCTCATAAAATTCAAAACCCCAAATTTTTTGCCGTAGGCATGGTGTGATGCAAGTTAGGCGATAGGTCAATGAAAGGCCAACCCGAGACGTCCAAATGGCCCCATATTGAAGGCAGTCTGCCTTTCTATAGGTGTTACGGACGCGAGTTTGGTATTTTGGTCATGACAAGGGCTGCGTTGGTCTGATCGGGCCATTTGAGAGCTCGTTCGAAAGCTAACTTCAAGGCCTACCACTTTACTACTGACATCTTCTGAGAAATCGTCCTCGAAAATGTCCAAAAAAATCATTTTTCAACGAACTTGGATTCTCGACTATTTGCAAAGGGGGTAGTCTACAAAAAAATCACAAAATCTCACAAAATTCAAAACCCCAAATTCTTTTCCGTAGGCATGGTTTGATGCTAGTTAGGCGATAGGTCCATGAAAGACCCACCTGAGACACCCAAATGGCCCCGGAATGAAGGTAGTGTGCCTTTCTATAGGTTTTATAGACACGAGCTTGGTATTTTGGTCATGACAAGGGCTGCGTTTGTTTGATCGGGCCATTTGAGAGCTCGTTCGAAAGCTAAATTCAAGGCCTACCACTTTACTATGGACGTCTCCTGAGAAATCCTCCTCGAAAATGTCTAAAAAAATCATTTTTCAACGAACTTGGAATCTCGACTTTTTCCAAAGAGGGTAGTCCACAAAAAATGTCAAAATCTCAAAAAATTCAAAACCCCAAATTTTTTGCCGTAGGCATGGTGTGATGCTAGTTAGGCGATAGGTCCATGAAAGGCCCACCTGAGACACCCAAATGGCCCCGGAGTGAAGGTAGTGTGCCTTTCTATAGGTGTTACGGACGCGAGCTTGGTATTTTGGTCATGACAAGGGCTGCGTTGGTCTGATCGGGCCATTTGAGAGCTTGTTCAAAAGCTAACTTCAAGGCCTACAACTTTACTACTGACGTCTTCTGAGAAATCATCCTCGAAAATGTCCAAAAAAATCATTTTTCAACGAACTTGGATTCTCGACTTTTTCCAAAGGGGGTAGTCCACAAAAAATCTCTAATTCTCAGAAAATTCAAAACCCCAAATTCTTTGCCGTAGGCATGGTGTCATGCTAGTTAGGAGATAGGTCCATGGAAGGCCCACCTGAGACGCCAAAAAGGCCCCGGAATGAAGGTAGTGTGTCTTTCTATAGGTTTTACGGACACGAGCTTGGTATTTTCGTCATGACAAGGGCTGCGTTGGTCTGATCTGGCCATTTGAGAGCTCGTTCAAAAGCTAACTACAAGGCCTACCACTTTGCTATGGACGTCTCCTGAGAAATCCTCCCCGAAAATGTCCAAAAATCATTTTTCAACGAACTTGGATTCTCGACTTTTTCCAAAGGGGGTAGTCCACAAAAAATCTAAAAATCTCAGAAAATTTAAAACCCCAAATTCTTTGCCGTAGGCATGGTGTGATGCTAGTTAGGCGATAGGTCCATGAAAAGCCCACCTGAGACGCCCAAATGGCCTCGGAATGAAGGTACTATTCCTTTCTATAGGTGTTACGGAAATGAGGTTGGTATTTTGGTCATGACAACAGCTGCGTTGGTCTGATCGGGCCACTTCAGAGTTTTTTCAAAAGCTAATTTCAAGGCCTATCACTTTATACTGACGTCTCCTTAGAAATCCTCCTCGAAAATGTCCAAAAAAATCATTTTTCATCGAACTTGGTTTCTCGACTTTTTCCGAAGGTGGTAGTCTACAAAAAATCTCAAAATCTCACAAAATTCAAAACCCCAAATTCTTGTCCGTAGGCATGGTTTGATGCTAGTTAGGCGATAGGTCCATGAAAGACCCACCTGAGACGCCCAAATGGCCCCGGAATGAAGGTAGTGTGCCTTTCTATAGGTTTTATCGACACGAGCTGCGTTTATCTGATCGGGCCATTTGAGAGCTCGTTCGAAAGCTAACTTCAAGGCCTACCACTTTACTATGGACGTCTCCTGAGAAATCCTCCTCGAAAATGTCTAAAAAAATCATTTATCAACGAACTTGGATTCTCGACTTTTTCCAAAGAGGGTAGTCCACAAAAAATGTCAAAATCTTAGAAAATTCAAAACCCCGAATTTTTGTCCGTAGGCATGGTGTGATGCTAGTTAGGCGATAGGTCCATGAAAGGCCCACCTGAGACACCCAAATGGCCCCGGAGTGAAGGTAGTGTGCCTTTCTATAGGTGTTACGGACGCGAGCTTGGTATTTTGGTCATGACAAGGGCTGCGTTGGTCTGATCGGGCCATTTGAGAGCTTGCTCGAAAGCTAACTTCAAGGCCTACAACTTTACTACTGATGTCTTTTGAGAAATCATCCTCCAAAATGTCCAAAAAAATAATTTTTCAACGAACTTGGATTCTCGACTTTTTCCAAAGGGGGTAGTCCACAAAAAATCTCTAATTTTCAGAAAATTCAAAACCCCAAATTCTTTGCCGTAGGCATGGTGTGATGCTAGTTAGGAGATAGGTCCATGGAAGGCCCACCTGAGACGCCAAAATGGCCCCGGAATGAAGGTAGTGTGTCTTTCTATAGGTTTTACGGACACGAGCTTGGTATTTTGGTCATGACAAGGGCTGCGTTGGTCTGATCTGGCCATTTGAGAGCTCGTTCGAAAGCTAACTTCAAGGCATACCACTTTGCTATGGACGTCTCCTTAGAAATCCTCCTCGAAAATGTCTAAAAAAATCATTTTTCAACAAACTTGGATTCTGGACTTTTTCCAAAGAGGGTAGTCCACAAAAAATCTCAAAATCTCAGAAAATTCAAAACCCCAAATTTTTTGCCGTAGGCATGGTGTGATGCTAGTTAGGCGATAGGTCTATGAAACGCCCACCTGAGACGCCGAAATGGCCCCGGAGTGAAGGTAGTGTGCCTTTCTATATGTGTTACGGACACGAGCTTGGTATTTTGGTCATGACAAGGGCTGCGTTGGTCTGATCGGGCCATTTGAGAGCTCGTTCGAAAGCTAAATTCAAGGCCTACCTCTTTACTACTGACGTCCTCTGAGAAATCATCCTCGAAAATTTCCAAATAAATCATTTTTCAACGAATTTGGATTCTCGACTTTTTCCAAAGTGGGTAGTCCACAAAAAATCTCAAATTCTCAGAAAATTCAAAACCCCAAATTCTTTGCCGTATGCATGGTGTGATTCTAGTTAGGCGATAGGTCCATGAAAGGCCCACCTGAGACACCCAAACAGGCCCCAGAATGAAGGTAGTGTGCCTTTCTATAGGTGTTACAGACACGAGCTTGGTATTTTGGTCATGACAAGGGTTCCGTTGGTCTGATCGGACCATTTGAGAGCTCGTTTGAAAGCGAACTTCAAGGCCTACCACATTACTAAAGACGTCTCATGAGAAATCCTCCTCGAAAATGCCCAAAAAAATCATTTTTCAACGAACATGGATTCTCAACTTTTTCCAAAGTGGGTAGTCCACGAAAAATCTCAAAATCTCAGAAAATTCAAAACCCCAAATTTTTTGCCGTAGGCATGGTGTGATGCTAGTTAGGCGATAGGTCCATGAAAGGCCCACCTGAGACGCCCAAATGGCCCCGGAATGATGGTAGTGTGCCTTTCTATATGTGTTACGGAAACGAGCTTGGTATTTTGGTCATGAGAAGGGCTGCGTTGGTCTGATCGGGCCATTTGAGAGCTCGTTCGAAAGATAACTTCAAGGCCTACCACTTTACTACTGACTTCTCCTGAGAAATCCTCTTTGAAAATGTCCAAAAAAATCATTTTTCAACGACCTTGGATTCTCGACTCTTTCCAAAGGGGGTAGTACACAAAAAATCTCAAAATCTCAGAAAATTTAAAACCCCATATTCATTGCCGTAGGCATGGTGTGATGATAGTTAGGCGATAGGTCCATGAAAGGCCCAACTGAGATGCCCAAATGGCCCCGGAATGAAGGTAGTGTGCCTTTCTATACGTGTTACGGACACAAGCTTGGAATTTTGGTCATAACAAGGGATGCATGGGTCTGATCGGGCCATTTGATCGCTCGTTTGAAAGCTAACTTCAAGGCCTACCACTTTACTGAGGACGTCTCCTGAGAAATCGTCCTCGAAAATGTCCAAAAAATCATTTTTCTACGAACTTGGATTCTCGACTTTTTCTAAAGGGGTAGTCCACAAAAAATCTCAAAATCTCAGAAAATTCAAAACTCAAAATTCTTTGCCGTAGCCATGGTGTGATGCTAGTTAGGTGATAGTTCCATGAAAGGCCCACCTGAAATGCCCAAATTACCCCGGAATGAAGGTAGTATGCCTTTCTATAGGTGTTACGGACACGAGCTTGGTATTTTGGCCATAACAAGGGTTGCGTTGGTCTAATCGGGCCATTTGAGAGCTCGTTCGAAAGCTAACTTCAAGGCCTACCACTTTTTCCAAAGGGAGTAGTCCATAAAAAAATTTAAAATCTCATAAAATTATAAACCCCAAATTCTTTTCCGTAGCCATGGAGTGATGCTAGTTAGGCGATAGCTCCATGAAAGGCCCAACTGAGATGCCCAAATGGCCCCGGAATAAAGATAGTGTGCCTTTCTAGAGGTGTTACAGACATGAGCTTGGTATTTTGGTCATGAAAAGGGCTGCATTGGTCTGATCGGGCCATTTGAGAGCTCGTTCGAAAGATGACTTCAAGGCCTACCACTTTACTATGGACGTCTCCTGAGAAATACTCCACAAAAATTTCCAAAAAAATCATTTTTCAACGAACTTGTATTCTCGACTTTTTCCAAATGGGGTAGTCCATAAAAAATCTCAAAATCTCAGAAAATTCAAAACCCCAAATTCTTTGCCATGGGCATGGTGTGATTTTAGTTAGGCGATAGGTCCATGAAAGGCCCACCTGAGACGCCCAAATGGCCCCGTAATTAAGGTAGTGTGCCTTTATATAGATTTTACGGACACGAGGTTGGTATTTTTGTCATAACAAGGGCTGCGTTGGTCTGATCGGTCCATTTGAGAGCTCGTTCGAAAGCTAACTTCAAAGCCTACCACTTTACTGAGGATGTCTCCAGAGAAATTCTCCTCCAAAATGTCCAAAACAGTCATTTTTCCACGAACATGGATTCTCGACTTTTTCCAAAGGGAGTAGTCCACAAAAAAGTTTAAAATCTCATAAAATTATAAACCCCAAATTCTTTGCCGTAGCCATGGTGTGATGCTAGTTAGTCGATAGGTCCATGAAAGGCCCAACTGAGATGCCCAAATGGCCCCGGAATGAAGGTAGTGTGCCTTTCTATAGGTGTTACGGACACGAGCTTGGTATTTTTCTCATGACAAGGGTTGCGTTGGTTTGATCGGGCCATTTGAGAGCTCGTTCGAAAGATAACTTCAAGGCCTACCACTTTACTATGGACGTCTCCTGAGAAATCCTCCCCGAAAATGTCCAAAAAAATCATTTTTTAACGAACTTGGATTCTCGACTTTTTCCAAAGGGGGTAGTCGACAAAAAATCTCAAAATCTCGGAAAATTCAAAACCCCAAATTCTTTGTCGTGGGCATGGTGTAATTCTAGTTAGGCGATAGGTCCATGAAAGGCCCACCTGAGACGCCCAAATGGCCCCGTAATGAAGGTAGTGTGCCTTTCTATAGGTGTTACGGACACAAGCTTGTTATTTTGGTCATAACAAGGGCTGCGTTGGTCTGATCGGGCTATTTTAGATCTCATTCAAAAGCTAACTTCAAGGCCTACCACTTTACTATGGACGTCTTCTGAGAAATCCTCCTCGAAAATGTCCAAAACAATCATTTTTCAACGAACTTGGATTCTCCACTTTTACAAAGGGGGTAGTCCACAAAAAATCTCAAAATCTCAGAAAATTCAAAATCCCAAATTCTTTTCCGTAGGCATGGTGTGATGCTAGTTAGGTGATAGGTCCTTGAAAGGCCCACCTGAGACGCCCAAATAGCACTGGAATGAAGGTTGTGTGTCTTTCTATAGGTGTTACGCACACGAGCTTTGTATTTTGGTCATGACAAGGGCTGTGTTGGTCTGATCGGGCAATTTGAGAGCTCGTTCGAAAGCTAATTTCAAGGCCTACCATTTTACTGGGGACGTCTCCTTAGAAATTCTCCTCGAAAATGTCAAAAAAAATCATTTTTCAACGAACTTGGATTCTCGACTTTTTCCAAATGGAGTAGTCCACAAAAAAGTTTAAAATCTCAGAAAATTATAAACCCTAAATTCTTTGCCGTAGCCATGGCGTGATGCTAGTTAGGCGATAGGTCCATGAAAGGCCCAACTGAGATGCCCAAATGGCCCCGGAATGAAGGTGGTGTGCCTTTCTATAGGTTTTACGGACACGAGCTTGGTATTTTGGTCATGACAAGGGTTGCGTTGGTCTGATCGGGCCTTTTCAGATCTCGTTGAAAAGCTAACTTCAAGGCCTACCACTTTACTAAGGACGTCTCAGGAGAAATCCTTCTCGAAAATGTCCAAAATTATCATTTTTCAACGAACTTGGATTCTCCACTTTTTACAATGGGGGTAGTCCACAAAAAATCTCAAAATCTCAGAAAATTCAAAACCCCAAATTCTTTGTCGTAGGCATGGTGTGATGCTAGTTAACTGATAGGTCCATGAAAGGCCCACCTGAGACGCCCAAATGGCCCCGGAATGAAGGTAGTGTGCCTTTCTATAGGTGTTACAGACACGAGTTTGGTATTTTTGTCATGACAAGGGCTGCGTTGGTCTGATCGGGCCATTTGAGAGGTCGTTCGAAAGCTAACTTCAAGGCCTACCACTTTACTATGGACGTCTCCTGAGAAATCCTCCTTGAAAATGTCTAAAAAAATCATTTTTCAACGAACTTGGATTATCGACTTTTTCCAAAGGGTGTAGTCCACAAAAAATCTCAAAATCTCAAAATATTCATAACCCCAAATTCTTTGCTGTAGGCATGGTGTGATGCCAGTTAGGTGATAGGTCCATGAAACGCCCACCTAAGACGCCAAATGGCCCCGGAATGAAGGTAGTGTGCCTTTCTATAGGTGTTACGGACAGGAGCTTGGTATTTTGCTCATGACAAGGGCTGCGTTGGTCAGATCGGGGCATTTGAGAGCTCGTTCGAAAGCTAATTCAAGGCCTACCACTTTACTACTGACCTCTCCTGAGAAATCCTCCTCGAAAATGTCCAAAAAAATCATTTTTCAACGAACTTGGGTTGTCGACTTTTTCCAAAGGGGGTAGTCCACAAAAAATCTCAAAATCTCAGAAAATTCAAAACCCAAAAATCTTTGTTGTAGGCATGGTGTGGTGCTAGTTAGGCGATAGGTCCATGAATGGCCCACCTGTGACGCCCAAATGTCCCCGGAATGAAGGTAGTGTGCCTTTCTATAGGTGTTATAGACACGAGTTTGGTATTTTTGTCATGACAAGGGCTGCGTTGGTCTGATCGGGCCATTTGAGGGCTCGTTCGAAAGCTAACTTCAATGCCTACCACTTTACTATGGACGTCTCCTGAGAAATCCTCCTTGAAAATGTCCAAAAAAATAATTTTTCAACGAACTTGGATTCTCGACTTTTTCCAAAGGGTGTAGTCCACAAAAAATCTCAAAATCTCTGAATATTCAAAACCCCAAATTCTTTGCTGTAGGCATGGTGTGATGCCAGTTAGGTTATAGGTCCATGAAACGACCACCTAAGACGCCAAATGGCCCCGGAATGAAGGTAGTGTGCCTTTCTATAGGTGTTACGGACACGAGCTTGGTATTTTCCTCATGACAATGGCTGCGTTGGTCAGATCGGGCAATTTGAGAGCTCGTTCAAAAGCTAACTTCAGGGCCTACCACTTTACTATGGACGTCTCCTGAGAAATCCTCCTCGAAAATGTCCAAAAAAAAATCATTTTTCAACGAACTTCGATACTCGACTTTTTCCAAAGGGGGTAGTCCACAAAAAATCTCAAAATCTCAAAAAAGTCAAAACCCCAAAATCTTTGCCGTAGGCATGGTGTGATGCTAGTTAGGCGATAGGTCCATGAAAGGCCCACCTGAGACGCCAAAATGGCCCCGGAATCAAGGTAGTGTTCCTTTCTATAGGTGTTACAAACACGAGTTTGGTATTTTGGTCATGACAAGGGCTGTGTTGGTCTGATCCGGCCATTTGAGAGCTCGTTCGAAGACTAACTCCAAGGCCTACTACTTTACTATGGACGTCTCCTGAGAAATCCTACTCAAAAATGTCCACAAAAATCATTTTTCAACGAACTTGGATTCTCGAATTTTTCCAAAGGGGGTAGTCTACAAAATATCTCAAAATCTCAGAAAATTCAAAACCCCAAAATCTTTGCCGTAGGCATGGTGTGATGCTAGTTAGGTGATAGGTCCATGAAGGGCCCACCTGAGACGCCCAAATGGCCCCGGAATGAAGGTAGTGTGTCTTTCTATAGGTGTTACGGACACGAGCTTGGTATTTTGGTCCTAACAAGGGCTGCGTTGGTCAGATCGGGCCATTTGAGAGATCGTTCAAAAGCTAACTTCAAGGCCTACCACTTTACTACTGACGTCTCCTGAGAAATCCTCCTCGAAAATGTCCAAAAAAATTATTTTTCAACGAACTAGGGTTCTCGTCTTTTTCCAAAGGGGGTAGTCCACAAAAAATCTCAAAATCTCAGAAAATTCAAAACCCCAAAATCTTTGCCGTAGGCATGGTGTGATGCTAGTTAGGCGATAGGTCCATTAAAGGCCCACCTGAGACGCCCAAATGGCCCCGGAATGAAGGTAGTGTGCCTTTCTATAGGTGTTACAGACACGAGCTTGGTATTTTGGTCATGTCAAGGGCTCCGTTGGTCCGATCGGACCACTTGAGAGCTCGTTCGAAAGCTAACTTCAAGGCCTACCACTTTAGTATGGATGTCTCCCGGGAAATCCTCCTCGAAAATGTCGAAAAAAATCATTTTTCAACGAACATGGATTCTCAACTTTTTCCAAAGAGGGTAGTCCACAAAAAATCTCAAAATCTCAAAAAATTCAAAACCCCAAATTTATTGCCGTAGGCATGGTGTGATGCTAGTTAGGCGATAGGTCCATGAAAGGCCCACCTGAGACGCCCAAATGGCCCCGGAATGAAGGTAGCGTGCCTTTCTATAGGTGTTATGGACACGAGCTTGGTATTTTGGTCATGACAAGGGCCGCGTTGGTCTGAATGGTCCATTTGAGAGCTCGTTCGAAAGCTAACTTCAAGGCCTACCACTTTATTACTGACGTCTCTTGAGAAATCCTCCTCGAAAATGTCCAAAAAAATCATTTTTCAACGAACTTGGATTCTCGAGTTTTTCCAATGGGGGTAGTCCATAAAAAATCTCAAAATCTCAGAAAATTCAAAACCCCAAAATCTTTGCCGTAGGCATGGTTTGATGCTAGTTAGGTGATAGGGCCATGAAATGACCACCTGAGACGCCCAAATGGCCCCGGGATGAAGGTAGTGTGCCTTTCTATAGGTGTTACAGACACGAGTTTCGTATTTTTGTCATGACAAGGGTTGCATTGGCCTGATCGCGCCATTTTAGAGCTCGATCGAAAGCTAACTTCAAGGCCTACCACTTTACTATGGACGTCTCCGGAGAAATCCTCCTTGAAAATGTCCAAAAAAATCATTTTTCAACAAACTTGGATTCTCGACTTTTTCCAAAGGGGGTAGTCCACAAAAAATCTCAAAATCTCATAATATTCAAAACCCCAAATTTATTGCCGTAGGCATGGTGTGATGCTAGTTAGGCAATAGGTCCATGAAAGGCCCACCTGAGACACCCAAATGGCCCCGGAATAAAGGTAGTGTGCCTTTCTATATGTGTTACGGACACGAGCTTGGTATTTTTGTCATGAAAAGGGCTGCGTTGGTCTGATCGGTCCATTTGAGACCTCGTTCGAAAGCTAAATTCAAGGCCTACCAATTTACTTCATACATCTCCCGAGAAATCCTCCTCGAAAATGTCTAAAGAAATCATTTTTCAACGAACTTGGATTCTCGACTTTTTCCAAAGGGGGTAGTCCACAAAAAATCTCAAAATCTCAGAATATTCAAAACCCCAAATTCTTTGTTGTAGGCATGGTGTTATGCCAGTTAGGTGATAGGTCCATGAAACGCCCACCTAAGACGCCAAATGGCCCCGGAATGAAGGTAGTGTGCCTTTCTATTGGTGTTACGGACACGAGGTTGGTATTTTGCTCATGACAAGGGCTGCGTTGGTCAGATCGGGCCATTTGTGAGCTCCTTCAAAAGCTAACTTTAGGGCCTACCACTTTACTACTGACGTCTCCTGAGAAATCCTCCTCGAAAATGTCCAAGAAAATTATTTTTCAACGAACTTGGGTTCTCGCCTTTTTCCAAAGGGGGTAGTCCACAAAAAATCTCAAAATCTCAGAAAATTCAAAACCCCAAAATCTTTTCCGTAGGCATGGTGTGATGCTAGTTAGGCGATAGGTCCATTAAAGGCCCACCTGAGACCCGCAAATGGCCCCGGAATGAAGGTAGTGTGCCTTTCTATAGGTGTTACTGACACGAGCTTGGTATTTTGGTCATGTCAAGGGCTGCGTTGGTCTGATCGGACCATTTGAGAGCTCGTTCGAAAGCTAAATTCAAGGCCTACCACTTTACTATGGATGTCTCCTGGGAAATCCTCCTAAGAAATGTCCAAAAAAATCATTTTTCAACGAACTTGGTTTCTTGACTTTTTCCAAAGAGGGTAGTCCACAAAAAATCTCAAAATCTCAGAAAATTTAAAAGGGGAATTAGTAGTAAATACCCCACTTTGGTAATTGGTTTGCAAAAATATATAGTTTTGAAAACAATTGCATGCACATTTGAAAATTTGCAAAAATACTATATTTAATTATCAAAACTGCCCCACCACCCCAAAAAATCAGAAAATAAAAAAAGGTAAAATATTTTCGGTATTTATCCTTTTTCTTATATATTTAAATTATATTAAATAATTAAATAATAAAAAAATATGCGATTGTTGCACACATCCTGTCAATGTTCATAATTGACATTGTCAACATTGATATTCATCCTGTCAATGTGATAATGTTATGATTTCTAGACATATGTTGACATTCCTTTTGTAAATATGGTTAATAATCCAGTAGATATAATTTACCGTATCTTTAGTCAATCTCTCCCCGATTATAACTTCAATCATGTCAACATAAACTTGTAGCCTTGTCACTATAAACATTAATCTTGTCAATGTAAATAAATAACGTTGTCATCTTGGAGATGTCTTTAATTTCTAATTATGGATAATAATCTAGTAGTTATGGTATGGATAAAATCGTATCTTTATTCTCTTCTCGATTATAGATTCCATCCTGTCAGTATTATTTCACAGTTTTGTCATGATGAACATTTATCCTGTCAAAATGAAATTTTAATAGTGTGGATACGCACATATTGACATTCTTGTTCTACCTTACTAAGGCAATGTTTTTCATCCGGTTAGTTTTATTATTTTTAAGTTTCTAGAAAAATATTAAAATCATTATTTTAATGTATATTTCATTTTTTAAAATTTTTTATCTTTTCTTTTAATTCATAATTCTCCTTTTAAAGATTTTTACATTTAAATTTAAAGGTAAAATCATCCATTATTTTTTAGCGCAAATGACCCACCTATCCTATTTTTGCTATTCTCACAAAACGGGTATACTTTTGCAAACCGAACACCAATTTGGTGTATTTTCGCAAATCGGCCAATTTAAAACCCCAAATTTATTGCTGTAGGCATGGTGAGATGCTAGTTAGGCGATAGGTCCATGAAAGGCCAACCTGAGACGCCCAAATGGCCCCGGAATGAAGGTAGTGTGCCTTTCTATATGTGTTACGGACATGAGCTTGGTATTTTTGTCATGACAAGGGCTGCGTTGGTCTGGTTTGGCCATTTGAGAGCTCGTTCGAAAGCTAACTTCAAGGCCTACCAATTTACTTCTGACATCTCCTGAGAAATCCTCCTCGAAAATGTCTAAAGAAATCATTTTTCAACGAACTTGGATTCTCGACTTTTTCCAAAGGGGTAGTCCACAAAAAATCTCAGAATCTCAGAATATTCAAAACTCTAAATTCTTTACTGTAAGCATGGTGTGATGCCAGTTAGGTGATAGGTCCATGAAACGCCCATCTAAGACGCCAAATGGCCCCGTAATGAAGGTAGTGTGCCTTTCTATAGGTGTTACGGACACGAGCTTGGTATTTTGATCATGTCAAGGGCTGCGTTGGTGTGATCGGGCCATTTGAGAGCTCGTTCGAAAGCTAACATCAAGGCCTACCACTTTACTATGGATGTCTCCTGGGAAATCCTCCTCGAAAATGTCGAAAAAAAATCATTTTTCAACAAACTTGGATTCTCGACTTTTTCCAAAGAGGGTAGTCCACAAAAAATCTCAAAATCTCATAAAATTCAAAACCCCAAATTTATTGCCGTAGGCATGGTGTGATGCTAGTTAGGCGATAGGTCCATGAAAAGCCCACCTGAGACGCCCAAATGGCCCCGGAATGAAGGTAGTGTGCCTTTATATAGGTGTTACGGACACGAGCTTGGTATTTTTGTCATGACAAGGGCTGCGTTGGTCTGATTGGGACATTTGAGAGCTCATTCAAAAGCTAACTTCAAGGCCTACCATTTTACTACTGACGTCTCTTGAGAAATCCTCCTCGAAAATGTCCAAAAAAATCATTTTTCAACGAACTTGGATTCTCGACTTTTTCCAAAGGGGGTAGTCCAAAAAAAATCTCAAAATCTCAGAAAATTCAAAGCCCCAAAATCTTAGCCGTAGGCATGGTGTGATGCTACTTAGGCGATTGGTCCATGAAAGGACCACCTGAGACGCCCAAATGGCCCCGGAATGAAGGTAGTGTGCCTTTCTATAGGTGTTAAGGACAAGAGCTTGGTATTTTTGTCGTGACAAGGGCTGCGTTGGTCTGATCGGGCCATTTGAAAGCTCGTTCGAAAGCTAACTTCAAGGCTACCACTTTACTACTGACGTCTCTTGAGAAATCCTCCCCGAAAATGTCCAAAAAAATAATTTTTCAACGAACTTGAATTCTCGACTTTTACCAAAGGGGGTAGTCCAAAAAAAATCTCAAAATCTCAGAAAATTCAAAACCCCAAAATCGTTGCCGTAGGCATGGTGTGATGCTAGTTATTCGATAGGTCCATGAAAGGCCCACCTGAGACGCACAAATGGCCCCGGAATGAAGGTAGTGTGCCTTTCTATAGGTGTTACGGACACGAGTTTTGTATTTTGGTCATGACAAGGGTTGCGTTGGTCTGATCGGGCCATTTGAGAGCTCGTTCAAAAGCTAACTTCAAGGCCTACCACTTTACTACTGACGTCTCCTGAGAAATCCTCCTCGAAAATGTCCAAAAAAATCATTTTTCAACGAACTTGGGTTCTCGACTTTTTCCAAATGGAGTAGTCCACAAAAAATCTCAAAATCTCAGAAAATTCAAAACCCCAAAATCTTTGCCGTAGGCATGGTGTGATGCTAGTTAGGCGATAGGTCCATAAAAGGCCCACCTAAGATGCCCAAATGGCCCCGGAATGAAGGTAGTGTGCCTTTCTATAGGTGTTACAAACACGAGCTTGGTATTTTGGTCATGTCAAGGGCTGCGTTGGTCTGATCGGGCCATTTGAGAGCTCGTTCGAAAGCTAACTTCAAGGCCTACCACTTTACTATGGATTTCTCCTGGGAAATCCTCCTCGAAAATGTCCAAAAAATCATTTTTCAACGAACTTGGATTCTCGACTTTTTTCCAAAGAGGGTGTTCCACAAAAAATCTCAAAATCCAAAAAATTCAAAACCCCAAATTTATTGCCGTAGGCATGGTGTGATGCTAGTTAGGCGATAGGTCCATGAAAGGCCCACCTGAGACGCCCAAATGGCCCCGGAACGAAGGTAGTGTGCCTTTCTATAGGTGTTACGGACAAGGCTTGGTATTTTGATCATGAAAAGGGCTGCGTTGGTCTGATCGGGCCATTTGAAAGCTCGTTCGAAAGCTAACTTCAAGGCCTACCACTTTACTACTGACGTCTCTTGAGAAATCCTCCCCGAAAATGTTCAAAAAAATCATTTTTCAACGAACTTGGATTCTCGACTTTTTCCAAAGGGGGTAGTCCAAAAAAAATCTCAAAATCTCAGAAAATTCAAAACCCCAAAATCTTTGTCGTAGGCATGGTGTGATGCTAGTTAGGCGATAGGTCCATGAAAGGCCCACCTGAGACGCCCAAATGGCCCCGGAACGAAGGTAGTGTGCCTTTCTATAGGTGTTACGGACAAGGCTTGGTATTTTGATCATGAAAAGGGCTGCGTTGGTCTGATCGGGCCATTTGAAAGCTCGTTCGAAAGCTAACTTCAAGGCCTACCACTTTACTACTGACGTCTCTTGAGAAATCCTCCCCGAAAATGTTCAAAAAAATCATTTTTCAACGAACTTGGATTCTCGACTTTTTCCAAAGGGGGTAGTCCAAAAAAAATCTCAAAATCTCAGAAAATTCAAAACCCCAAAATCTTTGTCGTAGGCATGGTGTGATGCTAGTTAGGCGATAGGTCCATGAAAGGCCCACCTGAGACGCCCAAATGGCCCCGGAATGAAGGTAGTGTGTCTTTCTATAAGTGTTACGGACACGAGCTTGGTATTTTGGTCAGGACAAGGGCTGCGTTTGTTTCATCGGGCCATTTGAGAGCTCGTTCAAAAGCTAACTTCAAGGCCTACCACTTTACTACTGACGTCTCCTGACAAATCCTCCTCGAAAATGTACATAATATCATTTTTCAATGAACTTAGGTTCTCGACTTTTTCCAAATGGGGTAGTCCACAAAAAATCTCAAAATCTCATAAAATTAAAAACCCCAAAATCTTTGCCGTAGGCATGGTGTGATGCAAGTTAGGCGATAGGTCCATTAAAGGCCCACCTAAGATGCCTAAATGGCCCCGGAATTAAGGTAGTGTGCCTTTCTATAGGTGTTACAGACACGAGCTTGGTATTTTGGTCATGTCAAGGGCTGCGTTGGTTTGATCGGGCCATTTGAGAGCTCGTTCGAAAGCTAACTTCAAGGCCTACCACTTTACTATGGATGTCTCCTGGGAAATCCTCCTCGAAAATGTCAAAAAAAATCATTTTTCAACGAACTTGGATTCTCGACTTTTTCCAAATGGGGTAGTCCATAAAAAATCTCAAAATCTGAGAAAATTCAAAACCACAAATTTATTGTCGTAGGCATGGTGTGATGCTAGTTAGGCGATAGGTCCATGAAAGGCCCACCTGAGACGCCCAAATGGCCCCGGAATGAAGGTAGTGTGCCTTTCTATAGGTGTTACTGACATGAGCTTGGTATTTTGGTCATGACAAGGGCTGCGTTGGTCTGATCGGGCCATTTGAGAGCTCGTTCGAAAGCTAACTTCAAGGCCTACCACTTTACTACTACCGTCTCTTGAGAAATACTCCCCGAAAATGTCCAAAAAAATCATTTTTCAACGAACTTGGATTCTCGACTTTTTCCAAATGGGGTAGTCCACAAATAATCTCAAAATCTCATAAAATTCAAAACCCCAAAATCTTTGCGGTAGGCATGGTGTGATGCTAGTTAATTAGGTCCATGAAAGGCCCACCTGAGACGCCCAAATGGCCCCGGAATGAAGGTAGTGTGCCTTTCTATAGGTGTTACAGACACGAGTTTGGTATTTTGGTCATGACAAGGGTTGCGTTGGTCTGATCGGGCCATTTGAGAGCTCGTTCAAAAGCTAACTTCAAGGCCTACCACTTTACTACTGACGTCTCCTGAGAAATCCTCCTCTAAAATGTACAAAAAAATCATTTTTCAACGAACTTGGGTTCTCGACTTTTTCCAAATGGGGTAGTCCACAAAAAATCTCAAAATCTCAGAAAATTCAAAGCCCCAAAATCTTAGCCGTAGGCATGGTGTGATGCTACTTAGGCGATTGGTCCATGAAAGGACCACCTGAGACGCCCAAATGGCCCCGGAATGAAGGTAGTGTGCCTTTCTATAGGTGTTAAGGACAAGAGCTTGGTATTTTTGTCATGACAAGGGCTGCGTTGGTCTGATCGGGCCATTTGAAAGCTCGTTCGAAAGCTAACTTCAAGGCTACCACTTTACTACTGACGTCTCGTGAGAAATCCTCCCCGAAAATGTCCAAAAAAATAATTTTTCAACGAACTTGAATTCTCGACTTTTACCAAAGGGGGTAGTCCAAAAAAAAATCTCAAAATCTCAGAAAATTCAAAACCCCAAAATCTTTGCCGTAGGCATGGTGTGATGCTAGTTATTCGATAGGTCCATGAAAGGCCCACCTGAGACGCACAAATGGCCCCGGAATGAAGGTAGTGTGCCTTTCTATAGGTGTTACGGACACGAGTTTTGTATTTTGGTCATGACAAGGGCTGCGTTGGTCTGATCGGGCCATTTGAGAGCTCGTTCAAAAGCTAACTTCAAGGCCTACCACTTTACTACTGACGTCTCCTGAGAAATCCTCCTCGAAAATGTCCAAAAAAATCATTTTTCAACGAACTTGGGTTCTCGACTTTTTCCAAATGGAGTAGTCCACAAAAAATCTCAAAATCTCAGAAAATTCAAAACCCCAAAATCTTTGCCGTAGGCATGGTGTGATGCTAGTTAGGCGATAGGTCCATAAAAGGCCCACCTAAGATGCCCAAATGGCCCCGGAATGAAGGTAGTGTGCCTTTCTATAGGTGTTACAGACACGAGCTTGGTATTTTGGTCATGTCAAGGGCTGCGTTGGTCTGATCGGGCCATTTGAGAGCTCGTTCGAAAGCTAACTTCAAGGCCTACCACTTTACTATGGATTTCTCCTGGGAAATCCTCCTCGAAAATGTCCAAAAAATCATTTTTCAACGAACTTGGATTCTCGACTTTTTTCCAAAGAGGGTGTTCCACAAAAAATCTCAAAATCTAAAAAATTCAAAACCCCAAATTTATTGCCGTAGGCATGGTGTGATGCTAGTTAGGCGATAGGTCCATGAAAGGCCCACCTGAGACGCCCAAATGGCCCCGGAACGAAGGTAGTGTGCCTTTCTATAGGTGTTACGGACAAGGCTTGGTATTTTGATCATGAAAAGGGCTGCGTTGGTCTGATCGGGCCATTTGAAAGCTCGTTCGAAAGCTAACTTCAAGGCCTACCACTTTACTACTGACGTCTCTTGAGAAATCCTCCCCGAAAATGTTCAAAAAAATCATTTTTCAACGAACTTGGATTCTCGACTTTTTCCAAAGGGGGTAGTCCAAAAAAAATCTCAAAATCTCAGAAAATTCAAAACCCCAAAATCTTTGTCGTAGGCATGGTGTGATGCTAGTTAGGCGATAGGTCCATGAAAGGCCCACCTGAGACGCCCAAATGGCCCCGGAATGAAGGTAGTGTGTCTTTCTATAAGTGTTACGGACACGAGCTTGGTATTTTGGTCAGGACAAGGGCTGCGTTTGTTTCATCGGGCCATTTGAGAGCTCGTTCAAAAGCTAACTTCAAGGCCTACCACTTTACTACTGACGTCTCCTGACAAATCCTCCTCGAAAATGTACATAAAATCATTTTTCAATGAACTTAGGTTCTAGACTTTTTCCAAATGGGGTAGTCCACAAAAAATCTCAAAATCTCATAAAATTAAAAACCCCAAAATCTTTGTCGTAGGCATGGTGTGATGCTAGTTAGGCGATAGGTCCATTAAAGGCCCACCTAAGATGCCTAAATGGCCCCGGAATTAAGGTAGTGTGCCTTTCTATAGGTGTTACAGACACGAGCTTGGTATTTTGGTCATGTCAAGGGCTGCGTTGGTTTGATCGGGCCATTTGAGAGCTCGTTCGAAAGCTAACTTCAAGGCCTACCACTTTACTATGGATGTCTCCTGGGAAATCCTCCTCGAAAATGTCAAAAAAAATCATTTTTCAACGAACTTGGATTCTCGACTTTTTCCAAATGGGGTAGTCCATAAAAAATCTCAAAATCTGAGAAAATTCAAAACCACAAATTTATTGTCGTAGGCATGGTGTGATGCTAGTTAGGCGATACGTCCATGAAAGGCCCACCTGAGACGCCCAAATGGCCCCGGAATGAAGGTAGTGTGCCTTTCTATAGGTGTTACTGACATGAGCTTGGTATTTTGGTCATGACAAGGGCTGCGTTGGTCTGATCGGGCCATTTGAGAGCTCGTTCGAAAGCTAACTTCAAGGCCTACCACTTTACTACTACCGTCTCTTGAGAAATCCTCCCCGAAAATGTCCAAAAAAATCATTTTTCAACGAACTTGGATTCTCGACTTTTTCCAAATGGGGTAGTCCACAAATAATCTCAAAATCTCATAAAATTCAAAACCCCAAAATCTTTGCGGTAGGCATGGTGTGATGCTAGTTAATTAGGTCCATGAAAGGCCCACCTGAGACGCCCAAATGGCCCCGGAATGAAGGTAGTGTGCCTTTCTATAGGTGTTACAGACACGAGTTTGGTATTTTGGTCATGACAAGGGCTGCGTTGGTCTGATAGGGCCATTTGAGAGCTCGTTCAAAAGCTAACTTCAAGGCCTACCACTTTACTACTGACGTCTCCTGAGAAATCCTCCTCTAAAATGTACAAAAAAATCATTTTTCAACGAACTTGGGTTCTCGACTTTCTTCCAAATGGGGTAGTCCACAAAAAATCTCAAAATCTCAGAAAATTCAAAGCCCCAAAATCTTAGCCGTAGGCATGGTGTGATGCTACTTAGGCGATTGGTCCATGAAAGGACCACCTGAGACGCCCAAATGGCCCCGGAATGAAGGTAGTGTGCCTTTCTATAGGTGTTAAGGACAAGAGCTTGGTATTTTGGTCATGACAAGGGCTGCGTTGGTCTGATCGGGCCATTTGAAAGCTCGTTCGAAAGCTAACTTCAAGGCCTACCACTTTACTACTGACGTCTCTTGAGAAATCCTCCCCGAAAATGTCCAAAAAAATAATTTTTCAACGAACTTGAATTCTCGACTTTTACCAAAGGGGGTAGTCCAAAAAAAATCTCAAAATCTCATAAAATTCAAAACCCCAAAATCTTTGCCGTAGGCATGGTGTGATGCTAGTTATTCGATAGGTCCATGAAAGGCCCACCTGAGACGCACAAATGGCCCCGGAATGAAGGTAGTGTGCCTTTCTATAGGTGTTACGGACACGAGTTTTGTATTTTGGTCATGACAAGGGCTGCGTTGGTCTGATCGGGCCATTTGAGAGCTCGTTCAAAAGCTAACTTCAAGGCCTACCACTTTACTACTGACGTCTCCTGAGAAATCCTCCTCGACAATGTCCAAAAAAATCATTTTTCAACGAACTTGGGTTCTCGACTTTTTCCAAATGGAGTAGTCCACAAAAAATCTCAAAATCTCAGAAAATTCAAAACCCCAAAATCTTTGCCGTAGGCATGGTGTGATGCTAGTTAGGCGATAGGTCCATAAAAGGCCCACCTAAGATGCCCAAATGCCCCCGGAATGAAGGTAGTGTGCCTTTCTATAGGTGTTACAGACACGAGCTTGGTATTTTGGTCATGTCAAGGGCTGCGTTGGTCTGATCGGGCCATTTGAGAGCTCGTTCGAAAGCTAACTTCAAGGCCTACCACTTTACTATGGATTTCTCCTGGGAAATCCTCCTCGAAAATGTCCAAAAAATCATTTTTCAACGAACTTGGATTCTCGACTTTTTTCCAAATGGAGTAGTCCACAAAAAATCTCAAAATCTCAGAAAATTCAAAACCCCAAAATCTTTGCCGTAGGCATGGTGTGATGCTAGTTAGGCGATAGGTCCATAAAAGGCCCACCTAAGATGCCCAAATGGCCCCGGAATGAAGGTAGTGTGCCTTTCTATAGGTGTTACAGACACGAGCTTGGTATTTTGGTCATGTCAAGGGCTGCGTTGGTCTGATCGGGCCATTTGAGAGCTCCTTCGAAAGATAACTTCAAGGCCTACCACTTTACTATGGATTTCTCCTGGGAAATCCTCCTCGAAAATGTCCAAAAAATCATTTTTCAACGAACTTGGATTCTCGACTTTTTTCCAAAGAGGGTGTTCCACAAAAAATCTCAAAATCTAAAAAATTCAAAACCCCAAATTTATTGCCGTAGGCATGGTGTGATGCTAGTTAGGCGATAGGTCCATGAAAGGCCCACCTGAGACGCCCAAATGGCCCCGGAACGAAGGTAGTGTGCCTTTCTATAGTTGTTACGGACAAGGCTTGGTATTTTGATCATGAAAAGGGCTGCGTTGGTCTGATCGGGCCATTTGAAAGCTCGTTCGAAAGCTAACTTCAAGGCCTACCACTTTACTACTGACGTCTCTTGAGAAATCCTCCCCAAAAATGTTCAAAAAAATCATTTTTCAACGAACTTGGATTCTCGACTTTTTCCAAAGGGGGTAGTCCAAAAAAAATATCAAAATCTCAGAAAATTCAAAACCCCAAAATCTTTGTCGTAGGCATGGTGTGATGCTAGTTAGGCGATAGGTCCATGAAAGGCCCACCTGAGACGCCCAAATGGCCCCGGAATGAAGGTAGTGTGTCTTTCTATAAGTGTTACGGACACGAGCTTGGTATTTTGGTCATGACAAGGGCTGCGTTTGTTTCATCGGGCCATTTGAGAGCTCGTTCAAAAGCTAACTTCAAGGCCTACCACTTTACTACTGACGTCTCCTGACAAATCCTCCTCGAAAATGTACATAAAATCATTTTTCAACGAACTTAGGTTCTCGACTTTTTCCAAATGGGGTAGTCCACAAAAAATCTCAAAATCTCATAAAATTAAAAACCCCAAAATCTTTGCCGTAGGCATGATGTGATGCTAGTTAGGCGATAGGTCCATTAAAGGCCCACCTAAGATGCCTAAATGGCCCCGGAATGAAGGTAGTGTGCCTTTCTATAGGTGTTACAGACACGAGCTTGGTATTTTGGTCATGTCAAGGGCTGCGTTGGTTTGATCGGGCCATTTGAGAGCTCGTTCGAAAGCTAACTTCAAGGCCTACCACTTTACTATGGATGTCTCCTGGGAAATCCTCCTCGAAAATGTCCAAAAAAATCATTTTTCAACGAACTTGGATTCTCGACTTTTTCCAAATGGGGTAGTCCACAAAAAATCTCAAAATCTGAGAAAATTCAAAACCACAAATTTATTGCCGTAGGCATGGTGTGATGCTAGTTAGGCGATAGGTCCATGAAAGGCCCACCTGAGACGCCAAAATGGCCCCGGAATAAAGGTAGTGTGCCTTTTTATAGGTGTTACTGACATGAGCTTGGTATTTTGGTCATGACAAGGGCTGCGTTGGTCTGATCGGGCCATTTGAGAGCTCGTTCGAAAGCTAACTTCAAGGCCTACCACTTTACTACTACCGTCTCTTGAGAAATCCTCCCCGAAAATGTCCAAAAAAATCATTTTTCAACGAACTTGGATTCTCGACTTTTTCCAAATGGGGTAGTCCACAAATAATCTCAAAATCTCATAAAAATCAAAACCCCAAAATCTTTGCGGTAGGCATGGTGTGATGCTAGTTAATTAGGTCCATGAAAGGCCCACCTGAGACGCCCAAATGGCCCCGGAATGAAGGTAGTGTGCCTTTCTATAGGTGTTACAGACACGAGTTTGGTATTTTGGTTATGACAAGGGCTGCGTTGGTCTGATCGGGCCATTTGAGAGCTCGTTCAAAAGCTAACTTCAAGGCCTACCACTTTACTACTGACGTCTCTTGAGAAATCCTCCCCAAAAATGTCCAAAAAAATAATTTTTCAACAAACTTGGATTCTCGACTTTTTCCAAAGGGGGTAGTCCAAAAAAAATATCAAAATCTCAGAAAATTCAAAACCCCAAAATCTTTGCGGTAGGCATGGTGTGATGCAAGTTAATTAGGCGATAGATCCATGAAAGGCCCACCTGAGACGCCCAAATGGCCCCGGAATGAAGGTAGTGTGCCTTTCTATAGGTGTTACAGACACGAGTTTGGTATTTTGGTCATGACAACGGCTGCGTTGGTCTGATCGGGCCATTTGAGAGCTCGTTCAAAAGCTAACTTCAAGGCCTACCACTTTACTATGGATGTCTCCTGGGAAATCCTCCTCGAAAATGTCCAAAAAAATCATTTTTCAACGAACTTGGATTCTCGACTTTTTCCAAATGGCGTAGTCCACAAAAAATCTCAAAATCTGAGAAAATTCAAAACCACAAATTTATTGCCGTAGGCATGGTGTGATGCTAGTTAGGCGATAGGTCCATGAAAGGCCCACCTGAGACGCCCAAATGGCCTCGGAATGAAGGTAGTGTGCCTTTCTATAGGTGTTACTGACATGAGCTTGGTATTTTGGTCATGACAACGGCTGCGTTGGCCTGATCGGGCCATTTGAGAGCTCGTTCAAAAGCTAACTTCAAGGCCTACCACTTTACTATGGATGTCTCCTGGGAAATCCTCCTCGAAAATGTCCAAAAAAATCATTTTTCAACGAACTTGGATTCTCGACTTTTTCCAAATGGGGTGGTCCACAAAAAATCTCAAAATCTGAGAAAATTCAAAACCACAAATTTATTGCCGTAGGCATGGTGTGATGCTAGTTAGGCGATAGGTCCATGAAAGGCCCACCTGAGACGCCCAAATGTCCCCGGAATGAAGGTAGTGTGCCTTTCTATAGGTGTTACTGACATGAGCTTGGTATTTTGGTCATGACAAGGGCTGCGTTGGTCTGATCGGGCCATTTGAGAGCTCGTTCGAAAGCTAACTTCAAGGCCTACCACTTTACTACTACCGTCTCTTGAGAAATCCTCCCCGAAAATGTCCAAAAAAATCATTTTTCAACGAACTTGGATTCTCGACTTTTTCCAAATGGGGTAGTCCACAAATAATCTCAAAATCTCATAAAATTCAAAACCCCAAAATCTTTGCGGTAGGCATGGTGTGATGCTAGTTAATTAGGTCCATGAAAGGCCCATCTGAGACGCCCAAATGGCCCCGGAATGAAGGTAGTGTGCCTTTCTATAGGTGTTACAGACACGAGTTTGGTATTTTGGTCATGACAAGGGCTGCGTTGGTCTGATCGGGCCATTTGAGAGCTCGTTCAAAAGCTAACTTCAAGGCCTACCACTTTACTACTGACGTCTCTTGAGAAATCCTCCCCGAAAATGTCCAAAAAAATAATTTTTCAACAAACTTGGATTCTCGACTTTTTCCAAAGGGGGTAGTCCAAAAAAAATATCAAAATCTCAGAAAATTCAAAACCCCAAAATCTTTGCGGTAGGCATGGTGTGATGCAAGTTAATTAGGCGATAGATCCATGAAAGGCCCACCTGAGACGCCCAAATGGCCCCGGAATGAAGGTAGTGTGCCTTTCTATAGGTGTTACAGACACGAGTTTGGTATTTTGGTCATGACAACGGCTGCGTTGGTCTGATCGGGCCATTTTAGAGCTCGTTCAAAAGCTAACTTCAAGGCCTACCACTTTACTATGGATGTCTCCTGGGAAATCCTCCTCGAAAATGTCCAAAAAAATCATTTTTCAACGAACTTGGATTCTCGACTTTTTCCAAATGGGTAGTCCACAAAAAATCTCAAAATCTGAGAAAATTCAAAACCACAAATTTATTGCCGTAGGCATGGTGTGATGCTAGTTAGGCGATAGGTCCATGAAAGGCCCACCTGAGACGCCCAAATGGCCCCGAAATGAAGGTAGTGTGCCTTTCTATAGGTGTTACTGACATGAGCTTGGTATTTTGGTCATGACAAGGGCTGCGTTGGTCTGATCGGGCCATTTGAGAGCTCGTTCGAAAGCTAACTTCAAGGCCTACCACTTTACTACTACCGTCTCTTGAGAAATCCTCCCCGAAAATGTCCAAAAAAATCATTTTTCAACGAACTTGGATTCTCGACTTTTTCCAAATGGGGTAGTCCACAAATAATCTCAAAATCTCATAAAAATCAAAACCCCAAAATCTTTGCGGTAGGCATGGTGTGATGCTAGTTAATTAGGTCCATGAAAGGCCCACCTGAGACGCCCAAATGGCCCCGGAATGAAGGTAGTGTGCCTTTCTATAGGTGTTACAGACACGAGTTTGGTATTTTGGTTATGACAAGGGCTGCGTTGGTCTGATCGGGCCATTTGAGAGCTCGTTCAAAAGCTAACTTCAAGGCCTACCACTTTACTACTGACGTCTCTTGAGAAATCCTCCCCAAAAATGTCCAAAAAAATAATTTTTCAACAAACTTGGATTCTCGACTTTTTCCAAAGGGGGTAGTCCAAAAAAAATATCAAAATCTCAGAAAATTCAAAACCCCAAAATCTTTGCGGTAGGCATGGTGTGATGCAAGTTAATTAGGCGATAGATCCATGAAAGGCCCACCTGAGACGCCCAAATGGCCCCGGAATGAAGGTAGTGTGCCTTTCTATAGGTGTTACAGACACGAGTTTGGTATTTTGGTCATGACAACGGCTGCGTTGGTCTGATCGGGCCATTTGAGAGCTCGTTCAAAAGCTAACTTCAAGGCCTACCACTTTACTATGGATGTCTCCTGGGAAATCCTCCTCGAAAATGTCCAAAAAAATCATTTTTCAACGAACTTGGATTCTCGACTTTTTCCAAATGGCGTAGTCCACAAAAAATCTCAAAATCTGAGAAAATTCAAAACCACAAATTTATTGCCGTAGGCATGGTGTGATGCTAGTTAGGCGATAGGTCCATGAAAGGCCCACCTGAGACGCCCAAATGGCCCCGGAATGAAGGTAGTGTGCCTTTCTATAGGTGTTACTGACATGAGCTTGGTATTTTGGTCATGACAACGGCTGCGTTGGCCTGATCGGGCCATTTGAGAGCTCGTTCAAAAGCTAACTTCAAGGCCTACCACTTTACTATGGATGTCTCCTGGGAAATCCTCCTCGAAAATGTCCAAAAAAATCATTTTTCAACGAACTTGGATTCTCGACTTTTTCCAAATGGGGTGGTCCACAAAAAATCTCAAAATCTGAGAAAATTCAAAACCACAAATTTATTGCCGTAGGCATGGTGTGATGCTAGTTAGGCGATAGGTCCATGAAAGGCCCACCTGAGACGCCCAAATGTCCCCGGAATGAAGGTAGTGTGCCTTTCTATAGGTGTTACTGACATGAGCTTGGTATTTTGGTCATGACAAGGGCTGCGTTGGTCTGATCGGGCCATTTGAGAGCTCGTTCGAAAGCTAACTTCAAGGCCTACCACTTTACTACTACCGTCTCTTGAGAAATCCTCCCCGAAAATGTCCAAAAAAATCATTTTTCAACGAACTTGGATTCTCGACTTTTTCCAAATGGGGTAGTCCACAAATAATCTCAAAATCTCATAAAATTCAAAACCCCAAAATCTTTGCGGTAGGCATGGTGTGATGCTAGTTAATTAGGTCCATGAAAGGCCCATCTGAGACGCCCAAATGGCCCCGGAATGAAGGTAGTGTGCCTTTCTATAGGTGTTACAGACACGAGTTTGGTATTTTGGTCATGACAAGGGCTGCGTTGGTCTGATCGGGCCATTTGAGAGCTCGTTCAAAAGCTAACTTCAAGGCCTACCACTTTACTACTGACGTCTCTTGAGAAATCCTCCCCGAAAATGTCCAAAAAAATAATTTTTCAACAAACTTGGATTCTCGACTTTTTCCAAAGGGGGTAGTCCAAAAAAAATATCAAAATCTCAGAAAATTCAAAACCCCAAAATCTTTGCGGTAGGCATGGTGTGATGCAAGTTAATTAGGCGATAGATCCATGAAAGGCCCACCTGAGACGCCCAAATGGCCCCGGAATGAAGGTAGTGTGCCTTTCTATAGGTGTTACAGACACGAGTTTGGTATTTTGGTCATGACAACGGCTGCGTTGGTCTGATCGGGCCATTTTAGAGCTCGTTCAAAAGCTAACTTCAAGGCCTACCACTTTACTATGGATGTCTCCTGGGAAATCCTCCTCGAAAATGTCCAAAAAAATCATTTTTCAACGAACTTGGATTCTCGACTTTTTCCAAATGGCGTAGTCCACAAAAAATCTCAAAATCTGAGAAAATTCAAAACCACAAATTTATTGCCGTAGGCATGGTGTGATGCTAGTTAGGCGATAGGTCCATGAAAGGCCCACCTGAGACGCCCAAATGGCCCCGGAATGAAGGTAGTGTGCCTTTCTATAGGTGTTACTGACATGAGCTTGGTATTTTGGTCATGACAACGGCTGCGTTGGCCTGATCGGGCCATTTGAGAGCTCGTTCAAAAGCTAACTTCAAGGCCTACCACTTTACTATGGATGTCTCCTGGGAAATCCTCCTCGAAAATGTCCAAAAAAATCATTTTTCAACGAACTTGGATTCTCGACTTTTTCCAAATGGGGTGGTCCACAAAAAATCTCAAAATCTGAGAAAATTCAAAACCACAAATTTATTGCCGTAGGCATGGTGTGATGCTAGTTAGGCGATAGGTCCATGAAAGGCCCACCTGAGACGCCCAAATGTCCCCGGAATGAAGGTAGTGTGCCTTTCTATAGGTGTTACTGACATGAGCTTGGTATTTTGGTCATGACAAGGGCTGCGTTGGTCTGATCGGGCCATTTGAGAGCTCGTTCGAAAGCTAACTTCAAGGCCTACCACTTTACTACTACCGTCTCTTGAGAAATCCTCCCCGAAAATGTCCAAAAAAATCATTTTTCAACGAACTTGGATTCTCGACTTTTTCCAAATGGGGTAGTCCACAAATAATCTCAAAATCTCATAAAATTCAAAACCCCAAAATCTTTGCGGTAGGCATGGTGTGATGCTAGTTAATTAGGTCCATGAAAGGCCCATCTGAGACGCCCAAATGGCCCCGGAATGAAGGTAGTGTGCCTTTCTATAGGTGTTACAGACACGAGTTTGGTATTTTGGTCATGACAAGGGCTGCGTTGGTCTGATCGGGCCATTTGAGAGCTCGTTCAAAAGCTAACTTCAAGGCCTACCACTTTACTACTGACGTCTCTTGAGAAATCCTCCCCGAAAATGTCCAAAAAAATAATTTTTCAACAAACTTGGATTCTCGACTTTTTCCAAAGGGGGTAGTCCAAAAAAAATATCAAAATCTCAGAAAATTCAAAACCCCAAAATCTTTGCGGTAGGCATGGTGTGATGCAAGTTAATTAGGCGATAGATCCATGAAAGGCCCACCTGAGACGCCCAAATGGCCCCGGAATGAAGGTAGTGTGCCTTTCTATAGGTGTTACAGACACGAGTTTGGTATTTTGGTCATGACAACGGCTGCGTTGGTCTGATCGGGCCATTTTAGAGCTCGTTCAAAAGCTAACTTCAAGGCCTACCACTTTACTATGGATGTCTCCTGGGAAATCCTCCTCGAAAATGTCCAAAAAAATCATTTTTCAACGAACTTGGATTCTCGACTTTTTCCAAATGGCGTAGTCCACAAAAAATCTCAAAATCTGAGAAAATTCAAAACCACAAATTTATTGCCGTAGGCATGGTGTGATGCTAGTTAGGCGATAGGTCCATGAAAGGCCCACCTGAGACGCCCAAATGGCCCCGGAATGAAGGTAGTGTGCCTTTCTATAGGTGTTACTGACATGAGCTTGGTATTTTGGTCATGACAACGGCTGCGTTGGCCTGATCGGGCCATTTGAGAGCTCGTTCAAAAGCTAACTTCAAGGCCTACCACTTTACTATGGATGTCTCCTGGGAAATCCTCCTCGAAAATGTCCAAAAAAATCATTTTTCAACGAACTTGGATTCTCGACTTTTTCCAAATGGGGTGGTCCACAAAAAATCTCAAAATCTGAGAAAATTCAAAACCACAAATTTATTGCCGTAGGCATGGTGTGATGCTAGTTAGGCGATAGGTCCATGAAAGGCCCACCTGAGACGCCCAAATGTCCCCGGAATGAAGGTAGTGTGCCTTTCTATAGGTGTTACTGACATGAGCTTGGTATTTTGGTCATGACAAGGGCTGCGTTGGTCTGATCGGGCCATTTGAGAGCTCGTTCGAAAGCTAACTTCAAGGCCTACCACTTTACTACTACCGTCTCTTGAGAAATCCTCCCCGAAAATGTCCAAAAAAATCATTTTTCAACGAACTTGGATTCTCGACTTTTTCCAAATGGGGTAGTCCACAAATAATCTCAAAATCTCATAAAATTCAAAACCCCAAAATCTTTGCGGTAGGCATGGTGTGATGCTAGTTAATTAGGTCCATGAAAGGCCCATCTGAGACGCCCAAATGGCCCCGGAATGAAGGTAGTGTGCCTTTCTATAGGTGTTACAGACACGAGTTTGGTATTTTGGTCATGACAAGGGCTGCGTTGGTCTGATCGGGCCATTTGAGAGCTCGTTCAAAAGCTAACTTCAAGGCCTACCACTTTACTACTGACGTCTCTTGAGAAATCCTCCCCGAAAATGTCCAAAAAAATAATTTTTCAACAAACTTGGATTCTCGACTTTTTCCAAAGGGGGTAGTCCAAAAAAAATATCAAAATCTCAGAAAATTCAAAACCCCAAAATCTTTGCGGTAGGCATGGTGTGATGCAAGTTAATTAGGCGATAGATCCATGAAAGGCCCACCTGAGACGCCCAAATGGCCCCGGAATGAAGGTAGTGTGCCTTTCTATAGGTGTTACAGACACGAGTTTGGTATTTTGGTCATGACAACGGCTGCGTTGGTCTGATCGGGCCATTTTAGAGCTCGTTCAAAAGCTAACTTCAAGGCCTACCACTTTACTATGGATGTCTCCTGGGAAATCCTCCTCGAAAATGTCCAAAAAAATCATTTTTCAACGAACTTGGATTCTCGACTTTTTCCAAATGGCGTAGTCCACAAAAAATCTCAAAATCTGAGAAAATTCAAAACCACAAATTTATTGCCGTAGGCATGGTGTGATGCTAGTTAGGCGATAGGTCCATGAAAGGCCCACCTGAGACGCCCAAATGGCCCCGGAATGAAGGTAGTGTGCCTTTCTATAGGTGTTACTGACATGAGCTTGGTATTTTGGTCATGACAAGGGCTGCGTTGGTCTGATCGGGCCATTTGAGAGCTCGTTCGAAAGCTAACTTCAAGGCCTACCACTTTACTACTACCGTCTCTTGAGAAATCCTCCCCGAAAATGTCCAAAAAAATCATTTTTCAACGAACTTGGATTCTCGACTTTTTCCAAATGGGGTAGTCCACAAATAATCTCAAAATCTCATAAAATTCAAAACCCCAAAATCTTTGCGGTAGGCATGGTGTGATGCTAGTTAATTAGGTCCATGAAAGGCCCACCTGAGACGCCCAAATGGCCCCGGAATGAAGGTAGTGTGCCTTTCTATAGGTGTTACAGACACGAGTTTGGTATTTTGGTCATGACAAGGGCTGCGTTGGTCTGATCGGGCCATTTGAGAGCTCGTTCAAAAGCTAACTTCAAGGCCTACAACTTTACTACTGACGTCTCTTGAGAAATCCTCCCCGAAAATGTCCAAAAAAATAATTTTTCAACAAACTTGGATTCTCGACTTTTTCCAAAGGGGGTAGTCCAAAAAAAATATCAAAATCTCAGAAAATTCAAAACCCCAAAATCTTTGCAGTAGGCATGGTGTGATGCAAGTTAATTAGGCGATAGATCCATGAAAGGCCCACCTGAGACGCCCAAATGGCCCCGGAATGAAGGTAGTGTGCCTTTCTATAGGTGTTACAGACACGAGTTTGGTATTTTGGTCATGACAACGGCTGCGTTGGTCTGATCGGGCCATTTGAAAGCTCGTTCGAAAGCTAACTTCAAGGCCTACCACTTTACTACTGACGTCTCTTGAGAAATCCTCCCCGAAAATGTTCAAAAAAATCATTTTTCAACGAACTTGGATTCTCGACTTTTTCCAAATGGGGTAGTCCACAAATAATCTCAAAATCTCATAAAATTCAAAACCCCAAAATCTTTGCGGTAGGCATGGTGTGATGCTAGTTAATTAGGTCCATGAAAGGCCCACCTGAGACGCCCAAATGGCCCCGGAATGAAGGTAGTGTGCCTTTCTATAGGTGTTACAGACACGAGTTTGGTATTTTGGTCATGACAAGGGCTGCGTTGGTCTGATCGGGCCATTTGAGAGCTCGTTCAAAAGCTAACTTCAAGGCCTACCACTTTACTACTGACGTCTCTTGAGAAATCCTCCCCGAAAATGTCCAAAAAAATAATTTTTCAACAAACTTGGATTCTCGACTTTTTCCAAAGGGGGTAGTCCAAAAAAAATATCAAAATCTCAGAAAATTCAAAACCCCAAAATCTTTGCAGTAGGCATGGTGTGATGCAAGTTATTTAGGCGATAGATCCATGAAAGGCCCACCTGAGACGCCCAAATGGCCCCGGAATGAAGGTAGTGTGCCTTTCTATAGGTGTTACAGACACGAGTTTGGTATTTTGGTCATGACAACGGCTGCGTTGGTCTGATCGGGCCATTTGAAAGCTCGTTCGAAAGCTAACTTCAAGGCCTACCACTTTACTACTGACGTCTCTTGAGAAATCCTCCCCGAAAATGTTCAAAAAAATCATTTTTCAACGAACTTGGATTCTCGACTTTTTCCAAATGGGGTAGTCCACAAATAATCTCAAAATCTCATAAAATTCAAAACCCCAAAATCTTTGCGGTAGGCATGGTGTGATGCTAGTTAATTAGGTCCATGAAAGGCGCACCTGAGACGCCCAAATGGCCCCGGAATGAAGGTAGTGTGCCTTTCTATAGGTGTTACAGACACGAGTTTGGTATTTTGGTCATGACAAGGGCTGCGTTGGTCTGATCGGGCCATTTGAGAGCTCGTTCAAAAGCTAACTTCAGAGCCTACCACTTTACTACTGACGTCTCTTGAGAAATCCTCCCCGAAAATGTCCAAAAAAATAATTTTTCAACAAACTTGGATTCTCGACTTTTTCCAAAGGGGGTAGTCCAAAAAAAATATCAAAATCTCAGAAAATTCAAAACCCCAAAATCTTTGCGGTAGGCATGGTGTGATGCAAGTTAATTAGGCGATAGATCCATGAAAGGCCCACCTGAGACGCCCAAATGGCCCCGTAATGAAGGTAGTGTGCCTTTCTATAGGTGTTACAGACACGAGTTTGGTATTTTGGTCATGACAACGGCTGCGTTGGTCTGATCGGGCCATTTGAGAGCTCGTTCAAAAGCTAACTTCAAGGCCTACCACTTTACTATGGATGTCTCCTGGGAAATCCTCCTCGAAAATGTCCAAAAAATCATTTTTCAACGAACTTGGATTCTCGACTTTTTTCCAAAGAGGGTGTTCCACAAAAAATCTCAAAATCTAAAAAATTCAAAACCCCAAATTTATTGCCGTAGGCATGGTGTGATGCTAGTTAAGCGATAGGTCCATGAAAGGCCCACCTGAGACGCCCAAATGGCCCCGGAACGAAGGTAGTGTGCCTTTCTATAGGTGTTACGGACAAGGCTTGGTATTTTGATCATGAAAAGGGCTAGGTTGGTCTGATCGGGCCATTTGAAAGCTCGTTCGAAAGCTAACTTCAAGGCCTACCACTTTACTACTGACGTCTCTTGAGAAATCCTCCCCGAAAATGTTCAAAAAAATCATTTTTCAACGAACTTGGATTCTCGACTTTTTCCAAATGGGGTAGTCCACAAATAATCTCAAAATCTCATAAAATTCAAAACCCCAAAATCTTTGCGGTAGGCATGGTGTGATGCTAGTTAATTAGGTCCATGAAAGGCCCACCTGAGACGCCCAAATGGCCCCGGAATGAAGGTAGTGTGCCTTTCTATAGGTGTTACAGACACGAGTTTGGTATTTTGGTCATGACAACGGCTGCGTTGGTCTGATCGGGCCATTTGAGAGCTCGTTCAAAAGCTAACTTCAAGGCCTACCACTTTACTACTGACGTCTCTTGAGAAATCCTCCCCGAAAATGTCCAAAAAAATAATTTTTCAACAAACTTGGATTCTCGACTTTTTCCAAAGGGGGTAGTCCAAAAAAAATATCAAAATCTCAGAAAATTCAAAACCCCAAAATCTTTGCAGTAGGCATGGTGTGATGCAAGTTAATTAGGCGATAGATCCATGAAAGGCCCACCTGAGACGCCCAAATGGCCCCGGAATGAAGGTAGTGTGCCTTTCTATAGGTGTTACAGACACGAGTTTGGTATTTTGGTCATGACAACGGCTGCGTTGGTCTGATCGGGCCATTTGAAAGCTCGTTCGAAAGCTAACTTCAAGGCCTACCACTTTACTACTGACGTCTCTTGAGAAATCCTCCCCGAAAATGTTCAAAAAAATCATTTTTCAACGAACTTGGATTCTCGACTTTTTCCAAATGGGGTAGTCCACAAATAATCTCAAAATCTCATAAAATTCAAAACCCCAAAATCTTTGCGGTAGGCATGGTGTGATGCTAGTTAATTAGGTCCATGAAAGGCCCACCTGAGACGCCCAAATGGCCCCGGAATGAAGGTAGTGTGCCTTTCTATAGGTGTTACAGACACGAGTTTGGTATTTTGGTCATGACAAGGGCTGCGTTGGTCTGATCGGGCCATTTGAGAGCTCGTTCAAAAGCTAACTTCAGAGCCTACCACTTTACTACTGACGTCTCTTGAGAAATCCTCCCCGAAAATGTCCAAAAAAATAATTTTTCAACAAACTTGGATTCTCGACTTTTTCCAAAGGGGGTAGTCCAAAAAAAATATCAAAATCTCAGAAAATTCAAAACCCCAAAATCTTTGCGGTAGGCATGGTGTGATGCAAGTTAATTAGGCGATAGATCCATGAAAGGCCCACCTGAGACGCCCAAATGGCCCCGTAATGAAGGTAGTGTGCCTTTCTATAGGTGTTACAGACACGAGTTTGGTATTTTGGTCATGACAACGGCTGCGTTGGTCTGATCGGGCCATTTGAGAGCTCGTTCAAAAGCTAACTTCAAGGCCTACCACTTTACTATGGATGTCTCCTGGGAAATCCTCCTCGAAAATGTCCAAAAAATCATTTTTCAACGAACTTGGATTCTCGACTTTTTTCCAAAGAGGGTGTTCCACAAAAAATCTCAAAATCTAAAAAATTCAAAACCCCAAATTTATTGCCGTAGACATGGTGTGATGCTAGTTAAGCGATAGGTCCATGAAAGGCCCACCTGAGACGCCCAAATGGCCCCGGAACGAAGGTAGTGTGCCTTTCTATAGGTGTTACGGACAAGGCTTGGTATTTTGATCATGAAAAGGGCTAGGTTGGTCTGATCGGGCCATTTGAAAGCTCGTTCGAAAGCTAACTTCAAGGCCTACCACTTTACTACTGACGTCTCTTGAGAAATCCTCCCCGAAAATGTTCAAAAAAATCATTTTTCAACGAACTTGGATTCTCGACTTTTTCCAAAGGGGGTAGTCCAAAAAAAATCTCAAAATCTCAGAAAATTCAAAACCCAAAAATCTTTGTCGTAGGCATGGTGTGATGCTAGTTAGGCGATAGATCCATGAAAGGCCCACCTGAGATGCCCAAATGGCCCCGGAATGAAGGTAGTGTGTCTTTCTATAAGTGTTACGGACACGAGCTTGGTATTTTGGTCATGACAAGGGCTGCGTTTGTTTCATCGGGCCATTTGAGAGCTCGTTCAAAAGCTAACTTCAAGGCCTACCACTTTACTACTGACGTCTCCTGAGAAATCCTCCTCGAAAATGTCCATAAAATCATTTTTCAACGAACTTAGGTTCTCGACTTTTTCCAAATGGGGTAGTCCACAAAAAATCTCAAAATCTCATAAAATTAAAAACCCCAAAATCTTTGTCGTAGGCATGGTGTGATGCTAGTTAGGCGATAGGTCCATTAAAGGCCCACCTAAGATGCCTAAATGGCCCCGGAATGAAGGTAGTGTGCCTTTCTATAGGTGTTACAGACACGAGCATGGTATTTTGGTCATGTCAAGGGCTGCGTTGGTTTGATCGGGCCATTTGAGAGCTCGTTCGAAAGCTAACTTCAAGGCCTACCACTTTACTATGGATGTCTCCTGGGAAATCCTCCTCCAAAATGTCCAAAAAAATCATTTTTCAACGAACTTGGATTCTCGACTTTTTCCAAATGGGGTAGTCCACAAAAAATCTCAAAATCTGAGAAAATTCAAAACCACAAATTTATTGCCGTAGGCATGGTGTGATGCTAGTTAGGCGATAGGTCCATGAAAGGCCCACCTGAGACGCCCAAATGGCCCCGGAATGAAGGTAGTGTGCCTTTCTATAGGTGTTACTGACATGAGCTTGGTATTTTGGTCATGACAAGGGCTGCGTTGGTCTGATCGGGCCATTTGAGAGCTCGTTCGAAAGCTAACTTCAAGGCCTACCACTTTACTACTACCGTCTCTTGAGAAATCCTCCCCGAAAATGTCCAAAAAAATCATTTTTCAACGAACTTGGATTCTCGACTTTTTCCAAATGGGGTAGTCTACAAATAATCTCAAAAACTCATAAAATTCAAAACCCCAAAATCTTTGTGGTAGGCATGGTGTGATGCTAGTTAATTAGGCGATAGGTCCATGAAAGGCCCACCTGAGACGCCCAAATGGCCCCGGAATGAAGGTAGTGTGCCTTTCTATAGGTGTTACTGACATGAGCTTGGTATTTTGGTCATGACAAGGGCTGCGTTGGTCTGATCGGGCCATTTGAGAGCTCGTTCGAAAGCTAACTTCAAGGCCTACCACTTTACTACTACCGTCTCTTGAGAAATCCTCCCCGAAAATGTCCAAAAAAATAATTTTTCAACGAACTTGGATTCTCGACTTTTTCCAAATGGGGTAGTCCACAAATAATCTCAAAATCTCATAAAATTCAAAACCCCAAAATCTTTGCGGTAGGCATGGTGTGATGCTAGTTAATTAGGTCCATGAAAGGCCCACCTGAGACGCCCAAATGGCCCCGGAATGAAGGTAGTGTGCCTTTCTATAGGTGTTACAGACACGAGTTTGGTATTTTGGTCATGACAAGGGCTGCGTTGGTCTGATCGGGCCATTTGAGAGCTCGTTCAAAAGCTAACTTCAAGGCCTACCACTTTACTACTGACGTCTCTTGAGAAATCCTCCCCGAAAATGTCCAAAAAAATAATTTTTCAACAAACTTGGATTCTCGACTTTTTCCAAAGGGGGTAGTCCAAAAAAAATATCAAAATCTCAGAAAATTCAAAACCCCAAAATCTTTGCGGTAGGCATGGTGTGATGCTAGTTAATTAGGCGATAGATCCATGAAAGGCCCACCTGAGACGCCCAAATGGCCCCGGAATGAAGGTAGTGTGCCTTTCTATAGGTGTTACAGACACGAGTTTGGTATTTTGGTCATGACAAGGGTTGCGTTGGTCCGATCGGGCCATTTGAGAGCTCGTTCAAAAGCTAACTTCAAGGCCTACCACTTTACTACTGACGTCTCCTGAAAAATCCTCCTCTAAAATGTACAAAAAAATCATTTTTCAACGAACTTGGGTTCTCGACTTTTTCCAAATGGGGTAGTCCACAAAAAATCTCAAAATCTCAGAAAATTCAAAACCCCAAATTTATTGCCGTAGGCATGGTGTGATGCTAGTTAGGCGATAGGTCCATGAAAGGCCCACCTGAGACGCCCAAATGGCCCCGGAATGAAGGTAGTGTGTCTTTCTATAGGTGTTACGGACACGAGCTTGGTATTTTGGTCATAACAAGGGCTGCGGTTGTCTGATCGGGCCATTTGAGAGCTCGTTCAAAAGCTAACTTCAAGGCCTACCACTTTACTACTGACGTCTCCTGAGAAATCCTCCTCGAAAATGTCCAAAAAATCATTTTTCAACGAACTTAGGTTCTCGACTTTTTCCAAATGGGGTAGTCCGCAAAAAATCTCAAAATCTCATAAAATTAAAAACCCCAAAATCTTTGCCGTAGGCATGGTGTGATGCTAGTTAGGCGATAGGTCCATTAAAGGCCCACCTAAGATGCCTAAATGGCCCCTGAATGAAGGTAGTGTGCTTTTCTATAGGTGTTACAGACACGAGCTTGGTATTTTGGTCATGTCAAGGGCTGCGTTGGTTTGATCGGGCCATTTGAGAGCTCGTTCGAAATCTAACTTCAAGGCCTACCACTTTACTATGGATGTTTCCTGGGAAATCCTCCTCGAAAATGTCCAAAAAAATCATTTTTCAACGAACTTGGATTCTCAACTTTTTCCAAAGAGGGCAGTCCACAAAAAATCTCAAAATCTCAGAAAATTCAAAACCCCAAATTTATTGCCGTAGGCATGATGTGATGATAGTTAGACGATAGGTCCATGAAAGGCCCACCTGAGACGCCCAAATGGCCCCGGAAAGAAGGTAGTGTTCCTTTCTATAGGTGTTATGGACACGAGCTTGGTATTTTGGTCATGACAAGGGCTGCGTTTGTCTGATTGGTCCATTTGAGAGCTCGTTCGAAAGCTAACTTCAAGGCCTACCACTATACTATGGACGTCTCCTGAAAAATCCTCCTTGAAAATGTCCAAAAAAATCATTTTTCAACGAACTTGGATTCTCGACTTTTTTCAAAGGGGGTAGTCCACAAAAAATCTCAAAATCTCAGAAAATTCAAAACCCTAAATTTATTGGCGTAGGCATGATGTGATGCTAGTTAGACGATAGGTCCATGAAAGGCCCACCTGAGACGCCCAAATGACCCCGGAAAGAAGGTAGTGTGCCTTTCTATAGGTGTTACGGACACGAGCTTGGTATTTTGGTCATGACAAGGGCTGCGTTGGTCCGATTGGTCCATTTGAGAGCTCGTTCGAAAGCTAACTTCAAGGCCTACCACTTTACTATGGACATCTCCTGAAAAATCCTCCTTTAAAATGTCCAAAAAAATCATTTTTCAACGAACTTGGATTCTCGACTTTTTTCAAAGGGGTAGTCCACAAAAAATCTCAAAATCTCAGAAAATTAAAAACCCCAAATTTATTGCCGTAGGCATGGTGAGATGCTAGTTAGGCGATAGGTCCTTGAAAGGCCCACCTGAGACGCCCAAATGGCCCCGGAATGAAGGTAGTGTGCCTTTCTGTATGTGTTATGGAAACGAGCTTGGTATTTTGGTCATGAAAAGAGCTGCGTTGGTCTGATTGGTCCATTTGAGACCTCGTTCGAAAGCTAACTTCAAGGCCTACCAATTTACTTCTGACATCTCCTAAGAAATCCTCCTAAAAAATGTCTAAAGAAATCATTTTTCAACGAACTTGGATTCTCGACTTTTTTCAAAGGGGGTAGTCCACAAAAAATCTCAAAATCTAAGAAAATTAAAAACCCCAAATTTATTGCCGTAGGCATGGTGTGATGCTAGTTAGGCGATAGGTCCTTGAAAGGCCCACCTGAGACGCCCAAATGGCCCCGGAATGAAGGTAGTGTGCCTTTCTGTATGTGTTATGGACACGAGCTTGGTATTTTGGTCATGTCAAGGGTAGCGTTGGTCTGATCGGGCCATTTGAGAGCTCGTTCGAAATCTAACTTCAAGGCCTACCACTTTACTATGGATGTCTCCTGGGAAATCCTCCTCGAAAATGTCCAAAAATATCATTTTTCAACGAACTTGGATTCTCGACTTTTTCCAAAGAGGGCAGTCCACAAAAAATCTCAAAATCTCAGAAAATTCAAAACCCTAAATTTATTGCCGTAGGCATGATGTAATGCTAGTTAGACGATAGGTCCATGAAAGGCCCACCTGAGACGCCCAAATGGCCCCGGAAAGAAGGTAGTGTGCCTTTCTATTGGTGTTACGGACACGAGCTTGGTATTTTGCTCATGACAAGGGCTGCGTTGGTCTGATTGGTCCATTTGAGAGCTCGTTCGAAAGCTAACTTCAAGGCCTACCACTTTACTATGGACGTCTCCTGAAAAATCCTCCTTTAAAATGTCCAAAAAAATCATTTTTCAACGAACTTGGATTCTCGTCTTTTTTCAAAGGGGGTAGTCCACAAAAAATCTCAAAATCTCAGAAAATTAAAAACCCCAAATTTATTGCCGTAGGCATGGTGAGATGCTAGTTAGGCGATAGATCCTTGAAAGGCCCACCTGAGACGCCCAAATGGCCCCGGAATGAAGGTAGTGTGCCTTTCTGTATGTGTTATGGACACGAGCTTGGTATTTTGGTCATGAAAAGAGCTGCGTTGGTCTGATCGGTCCATTTGAGACCTCGTTCGAAAGCTAACTTCAAGGCCTACCAATTTACTTCTGACATCTCCTGAGAAATCCTCCTCAAAAATGTCTAAAGAAATCATTTTTCAACGAAATTGGATTCTCGACTTTTTCCAAAGGGGGTAGTCCACAAAAAATCTAAAAATCTCAAAAAATTCAAAACCCCAAATTCTTTGTTGTAGGCATGGTGTGATGGCAGTTAGGTGATAGGTCCATGAAACGCCCACCTTAGACGCCAAATGGCCCCGGAATGAAGGTAGTGTGCCTTTCTATCGGTGTTACGGACACGAGCTTGGTATTTTGCTCATGACAAGGGCTGAGTTGGTCAGATAAGGCCATTTGAGAGCTCGTTCAAAAGCTAACTTCAGGGCCAACAACTTTACTATGGACGTCTCCTGAGAAATCCTCCTCGAAAATGTCCAAAAAAATCATTTTTCAACGAACTTGGGTTCTCGACTTTTTCCAAAGGGGGTAGTCCACAAAAAATCTCAAAATCTCAGAAAATTCAAAACCCCAAATTTATTGCCGTAGGCATGGTGTGATGCTAGTTAGGCGATAGGTCCATGAAAGGCCCACCTGAGACGCCCAAATGGCCCCGGAATGAAGGTAGTGTGCCTTTCTATAGGTGTTACAGACACGAGCTTTGTATTTTGGTCATGACAACGGCTGCGTTGGTCTGATCGGGCCATTTGAGAGGTCGTTCAAAAGCTAACTTCAAGGCCTACCACTTTACTACTGACGTCTCCTGAGAAATCCTCCTCTAAAATGTACAAAAAAATCATTTTTCAACGAACTTGGGTTCTCGACTTTTTCCAAATGGGTTAGTTCACAAAAAATCTCAAAATCTCAGAAAATTCAAAACCCCAAAATCTTTGCCGTAGGCATGGTGTGATGCTAGTTAGGCGATAGGTCCATGAAAGGCCCACCTGAGACGCCCAAATGGCCCCAGAATGAAGGTAGTGTGTCTTTCAATAGGTGTTACGGACACGAGCTTGGTATTTTGGTCATGACAAGGGCTGCGTTTGTCTGATCGGGCCATTTGAGAGCTCGTTCAAAAGCTAAGTTCAAGGCCTACCACTTTACTACTGACGTCTCCTGAGAAATCCTCCTCGAAAATGTCCAAAAAATCCTTTTTCAACGAACTTAGGTTCTCGACTTTTTCCAAATGGGGTAGTCCACAAAAAATCTCAAAATCTCATAAAATTAAAAACCCCAAAATCTTTGCCGTAGGCATGGTGTGATGCTAGTTAGGCGATAGGTCGATTAATGGCCCACCTAAAATGCCTAAATGGCCCCGGAATGAAGGTAGTGTGCCTTTCTATAGGTGTTACAGACACGAGCTTGGTATTTTGGTCATGTCAAGGGCTGCGTTGGTCTGATCGGGCCATTTGAGAGCTCGTTCGAAATCTAACTTCAAGGCCTACCACTTTACTATGGACGTCTCCTGAAAAATCCTCCTTGAAAAAGTCCAAAAAAATCATTTTTCAACGAACTTGGATTCTCGACTTTTTCCAAATGGAGTAATCCACAAAAAATCTCAAAATCTCATAAAATTAAAAACCCCAAAATCTTTGCCGTAGGCATGGTGTGATGCTAGTTAGGCGATAGGTCCATTAAAGGCCCACCTAAGATGCCTTAATGGCCCCGGAATGAAGGTAGTGTGCCTTTCTATAGGTGTTACAGACACGAGCTTGGTATTTTGGTCATGTCAAGGGCTGCGTTGGTTTGATCGGGCCATTTGAGAGCTCGTTCGAAAGCTAACTTCACGGCCTACCATTTTACTACTGACGTCTCTTGAGAAATCCTCCCCGAAAATGTCCAAAAAATAATTTTTCAACAAACTTGGATTCTCGACTTTTTCCAAAGGGGGTAGTCCAAAAAAAATATCAAAATCTCAGAAAATTCAAAACCCCAAAATCTTTGCGGTAGGCATGGTGTGATGCTAGTTAATTAGGCGATAGACCCATGAAAGGCCCACCTGAGACGCCCAAATGGCCCCGGAATGAAGGTAGTGTGCCTTTCTATAGGTGTTACAGACACGAGTTTGGTATTTTGGTCATGACAAGGGCTACGTTGGTCTAATTTGGCCATTTGAGAGCTCGTTCAAAAGCTAACTTCAAGGCCTTCCACTTTACTACTGATGTCTCCTGAAAAATCCTCCTCTAAAATGTACAAAAAAATCATTTTTCAACGAACTTGGGTTCTCGACTTTTTCCAAATGGGGTAGTCCACAAAAAATCTCAAAATCTCAGAAAATTCAAAACCCCAAATTTATTGCCGTAGGCATGGTATGATGCTAGTTAGGCGATAGGTCCATGAAAGGCCCACCTGAGACGCCCAAATGGCCCCGGAATGAAGGTAGTGTGCCTTTCTATAGGTGTTACGGACATGAGCTTGGTATTTTGGTCATGACAAGGGCTGCGTTGGTCTGATCGGGCCATTTGAGAGCTCGTTCGAAAGCTAACTTCAAGGCCTACCACTTTACTACTGACGTCTCTTGAGAAATCCTCCCCGAAAATGTCCAAAAAAATAATTTTTCAACGAACTTGGATTCTCGACTTTTTCCAAAGGGGGTAGTCCAAAAAAACTATCAAAATCTCAGAAAATTCAAAACCCCAAAATCTTTGCGGTAGGCATGGTGTGATGCTAGTTAATTAGGCGATAGATCCATGAAAGGCCCACCTGAGACGCCCAAATGGCCCCGGAATGAAGGTAGTGTACCTTTCTATAGGTGTTACAGACACGAGTTTGGTATTTTGGTCATGACAACGGCTGCGTTGGTCTGATCGGGCCATTTGAGAGGTCGTTCAAAAGCTAAGTTCAAGGCCTACCACTTTACTACTGACGTCTCCTGAGAAATCCTCCTCTAAAATGTACAAAAAAATCATTTTTCAACGAACTTGGGTTCTCGACTTTTTCCAAATGGGTTAGTCCACAAAAAATCTCAAAATCTCAGAAAATTCAAAACCCCAAAATCTTTGCCGTAGGCATGGTGTGATGCTAGTTAGGCGATAGGTCCATGAAAGGCCCACCTGAGACGCCCAAATGGCCCCAAAATGAAGGTAGTGTGTCTTTCAATAGGTGTTACGGACACGAGCTTGGTATTTTGGTCATGACAAGGGCTGCGTTTGTCTGATCGGGCCATTTGAGAGCACGTTCAAAAGCTAACTTCAAGGCCTACCACTTTACTACTGACGTCTCCTGAGAAATCCTCCTCGAAAATGTCCAAAAAATCCTTTTTCAACGAACTTAGGTTCTCGACTTTTTCCAAATGGGGTAGTCCACAAAAAATCTCAAAATCTCATAAAATTAAAAACCCCAAAATCTTTGCCGTAGGCATGGTGTGATGCTAGTTAGGCGATAGGTCGATTAATGGCCCACCTAAAATGCCTAAATGGCCCCGGAATGAAGGTAGTGTGCCTTTCTATAGGTGTTACAGACACGAGCTTGGTATTTTGGTCATGTCAAGGGCTGCGTTGGTCTGATCGGGCCATTTGAGAGCTCGTTCGAAATCTAACTTCAAGGCCTACCACTTTACTATGGACGTCTCCTGAAAAATCCTCCTTGAAAAAGTCCAAAAAAATCATTTTTCAACGAACTTGGATTCTCGACTTTTTTCAAAGGGGGTAGTCCACAAAAAATCTCAAAATCTCAGAAAATTAAAAACCCCAAATTTATTGCCGTAGGCATGGTGTGATGCTAGTTAGGCGATAGGTCCTTGAAAGGCCCACCTGAGACGCCCAAATGGCCCCGGAATGAAGGTAGTGTGCCTTTCTGTATGTGTTATGGACACGAGCTTGGTATTTTGGTCATGTCAAGGGTTGCGTTGGTCTGATCGGGCCATTTGAGAGCTCGTTCGAAATCTAACTTCAAGGCCTACCACTTTACTATGGATGTCTCCTGGGAAATCCTCCTCGAAAATGTCCAAAAAAATCATTTTTCAACGAACTTGGATTCTCGACTTTTTTCAAAGAGGGCAGTCCACAAAAAATCTCAAAATCTCAGAAAATTCAAAACCCTAAATTTATTGTCGTAGGGATGATGTGATGCTAGTTAGACGATAGGTCCATGAAAGGCCCACCTGAGACGCCCAAATGGCCCCGGAAAGAAGGTAGTGTGCCTTTCTATAGGTGTTACGGACACGAGCTTGGTATTTTGGTCATGACAAGGGCTGCGTTGGTCTGATTGGTCCATTTGAGAGCTCGTTCGAAAGCTAACTTCAAGGCCTACCACTTTACTATGGACGTCTCCTGAAAAATCCTCCTTTAAATGTCCAAAAAAATCATTTTTCAACGAACTTGGATTCTCGACTTTTTTCAAAGGGGGTAGTCCACAAAAAATGTCAAAATCTCAGAAAATTAAAAACCCCAAATTTATTGTCGTAGGCATGGTGAGATGCTAGTTAGGCGATAGGTCCTTGAAAGGCCCACCTGAGACGCCCAAATGGCCCCGGAATGAAGGTAGTTTCCCTTTCTGTATGTGTTATGGACACGAGCTTGGTATTTTGGTAATGAAAAGAGCTGCGTTGGTCTGATCGGTCCATTTGAGACCTCGTTCGAAAGCTAACTTCAAGGCCTACCAATTTACTTCTGACATCTCTTGAGAAATCCGCCTCAAAAATGTCTAAAGAAATCATTTTTCAACGAACTTGGATTCTCGACTTTTTCCAAAGGGGGTAGTCCACAAAAAATCTCAAAATCTCAAAAAATTCAAAACCCCAAATTCTTTGTTGTAGGCATGGTGTGATGCTAGTTAGGTGATAGGTCCATGAAACGCCCACCTAAGACGCCGAATGGCCCCGAAATGAAGGTAGTGTGCCTTTCTATCGGTGTTACGGACACGAGCTTGGTATTTTGCTCATGACAAGGGCTGTGTTGGTCAGATCAGGCCATTTGAGAGCTTGTTCAAAAGCTAACTTCAGGGCCTACCACTTTACTATGACGTCTCCTGAGAAATCCTCCTCGAAAATGTCCAAAAAAATCATTTTTCAATGAACTTGGGTTCTCGACTTTTTCCAAAGGGGGTAATCCACAAAAAATCTCAAAATCTCAGAAAATTCAAAACCCCAAAATCTTTGCCGTAGGCATGGTGTGATGCTAGTTAGGCGATAGGTCCATGAAAGGCCCACCTGAAACGCCAAATGGCCCCGGAATGAAAGTAGTGTGCCTTTCTATAGGTGTTACAGACACGAGCTTTGTATTTTGGTCATGACAAGGGCTGTGTTGGTCTGATCGGGCCATTTGAGAGCTCGTTTGAAAGCTAACTTCAAGGCCTACCACTTTACTATGGACGTCTCCTGAGAAATCATCCTCGAAAATGTACAAAAAAATAATTTTTCAACGAACTTGGATTCTCTATTTTTTCCAAAGGGGTTAGTCCACAAAAAATCTCAAAATCTCAGAAAACTCAAAACCCCAAATTTATTGCCAAAGGCATGGTGTGATGCTAGTTAGGCGATAGGTCCATGAAAGGCCCACCTGAGACGCCCAAATGGCCCCGGAATGAAGGTAGTGTGCCTTTCTATAGGTGTTACGGACATGAGCTTGGTATTTTGGTCATGACAAGGGCTGCGTTTGTCTGATCGGGCCATTTGAGAGCTCGTTCGAAAGCTAACTTCAAGGCCTACCACTTTACTACTGACGTGTCTTGAGAAATCCTCCCCGAAAATGTCCAAAAAAATCATTTTTCAACGAACTTGGATTCTAACATTTTCCAAACGGGGTAGTCCAAAAAAAATCTCAAAATCTCAGAAAATTCAAAACCGCAAAATCTTTGCGGTAGGCATGGTGTGATGCTAGTTAATTAGGCGATAGGTCCATGAAAGGCCCACCTGAGACGCCCATATGGCCCCGGAATGAAGGTAGTGTGCCTTTCTATAGGTGTTACAGACACGAGTTTGGTATTTTGGTCATGACAACGGCTGCGTTGGTCTGATCGGGCCATTTGAGAGGTCGTTCAAAAGCTAACTTCAAGGCCTACCACTTTACTACTGACGTCTCCTGAGAAATCCTCCTCTAAAATGTACAAAAAAATTATTTTTCAACGAACTTGGGTTCTCGACTTTTTCCAAATGGGTTAGTCCACAAAAAATCTCAAAATCTCAGAAAATTCAAAACCCCAAAATCTTTGTCGTAGGCATGGTGTGATGCTAGTTAGGCGATAAGTCCATGAAAGGCCCACCTGAGACGCCCAAATGGCCCCAAAATGAAGGTAGTGTGTCTTTCAATAGGTGTTACGGACACGAGCTTGGTAGTTTGGTCATGACAAGGGCTGCGTTTGTCTGATCGGGCCATTTGAGAGCTCGTTCAAAAGCTAACTTCAAGGCCTACCACTTTACTACTAACGTCTCCTGAGAAATCCTCCTCGAAAATGTCCAAAAAATCATTTTTCAACGAACTTAGGTTCTCGACTTTTTCCAAATGGGGTAGTCCACAAAAAATCTCAAAATCTCATAAAATTAAAAACCCCAAAATCTTTGCCGTAGGCATGGTGTGATGCTAGTTAGGTGATAGGTCCATTAAATGCCCACCTAAGATGCCTAAATGGCCCCGGAATGAAGGTAGTGTGCCTTTCTATAGGTGTTACGGACACGAGCTTGGTAGTTTGGTCATGACAAGGGCTGCGTTTGTCTGATCGGGCCATTTGAGAGCTCGTTCAAAAGCTAACTTCAAGGCCTACCACTTTACTACTAACGTCTCCTGAGAAATCCTCCTCGAAAATGTCCAAAAAATCATTTTTCAACGAACTTAGGTTCTCGACTTTTTCCAAATGGGGTAGTCCACAAAAAATCTCAAAATCTCATAAAATTAAAAACCCCAAAATCTTTGCCGTAGGCATGGTGTGATGCTAGTTAGGTGATAGGTCCATTAAATGCCCACCTAAGATGCCTAAATGGCCCCGGAATGAAGGTAGTGTGCCTTTCTATAGGTGTTACAGACACGAGCTTGGTATTTTGGTCATGTCAAGGGCTGCGTTGGTCTGATCGGGCCATTTGAGAGCTCGTTCGAAATCTAACTTCAAGGCCTACCACTTTACTATGGACGTCTCCTGAAAAATCCTCCTTGAAAAAGTCCAAAAAAATCATTTTTCAACGAACTTGGATTCTCGACTTTTTTCAAAGGGGGTAGTCCACAAAAAATCTCAAAATCTCAGAAAATTAAAAACCCCAAATTTATTGCCGTAGGCATGGTGTTATGCTAGTTAGGCGATAGGTCCTTGAAAGGCCCACCTGAGACGCCCAAATGGCCCCGGAATGAAGGTAGTGTGCCTTTTTGTATGTGTTATGGACACGAGCTTGGTATTTTGGTCATGTCAAGGGTTGCGTTGGTCTGATCGGGCCATTTGAGAGCTCGTTCGAAATCTAACTTCAAGGCCTACCACTTTACTATGGATGTCTCCTGGGAAATCCTCCTCGAAAATGTCCAAAAAAATTATTTTTCAACGAACTTGGATTCTCGACTTTTTTCAAAGAGGGCAGTCCACAAAAAATCTCAAAATCTCAGAAAATTCAAAACCCCAAATTTATTGTCGTAGGCATGGTGTGATGCTAGTTAGACGATAGGTCCATGAAAGGCCCACCTGAGACGCCCAAATGGCCCCGGAATGAAGGTAGTGTGCCTTTCTATAGGTGTTACAGACACGAGCTTTGTATTTTGGTCATGACAAGGGCTGTGTTGGTCTGATCGGGCCATTTGAGAGCTCGTTTGAAAGCTAACTTCAAGGCCTACCACTTTACTATGGACGTCTCCTGAGAAATCATCCTCGAAAATGTCCAAAAAAATAATTTTTCAACGAACTTGGATTCTCGATTTTTTCCAAAGTGGTTAGTCCACAAAAAATCTCAAAATCTCAGAAAACTCAAAACCCCAAATTTATTGCCAAAGGCATGGTGTGATGCTAGTTAGGCGATAGGTCCATGAAAGGCCCACCTGAGACGCCCAAATGGCCCCGGAATGAAGGTAGTGTGCCTTTCTATAGGTGTTACGGACATGAGCTTGGTATTTTGGTCATGACAAGGGTTGCGTTGGTCTGATCGGGCCATTTGAGAGCTCGTTCGAAAGCTAACTTCAAGGCCTACCACTTTACTACTGACGTGTCTTGAGAAATCCTCCCCGAAAATGTCCAAAAAAATCATTTTTCAACGAACTTGGATTCTAACTTTTTCCAAACGGGGTAGTCCAAAAAAAATCTCAAAATCTCAGAAAATTCAAAACCGCAAAATCTTTGCGGTAGGCATGGTGTGATGCTAGTTAATTAGGCGATAGATCCATGAAAAGCCCACCTGAGACGCCCATATGGCCCCGGAATGAAGGTAGTGTGCCTTTCTATAGGTGTTACAGACACGAGTTTGGTATTTTGGTCATGACAAGGGCTGCGTTGGTCTAATCGGGCCATTTGAGAGCTCGTTCAAAAGCTAACTTCAAGGCCTACCACTTTACTACTAACGTCTCCTGAGAAATCCTCCTCTAAAATGTACAAAAAAATCATTTTTCAATGAACTTGGGTTCTCGACTTTTTCCAAATGGGGTAGTCCACAAAAAATCTCAAAATCTCAGAAAATTCAAAACCCCAAAATCTTTGCCATAGGCATGGTGTGATGCTAGTTAGGCGATAGGTCCATAAAAGGCCCACCTAAGACGCCCAAATGGCCCCGGAATGAAGGTAGTGTGCCTTTCTATAGGTGTTACAGACACGAGCTTGGTATTTTGGTCATGTCAAGGGCTGCGTTGGTCTTATCGGTCCATTTGAGAGCTCGTTCGAAATCTAACTTCAAGGCCTACCACTTTACTATGGATTTCTCCTGGGAAATCCTCCTCGAAAATGTCCAAAAAAATTATTTTTCAACGAACTTGGATTCTCGACTTTTTCCAAAGAGGGCAGTCCACAAAAAATCTCAAAATCTCAGAAAATTCAAAACCCCAAATTTATTGCCGTAGGCATGATGTGATGCTAGTTAGATGATAGGTCCATGAAAGGCCCACCTGAGACGCCCAAATGGCCCCGGAAAGAAGGTAGTGTGCCTTTCTATAGGTGTTACGGACACGAGCTTGGTATTTTGGTCATGACAAGGGCTGCGTTGGTCTGATTGGTCCATTTGAGAGCTCGTTCGAAAGCTAACGTCAAGGCCTACCACTTTACTATGGACGTCTCCTGAAAAATCCTCCTTGAAAATGTAAAAAAAAATCATTTTTCAACAAACTTGGATTCTCGACTTTTTTCAAAGGGGGTAGTCCACAAAAAATCTCAAAATCTCAGAAAATTCAAAACCCCAAATTTATTGCCGTAGGCATGGTGTGCTGCTAGTTAGGCGATAGGTCCATGAAAGGCCCACATGAGACGCCCAAATGGCCCCGGAATGAAGGTAGTGTGCCTTTCTATAGGTGTTACGGACATGAGCTTGGTATTTTGGTCATGACAAGGGCTGCGTTGGCCTGATCGGGCCATTTGAGAGCTCGTTCGAAAGCTAACTTCAAGGCCTACCAATTTACTACTGACGTGTCTTGAGAAATCCTCCTTGAAAATGTCCAAAAAAATCATTTTTCAACGAACTTGGATTCTCGACTTTTTTCAAAGGGGGTAGTCCACAAAAAATCTCAAAATCTCAGAAAATTAAAAACCCCAAATTTATTGCCGTAGGCATGGTGTGATGCTAGTTAGGCGATAGGTCCTTGAAAGGCCCACCTGAGACGCCCAAATGGCCCCGGAATGAAGGTAGTGTGCCTTTCTGTATGTGTTATGGACACGAGCTTGGTATTTTGGTCATGTCAAGGGCTGCGTTGGTCTGATCGGGCCATTTGAGAGCTCGTTCGTAATCTAACTTCAAGGCCTACCACTTTACTATGGATGTCTCCTGGGAAATCCTCCTCGAAAATGTCCAAAAAAATCATTTTTCAACGAACTTGGATTCTCGACTTTTTCCAAAGAGGGCAGTCCACAAAAAATCTCAAAATCTCAGAAAATTCAAAACCCTAAATTTATTGCCGTAGGCATGATGTGATGCTAGTTAGACGATAGGTCCATGAAAGGCCCACCCGAGACGCCCAAATGGCCCCGGAAAGAAGGTAGTGTGCCTTTCTATAGGTTTTACGGACACGAGCTTGGTATTTTGGTCATGACAAGGGCTGCGTTGGTCTGATTGGTCCATTTGAGAGCTCGTTCGAAACCTAACTTCAAGGCCTACCACTTTACTATGGACGTCTCCTGAAAAATCCTCCTTTAAAATGTCCAAAAAAATCATTTTTCAACGAACTTGGATTCTCGACTTTTTTCAAAGGGGGTAGTACACAAAAAATCTCAAAATCTCAGAAAATTAAAAACCCCAAATTTATTGCCGTAGGCATGGTGAGATGCTAGTTAGGCGATAGGTCCTTGAAAGGCCCACCTGAGACGCCCAAATGGCCCCGGAATAAAGGTAGTGTGCCTTTCTGTATGTGTTATGGACACGAGCTTGGAATTTTGGTCATGAAAAGAGCTGCGTTGGTCTGATCGGTCCATTTGAGACCTCGTTCGAAAGCTAACTTCAAGGCCTACCAATTTACTTTTGACATCTCCTGAGAAATCCTCCTCAAAAATGTCTAAAGAAATCATTTTTCAACGAACTTGGATTCTCTACTTTTTCCAAAGGGGGTAGTCCACAAAAAATCTCAAAATCTCAAAAAATTCAAAACCCCAAATTCTTTGTTGTAGGCATGGTGTGATGCCAGTTAGATGATAGGTCCATGAAACGCCCACCTAAGACGCCAAATGGCCCCGGAATGAAGGTAGTGTGCCTGTCTATCGGTGTTACGGACACGAGCTTGGTATTTTGCTCATGACAAGGGCTGCGTTGGTCAGATCAGGCCATTTGAGAGCTCGTTCAAAAGCTAACTTCAGGGCAAACCAATTTACTATGGACGTCTCCTGAGAAATCCTCCTCGAAAATGTCCAAGAAAATCATTTTTCAACGAACTTGGGTTCTCGACTTTTTCCAAAGGGGGTAGTCCACAAAAAATCTCAAAATCTCAGAAAATTCAAAACCCCAAATTTATTGCCGTAGGCATGGTGTGATGCTAGTTAGGCGATAGGTCCATGAAAGGCCCACCTGAGACGCCCAAATGGCCCCGGAATGAAGGTAGTGTGCCTTTCTATAGGTGTTACAGACACGAGCTTGGTATTTTGGTCATGTCAAGGGCTGCGTTGGTCTTATCGGTCCATTTGAGAGCTCGTTCGAAATCTAACTTCAAGGCCTACCACTTTACTATGGATTTCTCCTGGGAAATCCTCCTCGAAAATGTCCAAAAAAATTATTTTTCAACGAACTTGGATTCTCGACTTTTTCCAAAGAGGGCAGTCCACAAAAAATCTCAAAATCTCAGAAAATTCAAAACCCCAAATTTATTGCCGTAGGCATGATGTGATGCTAGTTAGATGATAGGTCCATGAAAGGCCCACCTGAGACGCCCAAATGGCCCCGGAAAGAAGGTAGTGTGCCTTTCTATAGGTGTTACGGACACGAGCTTGGTATTTTGGTCATGACAAGGGCTGCGTTGGTCTGATTGGTCCATTTGAGAGCTCGTTCGAAAGCTAACGTCAAGGCCTACCACTTTACTATGGACGTCTCCTGAAAAATCCTCCTTGAAAATGTAAAAAAAAATCATTTTTCAACAAACTTGGATTCTCGACTTTTTTCAAAGGGGGTAGTCCACAAAAAATCTCAAAATCTCAGAAAATTCAAAACCCCAAATTTATTGCCGTAGGCATGGTGTGCTGCTAGTTAGGCGATAGGTCCATGAAAGGCCCACATGAGACGCCCAAATGGCCCCGGAATGAAGGTAGTGTGCCTTTCTATAGGTGTTACGGACATGAGCTTGGTATTTTGGTCATGACAAGGGCTGCGTTGGCCTGATCGGGCCATTTGAGAGCTCGTTCGAAAGCTAACTTCAAGGCCTACCAATTTACTACTGACGTGTCTTGAGAAATCCTCCTTGAAAATGTCCAAAAAAATCATTTTTCAACGAACTTGGATTCTCGACTTTTTTCAAAGGGGGTAGTCCACAAAAAATCTCAAAATCTCAGAAAATTAAAAACCCCAAATTTATTGCCGTAGGCATGGTGTGATGCTAGTTAGGCGATAGGTCCTTGAAAGGCCCACCTGAGACGCCCAAATGGCCCCGGAATGAAGGTAGTGTGCCTTTCTGTATGTGTTATGGACACGAGCTTGGTATTTTGGTCATGTCAAGGGCTGCGTTGGTCTGATCGGGCCTTTTGAGAGCTCGTTCGTAATCTAACTTCAAGGCCTACCACTTTACTATGGATGTCTCCTGGGAAATCCTCCTCGAAAATGTCCAAAAAAATCATTTTTCAACGAACTTGGATTCTCGACTTTTTCCAAAGAGGGCAGTCCACAAAAAATCTCAAAATCTCAGAAAATTCAAAACCCTAAATTTATTGCCGTAGGCATGATGTGATGCTAGTTAGACGATAGGTCCATGAAAGGCCCACCCGAGACGCCCAAATGGCCCCGGAAAGAAGGTAGTGTGCCTTTCTATAGGTTTTACGGACACGAGCTTGGTATTTTGGTCATGACAAGGGCTGCGTTGGTCTGATTGGTCCATTTGAGAGCTCGTTCGAAAGCTAACTTCAAGGCCTACCACTTTACTATGGACGTCTCCTGAAAAATCCTCCTTTAAAATGTCCAAAAAAATCATTTTTCAACGAACTTGGATTCTCGACTTTTTTCAAAGGGGGTACACAAAAAATCTCAAAATCTCAGAAAATTAAAAACCCCAAATTTATTGCCGTAGGCATGGTGAGATGCTAGTTAGGCGATAGGTCCTTGAAAGGCCCACCTGAGACGCCCAAATGGCCCCGGAATGAAGGTAGTGTGCCTTTCTGTATGTGTTATGGACACGAGCTTGGAATTTTGGTCATGAAAAGAGCTGCGTTGGTCTGATCGGTCCATTTGAGACCTCGTTCGAAAGCTAACTTCAAGGCCTACCAATTTACTTTTGACATCTCCTGAGAAATCCTCCTCAAAAATGTCTAAAGAAATCATTTTTCAACGAACTTGGATTCTCTACTTTTTCCAAAGGGGGTAGTCCACAAAAAATCTCAAAATCTCAAAAAATTCAAAACCCCAAATTCTTTGTTGTAGGCATGGTGTGATGCCAGTTAGATGATAGGTCCATGAAACGCCCACCTAAGACGCCAAATGGCCCCGGAATGAAGGTAGTGTGCCTGTCTATCGGTGTTACGGACACGAGCTTGGTATTTTGCTCATGACAAGGGCTGCGTTGGTCAGATCAGGCCATTTGAGAGCTCGTTCAAAAGCTAACTTCAGGGCAAACCAATTTACTATGGACGTCTCCTGAGAAATCCTCCTCGAAAATGTCCAAGAAAATCATTTTTCAACGAACTTGGGTTCTCGACTTTTTCCAAAGGGGGTAGTCCACAAAAAATCTCAAAATCTCAGAAAATTCAAAACCCCAAATTTATTGCCGTAGGCATGGTGTGATGCTAGTTAGGCGATAGGTCCATGAAAGGCCCACCTGAGACGCCCAAATGGCCCCGGAATGAAGGTAGTGTGCCTTTCTATAGGTGTTACAGACACGAGCTTGGTATTTTGGTCATGTCAAGGGCTGCGTTGGTCTTATCGGTCCATTTGAGAGCTCGTTCGAAATCTAACTTCAAGGCCTACCACTTTACTATGGATTTCTCCTGGGAAATCCTCCTCGAAAATGTCCAAAAAAATTATTTTTCAACGAACTTGGATTCTCGACTTTTTCCAAAGAGGGCAGTCCACAAAAAATCTCAAAATCTCAGAAAATTCAAAACCCCAAATTTATTGCCGTAGGCATGATGTGATGCTAGTTAGATGATAGGTCCATGAAAGGCCCACCTGAGACGCCCAAATGGCCCCGGAAAGAAGGTAGTGTGCCTTTCTATAGGTGTTACGGACACGAGCTTGGTATTTTGGTCATGACAAGGGCTGCGTTGGTCTGATTGGTCCATTTGAGAGCTCGTTCGAAAGCTAACGTCAAGGCCTACCACTTTACTATGGACGTCTCCTGAAAAATCCTCCTTGAAAATGTAAAAAAAAATCATTTTTCAACAAACTTGGATTCTCGACTTTTTTCAAAGGGGGTAGTCCACAAAAAATCTCAAAATCTCAGAAAATTCAAAACCCCAAATTTATTGCCGTAGGCATGGTGTGCTGCTAGTTAGGCGATAGGTCCATGAAAGGCCCACATGAGACGCCCAAATGGCCCCGGAATGAAGGTAGTGTGCCTTTCTATAGGTGTTACGGACATGAGCTTGGTATTTTGGTCATGACAAGGGCTGCGTTGGCCTGATCGGGCCATTTGAGAGCTCGTTCGAAAGCTAACTTCAAGGCCTACCAATTTACTACTGACGTGTCTTGAGAAATCCTCCTTGAAAATGTCCAAAAAAATCATTTTTCAACGAACTTGGATTCTCGACTTTTTTCAAAGGGGGTAGTCCACAAAAAATCTCAAAATCTCAGAAAATTAAAAACCCCAAATTTATTGCCGTAGGCATGGTGTGATGCTAGTTAGGCGATAGGTCCTTGAAAGGCCCACCTGAGACGCCCAAATGGCCCCGGAATGAAGGTAGTGTGCCTTTCTGTATGTGTTATGGACACGAGCTTGGTATTTTGGTCATGTCAAGGGCTGCGTTGGTCTGATCGGGCCATTTGAGAGCTCGTTCGTAATCTAACTTCAAGGCCTACCACTTTACTATGGATGTCTCCTGGGAAATCCTCCTCGAAAATGTCCAAAAAAATCATTTTTCAACGAACTTGGATTCTCGACTTTTTCCAAAGAGGGCAGTCCACAAAAAATCTCAAAATCTCAGAAAATTCAAAACCCTAAATTTATTGCCGTAGGCATGATGTGATGCTAGTTAGACGATAGGTCCATGAAAGGCCCACCCGAGACGCCCAAATGGCCCCGGAAAGAAGGTAGTGTGCCTTTCTATAGGTTTTACGGACACGAGCTTGGTATTTTGGTCATGACAAGGGCTGCGTTGGTCTGATTGGTCCATTTGAGAGCTCGTTCGAAAGCTAACTTCAAGGCCTACCACTTTACTATGGACGTCTCCTGAAAAATCCTCCTTTAAAATGTCCAAAAAAATCATTTTTCAACGAACTTGGATTCTCGACTTTTTTCAAAGGGGGTAGTACACAAAAAATCTCAAAATCTCAGAAAATTAAAAACCCCAAATTTATTGCCGTAGGCATGGTGAGATGCTAGTTAGGCGATAGGTCCTTGAAAGGCCCACCTGAGACGCCCAAATGGCCCCGGAATGAAGGTAGTGTGCCTTTCTGTATGTGTTATGGACACGAGCTTGGAATTTTGGTCATGAAAAGAGCTGCGTTGGTCTGATCGGTCCATTTGAGACCTCGTTCGAAAGCTAACTTCAAGGCCTACCAATTTACTTTTGACATCTCCTGAGAAATCCTCCTCAAAAATGTCTAAAGAAATCATTTTTCAACGAACTTGGATTCTCTACTTTTTCCAAAGGGGGTAGTCCACAAAAAATCTCAAAATCTCAAAAAATTCAAAACCCCAAATTCTTTGTTGTAGGCATGGTGTGATGCCAGTTAGATGATAGGTCCATGAAACGCCCACCTAAGACGCCAAATGGCCCCGGAATGAAGGTAGTGTGCCTGTCTATCGGTGTTACGGACACGAGCTTGGTATTTTGCTCATGACAAGGGCTGCGTTGGTCAGATCAGGCCATTTGAGAGCTCGTTCAAAAGCTAACTTCAGGGCAAACCAATTTACTATGGACGTCTCCTGAGAAATCCTCCTCGAAAATGTCCAAGAAAATCATTTTTCAACGAACTTGGGTTCTCGACTTTTTCCAAAGGGGGTAGTCCACAAAAAATCTCAAAATCTCAGAAAATTCAAAACCCCAAATTTATTGCCGTAGGCATGGTGTGATGCTAGTTAGGCGATAGGTCCATGAAAGGCCCACCTGAGACGCCCAAATGGCCCCGGAATGAAGGTAGTGTGCCTTTCTATAGGTGTTACAGACACGAGCTTTGTATTTTGGTCATGACAAGGGTTGTGTTGGTCTGATCGGGCCATTTGAGAGCTCGTTTGAAAGCTAACTTCAAGGCCTACCACTTTACTATGGACGTCTCCTGAGAAATCATCCTCGAAAATGTCCAAAAAAATAATTTTTCAACGAACTTGGATTCTCGATTTTTTCCAAAGTGGTTAGTCCACAAAAAATCTCAAAATCTCAGAAAACTCAAAACCCCAAATTTATTGCCAAAGGCATGGTGTGATGCTAGTTAGGCGATAGGTCCATGAAAGGCCCACCTGAGACGCCTAAATGGCCCCGGAATGAAGGTAGTGTGCCTTTCTATAGGTGTTACGGACATGAGCTTGGTATTTTGGTCATGACAAGGGCTGCGTTGGTTCTATCGGGCCATTTGAGAGCTCGTTCGAAAGCTAACTTCAAGGCCTACCACTTTACTACTGACGTGTCTTGAGAAATCCTCCCCGAAAATGTCCAAAAAAAATCATTTTTCAACGAACTTGGATTCTAACTTTTTCCAAACGGGGTAGTCCAAAAAAAATCTCAAAATCTCAGAAAATTCAAAACCGCAAAATCTTTGCGGTAGGCATGGTGTGATGCTAGTTAATTAGGCAATAGGTCCATGAAAGGCCCCCCTGAGACGCCCAAATGGCCCCGGAATGAAGGTAGTGTGCCTTTCTATAGGTGTTACAGACACGAGTTTGGTATTTTGGTCATGACAAGGGCTGCGTTGGTCTGATCGGGCCATTTGAGAGCTCGTTCAAAAGCTAACATCAAGGCCTACCACTTTACTACTAACGTCTCCTGAGAAATCCTCCTCTAAAATGTACAAAAAAATCATTTTTCAACGAACTTGGGTTCTCGACTTTTTCCAAATGGGGTAGTCCACAAAAAATCTCAAAATCTCAGAAAATTCAAAACCCCAAAATCTTTGCCGTAGGCATGGTGTGATGCTAGTTAGGCGATAGGTCCATAAAAGGCCCACCTAAGACGCCCAAATGGCCCCGGAATGAAGGTAGTGTGCCTTTCTATAGGTGTTACAGACACGAGCTTGGTATTTTGGTCATGTCAAGGGCTGCGTTGGTCTTATCGGTCCATTTGAGAGCTCGTTCGAAATCTAACTTCAAGGCCTACCACTTTACTATGGATTTCTCCTGGGAAATCCTCCTCGAAAATGTCCAAAAAAATCATTTTTCAACGAACTTGGAGTCTCGACTTTTTCCAAAGAGGGCAGTCCACAAAAAATCTCAAAATCTCAGAAAATTCAAAACCCCAAATTTATTGCTGTAGGCATGATGTGATGCTAGTTAGACGATAGGTCCATGAAAGGCCCACCTGAGACGCCCAAATGGCCCCGGAAAGAAGGTAGTGTGCCTTTCCATAGGTGTTACGGACACGAGCTTGGTATTTTGGTCATGACAAGGGCTGCGTTGGTCTGATTGGTCCATTTGAGAGCTCGTTCGAAAGCTAACGTCAAGGCCTACCACTTTACTATGGACGTCTCCTGAAAAATCCTCCTTGAAAATGTAAAAAAAAATCATTTTTCAACAAACTTGGATTCTCGACTTTTTTCAAAGGGGGTAGTCCACAAAAAATCTCAAAATCTCAGAAAATTCAAAACCCCAAATTTATTGCCGTAGGCATGGTGTGATGCTAGTTAGGCGATAGGTCCATGAAAGGCCCACCTGAGACGCCCAAATGGCCCCGGAATGAAGGCAGTGTGCCTTTCTATAGGTGTTACGGACATGAGCTTGGTATTTTGGTCATGACAAGGGCTGCGTTGGCCTGATCGGGCCATTTGAGAGCTCGTTCGAAAGCTAACTTCAAGGCCTACCAATTTACTACTGACGTGTCTTGAGAAATCCTCCTTGAAAATGTCCAAAAAAATCATTTTTCAACGAACTTGGATTCTCGACTTTTTTCAAAGGGGGTAGTCCACAAAAAATCTCAAAATCTCAGAAAATTCAAAACCCCAAATTTATTGCCGTAGGCATGGTGTGATGCTAGTTAGGCGATAGGTCCTTGAAAGGCCCACCTGAGACGCCCAAATGGCCCCGGAATGAAGGTAGTGTGCCTTTCTGTATGTGTTATGGACACGAGCTTGGTATTTTGGTCATGTCAAGGGCTGCGTTGGTCTGATCGGGCCATTTGAGAGCTCGTTCGAAATCTAACTTCAAGGCCTACCACTTTACTATGGATGTCTCCTGGGAAATCCTCCTCGAAAATGTCCAAAAAAATCATTTTTCAACGAACTTGGATTCTCGACTTTTTCCAAAGAGGGCAGTCCACAAAAAATCTCAAAATCTCAGAAAATTCAAAACCCTAAATTTATTGCCGTAGGCATGATGTGATGCTAGTTAGACGATAGGTCCATGAAAGGCCCACCTGAGACGCCCAAATGGCCCCGGAAAGAAGGTAGTGTGCCTTTCTATAGGTTTTACGGACACGAGCTTGGTATTTTGGTCATGACAAGGGCTGCGTTGGTCTGATTGGTCCATTTGAGAGCTCGTTCGAAAGCTAACTTCAAGGCCTACCACTTTACTATGGACGTCTCATGAAAAATCCTCCTTTAAAATGTCCAAAAAAATCATTTTTCAACGAACTTGGATTCTCGACTTTTTTCAAAAGGGGTAGTACACAAAAAATCTCAAAATCTCAGAAAATTAAAAACCCCAAATTTATTGCCGTAGGCATGGTGAGATGCTAGTTAGGAGATAGGTCCTTGAAAGGCCCACCTGAGACGCCCAAATGGCCCCGGAATGAAGGTAGTGTGCCTTTCTGTATGTGTTATGGACACGAGCTTGGAATTTTGGTCATGAAAAGAGCTGCGTTGGTCTGATCGGTCCATTTGAGACCTCGTTCGAAAGCTAAATTCAAGGCCTACCAATTTACTTTTGACATCTCCTGAGAAATCCTCCTCAAAAATGTCTAAAGAAATCATTTTTCAACGAACTTGGATTCTCTACTTTTTCCAAAGGGGGTAGTCCACAAAAAATCTCAAAATCTCAAAAAATTCAAAACCCCAAATTCTTTGTTGTAGGCATGGTGTGATGCCAGTTAGGTGATAGGTCCATGAAACGCCCACCTAAGACGCCAAATGGCCCCGGAATGAAGGTAGTGTGCCTTTCTATCGGTGTTACGGACACGAGCTTGGTATTTTGCTCATGACAAGGGCTGCGTTGGTCAGATCAGGCCATTTGAGAGCTCGTTCAAAAGCTAACTTCAGGGCCAACCACTTTACTATGGACGTCTCCTGAGAAATCCTCCTCGAAAATGTCCAAGAAAATCATTTTTCAACGAACTTGGGCTCTCGACTTTTTCCAAAGGGGGTAGTCCACAAAAAATCTCAAAATCTCAGAAAATTCAAAACCCCAAATTTATTGCCGTAGGCATGGTGTGATGCTAGTTAGGCGATAGGTCCATGAAAGGCCCACCTGAGACGCCCAAATGGCCCCGGAATGAAGGTAGTGTGCCTTTCTATAGGTGTTACAGACACGAGCTTTGTATTTTGGTCATGACAAGGGTTGTGTTGGTCTGATCGGGCCATTTGAGAGCTCGTTTGAAAGCTAACTTCAAGGCCTACCACTTTACTATGGACGTCTCCTGAGAAATAATCCTCGAAAATGTCCAAAAAAATAATTTTTCAACGAACTTGGATTCTCGATTTTTTCCAAAGTGGTTAGTCCACAAAAAATCTCAAAATCTCAGAAAACTCAAAACCCCAAATTTATTGCCAAAGGCATGGTGTGATGCTAGTTAGGCGATAGGTCCATGAAAGGCCCACCTGAGACGCCCAAATGGCGCCGGAATGAAGGTAGTGTGCCTTTCTATAGGTGTTACGGACATGAGCTTGGTATTTTGGTCATGACAAGGGCTGCGTTGGTCTGATCGGGCCATTTGAGAGCTCGTTCGAAAGCTAACTTCAAGGCCTACCACTTTACTACTGACGTGTCTTGAGAAATCCTCCCCGAAAATATCCAAAAAAATCATTTTTCAACGAACTTGGATTCTAACTTTTTCCAAACGGGGTAGTCCAAAAAAAATCTCAAAATCTCAGAAAATTCAAAACCGCAAAATCTTTGCGGTAGGCATGGTGTGATGCTAGTTAATTAGGCGATAGGTCCATGAAAGGCCCACCTGAGACGCCCAAATGGCCCCGGAATGAAGGTAGTGTGCCTTTCTATAGGTGTTACAGACACGAGTTTGGTATTTTGGTCATGAAAAGGGCTGCGTTGGTCTGATCGGGCCATTTGAGAGCTCGTTCAAAAGCTAACATCAAGGCCTGCCACTTTACTACTAACGTCTCCTGAGAAATCCTCCTCTAAAATGTACAAAAAAATCATTTTTCAACGAACTTGGGTTCTCGACTTTTTCCAAATGGGGTAGTCCACAAAAAATCTCAAAATCTCAGAAAATTCAAAACCCCAAAATCTTTGCCGTAGGCATGGTGTGATGCTAGTTAGGCGATAGGTCCATAAAAAGCCCACCTAAGACGCCCAAATGGCCCCGGAATGAAGGTAGTGTGCCTTTCTATAGGTGTTACAGACACGAGCTTGGTATTTTGGTCATGTCAAGGGCTGCGTTGGTCTTATCGGTCCATTTGAGAGCTCGTTCGAAATCTAATTTCAAGGCCTACCACTTTACTATGGATTTCTCCTGGGAAATCCTCCTCGAAAATGTCCAAAAAAATCATTTTTCAACGAACTTGGATTCTCGACTTTTTCCAAAGAGGGCAGTCCACAAAAAATCTCAAAATCTCAGAAAATTCAAAACCCCAAATTTATTGCCGTAGGCATGATGTGATGCTAGATAGACGATAGGTCCATGAAAGGCCCACCTGAGAAGCCCAAAAGGCCTCGGAAAGAAGGTAGTGTGCCTTTCTATAGGTGTTACGGACACGAGCTTGGTATTTTGGTCATGACAAGGGCTGTGTTGGTCTGATTGGTCCATTTGAGAGCTCGTTCGAAAGCTAACTTCAAGGCCTACCACTTTACTATGGACGTCTCCTGAAAAATCCTCCTTGAAAATGTAAAAAAAAATCATTTTTCAACGAACTTGGATTCTCGACTTTTTTCAATGGGGGTAGTCCACAAAAAATCTCAAAATCTCAGAAAATTCAAAACCCCAAATTTATTGCCGTAGGCATGGTGTGATGCTAGTTAGGCGATAGGTCCATGAAAGGCCCACCTGAGACGCCCAAATGGCCCCGGAATGAAGGTAGTGTGCCTTTCTATAGGTGTTACGGACATGAGCTTGGTATTTTGGTCACGACAAGGGCTGCGTTGGCCTGATCGGGCCATTTGAGAGCTCGTTCGAAAGCTAACTTCAAGGCCTACCAATTTACTACTGACGTGTCTTGAGAAATCCTCCTTGAAAATGTCCAAAAAAATCATTTTTCAACGAACTTGGATTCTCGACTTTTTTCAAAGGGGGTAGTCCACAAAAAATCTAAAAATCTCAGAAAATTAAAAACCCCAAATTTATTGCCGTAGGCATGGTGTGATGCTAGTTAGGCGATAGGTCCATGAAAGGCCCACCTGAGAAGCCCAAAAGGCCTCGGAAAGAAGGTAGTGTGCCTTTCTATAGGTGTTACGGACACGAGCATGGTATTTTGGTCATGTCAAGGGCTGCGTTGGTCTGATCGGGCCATTTGAGAGCTCGTTCGAAATCTAACTTCAAGGCCTACAACTTTACTATGGATGTCTCCTGGGAAATCCTCCTCGAAAATGTCCAAAAAAATCATTTTTCAACGAACTTGGATTCTCGACTTTTTCCAAAGAGGGCAGTCCACAAAAAATCTCAAAATCTCAGAAAATTCAAAACCCTAAATTTATTGCCGTAGGCATGATGTGATGCTAGTTAGACGATAGGTCCATGAAAGGCCAACCTGAGACGCCCAAATGGCCCCGGAAAGAAGGTAGTGTGCCTTTCTATAGGTTTTAAGGACACGAGCTTGGTATTTTGGTCATGACAAGGGCTGTGTTGGTATGATTGGTCCATTTGAGAGCTCGTTGGAAAGCTAACTTCAAGGCCTACCACTTTACTATGGACGTCTCCTGAAAAATCCTCCTTTAAAATGTCCAAAAAATCATTTTTCAACGAACTTGGATTCTCGACTTTTTTCAAAGGGGGTAGTCCACAAAAAATCTCAAAATCTCAGAAAATTAAAAACCCCAAATTTATTGCCGTAGGCATGGTGAGATGCTAGTTAGGCGATAGGTCCTTGAAAGGCCCACCTGAGACGCCCAAATGGCCCCGGAATGAAGGTAGTGTGCCTTTCTGTTTGTGTTATGGACACGAGCTTGGTATTTTGGTCATGATAAGAGCTGCGTTGGTCTGATCGGTCCATTTAAGACCTCGTTCGAAAGCTAACTTCAAGGCCTACCAATTTACTTCTGACATCTCCTAAGAAATCCTCCTCAAAAATGTCTAAAGAAATCATTTTTCAACGAACTTGGATTCTAGACTTTTTCCAAAGGGGGTAGTCCACAAAAAATCTCAAAATCTCAAAAAATTCAAAACCCCAAATTCTTTGTTGTAGGCATGGTGTGATGCCAGTTAGGTGATAGGTCCATGAAACGCCCACCTAAGACGCCAAATGGCCCCGGGATGAAGGTAGTGTGCCTTTCTATCGGTGTTACGGACACGAGCTTGGTATTTTGCTCATGACAAGGGCTGCGTTGGTCAGATCAGGCCATTTGAGAGCTTGTTCAAAAGCTAACTTCAGGGCCTACCACTTTACTAAGGACGTCTCCTGGGAAATCCTCCTCGAAAATGTCCAAAAAAATCATTTTTCAACGAACTTGGGTTCTCGACTTTTTCCAAAGGGGGTAGTCCACAAAAAATCTCAAAATCTCAGAAAATTCAAAACCCCAAATTTATTTCCGTAGGCATGGTGTGATGCTAGTTAGGCGATAGGTCCATGAAAGGCCCACCTGAGATGCCCAAATGACCCCGGAAAGAAGGTAGTGTGCCTTTCTATAGGTGTTACAGACACGAGCTTTGTATTTTGGTCATGACAAGGGTTGTGTTGGTCTGATCGGGCCATTTGAGAGCTCGTTTGAAAGCTAACTTCAAGGCCTACCACTTTACTATGGACGTCTCCTGAGAAATCATCCTCGAAAATTTCCAAAAAAATAATTTTTCAACGAACTTGGATTCTCGATTTTTTCTAAAGTGGGTAGTCCACAAAAAATCTCAAACTCTCAGAAAACTCAAAACCCGAAATTTATTGCCAAAGGCATGGTGTGATGCTAGTTAGGCGATAGGTTCATTAAAGGCCCACCTGAGACGCCCAAATGGCCCCGGAATGAAGGTAGTGTGCCTTTCTATAGGTGTTACGGACATGAGCTTGGTATTTTGGTCATGACAAGGGATGCGTTGGTCTGATCGGGCCATTTGAGATCTCGTTCGAAAGCTAACTTCAAGGCCTACCACTTTACTACTGACGTGTCTTGAGAAATCCTCCCCGAAAATGTCCAAAAAAAATCATTTTTCAACGAACTTGGATTCTAACTTTTTCCAAACGGGTTAGTCCAAAAAAAATCTCAAAATCTCAGAAAATTCAAAACCCCAAAATCTTTGCCGTAGGCATGGTGTGATGCTAGTTAGGCGATAGGTCCATAAAAGGCCCACCTAAGACGCCCAAATGGCCCAGGAATGAAGGTAGTGTGCCTTTCTATAGGTGTTACAGACACGAGCTTGGTATTTTGGTCATGTCAAGGGCTGCGTTGGTCTGATCGGGCCATTTGAGAGCTCGTTCGAAATCTAACTTCAAGGCCTACCACTTTACTATGGATGTCTCCTGGGAAATCCTCCTCTAAAATGTCCAACAAAACATTTTTCAACGAACTTGGATTCTCGACTTTTTCCAAAGAGGGCAGTCCACAAAAAATCTCAAAATCTCATAAAATTCAAAACCCCAAATTTATTGCCGTAGGCATGATGTGATGCTAGTTAGACTATAGGTCCATGAAAGGCCCACCTGAGACGCCCAAATGGCCCCGGAAAGAAGGTAGTGTGCCTTTCTATAGGTGTTACGGACACGAGCTTGGTATTTTGGTCATGACAAGGGCTGCGTTGGTCTGATTGGTCCATTTGAGAGCTCGTTCGAAAGCTAACTTCAAGGCCTACCACTTTACTATGGACGTCTCCTGAAAAATCCTCCTAGAAAATGTCCAAAAAAATCATTTTTCAACGAACTTGGATTCTCGACTTTTTTCATAGGGGGTAGTCCACAAAAAATCTCAAAATCTCAGAAAATTAAAAACCCCAAATTTATTGTCGTAGGCATGGTGTGATGCTAGTTAGGCGATAGGTCCTTGAAAGGCCCACCTGAGACGCCCAAATGGCCCTGGAATGAAGGTAGTGTGCCTTTCTGTATGTGTTATGGACACGAGCTTGGTATTTTGGTCATGTCAAGGGCTGCGTTGGTCTGATCGGGCCATTTGAGAGCTCGTTCGAAATCTAACTTCAAGGCCTACCACTTTACTATGGATGTCTCCTGGGAAATCCTCCTCGAAAATGTCCAAAAAAATTATTTTTCAGCGAACTTGGATTCTCGACTTTTTCCAAAGAGGGCAGACCACAAAAAATCTCAAAATCTCAGAAAATTCAAAACCCTAAATTCATTGCCGTAGGCATGATGTGATGCTAGTTAGACGATAGGTCCATGAAAGGCCCACCTGAGACGCCCAAATGGCCCCGGAAAGAAGGTAGTGTGCCTTTCTATAGGTTTTACGGACACGAGCTTGGTATTTTGGTCATGACAAGGGCTGCGTTGGTCTGATTGGTCCATTTGAGAGCTCGTTCGAAAGCTAACTTCAAGGCCTACCACTTTACTATGGACGTCTCCTGAAAAATCCTCCTTTAAAATGTCCAAAAAATCATTTTTCAACCAACTTGGATTCTCGACTTTTTTCAAAGGGGGTAGTCCACAAAAAATCTCAAAATCTCAGAAAATTAAAAACCCCAAATTTATTGCCGTAGGCATGGTGAGATGCTAGTTAGGCGATAGGTCCTTGAAAGGCCCACCTAAGACGCCCAAATGGCCCCGGAATGAAGGTAGTGTGCCTTTCTGTATGTGTTATGGACACGAGCTTGGTATTTTGGTCATGAAAAGAGCTGCGTTGGTCTGATCGGTCCATTTGAGACCTCGTTCGAAAGCTAACTTCAAGGCCTACAGATTTACTTCTGACATCTCCTGAGAAATCCTCCTCAAAAATGTCTAAAGAAATCATTTTTCAACGAACTTGGATTCTCGACTTTTTCCAAAGGGGGTAGTCCAAAAAAAATCTCAAAATCTCAAAAAATTCAAAACCCCAAATTCTTTGTTGTAGACATGGTGTGATGCCAGTTAGGTGATAGGTCCATGAAACGCCCACCTAAGACGCCAAATGGCCCCGGAATGAAGGTAGTGTGCCTTTCTATCGGTGTTACGGACACGAGCATGGTATTTTGATCATGACAAGGGCTGCGTTGGTCAGATCAGGCCATTTGAGAGCTCGTTCAAAAGCGAACTTCAGGGCCTATCACTTTACTATGGACGTCTCCTGAGAAATCCTCCTCGAAAATGTCCAAAAAAATCATTTTTCAACGAACTTGGGTTCTCGACTTTTTCCAAAGGGGGTAGTCCACAAAAAATCTCAAAATCTCAGAAAATTCAAAACCCCAAATTTATTGCCGTAGGCATGGTGTGATGCTAGTTAGGCGATAGGTCCATGAAAGGCCCACCTGAGACGCCCAAATGGCCCCGGAATGAATGTAGTGTGTCTTTCTATAGGTGTTACGGACACGAGCTTTGTATTTTGGTCATGACAAGGGTTGTGTTGGTTTGATCGGGCCATTTGAGAGCTCGTTTGAAAGCTAACTTCAAGGCCTACCACTTTACTATGGACGTCTCCTGAGAAATCATCCTCAAAAATGTCCAAAAAAATAATTTTTCAACGAACTTGGATTCTCGATTTTTTCCAAAGTAGGTAGTCCACAAAAAATCTCAAAATCTCAGAAAACTCAAAACCCCAAATTTATTGCCAAAGGCATGGTGTGATGCTAGTTAGGCGATAGGTCCATGAAAGGCCCACCTGAGACGCCCAAATGGCCCCGGAATGAAGGTAGTGTGCCTTTCTATAGGTGTTAAGGACATGAGCTTGGTATTTTGGTGATTACAAGGGCTGCGTTGGTCTGATCGGGCCATTTGAGAGCTCGTTCGAAAGCTAACTTCAAGGCCTACCACTTTACTACTGACGTCTCTTGAGAAATCCTCCCCGAAAATGTCCAAAAAAATAATTTTTCAACGAACTTGGATTCTTGACTTTTTCCAATGGGGTTGTCAAAAAAAAATATCAAAATCTCAGAAAATTCAAAACCCCAAAATCTTTGTGGTAGGCATGGTGTGATGCTAGTTAATTAGGCGATAGGTCCATGAAAGGCCCACCTGAGACGCCCAAATGGCCCCGGAATGAAGGTAGTGTGCCTTTCTATAGGTGTTACAGACACGAGTTTGGTATTTTGGTCATGACAAGGGCTGAGTTGGTCTGATCGGGCCATTTGAGAGCTCGTTCAAAAGCTAACTTCAAGGCCTACCACTTTACTACTGACGTCTCCTGAGAAATCCTCCTCTAAAATGTACAAAAAAATCATTTTTCAACGAACTTGGGTCTCGACTTATTCCAAATGGGGTAGTCCACAAAAAATCTCAAAATCTCAGAAAATTCAAAACCCCAAATTTATTGCCGTAGGCATGGTGTGATGCTATTTAGGCGATAGGTCCATGAAAGGCCCACCTGAGACGCCCAAATGGCCCCGGAATGAAGGTAGTGTGCCTTTCTATAGGTGTTACGGACATGAGCTTGGTATTTTGGTCATGACAAGGGCTGCGTTGGTCTGATCGGGCCATTTGAGAGCTCGTTCGAAAGCTAACTTCAAGGCCTACCACTTTACTACTGACGTGTCTTGAGAAATCCTTCCCGAAAATGTCCAAAAAAATCATTTTTCAACAAACTTGGATTCTCGACTTTTTCCAAACGGGGTAGTCCAAAAAAAATCTCAAAATCTCAGAAAATTCAAAACCCCAAAATCTTTGTGGTAGGCATGGTGTGATGCTAGTTAATTAGGCGATAGGTCCATGAAAGGCCCACCTGAGACGCCCAAATGGCCCCGGAATGAAGGTAGTGTGCCTTTCTATAGGTGTTACAGACACGAGTTTGGTATTTTGGTCATGACAAGGGCTGCGTTGGTCTGATCGGACCATTTGAGAGCTCGTTCAAAAGCAAACTTCAAGGCCTACCATTTTACTACTAACGTCTCCTGAGAAATCCTCCTCTAAAATGTACAAAAAAATCATTTTTCAACGAACTTGGGTTCTCGACTTTTTCCAAATGGGGTAGTCCACAAAAAATCTCAAAATCTCAGAAAATTCAAAACCCCAAAATCTTTGCCGTAGGCATGGTGTGATGCTAGTTAGGCAATAGGTCCATGAAAGGCCCACCTGAGATGCCCAAATGACCCCGGAAAGAAGGTAGTGTGCCTTTCTATAGGTGTTACAGACACGAGCTTTGTATTTTGGTCATGACAAGGGTTGTGTTGGTCTGATCGGGCCATTTGAGAGCTCGTTTGAAAGCTAACTTCAAGGCCTACCACTTTACTATGGACGTCTCCTGAGAAATCATCCTCGAAAATGTCCAAAAAAATAATTTTTCAACGAACTTGGATTCTCGATTTTTTCCAAAGTGGGTAGTCCACAAAAAATCTCAAACTCTCAGAAAACTCAAAACCCCAAATTTATTGCCAAAGGCATGGTGTGATGCTAGTTAGGCGATAGGTTCATTAAAGGCCCACCTGAGACGCCCAAATGGCCCCGGAATGAAGGTAGTGTGCCTTTCTATAGGTGTTACGGACATGAGCTTGGTATTTTGGTCATGACAAGGGCTGCGTTGGTCTGATCGGGCCATTTGAGAGCTCGTTCGAAAGCTAACTTCAAGGCCTACCACTTTACTACTGACGTGTCTTGAGAAATCCTCCCCGAAAATGTCCAAAAAAATCATTTTTCAACAAACATGGATTCTAACTTTTTCCAAACGGGTTAGTCCAAAAAAAATCTCAAAATCTCAGAAAATTCAAAACCCCCAAAATCTTTGCCGTAGGCATGGTGTGATGCTAGTTAGGCGATAGGTCCATAAAAGGCCCACCTAAGACGCCCAAATGGCCCAGAAATGAAGGTAGTGTGCCTTTCTATAGGTGTTACAGACACGAGCTTGGTATTTTGGTCATGTCAAGGGCTGCGTTGGTCTGATCGGGCCATTTGAGAGCTCGTTCGAAATCTAACTTCAAGGCCTACCACTTTACTATGGATGTCTCCTGGGAAATCCTCATCGAAAATGTCCAACAAAACATTTTTCAACGAACATGGATTCTCGACTTTTTCCAAAGAGGGCAGTCCACAAAAAATCTCAAAATCTCATAAAATTCAAAACCCCAAATTTATTGCCGTAGGCATGATGTGATGCTAGTTAGACTATAGGTCCATGAAAGGCCCACCTGAGACGCCCAAATGGCCCCGGAAAGAAGGTAGTGTGCCTTTCTATAGGTGTTACGGACACGAGCTTGGTATTTTGGTCATGACAAGGGCTGCGTTGGTCTGATTGGTCCATTTGAGAGCTCGTTCGAAAGCTAACTTCAAGGCCTACCTCTTTACTATAGACGTCTCCTGAAAAATCCTCCTAGAAAATGTCCAAAAAAATCATTTTTCAACGAACTTGGATTCTCGACTTTTTTCAAAGGGGGTAGTCCACAAAAAATCTCAAAATCTCAGAAAAATAAAAACCCCAAATTTATTGCCGTAGGCATGGTGTGATGCTAGTTAGGCGATAGGTCCATGAAAGGCCCACCTGAGACGCCCAAATGGCCCCGGAATGAAGGTAGTGTGTCTTTCTATAGGTGTTACAGACACGAGCTTTGTATTTTGGTCATGACAAGGGTTGTGTTGGTTTGATCGGGCCATTTGAGAGCTCGTTTGAAAGCTAACTTCAAGGCCTACCACTTTACTATGGACGTCTCCTGAGAAATCATCCTCAAAAATGTCCAAAAAAATAATTTTTCAACGAACTTGGATTCTCGATTTTTTCCAAAGTGGGTAGTCCACAAAAAATCTCAAAATCTCAGAAAACTCAAAACCCCAAATTTATTGCCAAAGGCATGGTGTGATGCTAGTTAGGCGATAGGTCCATGAAAGGCCCACCTGAGACGCCCAAATGGCCCCGGAATGAAGGTAGTGTGCCTTTCTATAGGTGTTACGGACACGAGCTTGGTATTTTGGTGATTACAAGGGCTGCGTTGGTCTGATCGGGCCATTTGAGAGCTCGTTCGAAAGCTAACTTCAAGGCCTACCACTTTACTACTGACGTCTTCTGAGAAATTCTCCTCGAAAATGTCCAAAAAAATAATTTTTCAACGAACATGGATTCTCGACTTTTTCCAAATGGGGTAGCCCACAAAAAATCTCAAAATCTCAGAAAATTCAAAACCCCAAATTTATTGCCGTAGGCATGGTGTGAAGCTAGTTAGGCGATAGGTCCATGAAAGGCCCACCTGAGACGCCCAAATGGCCCCGGAATGAAGGTAGTGTGCCTTTCTATAGGTGTTACGGACACGAGCTTGGTATTCTGGTCATGACAAGGGCTGCGTTGGTCTGATCGGGCCATTTGAGAGCTCGTTCGAAAGCTAACTTAAAGGCCTACACTTTACTATGGACGTCTTCTGAGAAATTCTCTTCGAAAATGTCCAAAAAAATCATTTTTCAACGAACATGGATTCTCGACTTTTTCCAAATGGGGTAGCCCACAAATAATCTCAAAATCACAGAAAATTCAAAACCCCAAAATCTTTGTCGTAGGCATGGTGTGATGCTAGTTAGGCGATAGGTCCATGAAAGGCCCACCTGAGACGCCCAAATGGCCCCGGAATGAAGGTAGTGTGCCTTTCTATAGGTGTTACAGACATGAGTTTGGTATTTTTGTCATGACAAGGGCTGCGTTGGCCTGATCGGGCCATTTGAGAGCTTGTTCGAAAGCTAACTTCAAGGCCTACCACTTTACTATCGACGTCTCCTGAAAAATCCTCCTTGAAAATGTCCAAAAAAATCATTTTTCAACGAACTTGGATTCTCGACTTTTTCCAAAGGGGGTAGTCCACAAAAAATCTCAAAATTTCAGAAAATTCAAAACCCGAAATTCTTTGCCGTAGGCATTGTGTGATGCTAGTTAGGCGATAGGTCCTTCAAAGGCCCACCTGAGACGCCTAAATGGGCCCGGAATGAAGGTAGTGTGCCTTTATGTATGTGTTACGGACACGAGCTTGGTATTTTGGTCATGAAAAGAGCTGCGTTGGTCTGATCGGTCCATTTGAGACCTCGTTCAAAAGCTAACTTCAAGGCCTACCAATTTACTTCTGACATCTCCTGAGAAATCCTCCTCAAAAATGTCTAAAGAAATTATTTTTCAACGAACTTCGATTCACGACTTTTTCCAAAGGGGGTAGTCCACAAAAAATCTCAAAATCTCAAAAAATTCAAAACCCCAAATTCTTTGTAGTAGGCATGGTGTGATGCCAGTTAGGTGATAGGTCCATGAAACGCCTACCTAAGATGCCAAATGGCCCCGGAATGAAGGTAGTGTGCCTTTCTATCGGTGTTACCAACACGAGCTTGGTATTTTGCTCATGACAAGGGCTGCGTTGGTCAGATCAGGCCATTTGAGAGCTCGTTCAAAAGCTAACTTCAGGGCCTACCACTTTACTACGGACGTCTCCTGAGAAATCCTCCTCGAAAATGTCCAAAAAAATCATTTTTCAACGAACTTGGGTTCTCGACTTTTTCCAAAGGGGGTAGTCCACAAAAAATCTCAAAATCTCAGAAAATTCAAAACCCCAAATTTATTGCCGTAGGCATGGTGTGATGCTAGTTAGGCGATAGGTCCATGAAAGGCCCATTTGAGATGCCCAAATGGCCCCGGAATGAAGGTAGTGTGCCTTTCTATATGTGTTACGGACACGAGCTTGGTATTTTGGTCATAACAAGAGATGCGTTGGTCTGATCATGCCATTTGAGAGCTCGTTCGAAATTTAACTTCAAGGCCTACCACTTTACTGAGGACGTCTCCTGAGAAATCCTCCTCAAAGATTTCCAAAAAAATCATTTTTCCACCAACTTGGATTCTCGACATTTTCCAAAGCGGGTAGTCCATAAAAAATCTCAAAATCTCAAAAAATTCAAAACCCCAAATTTTGTGCCCTAGGCATGGTGTGACGCTAATTAGGCGATAGGTCCATGAAAGGCCCACCTGAGAGGCTTAATTGGCCCCGGAATGAAGGTAGTGTGCCTTTCTATAGGTGTTACGGACACGAGCATGGTATTTTGGTCATAACAAGGGCTACGTTGGACTGATCGGGCCATTTGAGAGCTCCTTGGAAATCTAACTTCAAGGCCTACCACTTTACTGAGGACGTCTCTTTAGAAATCCTCCTCTAAGATGTCCAAAAAAATCATTTTTCCACCAGCTTGGATTCTCGACTTTTTCCAAAGGGGGATAGTCCACAAAAAATGTCAAAATCTCATAAAATTCAAAACCCCAAACTCTTTTCCCTAGACATGGTGTGATGCTAATTAGGCGATAGGTCCATGAAAGGCCCACTTGAGATGCTAAAATGGCCACCGAATGAAAGTAGTGTGCCTTTCGATAGGTGTTACAGACACGAGCTTGGTATTTTGGTCATAACAAGGGTTGTGTTTGTCTGATCGGGCCGTTTGAGAGCTTGTTCGAAAGCTAACTTCAAGGCCTACCACTTTACTGAGGACGTCCCTTGAGAAATCCTCCTCAAAGATGTCCAAAAATATCAATTTTCCACGAACTTGGATTCTCGACTTTTTCCAAAAGGGGTAGTCCATAAAAATCTCAAAATCTCTGAAAATTCAAAACCCGAAATTCTTTGCCGTAGGCATTGTGTGATGCTAGTTAGGCGATAGGTCCATGAAAGGCCCACCTGAGATGCCCAAATGGCCCCGGAATGAAGGTAGTGTGCCGTTCTTTAGGTGCTACGGACACGAGCTTGGTATTTTGGTCATGAAAAGAGCTGCGTTGGTCTGATCGGGCCATTTATGAGCTCATTCGAAAGCTAACTTCAAGGCCTACCACTTTACTGAGGACGTCTCATGAGAAATCCTCCTCTAAGATGTCCAAAAAAATCATTTTTCGACGAGCTTGGATTCTCGACTTTTTCCAAAGGGGTAATCCACAAAAAAATCTCAAAATCTCAAAAAATTTAAAATCCCAAATTCTTTGCCCTAAGCATGGTGTGATGCTAGGCGATAGGTACATGAAAGGCCCACCTTAGATGCTTAAATGGCCCCGGAATGAAGATAGTGTGTCTTTCGATAGGTGTTACGGATACGAGCTTTGTATATTGGTCATAACAAGGGCTGCTTTGGTCTGATCGGGCCATTTGAGAGCTTGTTCAAAAGCTAACTTCAAGGCTTACCACTTTACTGAGGACGCCTCCTAAGAAATCCACCTCGAAGATGTCCAAAAAAACCATTTTTCCACCAGCTTGGATTCTCGACTTTTTCCAAAGGGGGTAGTCCACAAAAAAATATCAAAATCTCAGAAAATTTAAAACCCCAAATTCTTTGCCCTAGGAATAATGTGATGCTAATTAGGCGATAGGTCCATGAAAAGCCCACCTGAGATGCTTAAATGGCCCCGGAATGAAGGTAGTGTTCCTTTCGAAAGGTGTTACAGACACGAGCTTGGTATATTGGTCATAACAAGGGTTGTGTTTGTTTGATCGGGCCATTTGAGTACTCATTCAAAAGCTAACTTCAAGGCCTACAATTTTGCTGAGGACGTCTTCTGAGAAATCCTCCTCGAAGATGTCCAAAAAAATCATTTTTCCATGAACTTGGATTCTCGACTTTTTCTAAAGGTGTAGTCCACAAAAAATATCAAAATCTCAGAAAATTTAAAACCCCAAATTCTTTTCCGTAGGCATGGTGTGATGCTATTTTGGCGATAGGTCCATGAAAGGCCCACCTGAGATGCCCAAATGGCCCCGGAATTAAGGTAGTGTGCGTTTCTATAGGTGTTACGGACACGAGCTTGGTATTTTGGTCATAACAGGGGCTGCGTTGGTCTGATCGGGCCATTTGAGAGCTCGTTGGAAAGCTAACTTCAAGGCCTACCACTCTACTGTGGTCTCCTGAGAAATCCTCCTTGAAGATGTCCATAAAAATCATTTTTCCACCAACTTGGATTCTTGTCTTTTTCCAAATGGGGTAGTCCACAACAAATCTCAAAATCTCAAAAAATGCAAAACCCCAAACTCTTTTCTCTAGGCATGGTGTGATGCTAGTTAGGCGATAAGTCCATGAAAGACCCACCTGAGATGCTTAAATGGCCCCCGAATGAAAGTAGTGCGCCTTTCGAAAGGTGTTACGGACACGAGCTTGGTATTTTGGTCATAACAAGAGCTGCGTTGGTCTAATCGGGCCATTTGAGAGCTCGTTTGAAAGATAACTTCAAGGTCTATGACTTTAATGCAGACGCCTCTTGAGAAATCCTCCTTGAAAGTGTCCAAAAAAATCATTTTTCCACCAGCTTAGATTCTCGACTTTTTTCAAAGGGGGTAGTCCACAAAAAATCTCAAAATCTCAGAAAATTTAAAACCCCAAATTCTTGCCTTGGAAAAAGTCTAAAATTTGTCCAGATTTCAGACCTTGAAAAAATGATTTTTTTGGCCAGTTTCGAGGAGGATTTCTCATAAAACATCCACAGTAAAGTCGTAGCTCTTGAAGTTAGCTTTCTAAAGAGTGCTCAAATGCCCCAATCGGAAAAACGCAACTCTCGTTATCCCAAAAATAACAAGCTTGCATCCGTAACTCCTCTTGTAAGGCACATTACTGTAATTCCGGGGCTATTTTGATATTCCGGGTGGGTTTTGTGCACGTATAGCCTTAATAGGATCACACCTTGCCTAGTGCAAAAGGATTTTGTATTTTCATTTTTTATGATTTTGAGATTTTTTCGTGGACTACCTCCTTTGGAAAAAGTCCAAAATTTGTCCAGATTTCAAACCTTGAAAAAATGATTTTTTTTGCCATTTTCGAGGAGGATTTCTCATAAAACATCCTCAATGAGGTCGTAGCTCTTGAAGTTAGCTTTCTAAAGAGTGCTCAAATGCCCAGATCAGACCAACGCAACTCTCCTTATGCCAAAAATACGGAGCGTGGATCCATAACTCCTGTTGTAAGGCACATTATTTTAATTCCGGGGCTATTTGGACATCCCGGGTGGTCGTTTTATGCACGTATAGTCTTAATAGCATCACACCTTTCCTAGTGCAAAAGGATTTTGGATTTTCATTTTTTATGATATTGACATTTTTTCGTGGACTACCCCCTTTGGAAAAAGTTCAAAATTTGTCCAGATTTCATACCTTGAAAAAATGATTTTTTTTTGCCATTTGCGAGGAGGATTTCTCAGAAAACATCCGCAGTAAAGTCGTAGATCTTGAAGTTAGCTTTCTAAAGAGTGCTCAAACGCCTCAATCGGACCATCGCAACTCTCGTTATGCCAAAAATACCATTCGTGCGTCTGTAACTCCTGTTGTAAGGCACATTACTCTAATTCCGGGGCTATTTGGACATTCCGGGTTGGTGTTTTGTGCACGTATAGCCTGAATAGCATCACAGCTCACCTAGTGCAAAAGGATTTTGGATTTTCATTTTTTATGATTTTGAGATTTTTTCATGCACTACCCCCTTTGGAAAAAGTCCAAAATTTGTCCAGATTTCAGACCTTTGAAAAATGATTTTTTTGGACATATTCGAGGAGGATTTCTCTTAAAACATCCACAGTAAAGTCGTAGCTCTTGAAGTTATCTTTTAAAGAGTGCTCAAATGCTCCGATTGGAAAAACGCAACTCTCATTATGCCAAAAATACCGAGCTTGCATCCGTAACTCCTGTTGTAAGGCACATTACTGTAATTCCGGGGCTATTTGGACATCCCGGGTGGGCGTTTTTTGCACGTATTTCCTGAATAACAACACACCTTGCCTAGTGCAAAAGGATTTTGGATTTTCATTTTTTATGATTTTGAGATTTTTTCGTCGATTACCCCCTTTGGAAAAAATCCAAAATTTGTCAAGATATCAGACCTTAAAAAAATGATTTTTTTTGGCCATTTCAAGGAGGATTTCTCATAAAACGTCCACAGTAAAGTCGTAGCTCTTGAAGTTAGCTTTCTAAAGAGTGCTCAAATGCTCCGATCGGAAAAACGCAACTCTCGTTATCCCAAAAATACCGAGCTTGCATCCGTAACTCCTATTGTAAGGCACATTACTGTAATTCCGGGGCTATTTGGACATTCCGGGTGGGCGTTTTTTGCAAGTATAGCCTGAATAGCATCACACCTTGCCTAGTGCAAAAGGATTTCGGATTTTCATTTTTTATGATTTTGAGATTTTTTCGTGGACTACCCCTTTTGGAAAAAGTACAAAATTTGTCAAGCTATCAAAACTTGGAAAAATAATTTTTTAGGCCATTTTCGAGGAGGATTTCTCATAAAACATCCTTAAAAAGTCGTAGCTCTTGAAGTTAGCTTTCTAAAGAGTGCTTAAAATCCACGATCGGACCAACACAACTCTCCTTATGCCAAAAATACCGAGCGTGCATCCGTAACTCCTGTTGTAAGGCACATTACTGTAATTCCGGGGCTATTTGGACATCCCGGGTAGGTGTTTTATGCACGTATAGCCTTAATAGCGTCATACCTTGCCTAGTGCAAAAGGATTTCGGATTTTCATTTTTTATGATTTTGAGATTTTTTCGTGGACTACCCCCTTTGAAAAAAGTCCAAAATTTGTCAAGATATCAAACCTTAGAAAAATAATTTTTTTGCCCATATTCGAGGAGGATTTATCATAAAACAACCTCAATAAAGTCGTAGCTCTTGAAGTTAGCTTTCTAAAGGGTGCTCAAACGCCTCAATCGAACCATCGCAACTCTCGTTATGCCAAAAATACCGGTCGTGCGTTCGTAACTCCTGTTGTAAGGCACATTACTGTAATTCCAGGCCTATTTGGACATTCCGGGTGGGCGTTTTGTGCACGTATAGCCTGAATAGCATTACATCTTGCCTAGTGCAAAAGGATTTTGGATTTTCATTTTTTATGATTTTGATATTTTTTCGTGCACTACCCCCTTTGGAAAAAGTCCAAAATTTGTCCAGATTTCAGACCTTGGAAAAATGATTTTTTTGGCCATATTCGAGGAGGATTTATCATAAAACATACACAGTAAAGTTGTAGCTCTTGAAGTTAGCTTTCTAAAGAGTGCTCAAATGCTCCGATCTGAAAAACGCAACTCTCGTTATGCCAAAAATACCGTGCTTGCATCCGTAACTCCTATTGTAAGGCACATTACTGTAATTCCGGGGCTCTTTGGACATCCCGGGTGGGCGTTTTTGCATGTATAGCCTGGATAGCATCACACGTTGCCTAGTGCAAAAGGATTTCGGATTTTCATTTTTTATGATTTTGAGATTTTTTCGTGGACTACACCTTTTGGAAAAAGTCCTAAATTTGTCCAGATTTCAGACCTTGAAAAAATGATTTTTTTTGGAAATTTTCAAGGAGGATTTCTCATAAAATATCCATAGTAAAGTCGTAGCTCTTGAAGTTAGCTTTCTAAAGAGTGCTCAAATGCCTCGATCGGACCAACGCAACTATTGTTATGCCAAAAATACCAAGCGTGCCTCCGTAACTCCTGTTGTAAGGCACATTACTGTAATTCCGGGGCTATTTAGACATCCCGGGTGGGCGTTTTGTGCAAGTATAGCCTGAATAGCATCACACATTGCCTTGTGCAAAAGGATTTTGGATTTTTCAGTTTTTATGATTTTGAGATTTTTTCGTGGACTATCCCCTTTGGAAAAATTCCAAAATTTATCCATATTTCAAACCTTGGAAAAATGATTTTTTGGCCATTTTCGAGGAGGATTTCTCATAAAACATCTTTGATAAAGTCGTAGCTCTTGAAGTTATCTTTCTAAAGAGTGCTCAAATGCCCCGATAGGACCAACGCAACTCTCGTTATGCCAAAAATACCGACCGTGCGTCCGTAACTCCTGTTGTAAGGCACATTACTATGATTCCGGGGCTATTTGGACATCCTGGGTGGGCGTTTTGTGCACGTATCCCCTTATTAGCATCACACCTTGCCTAGTACAAAAGGATTTCGGACACACGCTCGGTATTTTTGGCGTAACGAGGGTTGCGTTGGTCCTATCGGGGCATTTGAGCACTCGTTCGAAAGCTAAATTCAAGATCTACGACTTTACCGCTAACGTTTTATGAGAATTCCTCCTCTAAATGACCAAAAAACTAATTTTTCCTAGGTTTGAAAACAGGATAAATTTTAGACTTTTTCCAAATGAGGTAGTCCACGAAAAAATCTCAAAATCATAAAAATTGAAAATCCAAAATCTTTTGCACTAGGCAAGGTGTGATGCTATTCAAGCCATACGTGCACAAAACTCCCACCCGAGATGTCCAAATAGCCCCAGAATTGGAGCAAAGTGCCTTACAACAGGAGTTACGGACACACGCTTGGTATTTTTGGCGTAACGGGGGTTGCGTTGGTCCGATTGGGGCATTTTAGCACTCATTGAAAATCGAACTTTAAGATCTACGACTTTATCGAGGACGTTTTCTAAGAATTTCTCCTCTAAAATGGCCAAAAAATCATTTTTCCTGGGTTTGAAATCTGGATAAATTTTAGACTTTTTTACAAAGGGGGTAGTCCACGAAAAAATCTCAAAATCATAAAAAATGAAAATCAAAAATCCTTTGCACTAGGCAAGGTGTGATGCTCTTCAGGCCTTACGTGCACAAAACGCCCACCCGGGATGTCCAAATAGCCCCGGAATTAGAGCAATGTGGGTTGCAGGGGTGAGGGAGGGATGGTGATTGAGTGCATAATTGGGTAAAAAAATGTCCAAAATTAATACCTGAAAATAAATCCCGAAACCCGCTTTTCGACCTTAATCCGATGCGATTATAATAAGTTTAAAATAAACATTTGAACCCGAAATAAATAACAAAACCCGAAAATATTTTCAAACCTCAAAATAATAAAGAAGAATGAATTCGTTTTTAAATTGAATAACAAGTTCATGTCGGAAATTGTCTTGAAGAAATAAAAATAAAATCGCTTGCTCGATGATGGAAATTTTCAAAATTTTCTAAATTCTTGGGAATTAAATCGAGATTAAATCAATTAAGTCAAAAATTAAATTTTAATTTAGAAAATTATATTTTAAAATTTTGAGTGTTTAAAAAAATTTCGTCCCGATCTCGTCCCAAAAAATTTACATGGGATAAGACGCGGGACGACCCCCATCCCATCCCACGCCCACCCCTACTTTTGCAAATTGGAAAAAATGTGATCTAGTCCCCTATAATTCTCTCGTTTTTTTATAAGGTAAAAATTCGGTTGGTCCAATCCTAGCCGATAGCATCCTTTCGGATGAGATCAAGAAGATTTCAATTTGTAGTCAATGCATCCCCGCAAACAGAGCGACCAAGGGGTACGACCTTGTCAGCCACTCTGTTACCTTCGCGGGGAATCACCTTCAATTTCCCAAGGGCAACCACCTTTCACCTGCAAGTGTTTTATAATGATTTGGGAATCACCTTCAATCTCCAGTTTTCTTATTTTAAGTTCTCGCACTTTCTTAAGACCCTCGCGTAATGCAAGGGCTTCTGTAACAAGTGAGTTATGTTGTCCTACATTTTTGTATCCTATATTAATCGGATTACCCTCCCAGTCTCTGAATATGTAGCCTATATGGCTGTCCCCCATTGATGTAGTTGAGCCATCAAAATTTTGTTTCATAAAATCGTTTTCTGGTTTTCTCCATTTGACATTTTTCCTACTTATCTTTTTTCGAGAAACCAAAGTTGTCTTACCTCTAGCTGCATTATATTCATCCTTTTTTGATTTTCTCCAGTTGTCTTGTGTTGTTTGTACGAATCTTGCAATCTCCTTGGTGGATGGGATTTGATTTTCCCGGAATGTTATTTTATTTCTATAGAACCAGGTAGTCCACCATTTGATTGCCAAGTTTTCTTTCTTTTTCTTATCTAATTTCTCGCCTAAATGACTCATAATAATTTTGATATCTCTTGTGGAGTTCAGGGTGGTTCGTGAAATATCAATAATTTTATCCATTTTAAGACATGAACCACCCAAAAACCCACACTCGAAGAACAAATGGACTTCGTCTTCTCCATGGTTGTCACAGAAAGTGCATTCATTAGGAATTGGAATTTCTCTATTCACTAGTCTTTCCTTCGTAGGTAGCCTTCCCTGACTAATTTTCCAAAGGAAATTTTTAATTTTCGAAATCGTGTCTATTTTCCATATCCAAGTATTTGGATCATCTGGTGTTCTATTTGAGTTATTTATGATTTCCATTGCACTGGCCGTAGAGAACCATCCTTCACGGTCAGGCCACCAGTATAGTCTGTCTGAGAGTGTATTGCTTGGTATTGGAATATTAGTAATTTCCTTTATTATATCCTGGTCTAGTTCATTATTCAGCTTTTCCTCCCACCATTGTCCACCTATAATGTAGTCGCTAACCTTAGATGTTCTATCGATTGGCCTGGTTGGGCTAACTCTTTTTATGAGAGAAGTGGTTGATACCCAGTTGTCTTCCCAAAAGTTTATTGATTTACCATCACCTACGGACCACACAATGCACGTTTTGAATTTATCTATCAGTGAACTGACGTTTCTCCATTGCCAAGATGCATTGCCTCATCTACTATATCGCAATCTGTCTATTTCTTTTAGGTACTTATGTTTTATGATTTTGACCCAATAATTTTCTGGTTCAGCTAGGGTTTTTCAGAGAAGTTTCATTTAAAGCGCTTCATTCATATCTTTGGATTTTCTGATTCCCAAACCTCCTTTCCTCTTAGGTTTACATATTCTGCCCCAGCTTATTAGTGGTCTATGTTGTAAGTCTTTGTTTCAGAAGAATGTTCTATTGATTTGATCTAGCTCTCTATGGATATTGGTTGGTAACATGAAACTTTGCATTGTGTATAGAGGTTTAGACGCCAAATTTGAGTTAATAAGCACATCACGACCTTGCTGTGAGAGAGAGTTCGCTCTCCATTTTATCAGTTGTTCTTTAGATTTGCATATTACATTGACGAAAGTATCTCTATTCACTCTCTCATTGATAATTGGACACCCAAGATAGACCGTATTCCGTACCATGTCAATTTTTTTAAAAAAAAATGGCCATAAAATTCATCTCCCAACAAACCAATTCCTCCAAACCCAAACTGTTTCGATTGCTCTTGTAAATTGAATCTCTCTCAATTGAAATCCCTAATCTCTGCTGCATTGTGATTGATGGAGGGAACTGATAAGCGACTTCATCCATCCCTCCCTGCAAACTATGTCACCCTTGTTGATCTGCGAGAGCGCTGGATGCAGCGGCAGAAGCAAAAGGAGCGGGACGGTGTCAATGGAGATCGAGATCTTCAGCGAAACGTTGAGGTCAGAGTCGATCAAGTTGCTAAAGGCGAAGAAGGTAAGGGTGTTGGTGAGGAGGATCAGCTAGAGCAGAAGCAGCAACCACTGGGAAACTCGGTAGTCCGATCAAACCCTAACCCTAAGTCCCCGAATCAAAGGCCTCACCGAAGGGGTCAAATCAGCCAGCCAAAGTCGCCGCCTTTGCCCTCATTGAACCAACCGAAGCAGAAGCCAGTGCTTCCGTGGGTCCGAACCATCCAGACCAAGTCGGTGCAGGTAGTCCAAGTAGTTGAAGCAAAGCCACCGCCTTTTGATGCTGCGAAGGTCGAATCTGTCGTCAAGCCACGTGAAGGTCACAGTTCTGGTAACAAGGTGGACGATCAAAAGCTGGGTGGGCCGAAGGTCGAGGAGAAGAAGAAGAAGATTGTGCCTCAGAGGAACTACAAAGATGGAGAATTTCACAGTCCTGGAAAGGCAGAGAACAAACTTAAGTGGAACAACACCGGAAATCATGAGAAAAAGGATGTTGTTCAATCACAACCAGAGAGAGTTGCTTTGGACCCAAATGGTGATGGAGAGGATAAAAGTATTGGATTTGTGGCTAATAATGTGAGCAAAAATGTCGAGATCGAAGGTAAATTCGCAGGTGTTTCGCTGAGTAGTGGAATAGGGGAATGTAATGGTGTTAGATCGATGGGTATACGAAACCCGAATAGATGGATTAAAGGGCGCCAAGGCGGTTTTGAGGGCAGAAAAAAGAGAGAAATTGATAGTGGATTGGTATGGGTCAAGAAAGGAGAAGATTCAAAGATTGGTGATGCTCCAAATTTCTAATGGAGGAAGCAGGTAATGGACTGTTGTATGTACTACTTATGTGATTAGCTTGAATGGAAACTGTTGAATTGAAGTTGGTGCCAACTAAATGTTAAATGCACAACTTAATTGTACATCAAATTGGGCAATTTTTCCTTTGCAGATGACATTTGGGATAGCATTTTCTTATGTCCTGTGAACTGACTGAAATTTACTACTCCCCTGGTTTGATGAGTAGTTTTCATCTTGAGTGAATCCATGGTTTGTGGTTGATGTAGTAGTTTTCAAGACAGTAACTTATGAGTAGAGACTGTAGAGTGATTGAGTAAAAAAAAAAATGATTTGCTTTCATTGAGAGTTGAACTCAAGACCTCCCGCTTACTAAACGGGTGCTCTAACCAACTGAGCTATGAAAGCTGATTGGAGAATCTTCAAAGATTGGTGATGCTCCAAATTTCTAATGGAGGAAGCAGGTAATGGAATTTCTAATGGAGGAAGCAGGTAATGGAAACCGTTGTATGTACTATATGATTAGCTTGAATGGAAACTGTTGAATTGAATTTGGTGCCAACTAAATGTTAAATGCACAACTTTATTGGACATCAAATTGGGCAATTTTTCCTTGGAAGATGACATTTGGGTTTGCATTTTCTTCTGCCCTGTAAGCTGACTGAAATTTACTACTCCCCTGCTTTGATGAGTAGTTTTCATCTTGAGTTAATCCATGGTTTGTGGTTGATGTAGTAGTTTTTTCAGGACAGTAACCTTTGATGTAGTAGTTTTCATCTTCAGTGAATCCATGGTTTGTGGTTGATGTAGTAGTTTTTTCAGGACAGTAACCTTTGAGTAGAGTGATTTATTTAAAAAAAGATTTGCTTTCATTGAGAGTTGAACTCAAGACCTCCCGCTTACTAAACGGGTGCTCTAACCAACTGAGCTATGAAAGCTAATTTATTCTACTTGTTAGTAAATTTTATAATTCCAAATGCAATTGGTCACTCATTCATATTCGAAAGTAAAAGGAGGGAGTAAAATATACTTTCCGTGCATATCATGCATATGTCTTGAAGTGAGTTTACTGTCCTTGAGATAAAACATAATGTATCACAAATAGGTAGAAAACTCGATAAACTGAATAAGATGAAAACGCTCTTACATGTTTAACAGGTTTCTCAGTTTCTGATCATAACTCGGTTGAGAAAGACCCTGGATGAAGAGCTAGTCTGCGATCCCTTGATCTAAAAGACAAAACAGTAGTAAAGTAGAAAAGTCGAAAAAAAGCAAGTTGGAATGAATGGAGGGGCAGAGGTAACTATATCAAGATGTTGATGGACTCCAAAATACATGACTGCACATATAAATGCTCTTCCAAACCTGTCCTTTTCAGCTAGTTACACCAAACATATATATCACACTTATGCATATGTATATGACTAAATTTGTACATATAATTCAAGATATTTTGAAATAAAAAGCTATGCCGTGATATCATGAAGTCACTCACTGTTAGTTCAGATTGTGTATCTTGTAGAATCTTTTGTATTTATCTCTTTCTCTCAGTTTGTTGAGATTTTATTTCTAGAACTCTCCTCCGATGTAATATTTATACGTACGATCAATATAGAGAAAAGTATCTCCTTCCTCATATCTTTATATAGTATCAGCCTAACCTCTCGATCCTCACGATCAAGATGTCGAACCAACCCACCTCTCCCACCCAACTGTTGTTCTCGGCATCCTCTGATGGAAGCTCCTCTCACTTCCATCTACCGAACTTCGTCATTCGCCTTGACCGCAACAACTACTCGTTGTGGCGCACCACCGTCCGCTCTGCCCTAGAGGCATTTGATCTCGCCTCCTTTCTCACCCAAACAGCCCCACCCCCGGCCACTATCCCGGCCTCTCCACAGGACATTCCAGCCTCCACCACCGTCTCTGCAGCCTCTGCTTTGGCTGCCTTTGTTGCTGAAACCCAGACACCATCATCGACTCCTCCCCAAATCCCAAACCCTGCGTATCTCACCTGGGTTCGCAAGGATCGATTGGTGCTTCTCTGGGTTCGATCAACCCTCACCACGCCCATCCTTGGGTACGTCGCTCGGGCCACCACCACCGCTGACGCATGGGACATCCTTGCTCGGATGTTTGCTGCTCAGACCCGTGCCCGACAGATGCATCTCAAGCATCAATTGCAAACTCTTTCGAAGGGTAATCTGTCTGTCCTCGACTATGTGCAGCAGAAGCGGGCCATCGCTGATGAACTCGCTGAGAGTCTTTGTGTCATCTCTGACTCAGACCTCGTCACCTTCATCCTCTTCGGTCTTGGTTCCCAGTACGCATCTTTTCGCTCTGCTATTGCTCTTTCAAAGGAACCGCTGTCGTCGGATGAACTTCTTGGTCACTTGTTGCAAGAGGAGCAGCGACTGGAGGAGGACTCTCGGCCTACTGTCGACATTGAACCGCCCATGGCCAACGTAGCAGCAACCCGGTGCCGTGGTCGCGGCCGTGGCCGTGGTCGAGGCCGCTCGTCCACAGATCGCTCCCATGGTGACTCCTCTGGTTCCCCTGGTCTCGGCGCTCCTCCCTCGACTAGATCCGATCGAGGTCGCCCGGTTTGCAAAAACTGCTCCAAGCAAGGTCATGAGGCCTTCAATTGCTTCCAACGCCTCAACCTGTCGGACTTTCCAGTAACTCACCGTCTCGCTCAGGAAGCTCTTGCTCGCGCTGACGGCTCCGCCAAGGCTGCCTACTCTGCAGTCTCTCAGTGCGATATCACCGACCCCTGGATTGTTGATTCGGGGGCGAGCAATCATGTCACTACTGATCTCAACACCTTCCAATCGCACTCTACCTACAATGGCTCCAACAACCTAGTTGTCGGGAACGGTATGTCCCTTCCCATTACTCGCTTAGGTCATTCTACTCTGACTGTTCCACATGCTTCCAAGGCCCTCAAACTAAATAATGTTTTATTTGTCCCCAAAATTGCAAGAAACCTATTAAGTGTCTCTCAATTATGTCGGGATAACAATGCCTTTGTTGAATTTCATGCTAATTCATGTGCTGTCAAGAATTTGCAGGGCCAGACACTTCTAAGCGGAACCGTTGAAAATGGCCTCTATTGTCTTCCCCGTCGACCTGAGCATTTGAGTCATCCGTATGTCTTCCTTGGTGAGCGTGCTTCGGCTGAGTGCTGGCATCACCGTCTCGCTCATCCCCACGAGTCTATTTTGCGTCGTCTGCTATCGAGTCATAGTCTACCAGTCTCCTCGCACAAGTTGGCTTCTGTTTGCTCGTCTTGTCAGTTAGGCAAGAGTCATCGCTTGCCCCTTCCAAGTCGCTCTTCCACTGCCGACAATCCATTTGACCTAGTTCACTCGGATGTGTGGGGTCCCTCCTCAGTGTCTTCCCTATCCGGAAAAAAATATTATGTTACTTTTATTGATGATTGTACCAAGTTTACTTGGATTTATTTTTTATCTAATAAAGCTCAGGTCTATTCTACTTTCTAATTGTTCATCAAAATGATTCAAACACAATTCTCCACAACAATCAAAGCCTTTCAAACCGATTGGGGGGGGGTGAATATCGAAACGTATCCACCTATCTCGACACCCTTGGCATCCGACATCGTGTGTCATGTCCTTACACCCCTTAACAAAATGGCACCTCTGAGCGTAGGAACCGATCGATTGTTGAGAAGGGTCTTGCCCTCCTCGCTCATGCTCACTTACCCAAACAGTTCTGGGAATATGCATTTCACACTTCGGTGTACCTATCCAACTGAACCATCACCCCTACTCTTGACTACAAATCCCCTTTCGAACGGTTATACAATAAGGTCCCCGATTATGGTTTCTTGAAATCATTCGGTTGCCTATGCTATCCCTTCTTGCGTCCCTACACTCACTCCAAACTAGAGTTTCGATCCTTACCTTGCATATTCTTGGGGTATAGCACCAAACAAAAGGGGTATCTTTGCCTTCACTCCCCAACCGGTCGTGTCTATGTCTCTCGCTTTGTGGTGTTTGATGAGTCTTCCTTCCCATACTCTCCTTCTGTGTCCCCTCCTGACGCCTCCGTCGTCACCACATCCCCTGTATCCCTTCTTCAGCAGGCTGCCGGCCCATTCCCCCTCACCTCGGCCCCATCACTTGCTCCTCCCACCGTCCCCAATCACTCGGTGCCTTCCCCTAGTCCCACACCCACATCTGTTGGACATCCAACAGCTTCCCCATCCCTCTCTATTATCCCTTATAATGATCCGGCGGCCTCCCCCACCACCTCTCCTGAGTCCTCGAGTCCATCTGTGTCTTCATTAGAGTCATCCCCTGAGTCCTCAACCTCGTCTCAGCCCTCGGTCTCCGCTAGCTCTGGTTCTGCATCATCCATTGGCAACTCCGACAGCCCATCCACATCCCCGTCACCCACCCCCTCTCTTCCGCCGCCTTCTGCCCCGACCCATCCCACTTGGTTCCGTCCTTCGGATACCTCCAACCACCCCATGGCCACTCGGGCTCGCACCAATGATCTAAAACCAAAAGCTCTTTACGCCACTAAATACCCGCTCCCCCTTGCCCTCCTCGCCCACCCAGAACCTCGTTTCTTCCATCAAGCCTCAAAGAGCCCTCATTGGCAGCATGCTATGCAGTCTGAATATGATGCTTTAATGACTAATGGGACCTGGGACTTAGTTCCCAAGCCTCCGGGTGCTAACATTGTTGGTTGTAAGTGGGTTTACAGGGTGAAGACTAAGGCAGATGGATCCATAGATCGGTACAAGGCTCGTCTGGTGGCGAAAGGATTCAATCAAGAAGTCGGTGTTGATTACTTTGACACATTCAGTCCTATCATTAAGCCTCTTTACGAAGGCAATTGGAACCTCACGTTTTCAGACTCTTCGTTCCAAGCTACATGTTCTTCCTCGATCATGAGCTTGCGGGGGCGTGTTGTATTTATCTCTTTCTCTCAGTTTGTTGAGATTTTATTTCTAGAACTCTCCTCCGATGTAATATTTATACGTATGATCAATATAGAGAAAAGTATCTCCTTCCTCATATCTTTACACTCACTAATCCCGTGATGTACATCTTCAATTGTATTGGTATTGAATTTAGATAGCACAAGAAATAATTCAAGATGATAAAGATATGATCAAAAGATAAACATCCAAAACCCACAAAAAAGATCACATGGCACTGGCAGGCATGGCAGAAAGCAGATTGGATTATACTTGCAAATGATATTTCCAGAAATTCTGGTTCAAGAAGATGGACAGATTACACTTGGTTTTCTCTGTTGCAGATAGCAGTTCAGATCAAGAACACAAATCAGCATAGCAATTACTCAACAATGACAACTACCAAATTACCAAAACATCAATCTCACAAAACTGGAATTCAAGCAACCAATTCTAAGGGAATAAAACACAGGAGTGGATGCTTCATGGTTGAACGCTTCAAAATTCAATTCAAACAAAGAAAGTAAGAAATTAGCCAACCTGAGAAATCTCAAAGTGATTAGGGTTATAGAGAGAGCCTTTTCTTTGCTTTACCCTGTCCTGTGGAATCTAACACAGCACACAGCCAACACAGCCACAACCACACCTGCAGAGACAGCTCCGGCCACCGGCAACAAAATCTTTTTCTTCAATCCTCCGAGTCCTGCATCACGATTTCCTGCCTCCATGGCACGCAGCGCGCGCTGCGCTGACTTCCCCTCAAGTAGCGCACTTCCCCTCAGACGCTGGTGACAGCGTCTGAATCAGCTTTCTTCGCCGCAAAATTGTCAAAACCCGACGATTCGCCGTTGACGCTGTTGGTGATGCTAACATCCACCCACCGTTTCATTGTCCGCCATTGGTGATGCTTGATTGATCGATTCCGATTGTTTGGGGTTTGAGTGATCAGCTAAAAGATTACAGGGTTGTAGAAACGGACCCCGTGAATTGCTTGTATGCCTCTTGGTGTTTATATTATTATTATACTAGTTTTATTACCGGACGGTTTCCTAATAAATTTTATTTTATTATATAAACCATTAAATTAATATTCCGTAAATATATAATTTTTAATTATGTTATAATGTAAATATATGTTTATTTCTTAATTAATTATGCATGTTCTCTTGTTTTAAAAAAGTTTAAAATATTTTGTATATATATATAATACATATGTGAAAAAGACTTAGTACCCTATTCACTTACTGTTTATTAAAAAAAGTTTCATAAGTTAGAAAAATGTCATAATTGTACAATATTTTTTTCAAATATATATATTACTCAATAAACTTACCAATTGACATTAATTTTTAAATGATAATATCAAATGCTATCTTCCATTAAAATTCTATCATTTTAATGAAATATTAAATAAATTAAAAATATATAAACTAATGACAATAAATTAGGATTTTCTTAAAATAGTTTACATGGAATTGTTGTTAATTATTCTATCGTGAAGGTATATAAGATATTAGAATTTTTTTAATTACTCTACTATAAATTAGGATTAATATGGTGTTATTTTTTTAGCCGCATCAATTAATAAACCAATATAATTTTGTCATCTTAATTAATGGTCCCACTTATTCTTGTAAAATATTCAACCTTATATCTTAATTAGTTAGAAAATTTATCTTATTAGATAAAATAATCTATCCAATATTACACCAATTAATAAGTTGTTATCATATCTTACTTAGTTATATTTTGTTATAAATATTATCAATATTTATATTTATTTTTAATAAATAAAAATAAAAATGGATTGAATTTACATATGGAATTTATGCAATGTTCCTTTCTTTTGGATTTAATACATTAGCTTTTTTATCCTTTAATATTTTTTTATTAAAAAGTATAAAATCTAGGCTAAAGATAAAAATATATTTTAACCATTTTTAATAAGAGAACAAACATGAAGATTATATATTTACTTTATATGGGGTAGTAATTTATATAAATTCAAAGATGGTTTATAAAATAAAATTTATTAACAAATCGCGCAATGAGCGAGTAAATGTTTGTATTATATTATATAAATATTTTATAAATATTAACATTCAATCAATCATAAATTAAATTTTTATAAATATTTTATAATCAAATATTCTTCTTGTGCAAATTAAACGTAATGATAACGTAAGATTTAAAAAAAAAAAAATTGGTGCGCAGATTTTTTAAAATATAATTAAAAAATTGAGCAAAGGTATAATGTAGTTTTATTATAAAAAAAACGTAGTAAAATAAGTGGTAACTAGTACGATTCCCGCGCCATGGCGCGTTTTTTTTAAAACTAAAATATTATGTATAAAAATAATATAAAATATTAATAAATGTTAAGATAAAATCATAAAAAAACTTTACAATAAATGGATCTTATAATTATCTCAAAAAATTATTTTTTAAAAATCTTATGTAAAGTATAAAACATAAATATAGATATTTTAAATTATTCAGTAATAATAATACCAATTATAACATTGTTTAAATGTGATGTGTCATAATCAATAGTTATATTCACTATTTTGAATTAAGCGCAATAGTTATTAGTAAATAAATTTGAATTAAGCCTAATAGTTATATTAGATTGAATTCAATGTTTTGAATTAAGCCCAACAGTTAGTAAAATTAAATAAAAAAGAGAATTAAAGGAAAAAAAGAAGAAAAAAATGAGAATTAAAGAAAATCAAAGAAAAATGGCAAAAAAAAAAGATTGGTCAAGACTCCTAAAATGCCTCTAAGATTGACACATCATCCTAAACTCTTCTAAATTAAGAGTTTATATAGATGTAATTTGTGGTAAATATCTTAGGAGTTATGACCCTTTTATGTATTATTATTACGTATTTGAAATATATACAATTATATATTTGAAATCCTTATACTAATAACTACCCACTATTATACGATTATTAAAATATATAAAATAAACTTTTGTTAAGGACTAATAAGTAAGTGCTAAAACATATTATTATTATTATTATTATTATTATTATTATTATTATTATTATTATTATTATTATTATTATTATTAAGAATGAAATTGTTAATAATAAAATGAAAGATACGTATTTGTGGTAAATATCCTTATCTTCATTATACATATTTGTGGTAAATATCCTTATCTTCATTATACGTTTAAAATATAAAATAATAGATAGATTTTTAGTATTTTATATAGATTATATATTGGGCCATGTTGGGCCGATTGGTCCGAACTCCAAACCCGTACATAATAAGCATACATAATAAGGGAGTGTTTGGTAATACGATGTTTGATAACGTGCATATGCTCAATGAATCGATTGATTTTTTTTATTAGGTAATAATTTAGGTAGAACTAAGAGCATCTTTACGGATAAGGTTGCGAAGACTTGTTTCGTTATATATGTCAACCCCGGTAGCAAAACCATAAAGGTATGCAACATTATCAGCCACTCTGTTGTAACATCGAGAATACGAGAGAATGAGACTTCTCTCATGTTAGACGTGGTGGTGCCTCATTTCTTTATCATCTCCTTAGTGATCAAGTTTCCACAGAAAATTTTTAATTTTAGGTTGGACATTAACATCCCACATCCATGAGTTGTCATTATTTTCCAACCTCTCCTCCTTTGTTATGAATATGTATGCACTTGCAGTTGTAAATCGTCCATTTCTATCCGGCCACCAGTACGGTCTATCTTCAAATTGGTTAGTTGGTAGTGAGATATTTATAATGTCCTCCACAATTGAAAGAGGAAGATATGTCACTAGTTTTTCTTTTCACCACTTTTCTCCCAGAATAAAGTCACTCACCATTGCCTCTTTGTTCGCCTCCACAGGGCAGTTCACATGTTGGATATAATTTAATAGATTTACCGTTTCTCACTGACCATATGAGGCCTTTTTTGAATTTCTCTATTAATTGACATAATTTTGACCATTGCCATGAAGGCTCCCCCCCCCCCCCTTGTATTCCGAGAGTCGGTTGCCTTTGAAATATTTATGGTCGATATTGATTTTAGCCAATATGTTATGTAGTTCTGCGAGGATTTTCCACGGTAATTTCATTTATAGCGCTTCATTCATGTCTTTTGATTTTCTTATACTTACACCACCATGTTTCTTAGATTTGCAAACTTTATCCTAACCAATTAGTGGTCTATGTTGTGCATCTTTATTCCAGAAAAAAAAAATCTATTTATCAAATTCAGCTCATTGTGTATAGTATTTGGTAAAATGAAGCTTTTCATAATGTCTAGTGGTTTTGTGGCAAGGTTAGATCCAATGAGTACAGAGCGACAATGTTGGGATAATGTGTTCGCTCTCCATTTACTCAATCGTTCTTTGGATTTGCAAATAATGTTTTCAAAAATTTCCTTGTTAACACGTCTATTAATTATTAGACAACTTAAAAATATACTAGGTTTCTTTCATTAGGAATACTCATACAATTTTCCAGCTCTAGAATTCTCGAGCGTTCAATTCCTTTTGTTGTTTGGAAAGAAGATTTGTGAAAATTCACTTTTTGCCCTGATATTTTACAGTAGTTGTCTATGATGTATCTAACCTTTTGACATGCTGTTAAGCTTCCTTTTAAGAAAATAATAATATCGTTAGTAAATGAAAGGAAATAATAAGTAGTGGTTTTGTGTCAAAAATACTCCATAACTTTACCATATTTGAAGACACTAAACTTTTTTTTTCAACCCAAAAAAAAGATTTTTTTTCATATATGCACCGTACCGAGTAAATGTGTTATATACACTTAAACATGTGACCAAGAACCATCTGATCTTTCTAATGACACTTGTCTAATAATAAATACGCTAGATCTAAAAATGCACAAACAAATCTATTTATTAAAAGAATTGAAAAGAAAAAAAAAAGAATGCTTGATCCCTTTGTGCGATTATTGTTTTATACATTTTAAATGTTTTTTCCCATTAAAACTAACGGATATAAAATCCGTTCGGCTATTTTATTATATTTTCTATTTTAGAATTGATTCATAATCCATTTATGCCTTTCAAAAAAGAAAACAGAACAGATGATTATGGAACATGTGTCAACATAAGAATCAAACAAACTCTTAATCCACGTAGTTGAGTGTAAATAACACTTGTGTCCGGTGTATAGAGGCTTTAATTTTCGTTAAAAAAATAGTGAAAGCCCATAGTTGAAGTTCCTTAATGTGAGGACTTGAATGTTTGGGTTGCTTTCAGCTTAGTTGGGAATAAAAAATCCAACAGTTTGTTTCCACAAGACAACACTGAAATCAAATCAACTTGTAGTAGGCAATAGCAATTTTCATGGTACATTACTACATGGTATATCCAGCTGGTGCATGTGTTTGTGGGGTCATGTTTTCATTATCTAGATTTGTTTTTGAAGGTTGATCTTTCATCAACTTTGGGTTTCACTATTGATCCAGTGAAATCATGTGCAAATGTGCAATGTAATGGTGCTTGCAGTCACAGAGAAACACACATTTTGGCTGTACATAACAGACCATATGGTGATGGTAGTCGCAGCGGTTGAACCGTTTCTCACTTCAACTGCGAAAATGGTTCTTAGAACTGGAAATGCTGGAGAGGAGATACATTTTCTGAGCTGTGTAAAGCTTTCATTATGTGTGTAGACAGAAAACAGCACAGATCAATTGTTATGTAGAAGTGGGATAAAATTGGGGAGAAAAAATTTGCTTTCATTGAGAGTTGAACTCAAGACCTCCCGCTTACTAAACGGGTGCTCTAACCAACTGAGCTATGAAAGCTAATTGATAGGTTTTTTAGTACATTTTATAAATACAAATGCAAAAATTGGTCACTCATTCATATTTAAAAGTAAAAGGAGGGAGTAAATCCAAATGTCCTTGTGATAAAACATAATGTATCACAAATAGATTAAGATGAAAACGCTAGCTTACATATATATGTATAAGGTTTCTGATCATAACTCGGTTGAGAAAGACCTTGGATGACGAGTTAGTCCGCGCGCGATCCCTGATCAAAAAGACAAAACGGTAGTAAAGTAGAAAAGTCGAAAAAAAAAGCAAGTTGGAATGAATGGAGGGGCATATCAAGATGTTGATGGACTCCAAATACATGGCTGCACATATAAATGCTCTCCCTAAACCTGTCCTTTTCAGCTAGCTACACCAAACATATATATATCACACGTATGCGTATGTATATGATTAATTTTGTATACATATAATTCAAGATATTTTGAAATAAAAAGATGTGACGCGATATCATGGGAAATACCTAGCTACTCCGAATAAGCTAGTATCGAGCATTTGGAGTTTGATTCTCACTACTGATTAATGTTGTTTAGAGTTTTCCATGGATGTATATATGTATGTCAGAGTTTGATCTGTGTATTTCAAAGAGATCTGAAAAAGCTCTCACTGATCCGGAGATAGAAATAATTAGTGGTGGAGCCAAGGGGGCATTGGGAGCATGTGCCCCTCTCGTTTGATGAACTATCTATGTGTATTCTTCTCGTCGATAGTTTCATTTATATAATATACCCTAATTTGACATCCGAGTAAAAGATTATGAATGTTTAAAAATTGAAGGTATATTAATTATTCACTTTAATCTTATTTCAATAAACTATATATATTCTTCCAACCAAAAAAAAATAAACTATATATATTCTTTTATATTTTAGTTAGATTGACATTCATGTATATATTATAATTCATCTCAAGATGTCCACCAAAAAAAAATTCATCAGAAGATAGAGCTTTGAAACGAGAAGTTATATTACTCATTTCAACAATTAGATAAAAAAGTTAATTATGCAAGTTAATTTAAAAATTTTATATCTAGTTATACATTATTATATTTTAAGATAGTACAACAAGTTAAGTTACATATTGATTCAATGTTTATTGTATTTCCTATCCTTATTTTGTTATTTTTTTCTTCAACTATTTCATTTATTTATTTATATTTCTATTTTTAGTAAGAAAAAAATTAAATAATAGTGTTTTATTATAAACCGATAACGTTTTATCCTAAAATAATATCATTTTTTTTTGTAATGATATTGCACATGTATAATTGCGCCCCTCGGAAAATTTTCTAGCTCCGCTAGTAGAATGGATAATTAGTGCACGTTGAAACTGACGTGTTCCACGAGCAAGGTAATTTGCGATATATTTAGGTTCTGCGTATGGTAAGTAACAAAATGCGGAATATGGTAGGACCAAATATATAGAGAGAGGGAGTACGTGTGAGACTATGAAACCGTGAAAGAGAGGAGCACAAGGCAGTTTATGATGGGCCATGGTGCTGCGTGGGAGCTCTTAATATTGAGAGAGGGATCGGAGATGATCGAATTCAAGGAATGAAAGGTTCAGGAGAAAATGGGCCATAGGGTATTACCATAATGCATGTGCATGTTTTATGATATGATATATAGAGAGACAATATATTATATATATGCTGGATCCCGTGTAAGAGTGTCTATAATCAAGGATTTTTTGTACCTTAAGGTAATTATAAGGTAATCCCTTAGTTGTAGTCTATACCTTAAGGTAATGAGATAGAAGATGTTATCTGGGTAGAGAGAGGTAACTTCTTCCCTTTTTGTAATTTTATTTATTTTTTAATGAAAAAATAAACCTACTTTTTCATAATTAACGGTATATATATAAAGGGGAAGAGATTTCTCATGGTTGTAGAGAAAACCTTTTAAGAGGTAAATAAATTAAAAATAAATTTAAACAAAAAAATAAATGATGTGTAAAATTATGATAAGGAGAAAGCAAAAAATGAGAAAAAATGTTTCTCCATGGTTGAAGATGGTCTAAGCAGCCTTTACGGTGTAATTTGTAAGCATTGAAATTATTCGTAGCTAGGTACCAAGCGATTATTCGTGCATAATAATGTAATTATTCGCATATATAAACAAGTGATTATTTTTATTTAACAAATGACTATTCATACATATGTACATACAAAATAATCACTTGATACCTACAAACACTTTTCACAAATTACTTTTAATCTCAACCGTTTGATCTTTTTATGTTTATCTATATATATATATACACACATTATGGGGCCATTCAACACCATGTTGTTTTGCTCAAATTAATCCAACAAAGGGACAGCTACTTACGTGATTGTCCATTTTATTCAAAATTAGGGATAGGGTTTAAAATGGGATTTGGGATGGCATAAAAATAAGGAGTGAATTATATTTTTTAAGTAGTGTTAAAGGAATTCATTTCTCATGAAAAGAAATTTTATATATTTGATATAAAAAAATAAGGTCAATAAATAATATAAAAAAATGTGTTAGAGATTTGATAATATGAGACCACTTAACTTGAATTGATGGTGAAATGAATGAATATTATGTTATACTAGTATCAATAATATATATGTATGGATATGATATATGAATATTATTGTATATAAGTAGGGTTTTTTTGGTAAGTGTCCATAATTTGGGCAAAAATTAAGCCCTAGGACAAAAGAGGGGATAAATTAGGAGAGTGTCCAAAATTTTCAATTTTGCCCCTACTGTTTTAATCCTTGTTTTTCCTCTTCTCCCTCTCGCGTCCTCTCGCCTCTCGATCTCACTAGTTGCCGGCCTGCCGCCATTGAAGACTCCTCCGGCGCTCTTCCTCTCGACCTCTCCTCCGGCATCCGCCCCGACCAATCCCCGGTGTTCCTCCTCCGGCATCCGCCGCCGCCGTCGCTTGACCTCCTCTCCGTCCGATCTCATCCGCAAGTAGTCGTAGATCTCGCCGAAGAGCATCTCGGCATCAACCGTTCAACCCTAAATCCAAGCCTTCTACCGGCTCAATCACGTTCTACATCTCTCAAGAATGGTTTTCGTGCAAAAACCCCTCTCAAATTTATACAAAATCGCTAACCGCCATTGTCGGACACCTTGGAGCTTCGTGAAACAGTCGCTTGGAAGCCACTGTTCAAGCACTCGTCTCGGTGTGTCAGATCATTCTTCGACAAAATCAACACAACGATGTTGAAGTAGAGATTGCACTCGTCAGTTTGATAGGTCATACGCGTCAAACGGAGCTCTGTGTAAGGAGAACGAGCCGTCGGAAGATCGCCGAAAATCACTATTGAAGCTGCTCGAGTTGCTGTCGAGATGGGGGAAGAAGAAGAGTAATTACGCCAAACCTCCCAGACTTTCTGTTTTTATAAAATATGCCCCTGTGTTAGTTTATAAAATTTCAAAAATTATTCCGCAGTTTTAGATGTTGTTCTAACTCACGTAATCTCCGTTAAAAAATTAAAAATGTAACTACTGTTGTCACCATAATAAAAATAAAAATTATAGATACTGTCACTACTATAAAAACATGGTCATAGACACTGTAATCAAAGGGAAATCATATGATAAGGGAAACACAAACCCTATAGGGGCTAATGAGAAGCCAAAATAAATGTGGTGACAGTTCTCCTCTAATACATGAATGGGTAAGAGGGTCATAGACACTGTAATCAAAATAAAAACAGTGTCATAGCCACTGTCACCACTATAAAAACAGGGTCATAGACACTGTAATAAAAAAGAAAACCCTATAGACGCTGTAAGCAAAATAAAAACACATTTATAGACACTGTCACCACTATGAAAAAAGGGTTATAGACACTGTAATCAAAGGAAAACCCTAGGAAAAGGGAAGCACAAACCCTATAGGGGCTAATGAGAAGCCGATATTCATGTGGTGACAGTTCTCCTCTAATATATGAATGGGTAAGATAGACATAGACGTTGTAACCACTGTTAAAACAAGGTCATAGACCCTGTAATCACTATAAAAAAGGGACAAAAACATTGTAACCACTATTAAAATTAGGTCATAGACACTTGTAACCAAAAGGAAAACCCTATGATTAGGGAAGCACAAACCCTAAAGGGGCTAATGAGAAGCCAAAAGAACATGTGATGTATAGTATGGTTTAGGGTTTAGGATTTAGGGTTTAGGGCCAAGGCCCTAAACCCTAAACCCTAAAATGTTAAGTACAGTACGTCGTTAAAAGATGAATGCTGTCACCAAATGGAAAACCCTAGGACAAGATAAGCACAAACCCTAAAGGGACTAATGAGAAGCCAAAAACATTAGGTGGACAGTTCTCCTTCAATATATGAATGGGTAAGAGAGTCGTAGACACTGTCACCACTATGAAAACAGGATAATAGACACTGTCACCACTATAAAAACCGGGTCATAGACACTGTCACCGCTATGAAAAAAAGATAATAGACACTGTAATAAAAAAAACCCTATAAACGTTGTAACCACTACAAAAACAAGGTCATAGACACTGTAATCAAAATAAAAACAGGGCCATAAACACTGTAACCAAAGAAAAACAAGGCCATATCACCACACTTTACATGGTTGCAATCATACCAAAATAAAATAAAAATGTTAATGTATTTCAATAATACAGTTGCTATCCACTACCAACTACATCACTTTTCCATCAAGTGAAAAAAAAACAAATGACATCACTGTCAAATGCTCCACCATCATCAATTCCGTAACACATCTCTCAAATCCACTTAATCGATCCCTAATTAAATTTTAGAATCAATTTAACCCTCTAAAATCAATTCAATCTTCCACAGCGATGGCGCTGAGTTGAACCGCAGCGACGAGAGCGAGGAATCGAAATGATCTCGATCACGATCGTGGAAGTGAAGACGGTGATAGGAAGCCATGGCGCTGGATCGGAGAGTGAAGACGGTGATAGGAACGGCAGCCATGGCGCTGGATCGGAGAGTTGCTAGCGAGAAGCAGCGAATTAGGAACGGCAGCAATGACGCTGAGTTGAATCGCAGCGACGAGAGCGAGGAATCGAAATGATCTCGATCAAGATCGTGGAAGTGAAGACGGTGATAGGTAGCCATGGCGCTGGATCGGAGAGTGAAGACGGTGATGGGGAGGGCGGTGTAGGGGACGCCGCAGACGAGATCGACGGAGGCGGGAGGGGAGGCGGAGGTCGGAGATTTGGGAGAGGAGCGTCGGAGATTTGGAAGAGGAGATGCAGATCTGAACGGTGGGCAAGGTTAAATTAAATCAAGGGTAAAAGGGGGATTATGGAAAATTTTTGGACATTTACTAGCAAAGCCCAAACCCTAGAACCTTTGGGCCAAATTTCTTCATATAAGTATGAATATGATGTTATTCATTTTATATTACGTGATTATAAAAAATATCATATTGATATGCTCATATTTACATCATATTCATATTCAAACAATCTAACATTCATATATTCATATTAACAAAATATAATATTCATATAAATATAATACATTAAATCAGATTTATATGTTGGGTCTACGTGTATATATATATACACTTGATCTCATGCCAATGTGTGTCTTTGACTCACTAGGACTAAGGGTGGCCCGTTAGTTTAGCAAATTTGCAATTGTGCAATTGTGCAGGGTCTCATATATATTTTAGTAGAGCTTCAAAATGTAAAAAGAAAGCTTATTAAGAGCATGTCCAACAGTTTTCCCATTATATTCTGGGGGAGTTTGTGAAATGTCCAAAAAAGTTGTCCTAATTGATGAATTGTCCACATTTTTGGACAAATTGGTGGAGTGTCCATCTTGCCAATAACAATTTTATCATCTTGCATATAGCCTCACTCTTTTTTCTTTTTTTTTTCCTTTTTCTTTTTTTTATACATTTTGTCGTAATAAAATAAGAGTATGTTGTGAATGTGCAAAAATAATCGTATGTTGAGCAAATATGAACCAAGTCTATTTTTTTTTTTACATTTTGTCGTGCAAAAATAAGAGTATGTTTTGCATGTGCAAAAATAACCGTATGTTGAGCAAATATGACCAAAGGCTAGTTTTTTTTTAACATATTGTCGTGCAAATATAAGAGTACGTTGTGCAAATATAACTGTAAGTTGTGCAAATATGACCCAAGTCTAGTTTTTTTAATTTTTTTTTTTCATTTTGTCGTGCAAATATAAGAGTACGATGTGCAAATATAACCGTATGTTGAGCAAATATGACCCAAGTCTAGTTTTTTTTATTTTTTAAATTTTTTTTGACATTTTGTCGTGCAAATATAACTGTATGTTGAGCAAATATGACCCAAGTCTAGTTTTTTTTTTGTCGTGCAAATATAACCGTAAATTGTGCAAATATGACCCAAGTCTAGTTTTTTTTTCATTTTGTCGTGCAAATATAAGAGTACGATGTGCAAATATAACCGTAAGTTGTGCAAATATGATACAAGTCTATTTTTTTTTTACATTTTGTCGTGCAAATATAAGAGTACGATGTGCAAATATAATCGTATGTTGTGCAAATATAACATTTTGTTGTGCAAAATATAATATATTTTTTTTTCGCTTTTTTTTTCGTTTCAAAACTTTTTGTTGTGCAAAAATAACTTTACGTTGTGCACAAATAACAATTTGTTGTGCAAATGTAACTTTATGGTGTGCAAATGTAAAAATAAAAATATAGTAGATGTGAATCACATAATAAAATATAGATATTTTTTGTAATTCCCATATTTATGGGGTCACTTTTGTAATTTACACAAAAGTTCTTCTTCTACCTCCCTCCCGCCCGATCTGGAATCAGATCCGGCTCGCCACCGCCGTCGGCTCCACCTCCGGCTCGCTCCGGCCTCGCTCGCTCCCTCCCTCGCTCCGGCCTCGCTCGCTCCCTCCCTCGCTCGCTCGCCACCGCCATCGGCTCCGCCTCCGGTTCGCTCCCTCCCTTGCTCGCTCGCTCGACCTCGCTCCGACGATCGCTCTACCAGATCCGGCCGGAGATCCCCTTCCTCGAAGACGAGATCCAGATCGGCTGCTTCCGCTCTCCATGGCCAGACATATCGTCTCCTTCATCTGTCGATCTTCCTCCAGATTCAACGTCTCCTCCTTCTGTCGATCTTCCTCCATCCAGATTTCCGCTGCATCGATCTCTCTCCTCGGATCCAACCCGACCTCGATCTCCCTCGATCGCCGGAGATCCCCTTCCTCCTCTGAAATCCGAGATCCCGTCCAGATCCCGTCGCATTCGGCCTCTCCGGCGAGTGAGCGAGGCGGCGCGAGCGAGATCCCCTTCCTCGGATCCACCCAGGCCTTGCTTCAGATCTGAGGAGGAGAGGTGAGCGAGCGAGAGAAAGGAGAGAAAGGAGAGGGATCCAATTAATTAGGTTTTAATTGGGTGGACAATTTCCCAATTTGTCCAAAACCTTGGACATTTCACCAATTAGGTCGAAAAAATTGCCTTCCCAGCAAATTAATTCTTATATTCTTCAAAATAGAGAATAATAAATCACATATTCTGAATTTTTTTTAATAAATTAATTCCAACTACTTCCCTTTTATTGAGTTTACCCCAAAAAATATATAGAGTTTTTTTTTCAAATTTAGGGAATGGTCTCTATTTTTTCTCCTCATTCTCCATTTTGGAGAATATAATGAAGAAGTTGTTAAATAAAAAATAATTTCAATATTCTTCAAAATCTAAAGATAGAGAATATGTTGGGGTTGCTCTAATACTAATTTAATTGGTAGCTCAATTGGCCTCCAAATTTCAAGAAATCATACATGTTTTTTAATTTAGTCAGACTTTAAGTTTGACACAATAGCCATTAGCCAAAGATTATATACTTGTGTTTTTGTGAACAAAAAATTATTACGAGTAAAAAGACCTCAATGCATAAATCTTTCAGGGCCATACCAAAACGACGGACCAACCTACGTATTAAATAGACTATTTCTCTCGTACGTTATCCATTGCTCTATCACAAAACCTTATTAAGCCTATATATTAGCTAGCTAAACACAAAACCTTATTAAGCCTATATATTAGCTAGCTAAACACGTCATAACATGCACTAGTGGACTTTGACAACTATATTATATAGTGTATAAATAGGATGTGTACTAGTGTAACGTGCAACGTACCGATGCGTCGATGGGTCATCATCGCCATATCTATGGGTCGACATGTCAATCGGTTATCGGTCGATCTATCGATTGCCACCAATTCAAGCTAGCTCGCTTCCGAATGTCGGAGTTCACACATTATTGTTGAAGATGCTATTAGCTCTCTGTTTTGGAATTTTGAAAATTTTGGAGAATTTTAAGATATTTTTTGTTTTAACAGATTTCTTATTAAATTCTCCAAAATGGAGAAAAAATAAAGAAAATTCTCTAAATCTGTATTATTTAAACTAAATGATTCTCCAAATCTTTGAAATGGAGAAGTTGTTGGAGTTAAAGAAATAATAATTTAAAAAATATGTATTTTGTTTCTCCATTTTAGGGAAGTTGTTGAAGATGGTATTACTCCCTCCAATCCAAAATATACGTCGTTTGCCTTTTTTCTGCACGCATTTTAAAGAGTTAAAAACTATAAATATACTCATTATATTAGTATGCAATATTAAATTATAAAATAATTTTTTTGAAAAAAAATAATATTTCATATAATTTTTATTTCTTTAAAATATGTACTCTACACAATAGTTTAAACTTTTATATTAAGTTGAAAGATCTCATTCTTATAATTGTAAAAAAATAATACTACGTAATAATAATAATAACTCGATATGTATATATATTTGTCTCATTAATGACCTATCGGATATTTAATAATTTTCAAATACCTTAATTATTTCCTGTGGTAGTGTGCTCTTCAACTGTTTCAATCAATACCTAGTACAATTACATGCTCATATGAGTTGTAACCCCGTTTGGCTCACCATATCTCCAAGGAACTGGATCAAACAAATAAGATATTAGAAATTTTATAAGTACTCCTAACTTATAACTTAATATATATTGAGGATGCATGTGTGGTTTGAAATAAATAAAAAATAAAAAAGATCGTGTGGAATGAGTAAATTAATTTGAGTGTGATAATTTCTTATATAAGGTTGCATTGATCTTAATATAAGCTAAATTTAATCATAAAAAATGCTAACTGTAGTTTATACTGTAATATATTTTGTTACATATACAAATTGAGATTGATTTTCAAAGAAGCTAATAAAGTATAGATATACCAATTCGAAATATGCTGATTTAAATTTCCTTGATTTAAGAATTTCATATAACAACAGTAGGAATGTGCTAGCTAGGTTGAATGACTTGAATCAGCCTAATATTTTTTATATAAATTTATTCTTAAAATTTTTTATTTCCTTTATAAAAAAACTAGTATGATTCCCGCGTCATGACGCGTTTTTTTAAAACTAAAATATTATATATATATATATTATAAAATATTAATAAATGTTAAGATAAAAATCATAAAAAAAACTTTACAATAAATGTATCTTATAATTATATCAGAAAATTATTTTTTAAAAATCTTATGTAAAGTATAATACATAAATATAGATATTTTAAACTACTCAATAATAATATCAATATCATTATAACATTGTTTACATGTGATGTGTCATAATCAATAGTTATATTCAATGTTTTGAATTAAGCCCAACAGTTAGTAAATAAATTTGAGTTAAGCTCAATAGTTATATTAGATTGAATTCAATGTTTTGAAGTAAACCCAATAATTAGTAAAATTAAAGAAAAAAAAATAGAATTAAATGAAAAAGAAGAAAAAGGGAGAATTAAAGAAAATCAAAGAAATATGGCAAAAAAAAATGATTGGTCAAAACTCCTAAAATGCCTCTAAGATTGACACATCATCGTAAACTCTTCTAAATTAAGAGTTTATATAGACAGTTAGTAAATAAATTTGAGTTAAGCTCAATAGTTATATTAGATTGAATTCAATGTTTTGAAGTAAACCCAATAATTAGTAAAATTAAAGAAAAAAAAATAGAATTAAATGAAAAAGAAGAAAAAGGGAGAATTAAAGAAAATCAAAGAAATATGGCAAAAAAAATGATTGGTCAAAACTCCTAAAATGCCTCTAAGATTGACACATCATCGTAAACTCTTCTAAATTAAGAGTTTATATAGATATAGATATAGATGGTTATATTAGATTGAATTCAATGTTTTGAATTAAGCCCAATAGTTATTAAAATTAAAGAAAAAAGAGAATTAAAGGAATAAAGAAGAAAAAAAAGAGAATTAAAGAAAATCAAAGAAAAATGGCAAAAAAATATGATTGGTTAAAACTCCTAAAATGCCTCTAAGATTGACACATCATCCTAAACTCTTCTAAATTAAGAGTTTATATAGATAGTTATTAAAATTAAAGAAAAAAGAGAATTAAAGGAATAAAGAAGAAAAAAAAGAGAATTAAAGAAAATCAAAGAAAAATGGCAAAAAAAATATGATTGGTTAAAACTCCTAAAATGCCTCTAAGATTGACACATCATCCTAAACTCTTCTAAATTAAGAGTTTATATAGATATATAGATATAGATAGTTATTAAAATTAAAGAAAAAAGAGAATTAAAGGAATAAAGAAGAAAAAAAAGAGAATTAAAGAAAATCACTGAAAAATGGCAAAAAAATATGATTGGTTAAAACTCCTAAAATGCCTCTAAGATTGACACATCATCCTAAACTCTTCTAAATTAAGAGTTTATATAGATACCTGAAAACAAAATATGTATCGAAATTCCTGAAAGAACTAATTAAACTAGTTAAATATGGCATGTCTAATTAATCTCATATATATACAAGGGTGTTTGATTCATAAATGGAACGTTTACCTATCTATAACTAAGAAAAAGGAAGCTAGAGAAGTAGAAAAAGAAATCGACTCATTGTCTGTGACATCTACAAATCCTGCGATTTTGAATCAACAGATTTTTTGAGTAACTCTTGGAGTAAACTAATCAAAAGAACTAAGAATCATCTGCTTCCGGAAGAAATAGAAGAAATATAGATTAAAAAGACCGATAAATAAGTATCAAGTCTGCTAGGCAGCCTGGCAAACAATTTGTGGTATTTAAAATGAGTGAGGGCACATGTGAGAGTATATAACATATTGTTTCTCCTCTTTTGTTAACATTTGCATTATTCATTTCATGCATTATTCTACCTTTTATTACCCTTCTAGCCATATGTGTATACAGAGATTATTAATTATATATCTCCTTCACTTATATAGGTACATAATTTCAAGTGTGGGATCGATCATATGTGAAATAACACTAGTGTTAAGGAACAATTAAATTAATTCTAAATTATCTTAATTAGTTCCTTTTTTTTGGTAAAAGATCTTAATTGGTTCCTTGTACATAGGGATTACGCTATATTGTTGTTCAGATCTACGCGTACGGGTAGGGCTGTGAAAAAAAAATACGACATGATTGACACGACACGAAACCGCAATAAAACGATACGAAAAAACACGAAACAATAAAGATACGACACGATTATAACACGAAACGGTAAAACACGACAATAATTATGTCGTGTTCGGATCGACATATTTTCCTTATCGGGTATTCGTAGGGTTGTACATAACCGGTTAATCGACACGACACGAGACGACACGGTATGTTGGATACACGAAACCGATAATGCTGAAAAGGTCAATCCAAACACGACACGATAAGTACCGGGTATCCAACACGAAAACACGAAACGGTTTCGTATCGGATACCCGTGTAACACGACAAGAACCATTTAAACATTTTTTTACTTTTTTTTCTCCTGGATGCACTGCAGGCCAAAGTCAAGTCTCAATCACTAATTTATTTCAACAATTCGATCTATTCGTCTCAACAGTAACACCGATTCATTTCAACAATTCGACCCAATTTGTTTCATATCAATTTGTCTCAAAACTTACTGGATCTGGAGTGAGTCGACTACGCCACCGGATCTAAAGTCTAAACTCGAGTGAGCGTGAGAAGAGGGCTTGAGACTTGAGACTTGGGACTGAGGAGAGGTGAGACTCGAGAGTCGATATCTCAGGGCTCGGCCACGATGGATGGAGAGGCGAGACTCGAGAGGACTTGAGACTAAAGAAAGGCAAGATTCGAGAGTCAAGACCTGAGATGAGGACTCGACCATGCCGTCGGATTCGAGGGCGAGCGAGACTCGAGAGTCAAGACCTAAGAAGAGGACTCGACCACGCCGCTGGATCTTTGTTGAGAATATGAAATGGGATAGTATCCCACATTGAAAAAATGATGAATCCAAGCCTTGCATATAAGCCGGTGGGCTACCCCACCTAACACCAATTGGTTTTAGGATGGAACCCCACTCGGCTTGTGTGCTCGGCTTGGTTAATTGCGCATGTGCGCTTGGGCGTGCGTGGCCCCCCCACGTCGGATGACCCACCCGTTATTTAACATGGTATCAGAGCCGAGGTTCGGCTGGGTGCGGTGTGGTTTGGATTCCTGGTCTAGTTGGCTGGCCGGCCTTAAGGCGTATGTCGTCAAGCGCAACTGGCAGATATTGCGTGGTCAGGCAGTGTTGAGAATATGAAATGGAATAGTATCCCACATTGAAAAAAAGATGAATCCAACCCTTGCATATAAGCCCTCGGCTTGTGTACTTGGCTTGGTTAATTGCGCATGTGCGCTTGGGCGTGCGTGGCCCCCCCACGTCGGATGACCCACCCGTTATTTAACATAGGGCAAGCGAGGCCTAAGGCGAGCGTCGAGCGAGAGGAGAGGGTCGAGCACTTGACTAAGGGCTTGAGAGAGAGAGCAAGACCAAGGTCGAGGAGAGGCGAGACTGCGAGAGAGTGGTTGAGATGGGAGAGGGCGGAAGAATTGACAAGCCTGGAATGAGAAAGATGATAGGCAATAGACAGTAGAAAAGTTCGATGAACAAAGTAAAGGCAGGAAAAAAAGAAGAAGGTAAAGGTAGAGGGGGGAAAAAGAGGAGAATCAAAAATCAAACTCAAAACCTTTGGGTCATCTCCACACGCTAGCGCTACTCCACCAACTGGATTGCCTGAGTTTTCTGATACTTGAAGACCTTTATTTTAGGCTTAATTTGTGTTACATGCCATTTTTTTTTACTTTATTTGGGGAGTGTCCACCATGCTGGTTTAATTAGGTTTTTGTCCATTCCTAATTTTTTTTAGATAAAATTGCCCCCCTAGATCTAAATCCAATCTCTCTTGCGCTCTCATGGCTTCATCTCCCATGGCGACCTCTCTCCCATGGCTTCATCTCCGTCGAGATGAACCGGCGACCTTCCTCCGGCCTTGATACCAGCAGTAGCGACCTTCCTCCGCTGAATTCAGATCTGAAGGCCTCGATAACAGCGGTAGCGCTCGATCCCTCTACCTCCGCCGCCAGGTAGTGCCCTAGGCCACCCGCTCTCGCCGCCAGGCACTTCACCGCCCCTCCTCCTCCGCCAATTTCTATCTCCAATGACTCCGAGGGCGCCTCGTCGATCAGCCTCTGCTTCTCCGATTGCAGTCGAACTCGACTCCAATTGGATCTATGGAAGTCGGCGATGGACGCTAAGGTTAGAGACTGGTTGATTGGATCTGTGGAACTCGACTCCAATTGGCGAGCCTCCTCCCTCTGGTTTCCTCCTCCCTGCTGATTCCGCTCGATGAACAGAAGAAGCACCAAAACACTGTTGGTAAGTCCTTCTCCGTCTCCCTGTTGTCTGCGGATGAAGTTTGAAGCACCAAAACACTAAATAACAAAACGCACCCCCGCCCCTCTTTCACAGTCCTTAAACATGAATAAAGGGAGTATATCGTGTCTTCTAGTTGCATATTCTTGAGCTTTCAGCAGTTTATACCACTCCCGAGGGTAGGCGTAGCACAAGATGTCCTCCAACGATGCTGCACAGCCAATAAGATTCATTGAGTGTGCTGTAAATTTTGGACATAGTAATAGCATAAATCAACCAGGATGCATATTTGAACAATTTCCGAGAGCAGCACCATTGAAGGCTATCATCCGTATCCTAGAGCTGTTAGTAGACCCCCTCTAGTGTCCAATAGCTAATTGGTGGACACTGTCACTTTATAAGATTAAGATGGAGTCCATTCTTATCTAATTGGTGGTTTGCATTATGAATTGTTATATATGTATGCTCCTAATTTGGGATACTGAGTTTAAAACCATGGATGATGTGAGTTTGAATCATTTGGTGTGGAATTTAGGATGGTTAGTTGTTTGTTTTTTAATTGTATATATATTGATAGCTAGTACTTGAAATGAAGAGATTTGATGCAGGTAAGCTTGAAGAGAGTGCATGGTTTCAGTTTAGGGTAAACTAGTCCATGATTTGCTCTACTGCTCAACCAATCCATAAATGACTTAATTAGTTCAAACAAATCCAATTTGAACTTGTAAGAGCTGCTTGGTTTCTTGGCTTTTTGAATAATTGTTAATTAATTGTAAGAATTGTTGATTTATTTGTGATTTGCTTTCGAGATTGAATCAAAGTTTCCAATATATTTCTTTTTTTTCTTCTACGTCATATTGCATTATATTAAAAATATAATTTTCGCAATTTTTACAATAATTAACAATTATATATTAAAAAATAGAATTTGTGGTTAGTTTGCTACTATGATTGAGGTTGCTTTGTTGAGAGTTTGGATATTGGCAATTTCAGCAATTTTTTTTGCTTTACTGGAACTTTTGGAGAGCTTTTTAGCTTCTTGATTTTTTGTGTGATCTAAAATGTTGAAATGCTGAAATTAATTCTTATTAGCAAAATTCATTATGCTGAAATTAATTCTTATAAAATTGTATGAGCTACTATATCTTACACACAAGCATATGTGACAACATTTCAGCATTTCAACATGTCATCATTTCAACATTTCAGTATTTCATCATTTCAGCATTTTAGTATTTTTTGTTGACGCGGAAAAAAAAAACAACTCCGGTTTCAGCAACACGATTTCAGTAACTCCGGTGTCGAAGTGCTAACGCGAAAAAAAAAACAAAAAAAAAACTCCGGTTTCAGTAACACGGTTTCAGCAACTCAGGTGTCGAAATGCTTACGTGAAAAAAAAAGTTAGTTTCAACAATTACAACAACAATTTCAGCAATTCCGGTTTCAGCAACTTCGGTTTTAGCAACGCAAAAAAAACTAATTTAGGCAATTACAACAACAATTTCAGCAACTTCGGTTTTAGCATTTCAACATTTTTTGAAAAAAAAAACTCCGGTTTCAGCAACTCTAGTGTCGAAGTGGTAACGCGAAAAAAAAAGAAAAAAAAAAGCAACTTCGGTTTCAGCAGCTCTGATTTCAGCAACTCCGGTGTCGAAGTGGTGACGCGAAAAAAAAAAAAGAAAAAAAGAAAAAAAAAGCAACTTCGGTTTTAGCAACACGGTTTCAGCAACTCCGATGTCGAAGCGCTGACGCGAAAAAATAAAAAACTAATTTCAGCAATTGCAACAACAATTTAATCAACTCCGGTTTCAGCAACCCTGGTTTCAGCAACTCCGATTTCAACAACTTAGGTTTCAGCAACGCGCGAAAAAAAAAAACTATTTTCAACAGTTTCAGCAACTTTAGTTTCAGCAACTTCGGTTTCAGCAACTTAGGTTTCAGCAACGCGCGAAAAAAAAAACTATTTTCAACAGTTTCAGCAACTTTGGTTTCAGCAATTTCGGTTTCAGCAACGCGCGAAAAAAAAAAAAAAAAAAAAAAAAAAAAAAACGTTGAAATAGGAGTTGCTGAAATCAAATGTGCTGAAACAGGAGGGGGGCACAGGGGGCGTGCATGGGGGGCAAAGGGGGCAAGGGAAGGAAGGTGGACATTTTGCCAATTTGGAAGGGAAGGGTGGACAATTTCCTAATAAAGGCCCTAATTATGGCCTATAGCACAATTCCCCCTTTATTTTATTTCTACTATCACACAAAATACTAATATTAAAAAAATTGTCGTGTCGTGTCGGATATCCGATAAGAAAAATATGTTGATCCGAACACGACACGATTATTGTCATGTTTTACTATTTTGTGTCATAATCATGTCATATCTATATCGTTCCATAATTTTTCGTGTCGTTTTGTTGCAGTTTCGTGTCGTCTCAACCATGTCGTATTTTTCTGCACACCCCTAGGAATCCGACACGACATGATAAAAAAAAAAATTTAATATTCGTATTATGTAATAATAGTACATATAAAATAAATGTCTCGTGTATCATTTCATAGTTTGCTCAGTTGGTGAGGAGTCGCTGCTCGCGTGCGGAAAGGGTAAGTGGTCTCGAGTTCGAATCCGGAATCTCCAATTTTTATTTTTTTTCTCAACCTTTTTTCTTTTGTCTAGGGTAGGCGTCTTCTTCTTTCACTTTACCCCTCTCATTCTCAATCTCCCAGAGCCGCCGCCAAGAGCCAGCTCCGCTGCTCTAGCCCTCTCTCGCTCGCCCTCCTCTCCTCTCCTCTCCTCTCCTCAGTCCTCTCCTCTCCAACTCTCCTCACACCTCAGTCTCATCTTGAGTCGTCTCTTGCTCGCCCGCTCGAGCCTTGGTTCAGATCCAATTCACAACTCGCCTCTCCTATCCTTAATCTCGCCTCTCCTCTAGCCCCAGCTCACAACTCTCCAGTCGCCTCGCCTTGCCTCTCCTCTCCGGCTCTCCTCAGTCCTCCTCACTCCCTTTTTTAGAGTTCAAATCTGGTAAGTTGTAGCTGCTCGTTTTTGGTTTTGTTCAATGGTTGACACTTCGACGATTGTTACACTTAGACACAATGTACAATTGTATGACACATACCAAAAAAAATAATTATTGTGTCGTGTCGTGTCGTGTTATACGGGCATCTGATACGAAATCTTTTCATGTTTTTGTATCGGATACCCGGTACTTATCGTGTCGTGTTCGGATCAACCTTTTGAGTGTTATCGGTTTTAGATATCCGAGATACCATGTCGTGTTGTGTCGGATACCTGGTTATGCACAACCCTACATACGGGGAGTTCGGTCTCTTTTGTAATCATTATTAATACTGGTCGATTTAGGCTCAGATGGGGCATTCAAACCCTAAATTAGTTTTAGGTTTATTTATATTTTTAAGAAAAAATAGATATTTATAATCACTTTTAAAATTTAAAAATAAAATTTAATTTAATTTACTTTTTTCAACATAAATTAAATTATAAATATGTCCTCATGCACCCCTTTAACAAGAGGAATAGATACATTCATATGTAGTCTACGTCCCCAACCTTCTAGTTTTAGGTCTGCTTCAATTCATCTTTCGTTGTTTGTGTTGTCTGGTCTTTTGCACCTTCTTTCTGTATTTATGTTGTTTGTTAACGGTCTTTCATCGGCATCCCGAGTTTCAGGCTTGTCTAAGCTTGAATTCTTACTTTAGAGAGAGAGAGAGAGAGAGAGAGAGAGAGAGAGAGAGAGAGAGAGAGAGAGGAGGAGGAGGAGGAGGAATAGATACAATTCAAAGCTCATCTTCAATCTCTACAACTAGTATATACATGTATGAGCAAACGTCACAACAAAAATTTATTACTACATTTTATATAGTTAAACTTAAAAATCATGTTTTTTATTAGTAGGCAAAAAACAATTGACTTTAATAAGTCAAAGCTCAACCCTGATTATCCCAAATGATGATGTTATAAAGCTCTCTTAAAGAGGGGAGTGACTATATTACAAGTGTCATTAGTCCTAGTAAATCTACAATACAATTTGATTCTCTGTAGCGGTGTTGGAATTTGATAATATTGAAGTGTATTCTAAGTTCTTGAATTTCTTCAATCGTACGGAGGATCTCTCAAGGGATAGGTGTTTTCCTATTGATGGAAGAGATCACCCCATGATTATCACCTTCAACAATGAGGTATTTGATCCCTTTCCAAATTGTCGCCTTTATAGCTATACAGAAAGTTGCTGCTTCTATTTGTAGCATTGAACCCTTAGAGGTCACGTGCTAGAACATATCAATGACCCGACCATTATTATCCCTAATCAGACCTCCGACTTTGCAAAAGCCAAAAGGATTGACAGAGCCATTTACATTAAGTTTGTAGATGCCTCTAGAAGGCGTCCTCCATTTGGTTGTTCAAGAATTTTTATTAATTCGTTTCTCGACATTATTTTGTGATTGGTGCCAATCGTATATAAATCTAATGGTCCTGTGAACCAGTTCTGTTGGAGGGAAAATCCCCGAATTATTTAAGATTATTTGGTTTCTCATTTTTCATACCCCGTGTCAAATAAAAACACAGCTCCTCAAAGTGTTGATTTATTTCTTTGGTGTTTGTTAATTTGCAAAGAAAATTATCGGTAAGGGATGGTTGCAAAAAAAAACTTTGCCTAATTTTGCCATGAATTGTGCTATGATCGACCTTGTTGTGGGGCATTCAAAGAGAAGGTGTGAAGCATCCTCTTCTGTCTGGTCACACAGGCAACATTGAGTGAGAACTCTATGGAAATATTTGTTTAATCTAGCTTTTGTGGGTAGGTCATCTACTGCTGCTTTCAAGATAAAATTCTTTATTTTGGGCGGAATTTTTAATTTCAATATCCAATTAAAGTTTATATCATTGATCTTGTATATTTTAGTTGATGAGTTTATATGTTGACTTTATAGTGAAGGTTCCATCTGCATTTGGTTTCCAAATTAGTTTGTCTTTCGTGTCCCATTTTGGAATTTTGATCGTCAGAATCTGTTGTGTTATGTGGTGCGGGAAGTATTGGTGAAGTAATTGTTTATCCCAATACTTTTGGGGGTCTAAGAGATCTGATACACATAAATTGGGGTTGTGGTTATCTTGGTAGCAAAGAAGAGAGAGATTAGAGAGCCAAGGATCTGTCCACACCTTTATAGATCTATCATTGTCAATAATCCAAAGAAGGCCTTTTTGGAACTGATATCTAAGGTTAAGAAGTCTTTCGAATTACCATGAAGTATTGTTTTTAGATTTTGTCACGAGGGACTTTGAGGGAAGGTATTTCTCCCTAATTTTTTTAATTAGAGCTAACATATTCCTCCGTAACTATGGTTGATGACTTCTCACTGTAATTCTGGATTCTCGCTATCTTCCTTACCTTTTGTGCTTTCTTTATTCGGTAGGTAGGGATTCATATTTATTATTCGTTAGAATGAAATATTGATCGCTAAGTTTATGTGTGGGTTTGAACTGATGCTTAATGCACTTACAGACTTATAGAGATGTGTGAACCCCTTAAGTCATATTCACTCCACTGAAAAATTGTCTTCAAAATTGACCCACAAGTACTCTTTTTATTCGATAAAACATATCGTTTATTATTCACATACAAACACTTTTTGAAAATAATAAAAAAAATATAAAATTCTTTATATTTTTTATATTTATTATTAATAAATATAAAATTATTTTAAAAATTGATATTTTATATAATTTTTTATAATTTAAAAAAATACTCGTGAATAAATAATATATATTGTCAAACAAAGTTAATATATTTTTTTAATGATTAAATTAATTGAAATAGGATTAAGACTTGTGAGATGGAACGTACGTGTGGATATGGTTGAACGACGACCCGTGTTGGTTCGGTACATTACCCATGTGAGCACATAAAACTAATAGTACTAATTTCACATATGCCTATAATTATTTTATAATTGTTTTATCTCAAAATTAGTAATTGCCATACTTATCTGGAGTTGGTTCTTAAATATTAGTACTTATCAAACGTAAGTAGTTATCAAGTTGTCATACTTTCTCTTTTTATTTTAAAGGAAATGTCATACTTTCTCTTTTTATTTTAAAGGAAAGAGATGTAAAAATGACCAAGTAGTTATTTGAGTTAGATGCATCTACCCTAAGAAAACATTATTAAAAATAACTAAAATCATATAAATTTGAAAAAGAAATTTATTTGTATCCTCTTAATTTATACGCGAAGGACATAGGTTAGAAAAATCGTAAATAATACAGTACTATTTAATAAATGGAGAAGTCAAAAGGCAATGGCGACAAACCTTATATATATTCATTTTATTTGGAGTCTCTCTATTTATTTATTTTTCCTCATAGGCTACTGAATCTAAAATTTAACGAATTTTTAAAAATGGGAACTTAAAGTTGTGTATTTTCGTCATGTTCAACTTTCAATATGGGACTCTTTATGATCTCATTCACATCTCTCAACATGGAGACTGTAATGAAGAAATTGTTGGATCAGAAGCAATTCCAATATTTTTCAAAAACTCAAGATAGAGAATATGTTGGGGTAGTTTTGAAGATGTGCAAACAGAAGATCAAATGTGACCAAAACAGAAGAGATCAACACAAAAAACACTACAATCAACCATGAATTACACTGATCATCATCAAGAATCAGTTAGAACTGAAATGTTCATCGTGCTGAGTACAAAGGTGGTGCTTCTGTATTTATACAGATGATGACAGATAACAACCTCCTAACTGTCAACCAGGTAATATTACCATATTACCCTTGTATATCCTATACACCCCCTCAAGCTGGACACACAGAAGGAACCATGAGGCCAAGCTTGACACACAAAAACTGATGTTGAGAAGCCCCTAGAGCCTTGGTCAAGATATCAGCAATCTGTAAGGAAGAAGAAACATGTTTGGTGTAAATGAACCCTTCTTCAATCATGTCCTTGATGAATTGACAATCAACACGGATGTGTTTAGTCCTCTCATGAAAAACAGGGTTAGCTGCTAAGTGTTGTGCTGCCTTATTGTCACAGTGCAAGGCAATAGGTAAAGGCACACAAATGTGAAGATCAGAGAGAACACCAGAAATCCAAACCAATTCACTAGCTGCTGCAGACATACTCATATATTCACTTTCAGTTGAAGATTTGGAGACCACCTTCTGCTTCTTTGTCTTCCAAAAGATCAAGGATGTTCCAAGAAAAACACAATAACCAGATAAGGATCGACAAGAAAAAGCACAGCTTGCCCAATCTGCAACACTATATGCTTGGATAGACAAAGATGACTTAGAAGAAAGAATAAGCCAAAGATAGATTGAAACTACCATTAAGATATCTGAGCAAATAAACAACAGCATTCCAGTGTGGCACAAGAGGGTTTTGAAGAAACTGACTAAGCTGCTGCACTTTGTAAGAAATATCTGGTCTTGTAAGAGTTAGATACAAGAGACGACCAACCAACCTTCTATACTTTTCTGGATGAGCAATAGGATCCCCAACAACAGTTGACAACCGAACCCCATGTTGCATAGGAAAAAGAGAAGGCTTACAGTTGAGCATTCCAGCATCAGTAAGAATATCCAGAATATATTTCCTTTTATTCAAAATGATGCCAGTAGAAGACCTAGCAATTTCCATGCCCAAGAAATATCTAGCTAGTCTCAAATCTTTGATAGTAAAAGCTGAATATAATGCAGATTTAGTGGAATTGATCTCAGAAGAAGAATCACCCATGATCAACATGTCATCAACATATACTAGAGCTACTGTCATGCAACCATTTGTGAATTTAGTGAATAAAGAGTAATCATGCCTAGACTGTGTAAACCCCAACTTCAAAAGAAATTTAGTCAATTCAACATTCCATTGCCTGCTAGCTTGCTTTAGACCATATAGAGATCTAGTAAGATGACAGACCTTGCCCAAGGGAACCTCAAGACCAGGAGAGGGAAGCATATAAACATTTTCATCTAAGAAACCTGTTGGAATAACTTGAATCTATCTAATAGAGTTTATCTTTAGGGATATATTTATTATAGGTAGATTTATCTATAATAAGATATAGATAAAGATATATTTATGTAGATTTAGATTTATCCCTTTAGGCCTTATTGATATACTTATCCTAATAGGATTAGAATTAGGTAAGGCTATATAATCTCCTACAGGCCTACCCTAGAGGCATCCAACCTTGTAACCCTAATCTGTTTTGCTTCCTCTAATAAGAAAACTGGTTCTCTGCCTGTGGATGTAGGCAACACACCGTTGCTGAACCACGTAAATCTCTGTGTCTTTCTTCGCTGTTATCATTCTCGTTATAACAAACTGGTATCAGAGCCTTGGTTGTGATTTCTGTTGAGAATGATGTCTGGATCTGTAGTGAAGATTGACAAGTTTACTGGAAGAAACTCTTTCAGTCTGTGGTAGATCAAGATGCGTGCTTTGCTGAAACAGCAAGGTTTATGGACACCGTTGGCCGCCGACAAGAAGGGGGCAGATACAACCACCGCTGAGTACGGCCTTCTGGAGGAGAAGGCTCATTCGACGATTATGTTGTGTCTCGCAGACGATGTCATAATAGAAGTTGCTGATCAGGAAACCGCAGGCGGCTTGTGGCTAAAGTTGGAGTCTTTGTACATGACAAAGTCTCTGACGAACAAGTTGCTTCTGAAACAACGGTTGTTCGGGCTGCGTATGCAGGAAGGTACACAACTCAGAGATCATCTTGATCAACTTAACACTTTATTACTTGAATTGCGTAATATTGATGTTAAGGTGGAGGACGAAGATGCTGCCCTAATTCTGCTGGTATCCCTACCCCCCACATACGAGAACTTCGTTCAGTCGTTCGTCGTTGGGAAGGACACCATCACGTTGGAAGAGGTTAGATCGTCGCTTCACAGCAGAGAGTTGCGTCTGAAGGCAACCGCGTCAGTTACAGACAATCAGGCTTCCGGGCTTGTGGCCAACGGAGGCAATTCTGATGGTAGAAGGGGCAAGAAGCAAGGTCGCAAATCAGGCCCTAAACCAGACGACGTTTGTAACTACTGTAAGGAGAAAGGTCATTGGAAGAATGACTGTCCTAAGAAGAGGGAACAAGAGCAGAAATCTGGATCTGCAGCAGTAGTTCATGGTGGAAATACTTCTGAGGAAGATATTGTTCTACTAGCAGGTAATCGCATAGATCATGATGTGTGGTTTCTTGACTCAGGTGCGTCCTGTCACGTATGTCCTAGAAGAGAGTTGTTTACAACATATAGATGTGTAGACAAGGGCAATGTTTCTATGGGAAACAATGTCATCTGCAAGGTTGTTGGGATCGGCTCAGTCAGGCTTCGGACAGATGATGGGAAATTTCGCACATTGGAGGATGTCAGGCACGTGCCATCCATGACGAAGAATCTGATATCCCTAACGGTGTTAGACGACAAGGGGTTCAGTTACACGGGTCATGGTGGAAAGTTGCGTGTGTTCAGAGGTTGTAATGTGGTTCTGCATGGAGTCAAGCAGGGAAATGGAACTTTGTATGCCTTACAAGGTTCAGCAGTCACAGGTGCTGCAGATGCTGCTTCAGTCAAGGTTAGGGAGACTGTTGCTGAGGAGGTGGAGTTGAACTTCACTCCAACAGAGACTCAGACACCTGAGTTGGTCACTGACCAATCATCACAGACAGGTACTACTGAGTCAGATACTAGTGTGACAAAGAATATACCACTAGACACAGGAACATGTGGAGCTGTACATCAGAGTATTGCTCTAGATCGACCACGAAGGGTTGACATCAGGGGGCCTGCGAGATCCAGGTCTGACGATCTGGTGGGATATGCTTTGCATGTGGCCGAGGAGGGGAAGGATGGTGTTCCATCCAACTACAAGGCTGCTGTTTCTGGAGGTGAGTCAGTACACTGGCAGGCTGAGAAGAGAATCAGGGTGAAGAAGGTGGGGACAGCTGATAATCCCGCTGGTATGTTCACCAAGCCAGTTCCGAAGAGCAAGTTCCAACATTGTTTGGACTTGCATAACATCACCAGCTGTTGAGTTGCTCTGCGGAGCAATCTGGGTCCTCCTACGAGGACAAATCTGAGGCAGAAGAACGTCTGGCACTTGTCATGGTGCATCTGTTTCTGAGAGGAGATTCTGGTACATCCAGCATTGAAGCGCATCTGGTACATCTGGCATGGCATTGCATCTAGTACGTCTGGCGCTGCAATGTGGTTGGTACATCTGAGAGGATTCAAGTCAAGGTGGAGATTTGTTGGAATAACTTGAATCTATCTAATAGAGTTTATCTTTAGGGATATATTTATTATAGGTAGATTTATCTATAATAAGATATAGATAAAGATATATTTATGTAGATTTAGATTTATCCCTTTAGGCCTTATTGATATACTTATCCTAATAGGATTAGAATTAGGTAAGGCTATATAATCTCCTACAGGCCTACCCTAGAGGCATCCAACCTTGTAACCCTAATCTGTTTTGCTTCCTCTAATAAGAAAACTGGTTCTCTGCCTGTGGATGTAGGCAACACACCGTTGCTGAACCACGTAAATCTCTGTGTCTTTCTTCGCTGTTATCATTCTCGTTATAACAAAACCATACAAAAAAGAATTATTAACATCCAATTGGTGAAGAAACCGACGAACAGAAAACTATCAGAAAACGCCGATCAAGGATCGGATGGCTCTGATACCATTTGAAGATGTGCAAACAGAAGATCAAATGTGACCAAAACAGAAGAGATCAACACAGAAAACACTACAATCAACCATGAATTACACTGATCATCATCAAGAATTAGTTAGAACTGAAATGTTCATCGTGCTGAGTACAAAGGTGGTGCTTCTGTATTTATACAGATGATGACAGCTAACAACCTCCTAACTGTCAACCAGGTAATATTACCATATTACCCTTGTATATCCTATAGTAATCCTAATTAACTAGAACATTGAACATTATTGTATATTTTTCTTTGTATTTCTTTTTATCAAAAAAAAAACAAAGTTAAGACATAAGATGATTATACATTATAAATCAATAGTAAAATATTATATGAAACGGATACTCCTATATCACTCAAACTGCACACACGAGAGGGTGAACAACCCAAACAAGTGTTGTTACGCAACCAACATCCAACATGGTGTGCTTAAAAATGTCATTTATGACAAAAAAATCCGCAACCACTTATGAAGCCTACTATTCATACACATTCATAGACTTTAAGAGGATATTTTAGGAAGTTAACTTTCTAGCTAATTGGTCATTCATTTTGGAATTAACCACTTTTAAACCTGTTTGGAATAACCCCTTCAATGTCACCCGACTAATATAAATACTCCCTCCCTCCGATCCAAAATAGATATCGTTTGACTTTTTAGCACGTATTTTAAGAAGTTAAAAGTTATATAAAATATTAACTTTTTTTAATAATTTTTTTACAACTTAATATTTGTTGGTAATAAGTATTAAATTGTAAAAAAAATAATAATAAAAAAGTTAATATATTATATAGTTTTTAGCTCCTTAAAATACGTGTTAAAAAGTCAAACGACATGTATTTTGAATCGGAGGGAGTATTAAGTTTTGACAATACATATTTAAATTGCATGACACATCTATATAAAGTTTATGTGGTGCATGTATGATATCTATATATCGATGACTCATCGAGTCAACTTTGGCTGAACAGACCATCAAATCTTTACCCTACAATTTTCAGATCATTAAAATTCGAGCAGATTTTTTTAGTCGAGCCACATTTAAACAGATCTAGATCATATATGTCCAAGGTGTTTAAGTTTAACCGGTGATTTTGAGCAAATCAATTCATCCAATTTTGAATTTTCTTTAAGTTTAACCGGTCAAGCTCAAGTTCACCTACCCTCTCCACACACGTGTGGCTTGAGCTTGAACTTGAGACTTCAATTCCTAAGCCATATGAAATATCCGCATCCCTTCAACAATGAGTTATCCTCCTTTTTTTTGGCAGTTAATTTCACTTTACACAAGATATATCATATATATATATATATATGAAACGTAATTGATCAATTGGTTGATTTTTTTGGCTCAAATGATTAGTTTTGTCCCTTTCTTCCCACACCCTAAGGTGTATAAACAAATTTTTGTTTATAAAAAAAAAGATGGGTATTTAAATATAATGAAGAGAAAGATTAGGATAAGTAGGGGACCAAAATTAGATTAATTACTTGTTAATTAATCAATTAGATGAGCCATCCACTTCATATTTGCTAACATTCCAAGAATCCCAAAGGGGCCTTAAAGAATGCCAAATCACAAGGGGGCCTCCCTGTTTAATGTCATTTGGCATATTATCCACCAAGTAGGTTACCAAATTGTTAGCACATTTATGTTAATTTAAGGCTCACAAGCTAGAGCTTGGAGGCTTTTTTTTAAGCTCTTGTGGCCGGTAGATTAATTACCAACTCTTGATCCTCTATATATGTTTGATAACTTTGTGTTTAGATTAAAGTCAATGGAAAGTGATGGTAAATTATGTAAAAGTCCATAATTTTTCATCTTTGTCCAAAATTGGTCTCTTTATTAAGATGTAAAAAGATCCAAAGAGTTTGACATCGAAAGTATAACCTTACATGTATAAGTTTGTAGACTACTCTTTCGAGTCAATTGATTTTATGATTAAATTTCATTGCACTTATGTGTTGAGCTTAGAGCACATGTGCTCACGTACACACGGCCCCCTGATTATGAGCCTTGATGGACTTTAATATAGTATCAGAGCGGTTAATCCAAATGACACGACTCTCGATCTTGGGGTAACTAAAAAGAGAATAAGACGTTAGATCCGTTATCCAAGTGTCAACTAGAAGAGACAACCCTAGTTGCACTGATGAGATGAATAGACCAAAAAGTCTCATGTCAAAAATATAGGAACTAAACAACCTTTATATATGAGTCGATAAACTACTCCTATATAGCCACTTGATTTTAAGACAAAACCTCACTAAACTTATACTATGAATTTAAAACGTTCGATCATGAGTCTTAGTGAACTTCAATACCCTTACATTAATTACCCATACATACAATATATATTCTGTTGTTAAATTATTTGATACTGTTTTTTTTTTTAAAAAAAAAGTCAAGTTTCACCATCTCTTAGGGCATGGTAATAAATAAATGAAAAAATTACATAAACAAATTTGTATTTTATACCTGCTCTTTTTCTCTCTCTCTCTTTCTCTGGTGGCCTCAATAAAAGAGGGGAGCCAACTGGCAATTTTAGATTCATTTTCATAAGAAGATAAAAGAAGGTGCACAGATAAGAGAAAAGGACAAACATAGCCTAGGATTTTTGAGAGCGATTCCTTTGGTTTCTCTACTTATAGAGCAATTGGAGAGCCCAACAAAAATACACACACAAATATATATATTTTTTCCCCTTTTTTTTATTTTTAATTCCAATTTCTATTTGCATTTGTTTAATCACTGATCTCCCATTGAAGATCAATTCAAAGATGGATATCTCAGCTTCTGAATGGAGCAGTGGGTGTGAATCTGGGTGGACTCTTTACTTGGATGAATCCACACAATCTCTAAGCCATTACCCCACAAAAAATCATCACCAAATCTACAGATCAAATGCTGATGATGAGGAGGACTTGTCCATGGTCTCCGATGCATCCTCCGGCCCTCCCCATATCCGGTACGAAGACGAAGGTGAAGACGACATCGGATGCTATCGACAAGCCGGTTTTTACTGCCCTCCTCCATCGGAGAAATCGAAGAGAAACAAGGGCAAGGAGCCTAAAAGGCTCAGCCACCAACATTCCTTTCTTGATGATACTGCTAGCTCTCCTGCTAATGTAAGTCTAATTCAATTTCAATTCAATTTTACTTTGGAATTTTAAATGTGATTAATTGGTTTAATTATGTGTATTTTAATAGAGATTATGTATGGATCCCTCCAACAATCAACCATCTATAGATCAATTTTTTGGCTTCTCACAAGGGAATGGATTTCAGGTAACTTTTTTTTTTAACTTTTGATACTCCTTCCGTTTCCTTTTAAATGATTTTTTCAAGTCAAGCACGTAGTTTTATAACGATAAAAATTAAATTAAATATTAATTTTTTAATAATATTATACTTATTACCAATAAGTATGAGATTATTGAAAAAATTATTTAAAAAATTATTATTTTATATAGTGTTTCACATCTTAAAAAATGTGAATGAATAGTAAAAAGTCAATTAAAAGGACACAGAGGGAGTAGTTCAACACTTCACTCATTGTAACATTTTTTTTAACATATATATGTTTGATGTGTAGGAGAACTCGGGATTTGGCGAACAACTCGAATTTCGGCCTCATGGTAGACAACAAGACTCCGCGGAACCAAGTAAGCAATTTTAAATTTTAGTGATGAGAAAGTGAGAAACTGATCAGTATTTAAATTTGGTGATGGAATTGAATCCATGGAAATGCAATTCTCTCATCTTGGTGTCGAAATTTCGACAGAACGGTCGCGAGGAAGAAGACGAGGGTGAAGAAATTGTTCAACCAGTGGGAAATGGAAGAAGAAAAGAAGGGATTAGATCTTACATGAAGTTGTACCTGTCTTCAATTTTTTTTACAATTTTTTTTTCTTTTGTTTTGGGTTGAATTGGCCTTTTGTTCATCTCTTGTTTTTTACTTTTTTCTCTCCATTTGTTATTGTCAATGTAGCGGGAAACAACATGAGAACATAAAATATTATAAATTAAAAATTTTCCCATTTGTGTCACTTCTAGCCTTATCCTATTTGTCAATAGAAATCATATTTCTTTTGTAAAAATAAAATCAAGATAAATGCCGTAAAAGTTTTGTATGCTATATATTATTGTCCAAACCTCTAAATTTACAAGTTTGTACTATTTAATTTTAGCATTTCTTTTTTTTTCTAAAAAAAATATTAAGATCTGATTCGAGATGAAAGTAAATGGAATCATAATTGAAACCTAATTGGATCTTTACTGTCTACTAAACCAGACCATAATTTACGATCTGATATGAATTTTATTGTTAATTTGCTCCTCCTTTACCTTTCTTTCACAATCATAGTCTTGTATTCTCAACTTGTCTAGCTAAAAGCTAAAAAGGAATAAAAACATATGATAATTAAAATCATTAAACCCTAAATGAGTAACTTATGTATCTAACTTTGGAGGAAATGTCAAAAAGTTTTTTGAGTAAAACTATAAAGAGAGAGAGAGAGAGAAATGATGAGCCATAATTATACTTTATAACCCAAGAGAAAGAGAACCTAGTAAATCTGAATGAGAGTGTGGAGAGGTCTCCATAAACAACAAACCAAGAGAGAACCCACAAGTCATAAAGAATGGTGGTAGTGGTGGTGGTCCTCTGAATTTGCTCATTGATGGGGTGTGAGATTAGATGTGCAAAGGGCCATCAACAACTCACACCAAGCTTCTTTTGTTACCAATGTGTCCCACTTCAATTTTTTTTTTTTATTTGCCTGCATTTGGGGTTTACTAGCAAACAATATTGAGGATATGTAGGAGTAAATATGGTGATTTGATGGAATCATCTTAAACAGGCAAGTTATCATTTAGCTTTTCGGATATAATGTTCTCAGTATAACTTCATCCCAGCCAAGGAACTGATATATGTTGCAACCCATCCCATTTTTCTATAGATAAAATAACAAAGCATATGAATTATGAAACATCTGTGATTACATGACCTAATGCATCATACTAGAAAGAGTATTATCATGAGAGCATCTCTAACAGCTCCTCTAAAAATTCGTTAAAATAAAGAAACAAATATCAAAATCTCTTACATACTATATATGCTCGTTATTTAAAACAATTTTAATTTTAGCCATCCTTAAACTTTATGCAAAATTGTGATATAATTTCATACAATTAGATGAACATGAATTTTAAGTTAAAATTTTTAAAAACATAAACAAGTTTAATTGAAATATTAACATTTAAGCTTAACATAACTTAAAATGTAAACTAGTACTGTAAGTTTGACATTTTAACATAACTTAAAACTAATGTGTTTAAATTAAATATCAAGTTAATTCTAGCAAAACATCCAATTTAATTTAATTATAACAAAAACTCTTAACTTAATTTGTGTATAACTATAACAAACTTGTCCAATTGTTGATGAGTTCCAATGAATTTGTATTGGTATTGAGGAGAATTAAATTTTAGAGTTTTTTCCATTTCCCTCTAAATTTAGAAAAAAAAATTCCCTCTCCTAAGATTTAACTATTTTAGAGATGAGTATTAGAGGAGTTGTTGGACCTAAAAAATCTCTATTTTATCTAAAATTTCAACTTTCTCTATTTTACCATAACGATTGGAGTTGATCTAATACAATTTTTATTTGAATCCAACCATAAGTTATACTCTCTTCGTTTGGAAAAACATGTAATATTTTTTTAGGATGATAAAAATTATATAAAATATTTATTGTTTATAATTTTTTTAATGATTTCGTACTTATTAATAGTAACAAAGAAATTTATTTTAAATTTAAAAAAATGATATTTTATATAGTGTTTTATTATTTAAAAAACATGCAAAATAATAAATGACATATTTTGCTGTCCTCTAGGGAGTAATTTTTTATATTTGGGGTTTGTGATGGAGAAGCATGGCATGCAACTTAGCTTAAACCCACAAGTCTTAAAATTTTTAATTATAAATCAAATGGAATTATGGAAAGAAACGAACCCTTTATGAACTCCCCCACAAGCATATATATATTGAGAATTTGATGAGTCCATGATTAAACTTTGATATGCAATTATTTCAAATATGTTTGTTATTTGATTTGAATATATTGTGGGGGTGTGGGGTGTTGGTGATTCTCTCAAAATCTTTTATTTTGGTGGGTGTGTGTGTCTTTTAATTATAATTCAAAAACCCTTTACCCCATATCTTAAAAGATGGCTTAGATTTAAGGAAATGGACAAGAACCTTCCTCCTTCTATCAAACTTTATCTGTTTATGTCCTCTTCTAACTTCTAATCCAGGTGGGGATATATGGGTTTCAGAGATTTAACACAAAATGTGGGGTTAATTACAGTTATAACTTATTTTACAAAGACAAACTCATGCTAATTGAGAGGAGAGAGGCACACAAAATTGGGTGGGGTTTGCCCTTTTTGCTGCCCAATTAGATTCAATTACAATGATATTGAAAACATATCACAATATTCTATATGTTGTATATTTCTATATATACAACAAACAAACGAACATACATATATACATACATATATACATCTGCAAGAAGTATCCCTTGGCGTCGTGAGATTAGTTGAGCCCTACTCTCAACAAGTCCACAATAATGGAAGTTCAATGAGTGAGCTTAAAATTCGAAATTAATGCTCAAAAAAATCCAAAATGTATACTACCGAGAAGGAGAAATCTCTTCCCCAAATCTTTAAATGAAATTTTCCTTGGCTCTTTGTGTAATCAATCAAGTATACAAAAGCCCCTTATTTGATTCTCTCAAATCATTTATATCATTGCTTGCTGATGTCCTTTAATGGTTCAAAAATGGTAAGTGTTAAAAAAATGCAGTTTTTGTTGAAGCATAAACAATTTAGCAATGTATTTTCTTAAGAATCTAATGAAATGATGGCTCTTTAATGGTTAAAGAATGGTAAGAGTGTCACAGATGCAATTTTTGTTGAAGCATAAACAATTAGCAATTTATTTTCTTTAGAATCTAATGAAATGATACATAATATCACCAACGCACTGACTAGAGAATAAAAAGGTAATAGTATACAACAAATCAATCAAATTCTAGTTTTTCTTATTTAATTAGCTGGAAATTATAAACAATTGGGTCAGGTCTTTCTTTTTATTTTTCAAATGGTTTTGGTAACCAGATCATGAGTCAGGTCATTTTTCGCTTGCATGACCTCGCACGTCTTCATACCCTCGGAGAGGATGTCAGGCACCAGATCTCTATACTTGTGCACCTGGTCCATGATAGGCTTGTCTTCAACTTAAACCGCATAAACTAGCCATAGCTAAACATATCTTTTATTTCCTAATTCGTCAGCACCATATTTCTTTTCCAACAAATCTCACATAACCTCTGCAGGTTTATGTATTGACAGCGGAACAAAGATGGGATGAGTGACGTGACTGAGAAGATGTCCATGCACTGTTTTGTTGTTGAAGTCATATTTTTTCAGTGTGGGATTATAGACGACATCGACTTTACCTTGCTTGTAGTACATATCATCATCTTTCTTCTCAATGTTTGTAGAAGGCATCATCACTTTGCATAAGGACATAATTGACCTCCGTTTGCTCGAAAAAGATAAGCATCTTCTACGACTGGTGCTTTTAGTTTATCCTATCAAGCAGTTCCAGTTTGGAGAGATCAAGCAGTGACTTGAAAAATTGAAGAGCCAGCACAATAATAAATAAATCGCTTCTAAATTGGTGAAGTAGTAGAGAATGTACATAGACCTCAATTTTGTGTAAAATGCGAAAGAAAAACTGAATTTGAAAACCCTTTTGTAAGTTGTGGCGTGGTATAAAAAGAGACCATTGTCTGAGAAGCGATTTCCCCAAGGTTTCATTGCGCCTCCATTAGCGTGCACTTATGCAGCAAAGGAATGGAACCGATGCATATCAAAACTGAAAGGGAGACCACACCACATTGTTGCATATCAAAACTAAAAGGTAAACCACACTACACCACGCCACGAACAGAGACCGAGAGCCGTGATGCGCGCATTTAAAACTCCTATATCATCTCTCAATAACTCATTCAAAAACTTTTTTTTATAAACACTTCTTCATATACCTCTTAAAATCAATGTGCAACAAAAAATTCTAAAAGGTTTTTTCTAAAAAAATCCAACTACAAGAATTACTTCTAACATTTTCCACTTGAAAACCAAATAAATTCAGAAGATTAGTCATTGAAAGAAGAGAGGAGTTGGATTGGATCATTTATTTTAGAGGGCATTTGCATGTTCCAGTGGGTTTCTTCTTACTCCCCTTGCCCAAATGCCCCGCAATGTCCTTTTTGTTTTGCGATTCAGCAAAAGTTTTTTTTTTATTTGTCCTATTGCATCAACAAAAATATGTCTCTCATTTTTCAAAATCACTGATCTAAAAAACTCGTCATGATCTATCTAAACTCCTAATCTCATCCCACCATCAAGGTCGCCAAGACCCGCCTAGAATAAAAAGACCCGTCATAAAATCCGTCTACACCTCACCTAAACCCTTGACCCTACCCTACCGTCAAGCACTCGTCAAGCGTTTTTTATAATATTGTTCAGAATAAAAGGTAAGTTGGCATTTGAGATTTAAAATTCATCTAGTTTTGGAAAAATGACTTTATATAAATAATACAAAATATCAAATTTGAATAAAGAGTGAGGCTAGAGGCAAGATGTCCGAATGACTATTGACAAGATAATTTCAAGGAAATTGCACGTAAGTCCTTTTCATTTTTTCCGATCACATTGCAAAAGGCCCAAAACTCTCTTTTCTCAAATCGAAACCGAAATCTGTCAAACGAATTGTTTTGATTGAAAACAACCTAAAATCGATGAAATTAATCAAAATATCAATTGATCGCACACGAATTGGTATATCGCTCGCTTTACATAATTATTGAATGGCGATTTGTGGTCTTCGTTCGAAAAAACCGTCGAAGTTCGTTACATGAAGGAGCTCGGCAGATGTAGACGAGGTGCATAAGTAACCTCGGTGCATCAAAACGAGGTGAATAAGTAACCTCGATGCATCAAAACGAGGGTATGACGGAGACTCGTCTAGTTTATCCGAGGTATATAAGGACCCCTTGTGAAGATCTTGTCTAAAGCCTCATTGACTTAATCCGAGCTAAATAAATAACCTCGGCTCCATTGAGTGAGGTTAATGTGGGAGCTCGGTGGATATTGGTGAGGTTATGAAATAGCCTCATTGACTTAAGCCGAGCTTCATAAATTTCCTCGGCTTTTGTTGTCGAGGGTTTGTGATTTAGAAATTTGTTTTCACACGTATTGCATAAATTCACTAAATTGTGTAGAGGTATATGTGATGGATCTTGTTATAATGCAAACCTATGTTTATAAGAATGAGACAGACTAAATGACTAAATTAGTTTAGAAAATGTTGTTTTCCCCACTTTTGATTGTAACTCTCAATGACTAAATCAATATCATAACTTTATCTAAAGAGCAAATTAGTTGTTCTTAAGCAGACATGAAACAGATTAATGCATATTTTAATGTTTTATCTTCCGGTAATTGTTTCAAGTAGCCACTTCCCACCTATCCTCAAAATTAAGATTTTACATGTTCAACTAATTAATAAAGTTAAAAATAACATAATTACAAAAATATAGGGAAAAGAACAGAGAACAAAATCACACTATTAAGCAATGATCTGCGAAGAACTCAAGGAGAAGTTGAGAATCTCCACACTGGCAGACCTATATGACACTCGTTATAACCAGTAGTTATCATATAAATATACCTAAGTCTTAGTAAAATAGCAACAGATGGGTTTTATTAGAGTAATTCTAGTTAAGCTAAATGTTTACTTAATTTGTGTTAGCTTTGTTTAGTGCATTCTTTACTCATTTCCTATAACAGCAGCCCCCTCTCGATGACAGCAACGCCACCATCAGCCCCTCGGCGACAATAGCCGAGCCAACACTATCCCCTCGGTAACAATAGCTGAGCCATCATCAAATCCTCGGTAAAAAAAGTCGAGCCCCCATCATCAACTTGGTAACATCAATTGAGCTTCCATCATCAGCTCGGTGACAGCCAATGAGCTTCCATCATCAGCTCGGTGACAGCAAATGAGCTTCCATCATCACCTCGATGACATGAACTGAGCTCGACGTAGACAGCAATTCACGAGATTTATGCTTGAAAGGAACGACGTCAAAAATCGCACCCAAATCACAAACAAAACAACCAATTTCGTTCATTTTCGTTCCAATTTGTACACATATTTAAACTCAAATCAACGCCAATCAAAGAAAGACACAAAAAAAAACCATTTTCGTCAATTTTAATTCCAATTTCAAACCCTAACAAATCGCAAACAAATCAACCAATTTCGTTCATTTTTCGTTCCAATTTGTACACATATTTTAACTCAAACAACACTCAAATCAATGATAATCAAAGAAAAGACACAAAAAAACAACCAATTTTATCAATTTTAATTCCAATTTCAAACCCTAACATGGAGGATGGGTTGGGGATTGATTTTTGTTAGGAAGGACTTTGTGTGCAATTGTTTGAAACAAATGAAAAGGACATGTGTGTAATTTAGGTGAACTTATCTGACAATATCCCTTTCTCCATCTTGTCTAAAGCCCTTATGTTGAATAAAAGTAATAAGAATTTTAGAAATCATAAATTCACATGCTAAGGTCAGAATCTACCCTTCTAACCCCAAAATTTAGACTATTGTATAAAAGCTTTATTCTCCCTTGTATTTTAGTATTTATTTTCACTCCATAATTAATGTGTGATCCCAAGAAAAGAAAATGTTGTTTCAAATTGCCCCAGTCGGGGTGGCCTACTAGTGTGAAGCAAGAAGGTGGTAAAGAGGTCCCGAGTTCAATTCCTATCTCCGTCCTTTCCTTGAGTGAAAATGCAAGTTTTGTGTTCCTCCCTACCAGCATGGAATTTACCACCGAATGTGGGTTTCTCGTCATAAAAAAAATGTAGTTTCAAACCCAGACCAAAACACTGATAGATAGCCGATTAACCGGGAAATGATTTTGTGTTCAAAATGGAATAAACAAGAACGTTCGGTAGAAATTTTTAAATTAATTTGGGCCACAAACTTTGATAAATATAACGGCAGAAACTCAGAGGCCCATCTCATAAGCCCAAACTGAATGTTGTTGATCCATGACTATTGTTGACCGAAAGTCACCATAAATTATAGGGTAAACTGCATAAAACCACCTCTTAAATATGATATATTGCTCAAAATCACCCCTTAAAATCAATATTGTAGAAAACTACCCTTTATATAGCGTTTTTTTTTACCAAAGACCATCCTATCTCTGATTTCGTTAAGTTTTAGAGAAAAAAATCAGTAAATTACCAAAATACCCTTATCATATGGAGAGGCGATATTGAAGGGGATCTCGCATAGGAGTTGTAGAGAGATTTAAGCATGAATTGAAGGGGGCCTATAATAGGGCCATAAGAGTTGTTGAATAATTTCAATTAATAAAGTGTGTGTTGAGTTGTACATATGTACAGAAAGATAGGTACAGAGTGAGTGGTGACAAGAAAATGATATGTATAGGGGTAATTTTGGTTTTTTCAAAAACATTCAACGAAACTCTAACGGCACAATAGAGGCGGGGTGGTCTTTGGTAAACAAAAGTTATATAAATAATGATTTTTTACAATATTGAATTTAAGGGGTGATTTTGAGCAATATACCCTATTTAAGGGGTGGTTTTCTGTAGTTTACCCTAAATTATAATGTACCGTTGATTTAATGCTGACTCCGTCGATAAATAAGGGATTTTAAACACATCTTTTAAACAGAAAAAATTACTTAAAATACATTTTTTTTAATTATTTTTTAATAATATTATACTTATAACAATTATGATATTATTTTAAAAATAATTAAAAATATGATATTATATATAATTTTTTATCACGAATTTGAAAAATTAGTCATTTATCAACTGAGGAGTATTCAAATTCAAACTTGAAAGTTATTTTAATTCCCACGTGTAGTAACATATCAATTCAGGACCAAAAAATGTAACATATGAATTCACATTGGGAAATCAGTGCAGCGTGAATAAAAATCAACGACAACTCAATCATACGTGGTGAAAATTGAAAACCTAGGTTTTCACATTATTTATTTATTTATAATTATTTTTAGATACTCCCTCCGTTCTAAAATATAATCCATTTAACTTTGTGACACGAAACTATATAAAATATTAACTTTTTTATTAAATTTTTAAAATAATATTATATTTAATACTAATAAATATAATATTATTTTAAAAAAATTAATATTTTATATAATTTTTAACTATTTAAAAATGTGTTATAAAATCAAACAACTTTTATTTTATAACAGAAGATAAGTACTCCCTCCGTTAATTAAAACTTGACGTTTTACTATTCATGCACGCTTTTTGAGGTGTTAAAAACTATATAAAATATTAACTTTTTTAATATATATTTTTAATAATTTCATACTTGTTACTATTAAGTATGAATTTATAAAAACAAATTTAAAAAAAAGTTAATATTTCATATAGTTTTTATCATTCTAAAAAAACGTGCATGAATAGTAAACGACAAGTTTTAATTAATAGAGGGAGTATATATTTAGAGGGATGCGAAAGGATAAAGGTTGGCCAACTCAGCCAAAAACCGTTCAATTTGGGAATAATGTGAAAGCTGCTGGTTTCAATATGCTGGTTTGATTGACAGAAAACCATGTGCTAAAAAAACTTGGATCATGGCTGGGTAGGAGCCAGGAGGTTAAAATACCGGGGTTGTTATTTACACTCAAAATGTTACTATATTCCTCCCAAAACTAAAGTTTTTATTTTTTTTAAAATAAATTTTACGCCTCTTGAGTCATAGTAGTGTGACTCAAGAGACGCGACTATTTTTTTCTATATATATACCCTACTCCTCTTGAGTCACACGTCTGTGACTCAAGAGGCGTAGGGTTTATTTAAAAAAAATCAAAAACTTTAATTTTGGATGTAAATAGTAAATTTTTTGGGTGTAAATAACAACACCCTAATTTTAAGTATGTTCGACCGGTTTGAAAAATCTCTAAAATAAATAAATATATATTAAAAATTTTAGACTTCAACTTCAACTACTTCTCTATTTTATAAATTTGTACATTTATTTGGATCAAAAAAATTGTACATTTATTACCTACTATAACTATAAATACTCTTTATTTAAAATAAATTTAAATTTAATTATCCTTAAATTCTGGAAAAATTGTGAAATAGCTGTGAAACAATTTCATCCAACTAGATAAACATGAATTTTATGTTAAATTTTTTTAAAACTTAAATAAATTTGATTAAAACGTGAAGTTTAAGCTAAACATAGCTTAAAACAATTTCATCCAATTTGGGATCTCGCCAGGATCAGTACTACAAACAGAAACTTTTGCATTTTGTATTAACTTAAAGGTAGCGCTTGAAAAATGTATAAGATCATTATCGAAGGGTACAATCTTATTGTAGTCAACGCTATTAAAGATTCCGACAAAGTTTGACGGGAGATCCTCAGAACGAATGAAGAAATCAAAATTCTGAGAAGTAAATTCACGAGCAATCAAGTCAGACACTGCTATAGAAAATCAAGTCAGAGTGTCGTTTACGTAGTGAAGGTTGGCTGGATTTGTAATATGAACACTCTCCCTTCAAATAGGTAGCTATGTAGCATCATCAAGGATGATCTTTGGCTTATCAACGATATCCTACTGTTTGTTTATTGTAAAAAAATGTAAGTTTAAAGCAAGGTGTTTAAGTTCAATATCCTGATTTTGGTAAATAGAGAGCGGTCATCCTGAATTCAAACAATGGACCTTAGGTTGCTACTGCGCATACAAAAACTCCATATAGAGGGAGACTGCTGCTACTAGAATTCCATTCCCATTAATAATAATAAACCAATTGAAGGGAACATCGGTCCGCCCTTGGAAAGTTGAGCTTTTACTGGCAGACATTAAACTCCTCACATTCCACATCAGAGACGTTTCCACGTACCCCGCAATGTTAACGGAGTGGCGAATAAAGTTGCACACCTTTATTACTCGGATGAGGCAAGATTTAATCAACAATTTAAGTTTTCATGAACTCATCCAAAATGATGCTATCGGATAGGATTTCCCCTCTCCAAATTTTTTCCTAATCAAACAAAAAAAAATATACAAGTTTTTGTTCTAAAGGATGAATATAAACAAGGTTAATATGGACTTGAACGATATAAACTTGAATATCGATCATACTAAAAATGGAGAATATATGGACCATAATGCACACTATGATCTTACTTTTTTGGTTCTTTTCCAATTTCCATACCAACCAACCTTGCAATTATTAGAAAACATCTCTATCCCACAAATTATATATAAAACTTATGAAAGTTTTTTTTTTATTTAGTAAACGTAATATTGTTTTAAGAAAAGGAAAATCCACCAACCAACATTACACCAAACCACTCCAATTCCAAGTCTATTTACAGAAATTATAGTTACCAACTGACCGGTGTGAATCTCCTTCAAGATCCCAATCGAAATCCATGAAATCAATCTTCATAGACCTAGCTAGTAAATGATAAAAAATAAATCAAAAATCGTAACACGAATTAACCTTATAAAATCGAACCACCAATCAATCCTTTTTTTTTTTAATTTCGAAATCAAGGATGACCAACTTCGAACTCATCCAATCTAACTATTCCTACTCAAAACCTCTTAACCGACGAGGCATAGCTCTGGCTCCTCGGAAACAAGACACTGCCCTTCTTCTTATCCTTCTTGCGCCCATTTCGACCTTCAATCCTTTCGTCGGCTTCGAACTCACACGCCTTGTCTTCGTCGATCTTGGCCATACCGACGCTCGCGCTCCGCGGCACCCCCTTAACATGATGAGGGTACCGCGGGGCGTCGTTAGTGGCGGCCCGGCGGGGCTGATCGAGGGCGTTGAGATCGAGCTTGTCGGAGTAGGCCCGGGAGGAGGCGGCCCGGATGAGGTCCCTGAGGTCGTCGGAGGCCGCGGAGGAGGATCGGGCGGAGCTGGCGCTGAAGCTCCGAGGGAGGGGGTCGGCCACCGAGTAGCCGAAGCCGGAGCCACCGTAGCAGCCCCGGTCGGCGTAGCTGTTCATGCTCTTCACGTAGAGGTCCCTCGCCTTGCCCAGCGCCCTTATCGGGATCGTGATTAGCCTCATCAGCTTGCTGCCGCCGGCCGTCGAGTTTCGTTCCATTGTTGAGTTGCTGATGGAATTCAGAGAGGTTCTTGTAAGAGGATGCAAATCAATTTGAAGAGAAAGGGTTTGTGGGGGTGTGAATATGTGATTTTGATTTTCTTAGAGGATACAAATTCATTTGGTGAGTTTAATATATAGGGGAAAAATAAAACAACGACCGGTATTTATCTCCTTATTTTTATCCGGAAAAGTATATATATAGGTTATAAATGAAAACCCACCCAATTGGCCCAACGGATAAAAGATATTAATTGTTTGATAAAAACATCGTATAAATTAAATACACCATAAATCTACACGTTGAAATAGACATGGTGGGTTAATCTGTAGGTGGGAATGGACCTGCAAGAGTTGCAGTGGGCTGATTAATTAAAAAAAGTGTACTAATTAATTAAAAGAGTCTGCACATTGGAATGGACGTGCAATTAAAGAAGGGAATTTGCGATGTATCTAACAATACCCTAAAAACATACTTCCTCATAAGATATTTTACTACTGGACACGTATTTCCAAAAATTATATTAAAATTATATTTATTAAATTTTTTATAGTTTAATATTTATTATTAGGAAGTATTAAATTGTAAAAAAAATTAATAAATTTTTTTATATTTTATATATTTTTTAACTCATTAGAATACGTGCCAAAAGGTAAAAATTCTAGATCGGAGGGAGTATTATTTACTATTTATGTAAGGTTTTTTAGATGATAAAATTTATATTATAAATAAAATATTTATTTTTAATAATTTTTTTAAAAAAAGTTGTATGCGAAATTGTTGAAAGAATAGATATTTTATATAGTTTTTATCATCTAAAAAAACGTGTGAACGGTAAATGATATATTTTTTTTAGAACGGTGGATTAATAGATAATTTATAAAATTAATCAATAGATAGAATTAATTATGAAAAGAATGTATAATTTTTGTTTAAATGGTAGTTCTTGCAAAAATGGCATAAAAATTTAGAAAAGTTGTTGCATTAAAGTGTAGAACTTCGAGTCTTTTTTTAACAGAATTTTATATGATCCAATATGACGACTATAGAGTTTGAATTATTCATTTTGTTGATACATTTAAACTTGATTAAAATTCGTTTTTCGTGGATATATCATATCACAAGTTGACATACTTTCAAAATTTTCTCTTTCCAATATATGATTATTGAAAAGACGTTTTGGACATCGTTAATATGGTTTTTGTAATGGGTGTTGTTTTTTACACCTCAAAATTTTACTATTTACACCAAAATTCAAGTTTTATTTTTTTTTAAATAAACCCACCGCCTCCTGAGTTATAGACGTGTGACTCAAGAGGGGCAGTGTATGTATACAGAAAAAAATAGCTACGCCTCTTGAGTCACACACCTATGACTCAAGAGGCATAGGGTTTATTTAAAAAAAAACTTGAATTTTGGGTGTAAATAGTAAATTTTTTGTGTAAAAACGGACTTGTATTTCTCTTTTATAGGAATATGAGTTAAAAATTTTAATTTGAAAAAATAAAATAAAATGACCATACATCTATTACTTAAATGATTAAATCTTCTATCTAATACATTTTTAATTTCGAAATAAGTCCTATCCATTTATGCATCTAATTTGTTTTAACTAGTGGGGTTATTATCTATATATTAATTAAAAGCAAAGCACCTACGCCACGTTTCGTCACCTCATGCAAAGTTATTTTTGACAGTATTTTATATTGAATATAATTAGAAATAGCTTTTTTGGCAATATAAGTATTTGATTATTCTATTCACATTTTCATTTATATAATATAAATATATATTTATATATTTATGTATCCTATTTTTATCTAATATTAATTACACAATATCATTTCATACTACATTTTTTAACCATCTATATATTAATTAAAAGCAAAACACCTACGCCACGTGTCGTCACCTCATGCAAAGTTATTTTTGGCAGTATTTTATATTGAATATATTTAGAAATAGCTTTTTTGGCAATATAAGTATTTGATTATTCTATTCACATTTTCATTTATATAATATAAATATATATTTATATATTTATGTATCCTATTTTTATCTAATATTAATTACATAATATCATTTCATACTACATTTTTTAACCAATGGTATTAATTCAAAACTTATTTTATAAATAAAGTTAATATTAACTGCACAATATTGTTCCATTTTATATTAATGACACAATATCATTTCATACTACAATTTTTTTTTAAACAATGGGATTAATTTAGAATTTTTTTAATAAAGTTAATATTTACTATAAAATATTATTTCATTCTATATTAATTATACAATATCATTTCAAGCTATTTTCTTTAAAAAATGGGATAAATTTAAAACTTTTAAATATATATATAGTATGTTCCAAATATATGATTTTTTTGGGGCAACCAATCTATATATAATGAAAACTATTTTTATTTTCATAATAACCTTAATTTTTCGAATTTCACCCAACCAACCTAATCTACATAAAATTTCACATTATAAAATTGTTAAACATTTTTTAACCAGTGGGATTTAGTTATTTTAACTATTAAATGATAAATGATAAATATTTTTGCTTAGATGTCATAATCACCTTAATTTTACGATTTCCTCCCAATCAATTGAACCTAGAAAAAAAATTCAACTATTAAAATTTGGACAAGTTTCTTTAATTAATCTATCTAGATCTAACTAACAACCCGTAAACATTTTGTATTAGGTGTTATAACTTATAAATATCTTTATTTTAGAATTTTCACTCAATCAACCTATTCTATTTAAATCTTAAACTCATGTAATTTTTACACATTTTTCATAAATATTATTTTTTTACTTACTTTATCAAATCTATTTTTACTTATTTTATGTTAACGTATGGTAATAATTTATTTTATTTTATAGTGTTAGTTTTTTATACTTCCAAAAAAAATTTTAATTTTTTTAAAAAGAAAAGGACGTGTCATGGCGCAGGGACTGTACTAGTTATTTATAAAGAAATTAAGCCGAAGAAACGTTATGAATTGATAATTGACTTACTTTACTCTTGAGTTCAAATTATAAATGAAAATCGTCAAAATTGTTATGAGTAGTAATTTACCTTTTATTTTTTGGATAAACAACTTACTTTGTAATTAAAGAGTGACATGTACAACTAATCTATTAATCTTAATTAGGCTCCTAGCAAAAATTAATCTTAATTAGGTTGATTTATTTAATTATAAAATAAGTTAATTTCACAAGTGGGGGGATTTTTCAATGGGCACACGCACACCGGATTGGAAATAGTAGAAAAGGCATTTATATTTATAACAAAAAAAGTATTTTAGCCATTTTAGGGTCTGAAAATGGGAATATTATAATTAAATAAATGGAAATTTTCAATTATAGGATAAGATCGTAAGTAACGTAACAGAAATGTAAAACAGAGGACTTGGACTTTACTCGATCGCCTCACGAAACGACGTAGTATTCTATAAAGGCCGGCACTTGATCCACCAGTTGACCGCTTAATTATCCTACTTTTGACTTCTTTTTTTTTGTTAATTTTTAAAGAAGCAATGAAAGTATCTAGGAAGAAAAGAATTGCCAATATGTCGTCCACATGGGTGTTATGTAAATACGATTAGTTCAAATTCGACTCGTACTCGCTCACTAAAAATTCAACTCGAGCTCGTTTATTTTCTGAATGAGTCGAGTATATGCATATTTTTAAGTTCGGTCCAAAGTTCGGCAGATAGGTCTGAGGACCGGCATAGAGGAGAAGGCGTGTTGCTCATCAGACGGAACATAGCCTTGATCAGACGATGTCAGATAGGCCTGAGGACTGACAAGTCGAGGGGCAGGATAGCCGAAGTGCATCCACTGAGGGTTGAGGTCAGGCACTGGGGACCATCTAGGGGCGACGTTCCAAAGGTGAGGGCTACCAGGCCACCATTGCGGCGGGCGCAGCACTAGGCCGCGGCCGCTACCTATGCCGCGGCCGCTGCGGAGAGCGCGCCTGACTAGGAACGAAGACAGGAGGCGAGTAAGTGGTGGGGGCTTCTGAAGTGGCAGGAAGCGGGTAGGGGGATGCAATTATTGATGCCGGAGATAGTGAGGGCGGAATGGAATGGAGGCGGGTTGTCGGCCATATTGCCCAGAGGGAGAAAGGCTGCGGAAGGGAAGGAGGGCGGTGGTTAGGGCGGCGGGAGGGACTGCCGAGAGGGAGAGGGGTGGCGGCACGGGCGGCGGATCGAAATAGGGTTCCGCTAGGACGAAAAGCCTGATACCATGTAGAATAATATGATTGACATAAAATCCTCCTTAGGGTTTCATTCCTCATCATATTAATATATATAGATTACAAGTGAGTCAGACTCGGCCTTAGGCCCATACACTATACAATGTGTAAATATGTAATCTATCACTCGGCTCGTTCAAATTAAGTTCGAATAGCTCGGATTTTATGAAATTTCTAAAATTTTATTTAAGTTATTGTATAATGAGCAAGTACAACTGTTTAAAGCTCAAAAAAAGCTCGGTTCAAACTTGTTCATTTCCTAAACTAGCCCAATATGAGCACATTTGTAAACTCGAGTTAAAATTTAGGTTCGTTTCGAGCTCGTTCATATCTTAAATAAACTGAATATAAATAAGCAATACTCGCCCTATTATCCGCACGTCTACTTCCTTAAAGGTCCTTCTATACAAAAACATCAAATTTTTACATTTGATATGTATTATTTTTTTTTTGCTTTTGTTGTTGTAAAAAATCACAATTGATGTAAATGATTTGAATTTTGCAGTTTATCCAATGTGATGTGGGCAAGTTATTGTCGTGCTAATAAATGCGACACGTCATTTCGATTGAAGAGTTTTGCTTCCCTTGTTGACTTAAACTATCAAAAATAAAGTGGATTTTATATACTAATATACTAGCAAAAATATATTACGAAATACTCCATATGTAGAATTATAGGTGCAAATTTTATGTGCAGTTTGATAAAATTGAAATATTTAAGTTGCTTGAAAGAACTATTTAAAAGTATAATGAATAAGATTAATATTTAATGATTTGTTTAAAATACAAATGTCAACATTTTGATGCACCAACGTGTTTGGAATTGACTTGGTGTTCATTGGCTGGAGTGGAGAGATGATGAATTCATTGTAGATTTGTAGGTGTATAATTAAATACCGGAGTAGTAGATTTTTTTGAGGGTCCAATTGATTTATATCGCTAATTAATCACACATCCTCAATGTTAGGAAACACAACACCTCGTATTTAAATGGAGCTAGCACTTTAATATTTTATCTATGATAATCATATAAAAAAAATCATAATTTTTTGAAACACCAATAAAATTCTAATACACCCACACTTGCAAAAATTATAATTTTCTAAATCATAAATTCTATTCATTTGCATGTAAACTTATTTACTTTTTTTTAAATAAGACATTTAAATGAACTATATTTCAATTAGCTATGCAATAATTTTCCTATTTAAACCTTCATTACTTCGCTAGATGCATTTTTATCTCTATGGCAAAGATTTGAAAATAGTAGGTTTGAGATCAAGATATATCGTTTGCTATTTATGTATATTTTTTTAAGATGATAAAAAAACTATATGAGATATCTTTTTTTTAATAATTTTATAGTTACTATTAATAAATATAAAATTATAAAAAATATTAAAAAAATAAATATTTATATAATTTTTATCATTTTAAAAAAATATATACATAATAAATTGCGTATTTTTTCAAACGAATGAAGTATATTAGCTAAATTGCGCATAAGTCCAACTATAACTACTAGCTAGCCAGCATATTCCATCAACAATTCAACATTGCTCTAATAATAAATTGAACAAGTAGATCGGTTAAGAGAGCCTAATAGTATCCGAGTAAGCTTAGTTTGATTTTTTTTTTTATCACTTTGAACATATTCAGTTTTGCTAGTTTCACATTTTTAATGTCATTTTCTTGCACTAATAATAATAATATAATTAATTGTTGAAAACGCTAACAATTCAACAAGACAAAGAGAGTAAGTAGAAGTTAAAGCAATTGGTCGTCTTCATACAACTAACTACAATTAATGTAAATCTAGTTTGAAGATCGAGGGCAAAGTTTTTTTTTGGTGTCGTTAGATAAAAAATTACCTAATTAATTAATCATTAACTATCGTAATCAGGATATTTTAATTCTCACGTAGTATATCCAATGAAGATTGAAATCGTTGCATAGGTAAAGGAATAAATTACACAAAATCACGTGAGAATTAAAATTTTAATAAAACATCCAACAATGAGGTTTTGTTTCTAGAGAATCAAACCATAACCCTTTCAAAATTGGGTACTGGTATACCCACGGTGAATCACCGAAATTTGGTATCGATAAGCTTTTTTTGGTATGGAAAGAGTTTGCTAACACGGCAAGTCCGTGTCAACAAAATTGACATTTATTTTACCGACACTGACTTCCCGTGTCAGTAAACTTTTTTTAAACAAAAAAAACTTATCGACATCGGAAGTCGGTGATCACATTGTGTGTTTAGTGATACAGAACCTTGCGTATTGAAAGCCGATTAAAATTTCAATGTTCAAAAGTTATTCAATTAGTCATATAAATAAGTTGGGTTATATAAACAAATCCATTAGGAGATTTGTACCTTTGTTTTGATGGTATTTAAAAATTCAGGAATTGAAATATTTTAAGAAGTAAATTTCAAGATATTTGTTTGGATTTAATTTTTGTTTTTAAAAAAAATCAAGAAATGGAATTTTGAGGAATTCTAATTCCAAAAAACGAGAGAATTGCAATTGACATGTGTTAAGTGGTAAGTTGAAATCCACCCATTTTTTTTCTCAACAAATATCTTATCTTTTCAATCACAAATCATTTTTGTCATATTAGTAAAAATTCGTAAGATTAAACAAAAAATTTAATCATTGAGAGACCGATGGATCAACAGACAAACTAACTATCATAATACATCACAATTGAAAAGAAAAAAAGATAAAATCAGTCCCAAATCATTTAGGCACTTGTGAGATAAATAAATATCTTTATTATTATTATTATTATTATTAATGGTTATAATAATAAATTTACACAAAATCAGGTGAAAGTTTATATATTAAATCAAACCAGCTTAAATAACATGAAATTCAATTCCCAACAAATTCTCGTCTTATAAAAATAACTTCCTAAAAAATGCATTTCCTATATTCACCTAAATCAACACAAATTTAATATTCATCATGCAAATCCAACTATAGATTTGATCCAATTTCATCAAAAAAATAAATTTGATCCAATTGTTGTGCATTTAGAACATAGGTCCAATTCCATCAAAAAAAAGAACATAGGTCCAAAAATTCAAGTTCGAATAACCTTTGGAAAAACAGCCCAATTATGTTTTCCAATTTCAAGAGACATGTATTAAAAAGCCTTTGTTTTGGGCTTTTCGGCCCAAATAATTTCCTAGAAGAGCCCAATTATTATTTTCTTACAAAAATCACTCATTTGATTATTTGAATGTCGTTGAATCAAAAAGCAAACAAAAATCTCAACGCAAGCAACTCCTCCACCACAAATTCATATCATTGAGAATTCGTCGGCCAAGAGGTCCACAACTCCCCTCAATTGGTTATCCGTTTCGGGTCTCCGATCATCGCATCCATGAATCCGAAACCTACCTGGCTTAAAATGGCGCTCGTATTATCGACTGTAACGACGCTATTCCGGATACCCGAAGCCGCAGCCAAGCCACCCGGCAACAAGGAGCTCCACCCGATTGTTTTGGTTCCGGGCAGCGGCGGTAACCAGTTGGAGGCCCGGTTGAATTCGGATTACAAGCCGTCCAGCTTCCTCTGCAGGAAGTACTGGCACGAAGCGGGTGACGGGTGGTACAGGATATGGTTCGACCCGACTGTGCTTGTGGGCCCCTTCACCAAGTGCTTCTCGGAGCGGATGATGTTGTATTATGATCCGGTGAGGGACGACTACCATAACGCCCCTGGGGTCGAGACCCGGGTCCCTAATTTTGGATCCGTTCAATCCCTCCTCTATCTCGACCCTAAACTCAAGTAAGATTGTTCATTCATTCATTTCATTGTTTGATTAATTGCATCAAATTTTAGTCTAACTAACACTAACCTATAAGCTCTAACAAAACTAAATTAGTGGTATTATTAAGATCTAATTTATATCCTACCTAATGTTATTATTCGAGCAGAATGAGACAAGTATTGGTTTCGTTCTAAAACTAATTAATCACACCTAAATTTATAACTTTGAAAAAATTTGCAACTTTAAGATAACCAATGTTATTTAAGTTTGCAAATTTCATGAAATGGGAGTTTGAGTCGATTTGGGCCTCGATTTGAATTGGGTTGAAGATTTTGTTCTTATTCGACTTGCTTCAAATTAATTTGACGAAATTCGGTTTCAGAATCATGTTCCATCGGGTTCTGGGATCTAGCAGAACGCGACCGATCTCGGATGATCGGACTTACCTGATATACACGAAGAGACCACTGTTCGCGTACAATAAACTGTGCTGATCTGAGCTTAAATTGTCTGCTAACCACTTTCCTCCCTGGGACTCCCTTGGTCAGCGAGAGCCAACATTTGATGGAATCCCAAGGAGAAAAGTGGTTCGTGGACAATTCAAGCTCGGGTTGGCACAAGTTATGGTACGCGGACGGCGGTCTCATCGCGTATCTCATGTAAGTCCAATCATCCGAGGTCGGCCGCGTTCTACTTGATCCGAGAACCCGATAGAACGAGATTCTGAAACTGGGCATTGTCATAATCGACTTTTATAATGACCCTAATTTAAGCTAGAAATCCAAGCCTTAGACATGTACTTATTTAGACCCTACCAAACCCAATCCGAAAAAACTATATAACTCAACGTGGTCAATAGGTGATCTAAACCAGAATGTGACCCGTTTGTCTTGATTGAAAAGTTTAACGATAATCGCCTATGCATCTTAATTCGTCGCACTAGTTATGCTTGTCATATGACCCGTACGAGTACATGCCTTTGCTAGGAAAGAAATATTACTTACATTTTTTAGAACATACACTCATACAGTACAACATAATGTAGGAGATTTATGTCAAATGGAAGTTTATAGGAGATAGGATTATGTAAAAAAATTTAATAAAAAAATATTATTTTATATAATTTTTAACTCTTTAAAAAACGTGTAACAAGTTAATGCACTTATATTTAAAGACGGACGGAGTATTAAAAAAATTATTTATTTACTTTGATGACAATGGAAACAGACACGTCACCGCTTACATGGCGCCGCTAGTGGAATCTCTCCAAGAAATCGGCTACGTCGACGGCGAGACGCTCTACGGCGCCCCCTACGACTTCCGCTACGGCCTAGCCGCCGACGGCCACCCTTGCCGCGTCGGAACACAATACCTTCAAGATCTGAAGCGCCTAATCGAACGCGCCACCGCCTCCAACGGCAGGCGCCCCGCGGTGATCGTCACCCACAGCCTCGGCGGCCTCTTCACCCTCCACCTCCTCCTCCGCAACGACCCCTCCTGGCGCCGGCGTTTCGTCAAGCACGTCGTCTCCCTCTCTACCCCCTGGTCCGGCACCGTCCAGGAGCTCATCACCTTCGCCTCCGGCTACACCCTCGGCGTCCCCCTCGTCGACCCACTCCTCGTCCGCGAGGAGCAACGCAGCTCCGAGTCCAACCTCTGGATGATGCCGGCGCCGGCGACGTTCGGTACATCAAAGCCCCTCGTGATCACTCCCAATTCCACCTACACCGCCGGCAACATCCTCGAATTCCTCAACGACATCGGGTGCACGGAAGGTGTTCGACGATATGCCAACAGGATCTTGCCTATGGTGGAGCGGTTAGATCCACCCCACGTGCCCGTCACGTGCCTGGTTGGGACCGGCGTGAAGACCCCGGAGACGCTGTTTTACGGAGATAAGGGGTTCGACGAGCGGCCGGAGGTGGTGTACGGGGACGGGGATGGGACGGTGAACATGGCGAGCTTGGTGGCGCCGGAGAAGGAGTGGGGTCGGGATCGGAATCAGACGGTGAGGGTAGTTGAGTTCCCGGGAGTTTCTCATACCGGCATACTACAAGATAAAGACGCAATCGAAACCGTTTTGAGGGTTGTTTCTGATATTAATTCCGGTGTTATCGATTTTGATTTTGCTGTAAGATAATGATTTATACTTATGTTGTAATATATGCAAAATTGTTTCCCAATCTTACCCCTTTTTTTAATGGGAAAGGTTGATATATATATATATATATATATATATATATATATATATATATATATATATATATATATACGTAAATCAACCAAGAGTATTCGAACGGATGAGACCTACAAGAACTAGATCATTCGGAGGGATCGAGTTGGAGTAGGGAAGTCTGATATGAGCAACCAGTCAGCAACCCGATTAGCCTTTCGGAATATATGCGAGATCTCAATAGAGTGAAAAAGACTTATAAGATACATCGAGTCGGAAATGACGATCTCTGTCTCTTAGGTACAGGTCTAGCCTTTTTTTAATATAATTAATGACTGTAATATTATATCCTTCAATTAACAGTTGTGGCATTTTAAAAACCATTGCTTTCTTTAATCCTTGTTTGAGGTCACCAAAAACTGTGATAATAGGGAAGATACCAGCTTCATTCTAAATGATGTCACCTAAGTGATTCCGAAGAACATAGCCATAGGTACCTACGTTGTATGTAGAAAGAACAGCGTCAAAATTTAATTTAAAATCCTGGAGCGGTTTAATCCATTTTGCTTTAAGTTGTTGTCTTATGTTCGAGTTCCTTACTGTGGTTTTGGTTTTGATCAGATTGGAGCTCCATTCCTCACCGGTAACAACCAACTCCCAAATCAGAAGTTGGTCTCTAGTGAATGAAGAAATTATTATGGGAATTATTGTAGAATAATTCAATCAAAAACAACTAGTTCGAATCTCGAATAGTTGTTCTCTATTTACCAAAATGAAAGAAAAATTACTTTAGGGTCCGGTTTTATTTTGTTAAAGTGCGTTTAGTTGCCAAATAGTAGCGAGAGTTCCAATCTAGTTGTATAAGTGTTAAATTTTATAAAAACTTATCCATTTCTCATTAAATAAAAATTAATTTAAATTTAGATCAATAAAATCGATTTAAAAGCCCGACAGAAACACGTGTCGGTCAAATTGGAGTGCCCCAAAAGTAATGAATTGAGTTTTATTCAAAGAATCAAAAAATGAACTGCTTTTCATGAAATAATAATAATAATAATAATAATAATAATAAAAGAAGATATGGAGATTGGAGAAAATGAAATTTGAATGGAATTTATTTAGGAGGAGATGCGTCCAAACAGATGCACTTACCCCCGGTCTCCGGTCAATGTGCCACGCTGGCTCTTTCCCCATTACCCCACGTCTTCCCGTGGGTCCCCTTCCCACGTGCTCAGTCTCATACTCCTACATTTTACCTCTTTTTTTACCATTTTTAATCAAGTACGGTAAAAGTAAATGTCTTTTGAAAAAAAAATTATTTACTGTACATGATACTCGAGTTCAAGTTATACGGAGTACTCCGTAAAATTTTTCTAATACGCCCTCGTTTCAAATATTTTAAAGAGGTAAAAAAAATGTTTAAAAAATTAATATTTATTAGATTAAATATTAACCCTGTTTAATCGCGAGATATATTGGGTTGTTGTTATAGTAAATATTAAATTTATTTTTAAAAAATAATATTTATAATATAATTTTTATTTATTAAATATACTCCCTTCGTTCTAAAATATAAGTCTTTTATTATTTATGTACGTTTTCTTAAGATGATAAAAACTATATAAAATATCAATTTTTTTAATAATTTTTTTTAATAATATGATACTTTTTACTAATAAGTACGAGATTATTAAAAAAAATTAATATTATATATAGTTTTAATTATCTTAAAAAAACATGTATACTATTTAAACGACTTATATTATATTTTAGAACGATAGAGTACCTAAAAAATCTTACAGAGTTTTAATGTTTGTTACTGTACAGTATTTAATTTGGAATGGTAATTTGACAAGGAGATGACAAAACCTTAAACATCAATTCGGATTATACAGTCCACCCAAAAAGGGGATTAAAAACAGTAAAATTTCCGAATTAATAAGGCGGGGAGAGAGAGAGAGAGACGGTGAGGGCGTTAACTTCTAAATATCACGTTTGACTGGGAAACGTTTCAAAAGCAGCTTTGCTTCGAAAAGCACGATTTAATTAAGAAAAAAAAAAGAGGGGAAAGTAAGACGACGTCGTGCCGTAGCTGGTTTGTCCCATCCCTGCCTCTCCAGACTCCCTTCCCTGTGCATCATCTTTTGACCACTGACTCACCTCAGTTTGTGTTCTCATGCCTAATTTAAATATGCTATCCTGCCTGCCTCTTGCTCCTCTAATTTGTTTTTAAATATACAAATTAATCTAACCTATACTTTTTTATGTTTGTTAAAACACTATCGGTTATTATTAATGTATATTTTTATGATGAAATACTTACATTTTATTAATTTTTTCAAATAATTTAAAAAATACTTACATTTTATTAATTTTTTAAAATAATTTAATATTTATATTACAAAATGTACGAAAATAGTAAATCACGTGTTTTTGATAATGAGAGAAGTATATGATAATTCGAACCCATAAATTTGTATATTTTGGGTAAAATCTCCATACTAAAATAAATCTGTTGAAAAATGACTAAATTCACTATTGATGCGGTCACAATAAGAGAATTTGTTAACCTATAGCGCGCTAATGGAATAGATGAAACTGATAGATTAAGTGTGTTAAATATATGTTAAATTCAACTGTTTATATGCTGGTAAGATGTTTGATAACCCTAGTTGATAGAGTATCTAATACAAACTAGTAGATTAAAAAAGAAGAAAATTAATAGATTTGTGAATAGGAAAAAAAATGAAAAGCTTGAGATGAGTAACTGTTAAAAATCCCATTACTAGAGCTAATTAATATAAAATCTTATATTTATCTCATTAAAAACTTTATAATATTAAAAATTAAACGCTCCAAAAAGCTACTTGGGTTCAAACGAAACTTAAGAGTATCTCTAATGACCATTCCAAATTCTTAAAATTATCCATTTTAGAGAAGATTTTAAATATTTGTCTCACATATTTTAAAAATATTTTCTCTATATCTCTATCATTTTTAATATTTTTTTGAAGAATTTGAATTGAAAAACCATTTTAAAACCTTCAAATTAGACAATGCATTGGAGTTAAAAAAAATCTTTGAACATTAACTTTTATCTCCTTATAATAGAAAAAAATTAAACAAATTTAATTTTTTTTTTGAATTTAAGATAAGGAATTCGACTATCTAGACAAACCTAGAGAAATTGAGAAACCGAAAAAGCCGATAGATAAAGTAATCATCATATACAACAAAAATCAAATACAAGGATCAAATAATAGAAAGAAAATAACATGGAACAAATGACGGAAAGAAAAAAGCAAAAAATAAAGTTGAAGCCCTCTACACTATAAACTCAAAGATAGCATAATAAATGAACCGATTGATAAAAAAAAAAGACGCACACGAAAAACTCTAAAAATCACTGACGAACACATCAGATTATAGACTCTAAGGGTAATCCTTAGGTATCGACCGGTCTCTCAATTAGAAATGGTCTGAAAACAAAATTAAGATTTTAAAAAACGTAGAATATTTTAATGCAATTTATTTTTTAATTTTTTTATGATGCTGTATTTGTCAAGGTATATCTTCACTGAATCTCACCCCACTTCTTACGTATTGAAAATAGCACTTTCAAACAACCGGCAATCCCGGGTTCTTGTTTGACTGCACGGGTCTCCAGGCTTCAACAACCGGCTGTAGCAGGTAATCCTTTCATCAGCGTTAATATCTAGATCAGTAAAAAAGAAAAAAAAATGAAAAACAACAAATTTTAGTGTTTTCAGTGCTATCCCCAGAAGATGAGTGCAGAAGAGGAGCCTCGGAGGTGAATTAAAAAACCCTCCTTTTTTCCTCCTCCTCTTCATCATTTTTCCACTCTCACAAATCTCTCTCCTCCATTCACCCAGTTTCTGAGTTTTTGTGGTTTTCCGATCTTATGATTAAGCTCCTTTTTTGAGCTTCAAGAGCGAGTGAAAGTGAAATTGGTTTTGCTTTTGTTCTTTTGGGTCGACGATGATGATTGAGTAACAATGGCGACGCTTTTGACCAGGTCGATTGGTTGAAAAAGCAGATATCAGTTGATAAAAAAAAAAAAAAGAGGTCTCCCCACTTCACCTCCTCCTTTTCCCCTCTTTTCATCTCCACACGCTTCATCCACCGCCGTTACCGATTCCACACTCCCACTGAATCCTCCAAAGATTGTATCTTTACCGTATTTCCTACCCAAAAAATGCCGATGTATCAGCCTCCGGACGTGGGGGGAGGCGGCCAGGTGCTGGATCTGGACACCGCCGTGAAAGATGGGATACTCGGCGGCGGTGGCGTAACGGCGGTTTCCGGCGCCGAGAAATTGGATCTGAAGAAGATGATGGAGGAGCTGAGTTCAATCGAGGTGCCTTCAGTTTTCATCTGCCCGATTTCGCTGGAGCCAATGCGAGATCCCGTGACGCTTTGCACAGGCCAAACTTACGAGCGCTCAAACATCCTCAAATGGCTATCAATGGGCCATTTTACCTGTCCGACTACAATGCAGGAGCTTTGGGACGACGCCATTACCCCCAACACGACGCTGTACCACCTGATTTCCAGCTGGTTCTCGCAGAAGTACTTGGCGATGAAGAAGAGGTCGGAGGATGTCCAGGGCCAGGTCACGGAGATTCTTGAGAGCTTGAAGAAGGTCAAGGGACAAATTAGGGTTCAGGCTCTCAAGGAGCTTAAAGGTTTGGTGGCGAATCACGCCTCAGCCAAGAAGACGGTGGTCGAAAATGGCGGGATTGGACTGGTGAGTTCTCTTCTTGGACCCTTTACTAGCCATTCAGTAGGATCGGAGGTTGTGGGGATTGTAGTGAATTTGAGTCTCGATTCGGAATCGAAGTCCAATTTGTTGCAGCCGGCTAAGATTTCTTTGATGGTAGATATGTTGAATGAGGGTTCAACTGAGACCAAGATCAATTGCACTAGGTTGATTGAGAATTTGATGGAGGTGAAGGAGTTCGATTCCGAGCTTGTTTCAAGTTTGAGTCTTTTGGTTGGGCTGTTGAGATTGGTCAAGGATAGGAGGCACCCCAACGGCGTGCAACCGGGTCTTTCGTTGCTCAAGGCAATCAGCTGTCATGAATCCGTTTGCGGATCGATTGTGAGCCTCGGAGGCGTCCCTCAGCTGGTGGAGCTGCTCCCCAATTTGAAAGTCGAGTGCTTGGAATTAGCCCTAACGATCCTGGATAACTTGTGTAGAGTTCCCGAGGGGCGGGTGGCTCTGAAGGATTGTTCCAGCACCATACCGAATGCAGTCAAGCTGTTGATGAGGGTTTCGGAGAAATGCACCCAGCTAGCACTGTCCATCCTGTGGGCTGTGTGCAGGCTTGCCCCAGAAGAGTGCGCCCCAGTCGCAGTCGAAGCCGGTTTGGCAGCGAAGCTCTTGCTGGTGATCCAGAGTGGCTGTAACCCCACATTGAAACAGCAGTCAGCCGAGCTCTTGAAGCTGTGCAGCTTGAATTACACCGCCACTAGTTTCATTTCAAAGTGTAAGCTCACGAGGACGTTGCAGTGACAATCATAAATGTCGATTTTGCTTCCAAATCAGTGGAATTGAGGGCCATCTTTGTGCATATAGGATGATACAACACTCCAATTATATTGATTGATGTTCCAACATAAAGAGGTCTACAATGTGACTTTGATCAATTAGTTGATTGGTGGTGAGTGAAACTCCAGTTTCTGATGGCTGTGGGTGGCTGAGTTCAATAACGTGGCCTGCAGAAACTGTGTAATGCTTTTGGGCCCTTGCTGTCCCTCCCTGACTCTCAGCCTTGTGGCTTGTGTGCTGTTAAGTTGATTTGGATGTTTAAAAACATAAAAAAAAAAAAAGATTCAATCTTTTCTGAAGAGGTCAATTTTTCTGGGGGTGATGCAATCTCAGTTACTGATTGTAATTGAAACATTTGTTGTAGCAAGGAGGTTCAGTTCAGCCCCCCAAATTGATGGTGGGAGTGTAAAGGTTTTTGGCAAGTGAAATGAACATATCTCATTCTCAATTTGGCCTATGCTTTATGAGATTCAACTGCACTATCAAGCTTTGTGATTGTTCTTTGTACTGAATGCTTATTAACACTGCTGAGCTGTGATTGGGTGATGTTGATTACAGTACTATACATCTTTTGACTCATTCAGTTAGGGTCACTCTCAATGCCCATCTTCTCATCACTCACCTTTGCTGTCCCTGTACCATCATATCTGTTTAATGCCTACTACTCCAGTGTTGAAGGAAATTGCATTTCAAAACTTGGTCATAAATTACAATGTAGATCTCTCATCTAGTCAACTGTCCCTATCTCTTAGGATCATGATTGCATTGCTCCTGATTTTTTTTTTTAAAAAAAAACAGATCTTAACTTGTTCTTTATCCCTTTTTTTTTCTTTGTTTGGGTGAGTTTTCAATTTTGCTTCATTGAGAGTTGAGACCCATATATGATAGGGGATTGGTTATAGTGGTAAAGGTTGATGACTTGGAGAAGTGTCATATATGTCAGATTCTATCTCTAGTTTTGTTCATAACAGTGAAAAAAATAATAATACAAGAAACAAGCAAATTGAACAGAGATTTCACTGTGAATGGAAGCACTGATTTGCCAATTTGGTCTTTTATTGCAATAATTGCTCCTGAATATGAATATGAGAGCTGCAAAAACACATCCCCACCCTCCCCACCTCCATTGATGACCACCCAACTCAAAACAGATCCAATCCCAATCCATTTCAAGCACTCCACTTTCTCATCCATAAGGGTTTTGAATGGATCAGCCAGATTTTCTCTCCTTCCCTGGCTTTAAACTTAAAAAGACTCCGCCTTTTTAGAGCGGAGTCGCCGAAATCTCAATGCACACCCACCATATATATGTGTTCTTTGAGATTTTTCCCAGTGCATTTAACAATGCTAAAATGAATGTTACATTAGATCTAACATCAACATGGTGTGCCTCTGTCCTTTTTTGGAATAATTTAAGCTATTCAAACTTCAAAGGTGTGATATAATATGTGGTCAAAACTCAAAACCCAGATTGCAATCAATATAAATATAGGGTTCCTCTGTCCTTTTTGTTTTGTTTATTCTGTGTATAAGATTTATTGATATTATTTTTTTTGCTAGCTGGAGTGGGTGGCATGAAGCTGTGATCCAAAATTAGGCATGATGAATTGGGTATTTGTTTTAGTGCATTTATTTTTGAGGGATACAATGCCAAGAAACTAAAGATCTCATTATCTGATTTGACTATAGTTTGGATGAAGACGTTAATATAAAGGACAAGTTTGATGCCTGAGAAGGAAACTGAAACAAGCAAAGCAGCTCTAATGGAAACTGTTTGATGCTCTTCTTGCTTTCTTTTTTCCCTTTTGTAATTATATCGTCTTTGAATGTCAAAACCTTACCATCATGAAAATGCAATGGCCTTGTAGAAGAAGCCACTTGAAAGAGGCTTTTCTTTTTTCTTTTAAAAAAAAAAACGGAAAGTGATTAGAACGGATTATGAACGATTCGTAGTCCATAATAAATCAACATCGTTTCGGATGAGAATATGAAAAAATCTAAATCTATGCTAGGGTTGGTTATATACTCAAAAAGACCGATTTGTCTGCTAATTTCCCTAAATATGCGTGGCAAATATGGCATGTATGAAATCGACTAATCATAAAAATGATTCTTTTGACTAACCAAGTACATTTTCAAATACCTCTAAGTTCATTATATCATTTATAATGTAGATGTTATCATCTTCTATTTTGATGTTTTCAAAACAGATTTTATTCATTATTACTAAGTGTCATTGCAAGTTTTTCAGACAAATAATTTGACATATTTTCTTAGAGTTTGTTTTTATAGTCCATTTAATAGAGTGATAAACTATATGCAAAATTTAAAACTATCAAGTAAATTAAAAGTTTTCTTAAAATTTGTAAACAATAATTATAGTTGAAAACTCTCCCCCTTTTTTTTTGAAAAAAAAAAAAAAAAAAACTCTCCCCCTTTAATACAAAAAAAAAAAATTGGGTTTGAATCATGTGAACGAAGTATCTTATTATAAGGGATCATTTTAGACCCTTTTCTTTGTAACTCTTGAAAGAATTTGATAAGACATAATAATTATAATGCATATGGTACTCAATAGATTGATAAAGATAATTGATAACTAATAATTACAATGTGAATTATATTGTAATATGTTACAAATACCTCAAAACAAATTAGATGGTTACAATTACAATCTACGTGTCTCTGTCTCATAGTTGCTAATTAATCTCATTATTACTATATATTACTCATTATAGTTTTTTTTCCAACTACGAACACAATTCATTATAAGGTTTTACAAATCAATCAATATGTAAATAAGCCCTGATGTGATTTCAAACCATAAAGATAGATACATGAAATCTGAAAACTACAGTGAAGCAAAATTGCTTACAAAAGATGTCACATTTTTATATTTTTTCCGAAGAAAGGTGAGTTCTTATGCAATATTGGGAAAACTTTTAACTGGAAAATAAATTACATAGAACAAAATATGGCCCGTCCATTTTTGGATCCTTAAAGCCCAACTATTCTTAATAATGGGCCAAGATAATCAAATCCTAATCCTAATATGGCCTTCCTCCATAATTGACCTGAACAAGCCTATAAAAATAGGAGACTTTGTAGATGCAACTATGCAAGTATGAAAACCATGAGACATAAAAATCCCTAGAAATCTAAAATATATATATATATATATAGTCTAAAAATATAAAAACTATGTAGATACAAACCAATTATCCCTTGTTGTGTTTAGGGAGATACGTTTCTTATTAGAGGTCAAAGGTTTAAATCTCACTTCTCAATTTGAGTGTTTTACAGAATATTGCTTGAATCCGTAGAGAATTAGTCGATAATCTTAAAACCCGACGTCTATGTCATAAAAAAAATGTAGATACAAGCATTAAAGGTTATAATAGTTATAGATCATAAAAATTGTTCAAAATCTCAAAATTTCGAAAACAAATATCCATTACACTAACCTATATTCATTTGTCCATTTTTTATTGAATAAATTGGTGGCCTATATTCATTTGTCATTTTAACTCCTCTCTATAAAAGTGATTTATACAAATAAAAGTATTTATTGAAGGGTACTTTGAATGTAGTAGAGAATCACTCAAGCGATGAACTTACTAGATGTACGTATGGCCTTTAATGGAATTCCAAATCGGTCTTATCTATGTTTCTTTAGGAACATGTAGTTAATTACTTTTCTTTTTATCATTACACATTGAAGGTAGTAGAGCTTTTTATTTTTGCTTTTGAGTAGGTTGAATGACATTTGTCATGAAATGAAGGGGATAACTTTTAATCTACATTTACATTTGTTACCTAAGACAATCCACAATTAATGGTTTTTGGTAAAATATACAAGATATGTAAAAATACACATCACTTTTTAACAATTTGCTTCATTGGTAAAATGTGTATTTTTTACACATCATTCAAATACAATTCATTTAACAGGAATCTTTGTAACATCATCAGTCATGATGATCAAGATTGTGTTTTGCGTTTTTAGCAAAACCCTCCTAATGTTTGCCTATTGTAAAAAAAAATACAATTCATTTAAAACAAAAAATCATAAAAAAAATCAACCAATAAAATTGTCTAATTTTTTGTAAAAGTTTTTAGATATAGGGGAGGTGGTGTGCTCAAATTTGCACATTACATGCTCAAATGTGTACATTTGCACACATACAAAACAACCAATAGAGTTAAACAATGTCTAAAAAATATACATTTGCACACAAGTACACAACTATTGTGGATGGTCTAAGGGAAGGTGAAGTGACTAAAGTAGGATCTTGCTAGCTACCTCTCATCATATATAAAGGAAACCAACACGTTCAATCAAAAGACATTAAAGGACTAAAATTAATGTATTAAATAATATTTATACATATTAGATGGATAAAAAGAAATAAAAAATCAAGAGTATTACTCCGTAGCAAACATACTTACTCTACTAGTGACTTTTCATCTAGTTTAAAACTTCAAATTTTCATCCCTAAAAATTCTTTTGAATGGAATACATTTAAAATCTAACCCTACTAAATTCTTTTCAGTTTAAATAATCGACTTATTACTCATATGGTTTCGCTTCGTCAAACACACGATGAGTTTAATTATCAGCTTTCGGTGTCATCAAGCTTTTTTCAACTTCAAAAGTCGATAAATGACGGTGCATTTGACAAAAATTTTAACCGTGCTATAACAAGACCCTTGAGTTCTTGTACCAAAAGTTTATTAGTAGAAACTTGATCCTTCAGTTTCAACACATTGCAGATTCGTTTCCTATAGTTTTCATGTTTTAAATAACAGTTATATGAGTTTTAATTATAGATGAAGAAATTTGAATATTGCAAGCCAATGAGTTGAAATGCATGTGATGAGGGATTGTGGGTGTACCCTTAGCTATAGACAACAACCTCAAAGCAACATATGTATATAAGTTCTTTATATCATGCATGCATATATATGTAACTTTGATCTTATGAGTTACCTTTCAGGCAAAGTAGAGTCATTAATTTATACTTTTAACGGCTGTCTATCCTATTTCATTTTATTACGTAGCAAACAGCTTTACACATAAATACACTTTATTTTCATGATAACGTGGCAATACATTATTTGAATATATCATTGCCAATCCAATTGGGATCTTCTATAACCCTCCCTACACCCCTCTCTACTCTACTAAATTTTTTTTAACATTTATTTAATCTTAAATTTTTTTTATAAAAATTATATTTATATTTCTAACATCTATTTTTATATATTTATAAAAATTTATTTTGAAAAATCATGTTTTAAAATTTTTAATAATTGTATTTTATAAAATATTGCCTTTTTAATTTTCAGAAATTGTAAAACATGATTTTTTAAAATAAAAATTTATAAACATATAAAAATAGATATTAGGAATTTAAATATAATTTTTTAAGATTAAATAAATGTTAAATATTTTTATGATGTAGGGAGGGGAGTAGGGTTGGTGTTGTAGGAGATCTTGGCTGTTGCCAATCACATCGATCTTCATATTCATTACAACCACTTTTTTTTTTTTTAATAATTATAGACACGTATTAAGTACCTATACTTGTAGTGTTTGTCATGGACCGCGTTTCCAACACCTATTATCATAAGGATACTCATCACAGCAACATTACTGTTAATTAAAACTTATTGTTTACTATTCATGCACGTTTTTTAATAATGATAAAAACTATATAAAATATTAATTTTTTTTTTAAATTTATTTTTATAAATGGATACTTAATAGTAAGAAGTATGAAATTATTTAAAAAGTTATTGTTTTATATAGTTTTTAACACCTAAAAAAGCGTGCGTGAATAGTAAAACGTCAAGTTTTAATTAACGGAGGGAGTATTTGATATTACCATGGTCAAAATATTATGAAGCATTTCTATCTGAAATCAGTCTACTTAAATATTGTGAAGCAAAAGAGTACCGACGCCATGCAAAAATATCCAGTGATATGAGAAGCCGGTGTAAGTAGAATGTTGTTAGATAAATGTGTCGACTAGTTTGAAAAACATATATCATGATCGTACATTTGATGATATTTTGATCCTGCGAATATTAACCTCTTTTAGAAAAAGTATGGAATTATCTAAATGTGTGTGCATCACAATTAAAAAAGAGTTTTATAAACATGGCTAAACAACTCTCTAGAAGTTTCAAGAATATTGACTCTCTAACAAATTCACCATTTTACCAAATGGTCAAGTAATATAAATAGTAAGTCACTCTCTTCCTTTCTAATCAATCACACATCCAATTAAGCTTCCAAGCAATTGACAAGGTCTCAAACTTGGCACAAACACTCTTAATTCAACCATCTTGTTCGAGTTCTTAAATCATATATCTTCAATTTGTTCGGGTTTAAGCTAGCTTGACTTAACCACACTATTGAAGAGTGGTGTCTAAGATCGAGCCGCATGGATCGAGTCGAGGTCGAGGTCGAGGAGAATCTTAGCATGTGTCACTAGACTTTGATTTTTGTTTTAGTTATCAGAATATTTTAAAATAAGACAAGTTTTCCAATTAATCATGTCCATCTCTGCATGGTGCATGTTGCAAATTGATTAATTTATGTCATATATGTGTGTTGTTGTATAATAATTAATACAATTGATTTTTATTTTTATTTTATTTTTATCGATTTTTATGATTTTTTTAGCCGTGTAATTAAATATTACTCATTCCGTTCGACAAAACTTGTCATTTTAACTTTTTAAAAAAGTTTTAAGGTAATTAACAAATGTACCAATTTACCCTCAATTATTACCCTCCTTTTTTACTTTATCTAAAACTACAACTAACAAACCATCAATCATATCAATGACATTTTTGTAAAGTGAAGGACAAAATACCTACAATGACAAGTTTTTTTGAATAAAAATAACACCCTAAAATGACAATTCAAGTTTTGCCGAACGGAGGGAGTAATATATATAAACTAAGGTAAAACAATTATATTATAAAGCATTTTGAAATCCAAACCACCGTACTCATAATTCAAACTCGGGACGACATTGCTTAAGGTATATATTTTTTTGGTGGATAGAATTGTTAAGGTATATATATATATAATGTCTCATCCATTAGACTAATTTGAGATTGACAAATCATTATAAAAGTATATATCCGTTAATGGCCGTTTTTGTACACATATTAAAACCTTGCAATTTATATTCTATATAAACTCTTAAAATATAAAAGTTTGTGCTTATATGTCATATCCACCTTTATTAATTCTATCATATCCATCTTTATATACAACCATACTAAGTCCATTTTGAATGAGCTTATGACACTTTTTTCTTAATTATAAGTTTGTTTTTATAAATTTAATTCAAAATATTAAACTAATATTTTATTTAATTATATAATACTCCGTATTAATTAGTTTATTTTATTATTAAGATTTTATTTTGCAAAATTCGGACCATGGCATGAAAAGTTTGAAACCTGTACTAGTTGATAATTAATCACGCACTGAATAATCCTTGTAGTTTATTAATTTTTCACCGGTGTTTAACTCATTATTTCTCGATTGGGAAAACAAACTCGTCCCTTTTCATTCCCTTTAATTAACTCATTGATTAATTAATTAATCACTTGCAGTTTGCAATGTACATATATAATGATAAAAGGAACATTAAAAGGGGAGAAATAAAACTAAAAATTAAGAGGGGGGAGGAACAAGAGAATATATATTCTAGTCAATTAATTAGTTTATATAATCTCAATATATAGAGTTTTTTATAAGTCGATTAATACGCGTATCTCTGTCCATCCGCGAACCGGTCTGAACCCGTATTATTCATAACAATATTGTCCTTAAATTGGGAATATTGCCCGGCTTGCAAAACCCGGTTCAGGTCCGCGTGTCTCTGAGCGAGAAGAACACATTCGAACCGCATTAGCTCGTTCTGAGTCTTCACAGCACGGAACCGGTCCAAAGCCAGGCCCAACCGGCTATTGTATTCCCGGTTCTGGGCCTTGAGCCGGTTCACCTGAGCCGTCAGCTTCTCCAGGTATGTCTTCTTGCGCCACCTGGACCGCCGGGCTGACTCCCGGTTCGATATCTTCCTCCTCTTCTTCTTCTCGGCCATTTCCTCCTCGAACCCGTTTGTTGGATCGTCCGAACCGGAGTTTGTGGAAAATGGTATTTGAGGGGACGACTCCGAGTCGATGGCGTCGCTATTGGGCGAGGACTGGAAGAAGGAGAAGAACTCTTCGAGGTCGGTTGAGGTAAACCCGGTTTCTTGAACCGGAAAAGGAAAGGTGAGAAACTCTTCGGAGCACATCATTTTTTTTAATTTTTTTTCTTGACGAACCGGAGGGAGAAACTGAGAGAAGAGGGAGTTATGGAGAGAGAAAGAGGGGAGAGAAAAGGGAAGAATTGCGTAGCAGGGTTGGGCTATTTATGATGAAGAACTCATGTGGGTCCCACCCTGTTTGGATGGTTGAGGGGTATAATGGTCTTTTTAGTTACTTTTTTTTTTTCCTTTTTCCTTGTGGTCTTCGACTTGACAATGTTAAATCCCTCACACAACCATAAGTAAATCGCAGGAGATGTTTACAAATGATTATGATGAAGATATCACTTTCGTATCTTACAAGATTTTTCCAAGTTTCAAGTAAATGGACAATTTGCACTGCTCAAGATCATCTACTCCCTAATTTTAAAAAATTGAGAGATTGTGAGAGAGGATAAGGGAGGGAATAGGAGGGGCGCGAAAATTTGGAGCCAATTTGTACCTTATAAGATCGAATCGAACTCATATTGCCGATCTAGCTACTTCAAACATTATTTTTGGATACTATGTTCATAGTGTGTGGTTGTTGGTCTGATAATGTTTCATATACTCTGATTTTTTGACACGTTTTTTTAAGAAGTTAAAAGCTCTATAAAATATCATTTTTTTAAAAAATTTTTTTACGTAATTATATTAAATATGAAATCATTAAACAAAAAATTATATTTATATAGTTTTTATCATTTACATGATAGAAAATTGAGCACAGGATCTCCTATTAAATAAATAGATATCCTATGTTGCATATAAACAAAAAAAAAATCGTTATCCTATGTAATGTAATGTAATGTAATGAAATGAGGTATTACACAAACTATACTAATCTATTGGATGATTTAAGGTTGGGAGGAAAGGTAAATGTAAATTGGAGAAGTGGATAGTCATAGCTAGTGGGTTCCATTTGGGATTTAAAGCTTAACGACGAAGAATCTAGAAACGAACTCCTCCAAATTCCAAATATGCTTTACCCCATATACAACTAACTATCTATATAAATAATTATAAATGAGTTTTCACGCACAAATGAGACGAAATAACTTTTTTTGTGTGTGTGTGGATGCTGACCATATATATACTCCAAATTAATCTTAAGGCTTGTTGTTAGTAGTGACGGAACCTAAATTATATATCCGGAGGGTTAAGAAAATATTCGGGATTTTTTAAATTGTTTTTATATCATATTCACAATAGTTTTTAAAAATATTATTCTAAAAAGTTGATATGGAAATTTGAACTCTTTATTTGTAGATTAAAATACTTCTCATTTACCAATTAAGGTAGAAAAATTAGTTGTTAAAATGTTCTTTTACTACTTAAATATAATAATAAAATTTTTGCATATAATATTTTTTTTTCCGCTCGAAGGGGTCGGACCATGGCCACCTCCCACTCCCAAAAGAGTTCCGCCACTGCTTATAGTTCAATAAGTAAAAGTTTGAGATTAATGTGGTTAATTTTTATGCTATATATTTTAAAGTTTAACGTGCTAAGGAAGTTATCTACTTCTTCTTCTTTTTTTTATCAGGTAAGAATTTCGGTGGAGTACCCCTAACCAAAAACATCCTTACGGATGAGGTCCTGAAGACCTGTGTTATTGTAAATGTCGTGACCCCTAGTAAATTAAGCGACAAAGATGTGCAACCTAATTATTAGCCATTCTATTGCCAATATGGGGTACATGAGAGAAGCTCACTTCTCTCACTCGCGACAGAAGGATTTTGATATCTGACATAATTAATTCAACTTTCCAAGGACATTTGTTTTTAGTTTTAAGGTGATTTATAATTATGAGAGAATCTCCCTCAATATGTAGTTTGTTGATATCCAGCGGGGACTGATTGCCAACTCTGTCATAGCCAATATGGATGGGGCGACCATTCCAATCGTGTATAATTATGCCAGTCGAGCTATCGTTATTTGGAAGAGTTGATCCATCGAAATTATATTGAGTTTAAACGTACCATGGGAAGGTATTTTCCATCTAGTTGGTTTACACCGTGTTATGTGGTTATTTATCTGGTTGTTCACTTTAGGCTGAGTAAAATCCCGTTAATATCTTGTTCATGGGAGGAGGCTTTCCTCCCGCTGTCTACGTGTGGAAATAATATTTTTGACAGCCACACGCACACAAAAAAAAAAGGGTTTACTTTTACCATTACTTAATTTTTCTTTCTTTATAATCGACACATATTTGGTATTTCAATAATCTCAATCATTTTTAACATTGTTCGTTAATTAGTTGGTTATGATCAAATAAGCTAGCTATTTTTATTTTTGGAAAAGGTGGGAGTAAATTTTCATATATAAATCTAAGAGCTCGTTTGGTTGGCAACACAAAAACCTAGGAAGTTCTACTTCCTAGGAAGTAGGAGAAATTCATGTGTTTGATTGGTATTTTTTAAATTAAAAAACGCAGGAATTCAACTTCCCGGGAAGTTGAATTCCCCCAAAATGGAGGAAGTTCACTTACTAGTCCCCCTAGGTAAGTTCAACTTCCCCCATTTTTAACTTGGAAATTTTCATTTCCTTCATTTAATCACCTAGGATAAAAAATCAACCAAACATATTTTTAGAATTCCCGTCAATTGAATTTCCCGGGAATTCAATTCCCATGAAGTAACTTTCTGGGAATTTCAATTCCCACATTAAACCAAACGAACCCTAAATAAAACATATAACGTACATTACAGAGTAATTTGACATAAATAGATTACTTACCACAAGTCCTACAAGCCATTCAAAACATAAACACCTAGAGGAAAAGAATTAACCAAACTAGCCAAAAAGAAAATCCACGATTGACATAGTTGTTTTCACAAAAAGTGTGTCGAAACTAGACATGGCCACGGGTCACGGGTCGGGCGGGTCGACCCGTGACCCGCCGGGTCCGGGTCCAAGGGTCGAAGGGTTGGGTCGGGTTGAGGGTCAGAGTTAGGGTCGAGGGAATTGGAACCCGTGACCCGGCGGGTCACACGGGTTGTGCATTTAAAAAACTAGCCGTTAGGTGGGTCCCACGTGAACGTTTATTTTAAAAAAAAAAACTAGCTGTTGCTCGGGTTGAACGTAGGCTCGACTCTATAAATAGCATCCCCTCTTCCCCAATTCATTTTACTTACACATCCCATCAATCAAATAACTTACATTTCATTCATTCCCGACGTTTCGTCAATTGTCGTAATGTCCGGCGGTAAAAGCGGATCCTCGAGCTCCTCCTCATTGTTCAATCATTTCAACAAGGTCGACCAAGGCCCGGGGAAGTTCGAAGCGAAGTGTCGTTATTGTGGTCATAAGTACAAGGTAACGAACAACTTGGGTTATGGCAACTTGAAGAATCATCTAGCCAAGAAGCATCCCGAAAAAGTCGACGAAGCATCGGGATCGTCGGGTAATTAGTATTTTAGTGTTGTGTTTTGTGAACAACTTGGAGCCCCTTGTTCCACCGTCGCAGTGGAACAATTATTCAGCCGAGGGGGACAAATTCTTACCGAGAAGAGATCAAACTTGCTCCCTGAGAACCTCGAAGCACAAGTATGCCTCGCCGATTGGAAGAAGACTGAGATGAGAATACAGAAGAACCTCATCAACACCGGATCAGAGCCTGATGATGGAATGGACTCGGAATCGGTCGGGAGCTCCGTGGACGGTGGAGTCGTCGACCCCCAGGGCCAGCGCCAATCCGACACCGACGAATAGGCGAAAAGGTAAGCGGGGTTCAGACAACAGGTAAAGAACTACGTGGGCTTTGATTCCTCTCCCCCGGGAGGATACGTAGGCAATTGGGAAACCGATTCAAGCCCTTCTTCCATCTTTTTTTTCCCCCCAAACCCAAACACCATTAAACACGAAACCTTATTTCAAAAATTCACAAAACATCACGAAAACGTCAAAAAAATAACCCGACCCGGCCTTGACCCGGCGGGTCGACCCGCCAGGTCAACCCTTCAACGCCACGTGGCCGACCCGGGACTCCGACCCGCCAACCCGCCGACCCGGCGGGTGACCCGAACCCGTCGACCCGTGGGAATCCCGGGTCAGGGTTAGGGTCGTACCCCCGGGTTGCCGACCCGGCGGATCCGACCCGTCAACCCGACGGGTCGGACCCGTGGCCATATCTAGTCGAAACTGAAGACTATGAATAAAATAGTAAGGAGAGTATCATATCATTTTTTTTAATTGACTATAGGAGAAACTAAGCAAAACTAAAGAAAAATTAAAACAACACAAACATGAAACATGTTTGTTAGTTCAAAAACAAACTGGACAATTTTGCTAGTAGGAATATTAAGATATATGTCAACTCTTTATAAGGGAAAAAAAAACTTGTGGGTAGTTCTAGTACCCAAAGGTTCCTGGTTCGAATTCCAGATGACCGTCAAGGGAAAAAAAGAGCATCTATGTCAACTAACATCAAACTTGAACGAAAAATGGGTAGTTCTTATTATGGGAACCAATACATACAATCTGCCATTTTTAACTCCATACCGGCTAATTCAAGAATCAATTATAAGAGAAAATTTGTCAAAGCAAACCATGGAGTTTCATATCAAAGTCCGAGCCTAGCACACATGTGTGCACATGTGATGAGACTGAGTCTCTAATACGATATGTGGGGTCGTGTGCATGGGCGTACATGCGCTAGTAATCTAACACATAAGCTGAGTGAGATTACATTTTAAAACCAACTTACAATAGAAGTAATAGCATACGTACCTACTTATATACTAAGGTATGTTATACTCAACTTTCGATGTAGAACTATTTTTGGCTCCATTTACCTCTCTCAACATTTCAATCAAATGAATAGAAATGAATTAAGGGATCGTTTGTTTCTAGAGGAGGGAATGGAAAGGAAAATAATTAAATTTTACATATAAAATGTACATGATTAACATTTTTTATGATTAACATTTTTTGTGAGTCTAGAGGAGGGGGTGGGGGAATGATTAGAGCATTGTAGGGGAAATAGTTACCCTCCCAAAAATTAGGGAATGGAACATGAAAAAAGGTAATAAATGTTATATGAAAAATTGGGAAAAGAGGATAATGGTTAGAATAGTGACTAATGAATCTTAAGTTAAATATATACTAGATTTATCAAGGTAAACCATTACCTTTCTCCATCTAAAACAAACGGGGTAAAAGTAGTGCAATTTCTTTGCAACAAATTAACCTGAGTCTTACATTAGCCTCTCAATCTCCTCAAGGACCAAACAATGCATCCATGCCATTAAATTAATACTCCATAGTTAACTTTTGAATGAACATATTAAATTAAGTTTAAACCAGAAATGTCCAAAGCCATTTTATCCTGTACTAAAAAATAATTAAAATGAATTTTTGACAGGAACCTGGACTGAAAACTAGTTCATGGGAAATTGGAAACACCTGAACATGTCCAATCTAACACTAGATCTCGTTCACGTTATCACTTTTTTCACATTTTGTATGCAAGTATTTACAGTTTTTTTAAATCTAAAAAAATACTGAAGGGAATATTCCTGATAAGTTTTTATAGTTAAATGGCAAACCATTTTTCTTAAATTGGCAGTTAGTTTGTGTGAGGAACAGACCAACTTCCACCCCACTAGCTTGTTAATTAAGTAAAGCAATTGGTATATTAGTATAAGATGAATAACTAATTAGCATATACCAGTACTTTCTATAATGTATAGCATCCAATGACTTGATTGTTTTTGTTTGGATTATATGTTTTTTAAGTATCATCATCAAGACCTTCCATGTGCAAATCTTTTGCCTTTAATTATACTACCAATGTCTTTTGGTCTCTTTCAGTTTCAATCTTTTTCATTACCTACTTTCCTATGGCTAATATAAGAAAAAGCATGACAGTTTTAGATATAAAACAATGTATTATTTCACCATCAATATCCAATCACACATCAGATCTCCCCATGTTTATATAGATAGATACCGACGAAAACAATCGAATTGGTTTGGGGGTAACGGGTTTACGAGCTTAGCTGATAAGAATGATATCCACGAACTGATTTTTTGTCGAGGTTTTAGTGGGAACTCTTTTGCATACCTAATACCTAGTAAATAATGCAGTTCCAACTTTTTCTTTAGATGAAACAATCCCATGTTGGTTGGGAGGAGCTTTGAAGCAACTTTCAATCTTTTACATTCTTTATCTTCTTGTCCCCTAACTTGCTTTACATTCCTTTTTTTCCTTATTTTACGCGACTTGGGGGTCGTTTGGTGCCATGGGTTTACACACCATAAGCCCCTTTTTGGTTTGGTCTTACCTTATGTACCTAAGTACCTTGGCTTTTGCCACCCATCTATATATTTACCTGTTCAGACCATAAGCTCCTTATAAACGCGAATAAGCTCATAGCAATTAGCAACTCGTTACAAGGAATCGGAACGAATCAGTTCCAAGAGAGACACAAAAGAAATCTATTAGCTCCCTTTGTAAGTTGTGACAAACAAAGATGATGATAAAAACAGGGAATAAATGCTTTGCTAACTCATGATAAACTTTTCAAACATACACTGAATGCTCTCTTTTCACATGCTATGTACAACGTCAACAAACAGTCTACCAAAAGCAGATTCCACCTTTGGCGCCACAAGCAAAAGGACAATCTCCAACAAGAGCAGAATATCGGAATCGAAATGGAATACTTGCTTTTTCTGCCGTCCTATCGCGAGCCCTGCCGACTGCCAGCACAGAGTATGAGCTTCCATCTCTCAAAAAAAGCTCCTACAAGGGTCATGTATGTTTCACTTCTTTCTCAACCGAGTGATTAAAGATTGACAGGTGGACCTCCCTGCAGTTGACGGATTCAAGAATGCGATTACAAATGTTGCATAAGCATATGACAACAAGTAAAGGGCAAGAATCCCACCTTGAATAAAAGATCATAGGCGATGTGTTCCCAGGGCAAAGATACGGACATCAAGCAGCACTTGAGGGGTAACATCTCTTCATCGGAATTCCTTGAAGCAGCTGCTGCTGCTGCATAAGCCTGCTTTGCTGCCACGGAAGCTGCAGAGGCTGCTCTCCGGACAATTGTTGCTAGCCCAAAGCCTTTTTGGGATACTACTGGTGACGAAGGGCCACTGATCTGTTGGCTTTGATCTAGTAAAGCATCGCTGTCAGCTATGATCTTTATAATCCATACTACAATAATAGCATCTTAAAAACCAAAAGACCAGTGCAACATTCAGCAAGTCAGTGGACGTTTATTATCTGCCACATCATGCATCAATAGGATGTCTCCTACAAAAAGGTGCATAATCAACATATAATGGTAACCAGTGAGTTATTTTTTTATTGCGAGGTTGACAATCACATTCGGAGTAACAGTGATCTTATTTTTGGTTCTTTCTCATTGCCCATGAGGCAACCAGTAATTTGCATATGAACAATGAACTTCAAATTTTGCAAATAATACAATATATAGGTTGAAGAGATCTTGTAATTGACAATCAGTCAAGAATCTTCACAATAATATATATATCACCATTCCCAGATGGAAAACTTGTTTTGATAGAAGCTGACTCGGAACTGCATAGCTTTGTAGCAAAACATAACACAGATGATTTTCGTGGTCTTGACCTAACGAACTCTGGTTGGTTCAAGGCATCTCATGTCCAAGTTATGACCAGCCTCCTAAGGTAAGGTAAAGTATAACAATGTGGCAACTATCACTTTCATATATCAGCATTCCCTAGTTAAAAAATTAAAGATGCAACTTTGGAACTTACTGTAGCCATATAACTAATGTTTCCGATGTTATGTGCATTGTGCCAACAGTGAAGTGAGCCAATATATAGCATGATAATCAGTATCGACAAGAACAGGTTCATATACAATAACAGGTCAACTGAAAATGTGTTACCTTCAACACCCGAAACAGCTACTTCAACTTCCCCGCGTCCCCCAGGACCTTTCATGTAGAGTCTGTCAGTCTTGCCAGAGTTATGAGAAAGAGAAAGGAGGCTACCTAATCTGGATCTCCCAGCTGGGAAATTCAGAAGCATCTAGTTAAAGATTATGAAGCATGAAAGTAATCCAAGAAAAGACAAGGCTAAATGACGGAAATAAAAAGGTTAACTCCCAAAACGTAAGCAGTGTTTATTTGTGGTTCTTGTGTTAGGGTTTAGCTAGTAACCTCATCTGAAAGTTCTCAAGGATTCTCTTCTTGGTACACAGTATCTTTTAAAACTTCCTATAAAAAAATATAATTACAAACTAATTCACCTAGCATGATACTAGAAGCAAATACTGACCATGCAATTTGATAGTAGTTTAATTGATTCCTCTGGCAACAAAATAAATGCCTTCAACTTTTAAGTTTATAGGAGTTAGTATTTTGTTTGCAATTCAGATTGAAAATCAACCATGAAACCCTTTACCAAACCACTTTCAAGTTTCAAGCATTTGGCTTATGCCACCAACTGATGATATCTTAGCTGCTATGATTAATTCTACTTGGTTATACAAAAGATGGCATTTTAAACATCCTCGGCCAGGCATTACAGTTCAGTCTTATCCAAAGTTACAAACCGTGACATATGGAATAGAAGAAAAAGGATAATATCATGTGGTCATATACAATACAGAAATTTTACCATCATATGCATCTCGGACCATTTGATAACTAACAAATCCTGAGAAGATAGTTACCTGCAACAATACAAACTTTAGTCATACTACTAGCTAACACCAAACTGGACTCCAATGAATCCTTGTCGCATTCCTAAACCTTGTAATTTAAAAGGTATCCCACATAATTGCAGTGAGAGCACTATTTTCATAAAAGATATCTGCGAGTTACCAAAAAATACTGCAAGGAAGAAGTTGATAACATGAAAGCAAAAAGAGTTGGATTGACAAGAAGAAAACAGTAACCACATGTTCCTGTCATTCTGAATGCTCTAAGCAAGAAATGTCAGTTTCTAGTGATGGAGCAAAGGGGGACAAAAAATGTGAGTGTACTATTTCCCAACCTCGTTTGAACTTGCTTGTACTAAGTTTCTACTCAGCTCGAAAAGATTCCAGACAAGGTTGGGAAATATTAGACAAAAACAGGTGGTTGTTTTCACCCGGTCTTTGAAGGAAATTATGATATCTGGTCTCCATCAGCAATATTGGAGCATATTAACAGCAAAGAAAAGCTATCACTTATAAGACCGATATCAGAAAAGAGATGTACATCTGTTAAATCTTTTTTTTTCTCCGCCCCTTGAGAACTTAGCACAAATATTATTCTCTGAAATTCTCTTGAGCAAGCATTCAAGTCAATCATGCAACACCTTCCTAAATACAGATTAATTACAGCTACGTTAAGCTTCAATCATATAACAATGAAACAGGGACTGAAGCATGGTATTAGAAGAAATTTTTATCCACAGATAAAATATTCCAGGAAAATTCTTCAGTTTTGTGCTAAAGCTATCATAGGAAGAAACCACCTAAAACAACAAATCATATGGTTTCTCGAGTCTGAGTTGGAGTCTTGAAATATGATTTGTCACTAAAATAAAATATCTGACCTTATTTCTATCAATCGTTTCAGGAACTTTCTGAACCTGCACAGTGGAACCACTATGGCAATCCAGCTCCAAAATTTCACTGGGAAATGCAGCACCATCATGTGCATTCAGAAGCACACAGTAGCAATGATCCATATCAGATAAGACCTATAAAAACAAGGAGAAAGGGCAGGTCATGCGGGAATTAAAATACATTGCACAGTACAGCATTGTTACTGTGATCCATGATAGGTCAGCAACTCTAAGACCACAGCAACTGAGATAACTAAATAATCAAAATATCATTCATGCTGCTCAAGCAACTTGTCTACAGCTTAGATGAGTAACAGGTGGTTTTGAGATCTGAATCTTCAAGTCAATATCTGATAGTAATAATAGTGGGGACATGGTATTATAGCTTTACCACTGTGTCAAAGGTTGAATCAAAGTCGTCAACAGCAAAACATATATCTGGATATGCAGCAACTGTTTCTGCTTCCTGCATAAATGATTCTGAAATATGTTAGACAAAACCACCATCCCAGGGAAAAGATTGATAGAGATGCCACTGTCACACTTACCTTTTTGGCATCCAAATGGAAATTGATCCTGCTTGGAGAAGCATACACTGTCTTAACAACCTAGACATGATAAATCAGAATAATCATTTTTTGACGATGAGTATTCGCAACTAATGATATTAGATAATATGAAAGACAAAATTAGATTATGTCACAAAAATCCTCGACAATAATTCACATAATGCAAAGGTCTATAGATGCTTTAACTTCAAGCATCAGCTATGCTATCATTGCTTATACATTAATATAGCAGATTAAGCACTAATGTTAATCATATTAGATAACTACCTTCAAATATCCATGTCTAATCTCCAATCCATCATCAATTTTAGCGTATAATTGTTATTCAATGAATTTGCCTAACTCCTAACGAGAACTTGTACTGTTAAAAAGATGCAGTGGTGACTAGGGAAACAAAATAGTGCCTTGCAACTCTTTGACCCTATAGTCATAGAGAGAGGTGTACTGCTTGTTAACTTGAAAAGGTGAAATAGCAAGAAAAAAACACTGCTTTCATCGGTGTAGGGCATTCTTCTGTAAATAGAATGAACGGGGATCTTTCCACTTTAGGAGAAATTTTTAATGGTTAAAGACTACCAAACCTTTCAACATGTTCAGTTAAATGGGACTGTGACATCCTTTAACACAGTATCAAGATTTAGAGAGATCCTACTTTTGAACTTTCAGTTTTTCAGTTTACAATGACAAGAATACATTTTACTTGCACAATGGGGTTTTCCAATATCAATCATAATTTATACCCAACATTCATTGGTTTGATCCAAATAAATCACACTTTGCATATGATGTTTTAATATCATAAAAAAAATTATCAAGCAAAAAGTACCAAACAAAGAAGAATTGTATTCAGCCGCACAAACCTTATATATTGGTGTCAAAGGTGTAGTATCCCCAGCACGATGGTTCTCAAGGACCTGATGGCTGAAAAGAACAATGAAAATAAAGATTAATATGTTCAAAGGAGCAAAATATTTTAACTAGAAAACAGTCTATATAATAAATAGCATCTGATCTGCAAGGGCTTCTCCATAGCACATAGATAGATTATAGTGTTTAATATTCAATACCAAGGGCAAGACGTATTTACACAACCCTAAATTGAAAATAAAGATTAATATGTTCAAAGCGGCAAAGTATTTTAACTAGAAAACAATATACAGAACAAATAGCATCTAATCTCACTACAATTAGAAGTGGAGAGGAAATATCATGGTTGATGGATTAACCCATCAATTGCAATTTCTAATGGGAAAGGAATGACAGTGAGATGTGCAGCATGACAGACATATTCTCATAATATTCTTTAGATAAGATAATAGGACAGCTCTGAAAGATACTCTAATCTAAAATCATCAATAGGTTTTAGATCAAAGAACACAAACGCACAGAGTGGAGCAAATTTTACCTGCAAATTGCCACAGTCACAGTGAATGACGTATGTGCAACAAGGTTCAGATAAAATGATCTTCTCCAATCTACCTCCATTAAACTTTCCCCCAACAAATTGTCAAGCTGCAAGAGAGAATAATATAATTCTTACATATAACAAAGACAGACCACAAAAATAAGTACTTTTTCTACTAACGTATTAACAAATCGTGAACTTGGTTGATATTTTTTACTACAAGCAAAATGCATTCTGATACCTCGAATGATGTGATAATGTCAAACCTGTGCCTTATGCTTTCCATTTTCACTCATATGGCCCCACCCATACCCTTTGCCAAAATTTTCAGGCAAGGAAGATGCTGTAAATGCTAAAGAAAAAGTTACATAATGATGGAATGAACTGTGAACTTTCTATAATATTGTCCAATGTAATAACATAAGTTACTAAATCATCTACATCATCTTTCTACCCAATATTTTCAAAGATCTTACTGATGCGACATTAGATATAATGCCTTAAGGCTTGAGTTACTGAAGTGAATAGACAATCCTAATTATCCTAAAGCTTACTGATGGTAAAGAATAAGAAAGCACATATTCAAAGCTCAAAAAGAAATTGTGTTGAGAATTTACCTTGTCTGCCCATCTGCGCACAAAATATGGAGGATTTCCATTGTCGTCATCATTGAATCCCTTTCTATAATAATTCTGTTGCAAATAAGTAGAAATACGCGTTAGAAAAAGAACATGGCACTATAGCAGAAAACAACACAAAGAGCATAGCTTAGATGTAATATAAGGAGCTTAAGAGGGACCAGTTGCGCACCAGTTTCCGGACAAAAAACAACAGGTCATCTTCTTGGCGCCCTCTAGATTCTCTACCAAGAATGAAGTACAGATTGAAAACATCATGCCAGAAACCCTGGTCCATTTCTATGTCAGATGCATCCTGCTCGTCAACAACAGTCTTTCCCAGCAAATTTGAGTGCTTCTTCACCATATTCAACAATTCATACCTACCAAAAAGAAGAAAAAACCTTCCATTTAAAGATCTATCGAATCTAGGGCTTGTCTTTCATCAGCAAAATACATCCACAGAGTGAGCACTCAATCGATTTCAACGGACAGAACAACACGACAGTAGAAATCAAGAGGAAATATAGAGCTAACCAGAGGTTCCATCAGCAAAATACATTCACAGAGTGTGCACTCAAATCGATTTCCACGGACAGAACAACACGGCCGACAGTAGAAATCAACAGCAAATATAGAGCTAATCAGAGGTTCCATCAGCAAAATACATTCACAGAGTGTGCACTCGATCGATTTCCACGGACAGAACAACACGACAGTAGAAATCAAGAGCAAAACTGAAACTGTTAATTCCAAATTCGAATGAAATATAATAACACGATTTCATGCAGTGGAAAAAAGTGTACGGGAGTTCCGATCAGTAGCAGCTTAGTACGTCCTTTATTACACTATATGATTTATTCTACTCTAAGAAAGACATTAAATTAGGGTTAAACGACAACAAGATTCACCTGAAAGAAACAACAGAAACCACATTGGTAGGAACCAATCCCTAGACATCAAATCAACAGCTACTCCGGTGAAAGCGAACCCTAAATTTCAAAGAAGAATAAGAAATTGTACCTGGAGGGGGTTTCATCTCCGTCGCGAATCATTGTCTTCCTCTCTTGCTCAATTAGCAACCTCAGCTCGACGAAGTAATCGCTAATCAGAGGATTACAAATCGGAGTTGTAAGCTGCGGTGATCGGCAGACAAAATCGAAGATCAGAAACGCCGGGGGAAGTGGATTGCGTGGACTGGTAGAGGAGGCGGTTTGCTACGTGTGCTGTGAAATTTTTCTCTCCGTTGTCTGTTTCTGCGAGAGTGCGAAATGGAGGTTGCGAATTGCGATGCGTGGGACGGAGTTATTCCTGTGTGGTCGCGTCCATGTAAAGATATGCACGCTCGCCTCCTTCGGTTGATGATTTCGCGGCATCACAGTTTACTGTAGTGTATGATCAAGGAAGGTTGTGCTTGTGCCTCCAATAAAATCCACATTACTTAAATCCTGATCCTGGATTTATTTTTTAGATTGTAAAAAATACTAATTCAAAAATAAAAAGCTATTTTTAATATGTTTTTCAATCAAGTATGTTATAACGCCTTTTAAATGGGGTTGTTATCTACACGGTCATTTTCTCGCTATCGGTACGATATCAGTGCTGACGTCTGAAGTCGACAACCGATATGACGCCGCAGTTGAATTGAGATGGTAACCTAACAACCGATACTGACTTCATATGTCAGTATCTAGAAGCATAATTTGGAAGTTCCCATGTCTTGCCCCCTAAGTTGTTTCGGAACCAGGCTCAACCGGTACCACATGAAACTTACCGACTTAGGAAGTCTAGTTCGGCACTCCTGGCCACCAATCGAAGAAGGCAGCACTTACGTCCATCCCATCGACCCAAGAAGTCAACAAGGGCACCGTGTGGGCGGCGCCGCGGCGATATGATGCCGTGTGAATAGAAGGTCCGTTTTACAAGTATGATATATGATAACATCTGAACTAGTGGCTTTAAGATGCATAATGTTAGCGGCAAACACCCACGCCATTTGTTATCCCTAATTGCTCGATGAATCCAACCTTGCTTTTATATTATTTATCAGTAATATTTAAACACAACTCAAATGAAATCTGAAATATCGATCTCAAGCAATGAAATACTTGAGAGAGATTTACAACGATATTAGATATCACATTTTGATCGTATTAGTATTTGTAGAGAGATGTAATTGATGTAAAGTCCTCCTTGAGGGTTTCATTCATTAACATAATCATATATATAGGTTATAAGAGATTGGGCCTGATAGGCCCACTATACAATATGTAATCTATCAAACCCCCGCAGTCGAAAGTGGAGGGTCCCGTACAGTGAGACTTGACCGAAAATCGAGGAACAACTGACGAGGTAAACCCTTTATGAAGATATCAGCGTACTGATAGGAGGACGGGACATGGAGAACATGAACATGTCCAAGAGCAACCTTGTCCCGAACGAAGTGGAGATCAAGCTCAATGTGCTTCGTGCGCTGGTGTTGGACTGGGTTGCTGGCCAGATAAACGGCGGAGACGTTGTCGGTGTAGACCAGGGTGGCCTTCTGAAGAGGGCAGCGAAGCTCAAGAAGGAGATTGCGCAGCCAGGAGCACTCGGAAACAACGTTGGCGACGCCCCTGTACTCAACCTCGGCGCTAGAGCGAGACACCACAGACTGACGCTTCGCTGACCACGACACAAGAGTGTCGTTGAGGAAGACACAGTAGCCAGACGTGGAGCGACGTGTGTCAGGACAACCACCCCAATCCGCATCAGTGTAAGCGACGAGGTCATGCCGAGAGGAAGGGGAGATCGTGGTGCCCAACTCGAGGGTACCACTGATGTACCGAATGATCCGCTTCAAGGCCTGAAAGTGCGGCTCCTTGGGCGCATGCATAAACAAGCAGATCTGCTGGACGACATAACTAATGTCTGGCCGAGTGAATGTGAGGTACTGCAATGCCCCAGCAAGACTCCGATACAACGTCGGATCATCAACCAGAGGACCAGAGTGAGCACTGAGCTTGTTGGAAGTATCAACAGGGGTGGCGACCGGCTTACAGTTGCTCATCTTGGCCCGAGCAACAATTTCGGCAGCATACTTACTCTGAGAGAGAAACAACCCAAACGCATGACGCTGCACGGAGACTCCCAAGAAATAAGTCAACGGCCCAAGATCCGACATGGCGAACTCAGCACTAAACTGGGAAATAATAGACGTCCGAAGAGCATCAGAAGAGGCGGTGAGGATGATGTCGTCGACATATAGTAACAGAAAGGCCATGTCTGTGCCTCTACGATAGATAAACAGTGTAACACCCCCGTCCCACATCGGATATCATAAGGATGTTGGAAGTGATTTATAAGTGATTCAAGCCCTACCCATGTTACAAGAGCTCTTCCTTTTCAGGCTCCAAGTGAGGACAACGGACCTGAGAGGGCTAGGTGGCGTGGAGCCTGTTTCAGACCATATAGAGAGCGCTTCAGGAGACAAACGTGCTTGGGATGATTAGGATCAACGAACCCCGGCGGCTGAAACATGTAAACTGTCTCATTCAAATGGCCATGCAGAAAGGCGTTCTTGACATCCAGCTGATGAATAGCCCAATGTCGTGATAAAGCTAAGCTTAGCACCACTCGGAAGAGATCGACCATTAACCACAAGACGAGCTTTGTAGCGTTCCAATGACCCATCAGAGCGGAACTTGTGGCGGAAGAGCCACATGCAGCGAATGACGTTCGCCTCAGGAGGGCGAGGAACTAGAACCCAGGTACCATTCCTTGTAAGGGCCCTGTATTCATCGAGCATAGCCGCCTGCCACTTCGGGTCGAGGAGGGTTGTTTTGTGGGAGGTGGGGATGGGGGAGAGCGAGGCCGGGTTGGAGGCTGGAGGGACTTGGGAGACGTTGGGGGCGGGGTTATGATGTGCGGCGGGCGCGGCACAAGGCGACGGGCGCGGCATGATGGCGGCGGCCGCGGCAGGGGGGTATGCCGCGGCGGGGTGGTATGCCGCGGGCGCAGCACGATGCTGCGGCCGCGGCAATTGGTGTGACGGGAGGTGTGTTCGGGAGGGCTCAGGGGAGGTGATGGCGGGGTGATCGGAGGCGTGCATATAGACGATCTGACGAGGTCTGAATACACCAGAGACGCTGCGGGTGTGTGGTCTGGTGGTAGGAGGAGGAGGTGGCGGTGGGGGCGGTGTAGGGGGAGAGGGAGGAGCACCGGTAGAGCTCTGGGGAAGGAGAAAGTGTGGGAAGGGGGACTCTGACTCAGACTGGGACATAGGAGGTATGGGAGAAGGTAGAGGAGGAGAAGAGAAGGGAAAGCGAGACTCATCAAAAGTGACATGACGTGACACAATAAGCCTATGGCTCTGAACATCTAGGCAAAGGTACCCGCGATGATTTGACGGATAGCCAAGGAAGACACATGGAGTGGAGCGCGGGTGGAGTTTGTGTGGGGCGGTGGAGGACATGTTTGGAAAACATAGGCACCCGAAGGTACGAAGGTGATCATATCTAGGCATGGTGCAATATAATGCCTGAGTGGGTGAGCGATACTGGAGGGTAGTAGAAGGGAGGGTGTTAAGGAGATAACATGTCGTTGATAAGGCGTGAGGCCAATAGGCAAGAGGAATGGACGCGTGAAAAAGGAGAGAACGCATCATGTTGGTTATCGTTCGAATAATTCTCTCGGCCTTGCCGTTTTGCTGAGATGTATAGGGGCATGACAACCGATATGAGATGCCATTTGTGGTGAAGAAAGAGTGAAATTCCTTGTTATCAAATTCACGACCATTGTCACATTGGAAACATTTGATTGAGGTGTGAAACTGTGTTTTGATGTAGGCATGGAACTTGACAAACATAGGAAACACTTGGGACTTAAATTGTAATGGAAAAACCCACAAAAAATGAGTGTAGTCATCAAGAAATAAAAGGTAGTACTTGTGACCATCCTTGCTAGGTACAAGAGAGGTCCAAATGTCACTATGAATGATGTCAAAAGGTGCAAGGGTGGAGTTCAAGGATCGTTGGAACGACAGTCTTGCATGTTTGCCTAACTGACAGGAAGAGCATAAACTAGAGCGTAGCTTTTTATTATAGTGGACAAGACTCTGAGAGCGGAGGACATCTAGAATGGCAGCACTGGGATGGCCCAGGCGTGCGGACGACGATGCCGAGAGGGCGACCGGGCACGACTGACTGGATGTAGAAGGTGGTGTGACAGGGTAGAGCTCCCCGGTGCTGTTACATCTCAAACGAGTAACCCCCGTAGTAAAATCGTTCACAGACAAACCAAAGGGATCAAACGCAAGAGAAACGTTATTGTCAGTAGTGAACCGACGGACAGAGATAAGGTTTTTGACAATCTTTGGGGCAATGAGGACATTGTTAAGTTGTAGTGGGTGGGTTGGGGTCTATAATTTGGCTTGGCCAATCCCTTAAGTAGCAAGGCAACCACCATTGCCGACGATAATAGAGTGTGCAGGACCTTTAAAGGAAATAGAAGAGAGGTTACCTGAGGAGTTCGTCATGTGGGAAGTGGCACTAGTGTCCATGTACCAAGAGGAGTCGGGAGATGTCGGTTGCATAGAGGAGAAGGCGTGATGCCCATCAGACGGAACAGAACCTTGATCATACGATGTCAGATAGGCCTGAGGACCGGCATGTCGAGGGGCAGGAAAGCCGGATTGCATCCAAAGAGGGTTGAAGCCAGGCACCGGGGACCATCGAAGGCCACCAGTCGACGTATGCTGCGGCCGTTGCCGCTGCCGCGGCCGCCGCTTGTGACGCGCACGGAGCCTTGTGTCGAAGCGAACTGGTGAAAGCGACCGAAGGCAGGGGGCGAGTAGGCGGTGGTAGGGCTTCTGACGTGGCAGGAGACGGGTCGGGGGATGCAATTATTGATGCCGGAGATAGTGAGGGAGGAGGGGATTGTATGCTTGTCGGCCATGGTGTCGAGAGAGACGGGAGCGGCGGAAGTAGGGTAGGTTGGTGACGGAAAAAAGGGAGGGAGCGGCGGCGGTACGAGGCCGTCGACGGTAAGTGGAGAGGTGAGGCGGGAGGATCAAATTAGGGTTCCGTGAGGAAGAAAAGGTTGTGATACCATGTAGAGAGATATAATTAATGTAAAGTCCTCCTTGAGGGTTTCATTCATTAACATAATCATATATATAGGTTACAAGAGATTGGGCCTGATAGGCTCACTATACAATATGTAATCTATCAGTATTGCCTAAATTCAAAATGATTTCCAGATAGGTAACTAAAGTTCGATTATATGTTGATGTTCAAATTTAAATCTCAAAAAAAAATCAAAATGTATGATTTTGTTATTAGAGATACAATTGTTGTGAGTCTGAAGATTGAGAAAGGCAGTTTGCCAATTCTATGTTGGTGCAAAACTTTTTCCTCTTAGAATTAGACTCCATTATTAAGTGATAACACATGAACTTTTAACTAATTGAAATTAAATAAGATGATGTATACATTATTAACGCGATTTATTTTATTGTGATTGAAGTTGACTTTGAGTGGTATAGATGATTAACCTAAAACTCCAAACTAACTATATTTTCATAAAATTAATTATTTAGTTGACTATTTGACTTTCTACCATTGATATTTCTATTGGTCACAAACTTCAAATTCTCATCCATTAGCATGCTTTAGGATGAACTGCATCAAAAGAGTTCAAAAGACATTTGAAATATGCATTTACTAAAGGGAATTCACTAAAAAAAATTCACTATAAAAAAGGTGAGAAATAGAAGATTCTCCTTTGTTAGAATCCAAGAGCGTGAGGCTCTATTTAGTTACATATAATTGATGGAATAACTTAAATTGGCATGGTTTGAAGCTAATGATTCAAGTGTATTAAATATATGTAAGATGTCTGTTAACCAAAACTGATAAAATAACTAGTATAAAATAACTGACAAGACAAGAGAAAATGAATAAATTTGTGAATATAAAAAGAAAAATTATGAAAGCTTTAGATAAGAAGCTGTTAAAAATTCAATTAAAAAAGTTAATTAAACTAAAATAGTAATTTTACCTCATTTAAAACTATATAATATTAAAATTAAAAGGAAGCTACTTAACCTACCAAACGGAGCCTAATTCTTTTATAATCATTTTCCTTTTCTTTCTTTCTTTTTTTTTTAATTAAAAAAATCGAATGGGCCTGAGCTAAATGTAGCTGGACCTTGATAGGTGTAGTTCAAATTGGGCTTAAGCCCATTTTACGCCCACTTACGATTTTTGAACAAATGGTAAAATAATCGGCAGATGAAGGGCGGCGGGCTCAGAAGGTAGGGTTAGGGTTAGGGTTACGCATATCTTCTATAAAAATCAAGCGCTATCGCTGCTTCTAAGCATCAATGACTGCATCGTCTTCGTTAGGTCATGAGGTTTGTGGTGATCCTCCCGTTGTCTAATTTGTGTTTCTAATCGAGTTTGAGAGGGGTAATTTTGCGATGATTATAAAACAATTCCTCGTTCTGAATGCTATTGCCATTGCATGACAGACCCAATTTACACCCATAGAATATGAGCATTTTACCCCTCTCTTTATTTTCTATGAATTCCATCAGATCTAGATTCAATTCAGTCTACAACAATATCGATTTCAAATTGATTCTAGCTCAACCGCTTTGGATTCTTCAATCTTCATTCGAAATGATGTTTTATTTTAGTTTAAAATTTCGAATCTTGATTCATCAGCAACTGAAAATCGTATATTTTTCGTGCTGTGTGAATTGAAGATTTTTTCTGCTCCCCAAATTTTTGTGTTCTTTAAAATCCATTTTGCTGCTCCTCAATGGGGCTGAAGTTTGACTCTTTGGCTTTTTATAAGTTGCCATAGGGATGAATATAGCACCCTAGATCAATGCATGATAGCTCACAGTTTTATATTGAAGTCAGCTACTTTTGTCACATAGCTGATGTTTAATGGACTGTGACATGTTTATGGAATATACCTCATTTGCTCACATTGACACATAAAAAGATCATCCAAGATTAAACAGATTACAAACTAGGTCATTTGGAGATTTGCAACAGGTTATTTGGAGATTCACTGATGGATCGCTCATCAATCCATCTTGATTTCAGGGTGAAATTGATGTTGTTTCACCATGGATACACAACTCTTAACTTGACAGAACATTGAATCTGATTGAGCAAATGGTTCTAGCTTGCAATTGTGAATTTAGGTATCACCCCAACTGGTTCTGGTCCTTTCTGGAAGATTGGTTTTTGGTTGGTGCTGGATGATCTTAGTTAATGTCCAGGTTGGTATATTTCTCAAAAGAGAAGGAATTCAAGTTGCACAGTGCCTCCCAGCAGAGAATTGAGGAGATGAAGATGCAAAATGGCAGTCAGTCTTGTCTCAAAGAACACAGAACGACCAATTCATGCCTTTCAAGAAATACACATGATGCCAATGTATATTTTGGTGTGACCAAATAAATTAATAAATGGGAAGATGTGACTGGGAAAAAGAAAAAAAAAAAACTTAAGCCTTCATAAAATGCATAATGATGTTGTTGGAAGCAATTACACAAATACTGGCTTCATGAAACCTTTTAAGAGCGTTGACAGCAAATTGAGCTGCTCTGGAAGTTCGGCTTGGCATAAAGGTTCATTGGGAACTCTAATTCTGAGTTGCTGATCCAAGGAGATCAGTGCGAAAACTACAGCTGCTTGCAGTTGTCTTGCTGTTACCTGTCCTTGGGTTGCTCCCTGCGCTGCTGTTTGACATATACACGAGAGTGCTCTTGTGAAGTACTACTTCAGTTGGCGATGATTAGCTCAGGTGGCAGCTTCCAATTCCATTAGACTGGTTTCCAGTTTGCTTGCCAAAGGCTTTGGATGTGAGAAGAAGTGGAAATGCCAGATTGAGATTGTAATTCAGACTTCAGAGCACCTAATGCTCGGTTGTGGGCTCAGCTTTTTGTTTCCTTGTGAAGCACTCCACATGTCTCCATTTCTGTTGTCAATGGAAGCAAAAGGAACAAATTAAACCTACTTTTCCTTTTCTTTAAAGCGATCTCTTCCTCTATGCACAACTCTCTCAGTAGTCAGTAGGAAGGGGTGGTTGTTGGACGATATCGTAGTTGTTCTGATCGAGTTTGAGTATTCTTCAAACCAACCCATCACCCTCCATCTCTGTTTCTCTTGCTCTCTACGTACTCTTCCGGATTCCTAGTACACTTTCCCTTGCTTGATTGCAGCTTCTCAACCCACAAAACCCAGAGCAGCTGCCATTAATACTCATACTTTCTGTCAATTTCCCGGTCCACCCATCCCCTCCGATGATCAATCACACTGGAATCCAACCATATTTATAGCTTCATCTGAATTACTCCTTTCGCCCTTAACTCTGGATAATGCCTTTCAGTTTCGTCTCCTCATGGAGCAAGCGTTGCAGGAGCAAGTCTCAAGATCACGGCGACCCTTGTATATACATATACATATATACATTCTTGTATCATAAGTCCAAGATCTTGTGCTGATTTCATTTTGGAAGCTCAAAGTTAGATTGCTGATTCTGTTTCAGGGATTTACAAGGCTGTAGAGCTGTGGCAACTCGAGGATCAGCACACGCCTGCAAAGAGGCATCATGGTTCAACTGTTTTCACACTCAAGGAGATGGAAGAGGTAACCTCCTCATTTAGTGAAGAGAATCTACTTGGGAAAGGCGGATTTGGCCGTGTTTACAAGGGGACTCTTCCTACTGGAGAGGTTTGTTCTTTCATCATAGATAAGTTTGTTTCTGAAGGTGCATCCATCTCACCTGAAATCGGTAACCCTCGCAGGTTGTAGCAATCAAGAAAATGGAGCTTCCGCCATTCAAAGAAGCCGAAGGGGAACGAGAATTCAGGGTAGAAGTCGACATCTTGAGCAGGTTGGATCACCCCAATCTCGTTTCCTTGATTGGGTATTGTGCTGATGGGAAGCACAGGCTCCTTGTTTACGAGTACATGCCGAATGGGAACCTTCAAGATCACTTGAGCAGTGAGTAAATTAATCTGATTCACGAGCAATTCGATCATGTAAGCGTTAAAAAGTATTAATCCACAAGCTCTTCCAGGCATAGGGCAAGTCAAGATGGATTGGCCTTCACGGCTCAAGGTGGCGATTGGAGCCGCAATGGGTCTTGCTTATCTCCATTCGAGCTCAGCCGTTGGGATTCCAATTATTCATAGAGATTTCAAATCAAGCAACATTCTCTTGACCAAAGATTTCCAAGGAAAGGTATAAAATTTTCGAAGGAAGTGTAATGCCAAGATGTCGGATTCTGGTGATTGAAAATTGCAGTTTAATGACAGATATCGGATTTTGGATTGGCCAAGCTGATGCCAGAAGGACAGGAGACCCATGTAACTGCTATGGTCCTTGGAACTTTCGGCTATTTTGACCCTGAGTATACGTCGGTAAGCTACTGTCATAACCGTAGGAGCTACTCATTTCACACACAGGTTTTTGGTGCACTATCCTTGTATAAGGATGTGTGACTGATCACTGATGACAATTAGAAACCCAACAAAAGGGGTTAGGTAGCTAAAAAGGACTGATCACCTGATCAAATGTAGCAAATTCAAAACAAGATTGATTTCTCTTGTTCACTGGTGTGATTTCCCTTTCTAACAGACAGGTAAGCTCACTATACAGAGTGACGTTTATGCATTTGGAGTGGTACTTCTCGAGCTCCTGACTGGACGAAGAGCGATAGAGTTAAGCAATGGGTCAGCTGATCAAAACTTGGTCTTGCAGGTTACATATTCCTTCCATTACTTCACAGCAAAAGGTCGGTTTAAAAAAATCAAGCTTTGTGACATAAGCTGACCAGAAAAATCGATTTATTCAGGTGAGGAATGTCTTGAATGATCGGAAGAAGCTAAGAAAGGTAATTGATCCAGATTTGCCACGGAACTCGTACACCATAGAGTCCATAACAATGTTTGCTACTTTGGCATCTCGGTGTGTAAGAATCGACAGCAGCGAAAGGCCAACAATGCAGGACTGTGTAAGAGAGCTACAACTCATCTTCCACATGAATTCCAAAGGCTTGGGGATGCCACTGCACACACTACGAATGCTCTAAGAACTCGAGAATTAGGATTGATAATTTCTTCCTGTCCGGCGCAAGCTATCTGCATACGAAAACGGTGAGCTGAGCATGTAAGCCATGTTTTTTTCCGCCAATATATTGATTGCCCTCCTTTTTACAAAGGGTGTTGTGATAGAAGAAGAAGAAAGATTTGTTCTTTTACTGTAATTATAATGATGAATAAAATCCTATAAGTTATAAGCAAAAGCATATTGCAAAAGCCAATACCTATACTGGTGTGTTTGTATTATCTGCATCAGGCAAATTCTTATTGAATGCATTTTTCCTCTGATATTTTGGATTCAATTTTCATGTGTGCATTGCATTAGCATAGATTTGTTTTTTCCTTGTGAAATATTAGATGTTAACCACGTCCATGTGAATAACTCAGATCTCGAAACCCATAATTTAACATGTAGTACTGACACCGGATTAATTAATCAAGGAGTAATGTCTACTCAAATTCTTTAATTGATTCTTCAATTTAATACTGTAACCTGTTTTTCTACAATATGCCTGATTTAAGAAACTTTAATTAGAATAATTGGTTAAAAAAGCTTCACCCGGGAATGGGAATTGGCATTGGGTGTGTTTGGATTCTACTGTACTTAGTGTTTGTTTACATGTTTTTTAATGTCTTAACGTAAATTTTAAATAAAATACCTTTGTGAAATATAATTATAAAATTCGACACAATTTGATATTTTATTTAAAACTTGTGTAATTTTAAACCAACCAAACCACTTTCACCATAATTATAACTATAAATACATTATATAATTAAAATACGAATCCAAACACACCTTTCTCCACTCCACCACAAACCAGTCAATTCCGATTTCAGAGTAAATTTCACTCCAAAAGAGCAATTCCTTACCCCCGTGATTACAGGAAACATTGTCAAACCTAACCCAGAAATAACATCAAGCTCATTGCCTCAACATCAAACTCCTCAACAAAAGCCAGAACAATTAAGAAACAAAATCCCCAAGTGAATACAACAGGAGAAATGCAGAGGTCATAAAACTTACAAGAGTGATGAATTGATGTGGCATCCCCACCCCACCCCACCCCACCCCCAAATAAATGATTGAAATCAATTGCTTCCGACCCCCAAACTCTCCGGCCAAGAATTTGTCACATAATGTGGTCCTTGAAGCAATCAAATCTCTCGATTACAAACAACTGTTTCATGGTTAGGTCGATCCTCTTTACTTGGCATCCATCCATGGCATTGTTTGCTTCCTCAAACTATAACAGTAACTACTGATACTAAATGTGGGAAAGTGGAAACAAAATAAGCAGATGAACAAAATCCAGCCCCACCAAATTCAAAAGTGTTTTTGTGGTTCTTTTGCTCTACCCTAACCTTTGTTAACTGGCAGAGGGTGCAATCTCTTGATGACCTCCAGCATTATCTCATTCCATGTATCGATGGCACCCGGTAAGCACCAGTGCAAGCAATCATTCTGGATTCGTTCTGGAATCCCGTTAGCGAATGGGAACGGATGCATATATGGACCCGGATGGGCATCCGGTCTCAGGATTGCCAATTTGGTAACATCCAAAGCATTGATCCTAACTTTCCCCGAATCCTCATTCTCTTTAGCCAGCTTAACTTCCTCCAATCCGATCTTCCTCATCTCGGCATCCATCCCTTCCACCTCCTTCTCCCCTTCAATGTACGGCTTCGTCTTCGGACAGGCCCCAGCCTTGTCCCACTCGCCCTCGAAATGAGAGGGCGAAAACGTGGTCAAGAACACATCAATTGAACCTCCACTCTCAGCTATGGCCTTAAGGGCGGTCCTGTAGGCCTTCCTAAACACCCCATAGAAGCCAATCTCGGTATGATTCATCCCAATTTCATCACAGGCATGGCAACCCAACACAGAACCTCCTTCATAATACACAGCTGGGTGAAGATACCAATGGCCGATTGACAAAACCACCATATCAATCCAACGCAGATCAGACCCCCACCTCTCATCCACTGAATCAAAGTAGAGCTTGTTGTGGTTTGGGCCATTGCTTGACTTCTCAACACCCTTAACAAGGAAGGGAGACCAGTAAACGGAGACAGTGGCATTGTAGGAAGGGAAATGCCATCTCCTAAACTTGTTGTCAGACCCGCTGGAGTAAACGAGGTTGGGTGGGTAGGCGGAGGAGAGCAAGCAAACGAGGGATTCGAGCTGATTCCTGGCCATGGAATCGCCAACGAAAGCAAGGTGCCTATCCCTGAGGAAAGACAGGAACTTGGAAGGGTCGAACCTGGGGAGATTGCAGTGGGAGGGCTTCCATCTCCAGAAGAGGTACCCTAATTCGACCTGGCCATGGCTCATACAGTTCTGACCGTCCTTGATCGAGCCACAGCTGGTCCCATTGTACAAAGGACCCTCCTTTGCGGGTACCCATCCCCCATCGGTGTAGTCACAGGGCGGGATTTCTTTCAATTTCTCCGGTTCTGCACAGAAGGAAAGGAACACATGGAATTTTTAGAAATCAGTTTTCCCCCGATTCGGGGTCTCGAGGACAAGAAAGATCATACCTTGAACAAGAGGAGGCGGCGATGGAGGCGGAGGATCGGAGAGCGGGGGAGGAGAGAAAGAGGAAGAGGGGAGAACTTGCGGGGTGGGAGAAGATGATGAAGAAAATGGATGAGAGGGGGAGAGAGGAGGAGGTTGGGTGAAGAAGAAGCGGAAGAGGGCGATGGGGAGGATGGCGTAGAGCGCGTACGGCAACAGCTTCTTCAACAGAGAGTGTTGCTGATGGTGATCTTTGAATGGGTTTTTCATCTTCTTCAATCGACCCTGTTCCTTCTTCGGGTTCTCTCAAGCTCGAGGTTGAGGGAGTAATGGGAAAAAGGACAACCCGGCAGGATAGGACGAGAGGTTAGCATGTGGCAGAAAGTGAGAGAGTTATGGGGCTCACACTTGATTACCAACACCAACCACACCGTCCTCCTCCTAATCTGGGTTGGATTCAGTCAAAACCGCATGTAAATCTAATTACTTGCGTTAATCTGGAGTGACGTTGTTGGATGTTGGAGGACAACTGGTGTGTTACGAATCGGTCACCCACTACGCAAGTGGTTGACTTTCTAAGAGAGAGAGAGAGGAGGGACACGTAATGCCCGATTTACCCCTCAATTCTATGAATTTGGTTAGATCTAAATCTAGATTGAATTTGAGATGGTTCGGGATTGATGATATTTTCTGCTAAAAAGATCGACTCTTGATTCATCAATCATCACTCATCAGTAAACCGTAAAACGTATAAAGTTACCGTCTTGAAGCTTCTGCAACATTGTGTTGATGCCGGCTTGTTTTTCCCATGTGAATTTTCTTCTCTATCCTACTTAACTGGTTTATCAATTAATTAGCTCACATATCTTAAATCGTCTCGCAATTCATTTGAAGAAGGATGATTCAATGAATTGATGTTTTTAGCTGCCCCTTAAACTGTTCTGTGTTGTTTAAAATCTTTAGTTTGTTGCTCCTCAATAGGGCTGAAGTTCATAGCAACAGTTGTGATTCACTGATCGACTAGTCATAAATTCAACATGGAAATGTTTGGAGGCGCCAATTGCTGAATCTCGATCTAATCCCAATTGGTTATCAGCTTTCCTAAGGAGTTGATGTTGGGATGAGGGATTGAACACCTTAAGGTTTGTTATCTCATTGCCTTGGTTTAATCCTACAAGCTTTTGATTCTAAAAGACCATGATAAAAAGATGGGATTGGGAGCATCATACATCAGGAAATCAAGTTACACAATGCCTGCCAACAGAGAATTCACAAGGTTAAGATAAATATATTAGGCAGTTAATTTCTGCTCGATGAACACACAACCAACATCAGGAGATACACTTTTGTTGCCAGTGTACAGATACATGAAAGGGAAGATGTGAATGGAAAAACATATTCAAGCGAATCCTTCATACAATGCATAATGATGTCGTCGGACACAGAGACCGGGTTCTTGAAACCTTCTAGAGTGGTACAGCAAATTGAGCTGCTCTAGAAGTTCAGCTTGCCATAAAGGATCATTGCAAACTTTAATTCACAGTTGCTGAGCCAAGGAGATCAGTGCACAGACTACCGCTGCTCTCGATTGCCTTGCTGTTGCCTGCCCTCGGGCTGCTCTCTGTGCTGCTGTTTGTCATAGACGAGAGAGCGCTCTTGTGAAGTACTCCAGTTGGCGATGATGAGCTAAGTTGGCAGCTGTTTCCGCTTTGAAATGCCTCAGCGAGAGGTCCACCCATGGATGCTTCCCATGAGATTGGTTTCCAGTTTGCTTGTCGAGGGCTCTGGATCTGAGACCCGAATCCTGAACACATTTCATGCTCTAGCGATAACTTTAGGGGTGAGACATCAGACTTCTCATTGATCGGAGATGAGGTGGAAGACATGAAGTCAGCAGGCCCCATAGGGACGGACATGGATAGGCGGGTGCTCCCTGATTGAGATTGTAATTCAGAGTACATGGTGCTCAGTTGATCAGGACCGCCATCCATGTACGTGCGAAGCGAATTTCGCGATTCAGACGCTCCCTGGGTATAAGAACCAAAGCCATTTAGAGAACGTTCTTGACTGCAAATTTGGTGTTTGGAAATGGAGAATGAACTTCCGCTGCAGTTTAGGTCCGTCCCCTGAGACAGAAAGGAGAGTTGTGTTTCATCTTGTAATGTCTGACCACGGTTTTCTCTGTTCTCCATCATCCTACAGATATAACAAGCAATGTTACCAATCCGCGCTCGAATTAAACATTTATGTTGTGGATTGGTTCAGTTACCTATTGAAAGAAGTGTTCACATATGGGTTTGAAGCCGCAAGATGCAAGCTCTTGCCTTGTAAGTGTTGATACTGATTTATGTCAAAGGTGTTGGATGATCCGCCATCTGGGAGAACCGATGGTGCTGTAGAAGATGCAGCCGGTGGTGGTGGGATCGGTTTTGTGGTGGAGGATTTGTTGGCTCCAGAGACGGATTGGCCTTCCACATGCTTTCTTGAACGGTGACGGCCCCTATTCATATGCTTCTCGCAGTACTTCTGGTTAGCTACTGCATCTCTCGAGCACCGCCATTTCTTCCCATCGGTCCTCCTGCACCGACCGGGCTCAGGGTCCCCCTGATGGAAAGGACCCCATCCCCCTGAAGCATAAACCAAAACAATTATGCAAATGTCAATCAAATAAACAAAACACTTGTCATCAGCATCCAACATCAAGAAAGGGCCTCACATGAAGTGGATTTAAGAGTCCCGCCATTGAAGCCATAGAACCCAGCTGATTCAAATGCTTTCCTGATGGAAAGCAGCAGATGAACCGGTATCGGCTCTTTAGCAATGATGTATTTGTAAATCAAGGCTTGTTGCTCCAACTCAAGCCACTGGGATGGTGTGAAGGGCCCTCTAACTCCACTTAGAAGATACACACCTGGTGATGCTTCCATGCCTCTAGAACTATAATACCCTGGCAGTCACAACAAGACGCGTATCTTTACCAAAACAATACAATATGATTAATCACATCACAGGAATATGTCTGTCAAGAATCCATTTTCCTCAAGTTTTTGTCAACACATATTAAAGCTACAAATTTTTTTCCCTGATAATCAACAATGATAAGAAATTTAACCGCATTATATGTCTGTGTAGTACCTTATTTGGCACGAACAATCAACACATTGCGTCAATCAGACTCTCAAATTGATGAACCACCAGAATATTACAGGAGACATTATGAGAGAGGGAAAAAAACTCATTACAAGACTTGAGAAACAAAGATAGCTAGTCATTGAAGAAAAACAAAAGCAATCAAAAAATTAAATGCAAGACCTACTTTCCCAGCCCAACATATCTCTTTATAGTTGCTATGGGTCTATGAAGCAAATCACCCCAAAAGTAGCACCACCCAAAAATAAAAGCACAGCTTCTAAGTTCTAATTCAGTCAGACATTTTAACAAACAGTTTATCTGCATACATGATAAACCAAAAACAATACCTGCATTTCTGAACTGTGCAACTTGAGCTTCCATGTGGTGAAAATAAGGCAATGCTGAAGTCTCAAGCTTAGCCACTTTATTGGCCCTCCAAGCATCGCCACAAAACTCAGATCTTGCACCATCTGCAGAAACTGACCCGAACCCATTTCCCAGCTCCATTTTCTGTGTCCCGGGGAGGGGGGTGGTACATTTAGGTTGCTGCTGTGGGAGTGGTTAAAAGGACCGAACTTGCAAGGTTGCAATGGCAGATTTTACTGTTTGGAAAATTGAATTTGATTGATTGGGGTTGTTTTGTTGGCAGAAATCGAAACATGCAAGAAGAAGAAGATAAAAAAGGGAGGATGAAACAAGTTTGAATGAGTTGGGCGTGTTAGATGAGAGCAATAAAATCTGGATGGACTGTGGGGACGATGAAAATGAATGGTGCGGGAAGACGAACAAAGTCAGCAATGGAGAGCTACCTTGACAAAATTAAAACGTACCCCCAAATCCAAATATATATCTATATAGTACTGTATATATTAAGACAACCTAGGTGTGATATTATTATATTTTATAATAATAATAATAATAATAATAATAATAATAATAATAATAATAATAATAATAATAATAATAATATTTTTTTTTTAGAACTTTTACAATTATTTTATAATTATTTTAGACTAAAAAGTAAAGATACATTGTTTCCATTTACACTTTTACTCGATTAAACTATAAAACAGAAAATAAATTCGATGTCTAATGGAGTATATTAAGAGGTTGAAAAATTAACCATTTTTGATGAACTAATTGTCATGCTAGCTAAAAACGTGCTACCTTTGTTAAATTAAAACTTTTCATTTACTATTAATGCACGTTTTTTTAAAATGATAAAAATTATTTAAAAAATATGTTAAAAAAGTTAATATTTTATATAGTTTTTAACACCTTAAAAAACGTGCGTGAATAGTAAAACGTCAAGTTATAATTAACGGATGGAGTATCGTTTAGTAAAAAAGACTATCAAATGATTTAAGATTTATAAAAGAAATCCAAAGAAAAAAATCATATTAATCAACAAAAATACAATCAAATCAAAGAAGGTGATGATAAATTAGAGAATGAAAAAATATGTAAAGACACGGGACAAAAAAAAAACTATTATGATGTCGATCATTGTTAAAGAGAAGAACAATAAAAACTTAACGATGTAGATCATACAACGTTTTTTTACCCGACTTTTTTAACGATGTAGATCATACAACGTTTTTGTACCCGACTTTTATGTTTTTAAAATATGTTTTTCGTGGATGACCAAACGAGCTTTATTGGGTTTTTTTTGCTACATTTAAAAAAAAAAGATATTGTTTATTTTCTCATTTAAAAAATGGGTCGAATTGAGATATATGTTTTTCAAGTTTTCTCTCATTATTTTCACTCATATATTTTTAGTTTATTCTATACCTGCTCTCCATCACAATAATTGTCATTGTAATTTTGATATTTTTATTCAAAAAAAATTTCATTGAAGGATCTAGTGCTTATTTTACATATTTATCTTTATAAACCTTACAAGATTATTTTTAGTCATTTGTTTTGACATAATAATTATATTTGACAATAATTTAAAGTTTTCATCACAACTTTTTCATAAAGGTGAAAGGCATTTTATTAATTCAGCAAAAATAATTCACAAATTCGTGACTTTGTATGAAATTTACAAATCATTCTTATAAGAAGCAATTATTTACATGCAGGGTTTCTAACATTTGATTGTTGTTCCAAATAGATCTCTAATATCTAAATTCAGCTATTAAAATCCTTAATATATTTAAACATTACATATGTACGAAATATGTATATATTTTTTTAACATATTATAAGATTTATGTAATAACGATTGGAGTTGTTTTTGTCCCTTGTCTCGAAAGTCCCGCTCGAACAAGTTGAGGCATCACGCCAAGTAGGATGAACGTGATAGAGACTTTAGATTTGCCTTTAAAACAATATAATAACTCCAAACACATGTTATGCGATGTGCTTTTTAAATTTCTATGTTTTTTTTTTAAATATACTCCATGTATGTTAATTTAAATTATTAATTTTATTTAAAAAATATATCACTATGAGTATTTTAATTTTTTTTATTAAGTAAGAATTCGAGATCAAATATATCTGAATTTCGATAGCCGACAAGTCGGCATACGGACGACTGTCAAAACATACAAGTGAAAACTGAAAATGGTGCAATACAACAAGTGTAAGCACACCTTACAAAGACGATTCTAGCCAAAACTAAATCTAACTAGTTGGGGACGTAGACTATGGATGAAGAAGTCAAACACCGTCATAAATCAGCACCGATGGTCAACGTAACATCAGGAATCTATGTGGACAGTGAAAACGAACCTCCAGAAAGCTCATTCTTGATCACGGTCCACGGAGTCGCCCCGTACATACCACCTCGACCTCTGCTAGTCTCGACTCCGACTGGCAGAACCCCAACAAAGAAGACTATGAGTATTTTAATCTTCACTTTAGGAGTCGAAAATATCATTGTAATAATAAGTAGAATATTATTAGTTGGAAAAAATAATAATAAAAAAAAAACAAATAAAAATAAAATTCTGTCCAACTCCTAAATGAGTCAATATACACATAATACACGATTGAGAGATCTCCTTTTGGTGGGAAATTATTAGTCAAATTGAAAGATTCTTAAGGTGACAATATATTCAAGGTTGCAATTGCGTATCATGTACTTAATTAATTAGGCTGATATTTATTTATTAATTAGTTATTTCATACAACCATGCAAATGCAAGTTGATTGTTTTAAACTCGTTTATTTTATTTATTTTGTGGGATTATTGATTAATTATGTTGGGTTACACATGCATGCACCCCCTAAGTTCCTAGTTTGAACATGGTCAATGCCATAAACGTACAACTTGAGCCTACATTCTTAAAATAATAATAATAAAAATAATACATGTTAATACAATTAGACTACACATATATAATTAGAATCATATATATATGGTTTTATGTATACGATTGTAAATAAAAAGGCAATTAATACTACTTCCATTCAATTTTTACTTTAATATGTATAAAAAATTATTGCAAAAGAGTATTAAGACATAAACTCTCTAGACAAACTTTATATATATATATATAAAGTTTTTAATTGTATTGTGTCATATTATATAGGCATTTCTCGGTAACTTAATTCCTAGCTTGTTTTAATTTCCTAATTCTCATAAAGGGCCTATTTATACGAGAACTTAGCACGTACTCATATATTTATTATTACTCCTCCACTTGTAAATAAGTGATTTTTTTAAGTCACATACATTTTTTTATGATGGTAAAAACTATATAAAATATTAATTTTTAATTAAAATTTTAAAATAATATCAGTAATAATAAATATAATATTATTTAAAAATTTAATTAAAAAATATTTCATATAACTTTTACTATCATAAAAAAAAACGTACAGAACTCTAAAAAGTCAGAAATAACCGGAGAGTAAATTATAGTACTGCAGTTAATTGACAATCATAAATTATTTGGTGGTTGGAACTTGTGGGTCCAGTATAGCATACAAATGTGATTTCTTACTAAAATCAATTGATTATAAGAGTAAGAACTCACCAAATTCACATCTAAATAAATATATAGTATGATACAATAAACATTTTTGAAATTTTTTTCAAAATATTCATTAAAAAATAAATAATTATACATTTATTCATTACTTGAAACTATTTACAGAAATATTCATTTTTTCCAGGGAGAACAGAAAAACGCGGTCTCAAACCGCGCGTTATTCACAAGTTGTAAAATTTAAAATGGGGAAAAAAGTGGAAAAAAAACGAATAAAACGCGGGTTACCCGTATTTTACGCTTTCCCTTCCCTGACTCGCGTCCCCTCCCCAATTGCCTTCACCTGCAACTCGGTCGGTGGAGGTCGGCGTTTCATCTTCTTCTTCCAAATCGGAGGTAGGCAGAGGGGGATGATCTCAGCGGAGCACTCAGTGGATAGTGGAGGGGATGATCTTGACGGATTAGAGCTCTCAAAGCCAGCGGAAGAGGAAGCCAAGGGTGGACAGGGGAGGATGGCGGTGACGATGCCGGAAGAGGAAGACTAGGGTGGGCAGGGGAGGAAGGCGAAGGTGGCACTACTACAATTAAGGCCTATTGTGGCACTTCATTGCAGCGGTTATTCTATTGAGGCGGTATATTGAGGCGGTTTTATCTATTGTAGTGGTTTAGTGGCGGTTTTAAAATTCTATTCTATAACATTGATTATTGTGGCGGTTTTCAAAGGCTAGTGTGGCGGTTTTAAAAACACTTTTTTTCCTTACATAATGTAGCGGTTTTTACTGATTTATTGTAACAAGTCTATTACTTAATGAAGCGGTTTTTTTTTCTTTATTCCTAGAAAAGCCGCTCCTCGATCTCCTTCCACTTTCTCCTCCCAAACCCTAACCTCCGTTCTCCACTCATCCCCTCTCGCTGGATCCGTCCCCACCCTCGCACCTGCACCCGCACCCGCACCAGGCGCTACCATTCTCACTCTATCTCCTCTCCATCGATGGGATCTACACCACCCACCTCTTCCACCACTAACCTCTACTGCTCCCTCTCTGACAAATACGCTCTCCATCTCAGCTAGGGTCTCTGCTCCTTGGTCCAACAATGCCGCCGTCGGATCTGTTGCTCTGATCGGCTGCGCGACCCCGTCTCTTGCTAAGGCCTTTGATGTTTCCGCCGCCGCCTCCTCCTCCTCCACGGGCCGATTGTGGATCTGGCCCCTGCTGATGACGCGGTCGAGAACGCAGCTGATTCCAAGACTAATGGCTCTGTAAAGTTTTCTTCTTCTTCCTCCTTCGCTACTCTTTATAGACCCCCATTCTTGAGCTCGGACGGGAGCATTGCGATTCATGCTGGTAATTTTTCCTATCCCGTCCTCAACCACCAACGGAATTGATTTATTTTTAGTTTGATATGTTGTTTGTTTTGGTCCAGTTTATGGCTACGCCTGATCGTCCATCTGTATTTGATGTCTTAGTAAAGCATATATAGTGAGAGGAAGGTAGTAGCTACAAAACACTAGCACGCAGTGGAAATAATATTATTAATGTTACATGGTTCCTGTAAAATGCTTAATCATGGCCATGCTTCCTTTTTCCTTTTGTACTTAATCGACCTTTTTCGAGTGCTTATTGAGTATTGACTGCCAGTGGTTCAGTTGTTAGGTTTCAAAGGTGAAGATTAGGTCGTGGCATTGCTATTGATGCGATAACTACACCTGTTGTCAACACGCATACTTCTTCAAGAAAACTGCTGATCTCATTGACTTCAAGGTATCAACCGCTGATTTGTAGAGAAATACTGAGTTCACTAATTCATTCAGTATGCCTTTATAGATGTGTCTAATATGTGTGTGATTCTTGTGATGGAGGAGAAATGTTAAGCTATTTGATGTTCTTTCCAATGGGGGGTTTTCAGCTACATTGGAGTTAATAAGACTACCAAATTTAACTTATTATTTGTAACCATTTCTGTGATTGATTTTTCTCATATACTTGATGTTATTTGAGTTGGTACCTCATAATGAACAGAGTTGACTTCAGGTGTGTGTTTAGCAATGTACTTCTGGTTGTGTATCTTCATTTTAACATCTAACAAGCTGATCTAATGTGCTTATGTGCTTATTGGTAGTGCTCTTGAAGGAGCTGAGTCAACTCTGTTCATGGCATCTGGAATGTGTGCCAGCATTGTTACGTTGTTGGCTTTGATTCACTGTTGGTGGACATGTTGTTATAACTACTGATTGCTATCGGAAGACCATAATATTCATGGAGAATTTCCTTGGGAATACAGGTACTTAATGAGCATTAATTGTATACTTCCTGGACAGTACCGCTACCCTTCTTGTTGCTTCACCATCGTTCACGATCCCTCTCTCTGTCATGCCTACTACTGATCTCTCAGCATGTTTTCTCCTTTTGCACAAGAACGCCCTCCATTGGTGCATTGAGGGGGTAAATATCTAATCCTACTTATATTTTTCATGCTTGGATTGGATTATATGGTTACTTTTGTACGTTTGCCTAAAAAAATCCCCAAAAAATGTACATTGATATGATGCTCCAATCAATTGATTTTCATGAATTTGATCAACATTTATTGCTTATTTTCAGGTTCATCCAGATGATGTATGTGCAAAAACAGAAGTAACCTTATCTGAAGCAAATTAGGTAACTTGATCATTTAATAACCTTTGAAGTTGATTCATGCGATTACTATAGGATTTCCACAATGTTATTTGTAGGAGTTCCACATTGTTAATTTTTTGACAATCTCTCCATTTCCCCCTCTGTGCAAACATGTTCCATCTTTAGCAATACTATCTATTGAGACTCTTTTGTGTTATTTTTTTTCATTCATAACTAAACCTGATCACATATATCTAGGGAGCATCTCTATCAAATCCTGGGAATTGAACTTGTTCAGTTGAGCTTGGTTTTTGTTTTAATGCTCATTTAGGCAGTTGAACTTGCTGAATTGAGCTTGATTTATGTTGTTGTTGCTTTTTTTAAGCTATTAAAATGTAGAATATTGCTTTTTTTAGCTACTAACATAATGATTATTTGTTGTTTTCACTTTTTTCATCCAGTTTGCCATCGGCACAAGTTGCTTCCACTTTACAAGATGTGTACCTACGCTACGAGAAGATGAATGCTAATACACAAGTGATGCTATGTACTCTTGAATTTACTATATTATATTTTGAGTTAGGAGACACTTAAATGTGTTATTTTGTGAATGAATTTTAGATATCGGTACACTTGAATTTTATATATTTAGTTATTACTGAATATATATTTTGATGTAATGGATATATTATAATATGGTTATATATGTGTATATACGGTGGTTCATTTTTATTAATGAAAATTGTGTACTTTATTATTATTCTCAATTTCATAAACCATAAATAGAAAAAAACTTGTACAATTAATCTATAAAATGCATGAAAATAAAATTTAAAAACCGCCACAATAGTTCTAGAACCGTTTCACTAGAATTCACAAAACTGCCACATTAGCTCACAAAATCGCCACATTAGATTAGAAAACCGCCACATTAGATTAAAGAACCGTCACATTAGATTATAAAACCGCCACAATAGAACAAAAAACCGCCATAATAGGTTTGAAATAACCGCCACATTAAACAGGGCTATTGTAGCGGTTTATCTACCTATTGTGGCGGTTTTGAGTTTTCATAATAAACCGCCACAATAGATGATAAAACCGCCACAATAGACCTAATGCAACCCAAGCAACAGAGACGGGTAAAAACCGCCACAATAGGCCTTTGGAAGCGGTTTTCCTATCTATTGTGGCGGTTTATAGCCGCCGCCTTAGGCTTTAATTGTAGTAGTGTGGGCAGCGGTCTGGGTGGTCGGAGATCCGGAGAGGCAGAGGTTGTTGTGGTGGGCGCCAGGGAATGGCAGCGGCATAGGGTGGGTGACAAGGGAGGGAGGCAGAGGCGGCGTCGAAGGTGGACGGGGATCCGGACAGGCGGGGTACTAATGGTGGATGCTGACGAAGGTGGGCAAAGGGAGGGAGGTGCAACGACGATTTGAACAGGTGAAGGCAATTGGGGAGGGGACACAGGTTAGGGAAGGGAAAGTGTAAAACGCGGGTTGAACCCGCATTTTACTTTTTTGTTTGTTTTTTTTATCATTTAAAAAAAATAAAAGCATAAAACGCGGGTTCAACCCGCGTTTTTTTTTTGTTTTTTTTTTCCACTTTTTCTCCCGTTTCAAATTTTACAACTTGTGAATAATACGCGGTTTAAGACCGCGTTTTTCCGTTCTCCCTGCAAAAAAAAATGAATATTTTTTTAAATAGTTTTAAGTAGTGAATAAATGTGTAATTATTTATTTTTTTAATGAATATTTTGAAAAATAATTCAACACATTTTGAATTAGTAAGTTAATTAATCAAATTAAACGTTATCCCTCGAATGAAATGAACTATGTATATATATGGGATAATGTGATTTGTTTGGTTGAGTGATTTCCAATTCCAAAGTGGAGTTACATATGATATATTCTCAAATTTCAAGAAATTAACTTCTCTCGAGCATCCCCCTATCCCTTTGGAGTTTGGAGTTCGCATGCCATTCACACCCACCCCCCTATGGAGATCTACATGTTTGACCGTTTACATTTACATCTACTCACATTTTTCGAAAAAATATATATCTCCATCTAAAAATATATATGTTGTTGATATGAAACAAGTCTTATATTTAAAAAAAAAAGATTATATATACGGTAGATTTTTCACTTTTATATAGAACAAAAATTGATAGATCAGGCAACGTACAACTACTTAATTTTTGAAAGAAAGATGGATTAGAAAATGAACAAATCATCATGATACATAATAAAGAAAAAATAAACCATTAATAAAAGAGATTATAAGTTTTCTTAATAAATGTGCACCCTCTTGAAATATTATCGTTTCTATTTAGAGGAGAGTAAAGTATTTGTAATAAAGAGATAATTAGATTATTTTTAATTGAAATTTAAGTGTAATTTATTTCAGTGTTTAAACTGGAGTACGTTTTAGATAGATCATTTCAAATATATTTTCATCTTATCAATGACCTCTTACTCTAGTGGTTACCTCTTACAAAAAGTCAAAAGTTCAAATCTTATTCTTTACATAATCTGTGGGTGTTCAAACCTTTATTGGTTTGGATCTGCTGACTTGCCACGTAACTTAACGGTTCACGTTCACGTTAAAAAAAAACTATATTTTGACCTTATATTAGATATGTATATCAACCTTAAAAAGAATCATGAACAGTGGTAATTTTTGAAAGTGGAGATTTCTATGTAGAGCTTTTGGAATTTGGGCGTTATATAGAAGCAAAGTAACAAATACCATATAATATATTCGTAGCATGCAGGCATGCATTTATCTTTTGTTTGGGAACTAGGAAAAAAGTGGCAAATTAGAGAGAGAAAAATAGTAAATAAATCTGATATATAAGACCTAGAGATGCCATGTTTACTTAATTAACGTCCCCCGATTTCATATTAATGTTAGTTTTATTCCCCCAACAAACCCAACCTTTTTTTGAATGAATATGATATATTCATTGTCCGTTGCTTATTATATTGCACCTTTTCTAATTTTATGTACGTTATATGTTTTAACGGTTTTCTGTATATCGACTCGTCTACCTATTGAGTATCTACCTATTTGATATCGAATTCTTACTTTATCAGAAAAATTAATATATATACTCCACCTAATTTTTCTGTAAATCTCAAACATTAATTTTTCTGATCTAACCATCTTTTCTCGGTCAAACCCTAAATGACTAAATTAGCATCATCACATGCTCTTCGCCTCTTTCTCAATAAAGTTGGAGGACCTCGATCTCTTTTTTATTTTTATATTTTTATTTTAGTCCATTTCAATATAAAAAAAATTATATAAATTCATATGAGGTGCTGTATGATAATTTATTTAGGGTGTAAAGAGTAGAAATGTCACTTTTTAAAATGACGACTGTATATATCATAATAATTTGAATTTGAATCTATGAATATATCGTCTAAAACAAATTGTTAACTCTAATTACCAGTGCCTAAACCATTTTTTAAATCATGGGATTTTTCATGTTTCTATTTTTTTAGACAATTAAGTAATTAAGAGCTATAATATTAATATTGATATTGATTATTGATTATTGAACCATGCAGTTTAAAAGCTTTAATTGAATTAAAAACAAAATTTTATGACACATTTATAACTTTTTTGAAATTTTAGACAATTAAATGAAAAAAATCAAAATACAAAAGATAATTAAATTTAAATGTATTTAGTTTAAGGGGTTAAAGCTAAGGTATTTTTTTTAATCTTTCTAAATATAATTAGGTTTCTAATGTGTGCCACATATATAAGAATAGATACACATTTGACAAAACCAAAGCCTATTTAAAGCACTTTAATTTTAGATCCTATGAATTTCTTAAAGTAAGTAATCTAAAGCTCATAAAAAAGTAAGTGCTTTATTTAATAAAAAAAAGGTCGATGGAGTGTAAATTTTTTTCCCTTAAATTCTTATAGTTGATCCCAAAATATTTGAAGTATTCATTTATAATTTTTTCAATGTGTTAGGACTATAAATCGATCATTTTATCTTTATAAAATTCTCATTAGTGTTTATCAATATATAAAAACAAAAACATTATTAATTAACTACCTTATGACAAGCAATTGCACATTAGGTAAAACCAAACCCAGAGTCTGAATGCGTAATTTCTTTCCACCGAAAAAACTATTATATTGTTGCATATATAGTATGAATCACTATTTGGGGTATACCTAAACATGTTGCATGTCCCAAGGTAGCTATTTTTTTTTAAGGTTACGTAAGAATTCGGCGCATCGGATATACCCACTAGGTCGATAGATCGAAAAAATCGACGATAGACAAGCCGTCAATATAAGCAAAATGTCAAAATAACAACAAAGCTAAAAAAACGAATTAGAATTACAAAGGTGAAGTTAGAGACGCAAACTAGTACGATCGATGAGAGACCAGAAGCAGTGTGTGATATCCCTTTTGCTAGTTGATAGAGGTAATGCATGGAATCCTTGGAGAACTAATTGAAAACCTTAGATTTGGACTCAGATATTGACGAGCTTTCAGATTTCAATCACGTCTATCACATTTCTCACGTCGACAAAGGAGAAAAACACTGCTCAAAACCGTTAGAGTCAAAAACCAAACAACCACACCACAAAGTAACTCGGCAAAACCGCTAGCCCCAACTAGCTAGTTTCAATTGGTTCTACTCCGTAATTTCTTAATTATACATTCCTCATTAAACTTTGGAAATACAAATATATCCAACCAATGTCCTCCGCCCTGCCATGTGAGGTATCTTGGGATTGAGTCTCATCCATACTCCTTCCAAGCTTGCCAATATATACATTAGCGGTTCGTATGGGACGGGGTTAATAAACTAACTAAAATTATAAACAAGGTAAAATTTATAAACTGTTGATAAAAGTAGTTAAAAATTTATGAAAAAATATAAACTCCGCATGGGACGAAAAATTGTTTATTTGTAAAAAAGTGGTGTTTATTTGGTTATTATTAGGGGTATTTATGGTACTTTCAAACCAAATAAACAAATAAACACCAAAATAAGCTATCACAAGTAGCTTATTTTTTAAACACAAATTTTAACTCTTTTATGCTTATTTTGGGTTCCCATACCCACTTTTTAACTGTTTATTTTTTTAACATCATAAACGCTTTTAATTTTACCTGCTAAAATTCACTGCCATGCACACCCTAGATATATTTGACGCAATATATTAATGGTTGATACTCCGCCTATCAAATATGTTAGATGTTTGACTTATGAGCATGTATTTTAATGTGTTAAAAAATATATAAAATATTAAATTTTTTTTATAGTTTAATATTTATTAGTAATAAGTATTAAATTGTAAAAAAAATTTAATACAAATTTAATATTTTATATGGTTTTAGCTCATTAAAATACGTGCTGAAAATTTAAAAATATTATATTCTAGATCGGAGGGGGTAATATACTACGGAGTAAATTTTTTCACCGTAGTTTTTGTTATATCTTGAGAAATTTCAAGCGATGTGACTATAAAATGAGAGTCATATTAAATATATTTTTAGTTTTCATATTATAAGATCGGAATTAATTTTTCGATACAAAAGTTTAAACTAATATATAGGATTATATATTTCAAAATGGGGGATTGGTTTCTTTTATTTCTCACCGGCCGGTTCTTAATTGGCTCTTATCACCTATCTTTCCTTTCGTGCTTCTCTCTTGTATCCATCCTATCATTTGTTGTTGCTCTTTTTGTTTTTTGATTCATTGGTTCTCTTTTTAAGATGGTTAGCTCGTCGGTAGATTTTAACCTCTCAATTAGGATCAGTCATGATATTTTTAGGACATGAAGCGATGTAAAAAATAAGTTTTTTTATCAATAAATATATTTATAATATTTTTAAAAAATCATCAAACAATGTAAACTTTTAATTTATTTAACCATTATTAAATTTGGGCCGACCGTGCTCTCAATACTAAGTGGCATATGGTCTAATGTATCGAAACACTTTTCCTATAAAAAAAAATACAAGTATTTTTTTATATTTAGGAATAAGACATATATATACATACCTTGCTAATTAAATACATGAACCATCTTAAATATATACTCTCTCATCCTTTAATTAAAACAACACATTTTTTTAATGAGATAAAAATTATACATAAAATATCAAATTTTTTTTATTAATTTCCCCATAATTTCATATTAACGTTTTAAAAAGGCGAACAATATGTTTTAACATAATATTATTATTATTATTATTATTATTATATATTTAAAAAAAAACAACTTAGACAAGCTAAATTAGTTTAGGCCTTTTAGTAAGCATATTTATGGGCTTATCGTTGACCAAAAAAATATAGGGTAATCTGCAGGAAACCACCCCTTAAATGGGGTCTTTTGCACAAAACCACCCCTTAAAATCGAAATTATATAAAACCACCCTTTAAATAGTATCCGTTACCAAATCGCCACCCCACCTTACTATTATGTCAAAGTTCTGTTAGAACTCAAGAGGTGAGTTTACTCAGTGAGTCCACTCACTTAACTCGTCCGAGTCAACTCATTATCTTCTTCCTCCGAATTGGGTGGTAGGGACTTCAATGGGGGCATTGGCGGAGACAGGGGTGGGTTTGTATGGGTTCAAGTCCACCCCAAATCCAAAAAAATACATATGAAATACTATATAGTTGAAGAAGAGAACACCTAAAGCCATTTGTTCCATTGGTTCATGTAAAGCTGTTTTACCTCAAATCTACCCATCCACCCGTGTTTGAACCTTGGTAGCATCACCCTTTCCATTTTTTCTGAGAATTTTTGTACACATTATTTGTGAGAATTTTTGGCTTCTTGCATAATTTGCCCACCCCAGTTTAATTTCTGGCTACGCCAGTGAATGGGGGTTGATCAATTTTTCGTTGTTTCACCTTCAAAACAATTCCATTAAGTTCTACTCAATCTCCTCATCTAAAAAACGTGCTCAATTTGGAATTTAATCGAATGATTCAAGCTCAACTCCGTTCAAGTTCGTTTTTGCCCCAAATTGAAATCGACATCGTTTTGGATGATTTTGAAGCCTTTTCTTATAATTGAATATACAAAATCAATCAAATGATAAAGTGAGAGAGATTGGTGTATTCAATTGTGGGTTTTATAACCTCCATCTACTCAGTCTACAAAAGGGGATTATGTCTCTTTCAAGACGCTATTCCACCATTGTTGGCAAAAATTCAAGCTCCTAATCTACTCCATCACGTTCCTAATACCTCAAGCGTCGATTTAGTGCACAAATCCCTCTCAAAACTATGCAAAATAATCGGATACCATTTTCGAGATAAGCTACCCGAAGGTTGCATCCCGCCTCCTTGCCATCCTTTTCGCCACCTGCTTGCACCACCGGGAGATCCGCCACACCACTAGAAATCCGTAGCCTCTGACCTCCTGTCTTTTCGTGCCTCCAAACTCCACCGGGAACCTACCGAAGCCTCGCTGGAATTCGTTGCCGCCGGTGACATGGGATTTCTAGTATGATGGTGTCGATTTGGGGAGGAAGATGCATTAATTGCATTCTTCCTTCCAACTTTTTATTTTTATAAAATATGCCCTTATTTCAATGATTAAAAAAATAAGGGTAAAATATTCATTTCACATATTTAACGGAACTTTGACGGAACAGTGGTGTGGGGTGGTGATTTGATAACGGTTACTATTTAAAGGGTAGTTTTCTGCAATTCCAAATTTAAGGGGTGGTTTTGTGCAAAAGGCCCCATTTAAGGGGTGGTTTTCTGCAGATTACCCAAAAATATATGTATGGGCTTATTGGGCCTCAACCCGCGGGTCCAACTCATACTTTTTATCAACCCACCCGTTGCAATTTTTTCGGACCTCTAAAAATTTATCTTTTTTTTTTTGGATAGAAAACCCATAAAAATATCATTTAATATCTCCGATGGCGGATAAGCCCGAAAAGAAGGGAAAAGCGGAAAACAGAGTAGGGAGAGGGAGGAAGAGGTTTAGGAGGAGGAGGAGATGGAGGCTCAAATTTGAAACGGGAAACTCGTTGCTCTTGTAGTTTTCGCCGGCGGGAAGCATCTTCCATGGCTGAATTCGAGTGTGGGAAGCTATTTGTAGGAGGAGTTTCATGGGATACCACCGAAGCTACCCTCACCGAACACTTTCGCCGTTACGGCGAGGTTTCGTCCTCCAACATAGCCATAGATCGTTCTACTGGAAACCCTAGGGGTTTTGCTTTCGTCACTTTCTCCGATCCATCCTCGGCTGACAGAGCCCTCAACGATCTCCATGAAATTTCAGGCAGGACGGTTAGTTTTTCTAAAACCCTAACCCTCAGTGTTCCCGTTTAATTCGCTTTTTTCGTGTTCTTATCTCCGAGATTGATTGTATAGGTAGAAGTAAAAAAAGCAAAACCAAGATGTGAGCAACCAAATTATCATCAGAGCTACAGAAAGAGTATCAGTAGTAGTACTAGTGCCGAATTTGACAGGCAGTTTAGGAGTAAGAAGATTTTTGTAGGAGGTTTATCTGCTGATCTAACTGAGGAGGAGTTCAAGAACTACTTCAAGAAGTTTGGTAGGATTACTGATGTGGTTGTGATGTATGATAATGTGACTAATAGGCCTAGAGGATTTGGTTTCATAACATTCGACTCTGAAGACGTTGTTGAGAACATTATGAGGAACAGCTTTCATGAATTAGGTGGGAAGTATGTGGAGGTGAAGAGGGCAATCCCGAGAGAGGCGAGTAGGAATGCGAGTAATGGTCAGAACTTGGGTCCTGATGTTGAAAGGGCTTCTCCGTGCGGTGGTTATTGGCCTGACAACAATGTCAATGTTCATTCTGGGTTTTATCCGAGCCATGGGTGTTTGCCTGCGTATGGCTATGGTGGAGTTTATGGTGCTGGATATCAGATGGCTTGGCCTAGGTATGGCTCTGTTGGCTACGGGATGCCTGTGGGTCCTGCTAGTGGTCACTGGAATGGCCCGGGAATGGTTAACTATGGTCATCTGCCCTACGTTCCGTCTTCTGTTTATAACATGAACCTCGTCTCTGGTGCTGGCTCGTTTGGTGCATATAATGGCTTTGACAATAGTGTGGGGATCTTGAAATCGGTTCCTGATGGTGGGAGTAACCACCATGTGCAAGATAACAGTTCTACGCGGGCAACTGAGGGTTTGAGGTCTAATTGCAACGGATCCTCTACTCCAAAGACAAGGCAGGGTGTTATCAATAACACGAGGACCCAGAGACAAAGATCATTTGACAGGAAGCAGAAGCCGCTCGTATCAGGGAACAGAAGCTGACTATTCTGCTGCGCTTGATTCTTGATGTGGAACTCGCTCAGCCGGAGTTGCATCCATTGTAAAAAGTCTGTGCTATCCCTCTCTCGCTCACCCCCCTTCTTTAATCCCACTCCCCTCCTTTATATCATTATATGTTAGACTTTAGACAATGTGTTTTTTCATGTCATTAATTTGAATAATTTTTCAGTTGTTTGGATGCTTTCTGTCTAGATGTTTATAAATGTTGAAATTGTTGTGGGATTTCCCTGGCTGTGACTGTGATGCAACAGGTACGAGTTTTTTTAGTCTGAACAAGATGCATAATAAGCATGAAGTATCGCTGCTGGTTCTTGTTCGCCTTCTGGTTTTCGTTTTCGTTGGCAGTAGCATGAACCGAAAATCAATCTCTTATCTCAATTGCCCGCTATGCATAATGTTTCCTAATGCGAAAACTTGGATGTGTCGTTTTAGATCGCCCAAAGAATTCCAGTTTCAAACTACCACACTTACACCCAACAAACAAATTCAAATTTTTATAGAAAATTAGTTTCAAAAAGGAAAACTTTGAACCACAAAATTCATTTGAATTTGAGAGCTTGAATCCAAAAAAATATTTGAATTTGAGAGGGAGATCAATGTCGCAGCTGCGCACCACAAAAAAAAATGGAGCCCCCAAAAAAAGAGAGGACAAATGTGGAAAATAAAAATAAATCCCAAAATTAAAGGGGGAAAAAATGGGAGAATTCAAAGTCTTCGTTCCATTCCATCCACGTGAAATTGCAGGGATAGGGCCGCCATCCACAACCATATCTTCGAATCGAATTGGACCAATTGGTAGTCGGGAGTGAGGAAATCTGAAATCGCCATCGCCGAAATGTTGGTTCTAGGCCAAGCAGCTTCCACCGCCGGCGGAGCTCTGTCGTCCACCACTCCCATCGCCAGCTCGGCCGCCACCGCCGCCGCTAGATGCCGTTGTTCTTCTACTCCTCACTCGTCTTCCAAACTGATTCATCCTAAGGCCACCCTTTTCTCCAAACGCAAAGCCAATTTCAGTTCCGCTAACCCTAGGAGACTCCATCAGCTTCCTCTCGCATCCGCTAAGTTGAATGATGGGGCTGATTCTCCTTCCTCGTCTACTGCTACCGCCGAGCCTGTCGCCGATGACCTGCCTGTGATGGTGGGCGGGGATAGTGTTCCTTTGGAAGGTGTGATTCAATTTGAGAAGTCCAAATCGTCGTTCCCTTTGGAGAAATGGGGGTAAATTTAAAGATTACTTCTGGTTCTATTTTCAATTAATTGGATTTCCCTTTCGTCGTTCGTGGATTTGTTCTGAATGAATTTGTTCGTTGTTTGATATAGGCGCATAGCACTGTTGTCTGGTGGTGATGTACTGGCGTTGGTTTTGTTCTCTGCAGTCGGAAGATTCAGCCATGGATTCTCCGTTTTCGACATTGAGACACTGAAAACAGCAGATCCTTTCATTGCTGGTAGGGGGTTTTGATCTTAAATGGGCACAGAAGTTTTAAATTGATGTGTTATGAATATGATACCTCTTTTCTGAGTGCCTAAAGTTGTCTTGGTTCATGTTAATTGTTAGGTTGGTTTCTGGGTGCATATTTTCTCGGGGGTTATGATGAGGACGGTCGAGGAATGAATGGTACGTCCAAGGCTGTTACTGCTGCTGCTAAATCATGGGTTGGCGGTATACTTGTAAGTCGAGCTCTTTGGATGTCATGGTTTCAGATGTTTGTTGATGCCAGAGGGCTTTGAGAATCAATAGTTTCTTACATATGAACTGATTGTTGATGGTTCTTTTTTGGGAATACCATAGTTGTTCTGCTTGGGATATGTGGCATCCATGAGCTAAATGATCTGTCAATAATTAGTTGATCATATCATCATACTATGCTTTGATTTTGTTCAAATTTTCTAGATATAGAAGTGAGTGAAAGTCTACATATGACAAGAACTACCTTTGGAGTTTCAAGAGTTGGAATGGCAATTTACTTCATCTGGTGTTTTTACCATGATTAACATTTTTCTCACGATTCAAGACATGAATTGCTAGGTGTTTATCTTTGCAGCTTTTCATATCTAATATATAGTTACAACTTATTGCTGGCATCATATACTCTTGTTACCTAGACCATTCCTATTGATAATTCAAGCATGAGTGAAGTCTTTAGTTTGATGCTTGTTAGTTTATATGTGTAGTAGTTTTTGCTGAACTCTTACTGTTGTTCCTTTAACAGATTGGACTGGGTATAAGAGCAATAAGCCTTGGCCACCTTCCACCACTCAACTTCAGTTTAGTGACTTTGGGTAGCACTGCAGTGCTGCTTATAGGTTGGAGAACTCTCCTCTTCAACATAATCTCTAGTGATAAGGGCCAAAAAGATGACATATACAAGAAGGGAAGCCCATTTGAACTGTTTGAGGTATGGGAGCTTATGTCCTTCAGATGCCATGCAGCACTTCACTTTTTTTTTTTTAAATTACAGCCAGCTGGATATCATTTCACACTTACTTTTCCTCAAAGATGACTTCGTCGAAAATGATCTCTCTAAGAAAACCATATATTACACTTTCTAAATTTTTGGTAGCATACATTTTTCCATTTAATTGGGTGCTTGCCTTGGCTTTATCAATTAATTCTAAGTCATTTTATATCTCCTTAACAAAGTAGTAGAACTGTAGAAGTGATGGTGGTGTCCTTGTATAAAGTAAAGTACTAGTGTTATCTTAGCAGATTTTCAGTTGAATTTCAAATATTTACCCTGGTGATAGAATAGTTCAAGTCAATTTTTGTGTTTCAGGGTATTAGGATGTCTTCATCTTCATTTTTTTTTTGGTATTTGTCATTACATATGATTTTCTGTTATCTTGATGGGAAGATGTTGGTTACTTTGCTGCAGTTGCTTACATCATTGGTACGTAGGTGGTGAAAAGGGTCCTCGGCGACCAAAGCTAAAAACTGTAATATCCCTTGACTCAGCTTTGATACAGTTGCCAAATCTAAATCCTAATTGTATCCAGTGCTTACAAGCAAGTGTAGCAAATTTAAATCTAGTCTTCATATGTACGGGTGGATCATAGTTGATAAAGCATGTCCATAATATCATCTTCCATTTGGCTTCTGCAAGTTTTGTTCTCCAAATTGTCTCCCTTTCTTTATCACATGTGCAAATCAACTCTCTCTCTTAAGTTCTGCAAGTTATAACGTTAAGAAAACATCATGTCTCTCAAACCAAACAATTTAATCCCATCCAAAGAAGGAAATAATGATAGCTGAAGACAGTTCCACTTGATTCAGCTCCATAGAATTTGTTTGTAATAAAAGGTGGCGGATTGCCATTGGAACTCTTAACATTTTTGTAACCCTTTTTTTTACTTGTTTTGATTTCCTATATAATGCATACCTTTTCCTCAGTGAATGTTGAAGACACCTTCCTATTTTATTTGTTCACACTACACTCTTTATTCTTTCACAGTTTTGAGTTTTAGATCCAGTACTGCCCTTTAAAAATTGGTACATTCAAACACATTTGTCCCTAATTTTGCCAGACCGATCCAAATTGTATGTTCTTGTTAGTGAACTGATTGATTTGAGAGCTTCGGACCTTGGGATGGCAAGCTTAGAATGATTAGCAAATAGTTATGCATAGTGACTCCCGCTTTCTCAGACGAGTTTCTTCTTCCATATCATGCACAACTTATATTGATGTTCTAGTGATATTATTTGGTTGTTGCTGTCTTTCTTTACAGTATGTGACTTCCAAGTCACCGGGAGGCGCCATGCTTAATCTTTGTTGCAATGGCATAATTATTTCTATTTTGTTGTTGTTGTTGTTGTTGTTGTTGCATAAAGTCTCAACTCTCAACACAAGGAGCCTCTGTACTTATTCTTTCCCATATATGCCCATCCCTTCCCCTTCACTTGTTGTCTATTTTTTGGACTGGATGCAAGATTTTTCTTCTTGGAAACTAGTACTTGTTAATTTGTTATTTGGGGACCAGATGCAAAATATGATGATATTTGAAGAAGTCTTAATAAGTGATTTTTTTTTTAATCATGATAATTGATCACTGTAAAACATAACTTTCCAACAGCACTCCATCCACCCCATTGATCCAGTAGTTAGTAAGATTCTTTAAAAAAATTATAAATCAACATAGCTTATTTTATGTTTGTAACTACTAAGGAGTACCATGGTTCAGTATATTGGTATGTAAATGGAAGGGTCAAACTCTCCAGTTACCAAGTCATGACAGATGGGTCCTATTCAACTTGTTGTGTTATCCATTTTTTGGTTATGTCCAAGTCAGTAGTAGATCATAGAACTGTCATATCCTCTTCTGTACTATCTGGGTTTTCTGAATTCAAAAGAGCTTAGGTGGATTAAGACTTTCCCTCTTCATGAAACTAAACAGATAACATAAAACATAACACAAATAAAGAAAGTAGAGAGAGTTGGGAGATTGGGAAGAAGCAGCTTTGGCTTTAGGTCGGCTTGTAGCATTTGCAGCCAGTCTCTGATTGTACGGCTGCTGCTGCTTTGACAAAGCTTCTTCTACAAATAGCCTTTGAAGGCTTTTGTATTCTAGCCTTTGAATTGTATGTACTCCTTACTTTTTATGTGCTAATCGGGTCACTCGTATCGGGTCAATATCAGGCTAAGATTGAATTTTATTCCGAGGTTGGGTTTGGATCAATTCGGGTTGATTCCTAAAATATCTGCTTGAGTTATTCCTTATTCTAAACCGATTTCTGGATTTCGGAATCATACCAAACTATCCCTCCCAAAGGACCAGACCCAAATCAAAGAAAGATGGTAACCTATCAGTTGCCCTCTTTAAGTGATTTTCTTCTTTGCTCTCCAACAGGTTATGCCCTTTAGATATCAGCCTGCAAACAATGTACTGCTTGGTTATCACTGATTCACCATTCACCGAAAAGATTAGTGTTTGGTTTTCGTATCCTTGTCGTTGAGCAATTGGACAAGAGAATGGATCCGTATCGTTTGATTTTCAATCTTCAGCAGCCATTTTGACATCATTTCTCAGACACAGCTAGCAACTTAGCATGTAACAGATAAGTTGAGCCAAACATGGTTTCCTTGGGATTTTTAGCATATTTATTGAAGTCATTGTCAAGTAAATTGGCCTATGTTGACAACTTTGGATCTTGCAGGCACCACAAATGCAATAAAAACGAGTACAGTTTAGTTGGTTAGAGTCCATTGAGATCACTCTGTGTGAATTGTGATATACCTGTTTCCATTTAATAGTAGTCAGGGAGTGGTAAATTGGTAATGTGCTTTTGGATAGAGGGATGAACTGTTCTATGGTGTCGAAGATCTGTCACTTGAGGTAAAAAAAAAAAAAAAGTTGTCTCAAAGCTTATTTACCTTTGACTTGTGGGTAATGCCCGTTAGATTTTCAAGTGTTGTTGCTTTTGAATTGCCCTTAGTTCGTTCTTTGAACATGTTAGGTTGAGAAACCCAACAAGTTTTACCATTTAAAGAAGGGTTTTTTATCATTCCTTTGCTCCCAAGGGTTTGATAGAGAAAGAACCCAGAAACATGAAAAAAAACCATGTTTTGCAGGGTGGAAATTTAAAGCTTGGATTGGGATGTTTGAGAGAGGCAAGTTGAAGGACACTTTGAATTTGTTTGACTGTTGAGATTTTGATTCAAACCCATCCACCAATTTACTTTACCAAATTGGATCAGAGTTTTTACAGTGACTTTAACTCCCACTACTTCCCTTTTTCCCCTCTTTTGTAGGGTAAAAAATTTGATCTCCTAGCCAATTACTCTTTCAGTGTTTACTAATTAACTAACTAAACCCTAAAACTCAGATAGTTTAGTTACAAATCCAGGTGGCCTTGTTAGCAGCAAACAAAGGTTACTGATATTGGAATCCTTCATAGGTAGAGAAACAAGTTATAACAAGTGCAAATATTACAAACAGTGTAATGATGTAGAAAATCATATGGGTTTAGGGAATCAAGGGGGCATGATAGATATTTGACAGGACAAATGGGTGTGGTGAGATGGTGACCTAACATGAATGCAAAACCCTTGCAGTTGTGTGACAGTAAGAGTGGGGGTAAAAGACAGTTTGGGGGGGAGAGGGAGAGTTGAATGCACTCATCTTGCAAAATCAGTTTGCTATAATGTCTTTTTTTCTCTTGCATTTTGCAGCTTGTTGATTAAAAGTTAAGTTCCTCAACACATTTTTTGTACAGTTTGCTTGCCCCTCAATTCGCCGCAACATGTTATAAGCAATCAGTGCATCGCGACCTTACAAAACATGCGATGAAATCAAAGAAGCTTCCGAAAAGTCTATGCCTGAGACGCGGATTAGGCGGTTGGGATGCATTGCAGTGTGCCCCATAAACTTCCATCACATAAGATGAAAGTTTATACGATAGGGTCTGTGCTTCTGCATCAGCTAAGCTTTAGGCATTGGGAGAAAGTCACTGGTGCTTCCATTTTTTGGACTCTATATTTGTTTTGTTATTTGGAAAAAAGTTTGATCTTTGTATATTTGTTTTTGTATATGTTATCTTAGATTTTCTCTTGTCTTTTTCTCATCTCACATGATTTCTATTTACCCCTTTCACTAGGGTTAGTTAGGCTTAGCTGGCCTCTCATGAAATCCGATCTTATCGAGCTCAGTCGTTTTCCATCTTGACATTAAATTGAACACCACAACCACTGCTCCAACTTATAATTGATACAGTAAATTTAAAATTTCGATTTCAAACAACAAAATAAATGCACATTATTTCAAGAATTTGTACTTTGGGTATGACAAATGAGTATAGCATCATTAAAGATATTGTGAAGGTTTGTTTTTGCATATCTGCAACTTTGAAAATGTGTTACACTCAGTGTTTAACAGTAGTGACAGTGGATTATTTGCAAGCATTTAATTTAATTTAAGTAAGTTTAGCTTTTTTGACTTAATAAAACTCTCTGTCATAATTTATACCGGCAAAGAAACCATATAACAAGGAGGAACAAGAAACAAAAGTCAGTGTAAAAACTATTGCACAACATTCCCACCCTGTGAACAAAGGAAAACCAGATCATTCAATGTGACTCAGATCATAAATGGAGGCATAGTAAATTTATCTGACAGGTGGAATTTTGGGGCTGCAACTTAACCAATCAAAAGCCTCTTAATTTTGAGTCACAGTGAAGAGGGTAAATATTTCAACTGTGTAGTAGATAACTGAATTATTTAAGAGATGAAAAATTGATGGGTTTTTTAATTGAAAGGTTTCTATAATTCTATCAGTTCTCTTTCAATTTCATCCTCCCCTACACAACAGCAGCAGTAATAAACTATCTAATGCAATCCTGCGAATTGTAGGATCTGGGAAGTCGGGATGTACGTATCGTTCCCAACCCGAGTGCCCGAGGAAAACATAAATTCAATTTGCCTGTTCTTGTAGCCCCACTTCTATTTAGGCATTAGCTGATGGGATATGAAAACAACTCATAATTCTGATAGGAAGTTGATTTGAATCAACCTGGGGCCTTGAGTTTGCACCATTTCCAGCCCTTTTTTTTGGTCGTATAAAAAAAGTTAGTACTCCCTATTGCTTTATCATTTCAAATAATAATAATAATAATAATAATAATAATAATAATAATAATAATAATAATAATAATACGGAGTAATAATAATAATATATGCATTATCCAGGAAAGTATAAAAATACAATTAATAAGAATCAAACTTCTGTATGTTACAACATCTAATTAAATTTACCATAGTAATAGTTTGTTTAATATTTAAAATTCTTACCTTAATATTCCTTCTTTCGGCAAAACGTATCATTTATTATTCATGAGTACTTTTTAAGATGATAAAAACTATATAATATATAATTTTTTTCAAAAAAAATTAAAAATAATTTAATACTCATTTCTAACCAGTATTTTTAAAATTGAAATAGTAGTAGTAGTAGTAATAATAATAATAATAATAATAATAATAATAATAATAATAATAATAATCATAATAATAATAATAATAATAATAATAATAATAATAATAAAGAAAAAGAATGGATGTTGAGATGAATGGGAATTGGATGCGTTTGGCGAAGATTGACCACACAATCATATGCATATGATAGATAAGTTTTGTTGGTAGAATTAATTTCCCTCCAAAAAACTTTAAACTCAGCATCAAAGTCTAACACACTATATCAATATATCATCATTAGCCTTGGAAAACCTGTCTCTCCCACTCTCAATTTCATGCAATAGATATTGCATGCAAAACCCCACCAACTTCAAATATATCTATCTATCTATATACTTGATAATGTAATATCAGTTTAAATTTTATGTGACAAAACACACATATATATGTATATATAGTACATACTATATACTAGTATTTCCTGTATGATACTGTAATTATGATTGATCAAGCACAATGGAAGACTATATATCTGACTATATATATATGTAATCTGAATTACTGCAATGAACTGTGGCCATTATTTGTAGCTAGTTTTTGTAGGGCTGTATATTGTTTTTATTATAAGTGGTGGCTGTGGTGTTAATTACTCAGATGATCTAGATATGGGAATTTAATGGATGCAGAGATAAGGGTGAAGTTTGTAGATGGAGAGAGACTGTAGGAATTGGAAGGGGAAATAGATGTCTCCCTGTCAAATCTATTACAGCTGCACCTCTGCACCTTGGAGATAGAGAGAGAGAGAAATATACTGTATACAGTATACAGTATATTGTATATAGTACGTAGTATATATATACTTTTATTATTATTATTATTATTAGATATGTGTATCGAGAGGTCGAAAAGATTAGGTATGATATATGCAATATGCATTAATATCAGCTTTTGTATAAATTTTTAAAAATGATTTCATACCGTTCTTATTGTTAAAACTATTTAAAAAAAATTAATTAAAAAAGTTAATATTTTATTTAGTTTGTACCTAAAAAATGTATGTAAAAAGTAAAATGGAGAAGAATAATTTAAAGATACATTCCAACTTTAACTAATTTCTAAATCTATAAAAGTTGTTATTAGATACACCGCAAATCCTGATTAATTAAATGCACGTCCTTATTGACATGGTGCCACGTCCGAATCAACGTGCAAATATACACTGAAAATCGAAGGCAAATCAGGGTTTAGGCCACCACGTTGATCATATGGACGTATATCCTGATTTGCGGTATATTTAGTTCCATGATCTACAAATCTTGTTGTGGGGGGTTTTGCAAGGTTTTAAGATTTTTATTGGTGGAATTATAAAACTAAATCATTTATGGTATAATGGGGTGGAGAAAATGGTAAACAAGTGGTCTTCCTCAAGCCAAAAAAAAAGCCCACAGATCCCTATGGAATTGCAGGGGGTGCTCCCCAGCAATGCTTTCTTTGCCATTTCATTCTCTTTGTTTACTTTAAATAAATCCCCTCACTCCCTTTGCATATCCACCTCTTTTTATTTGTATATATAGAGAGAGAGCTACCAAACAAAAAACCAAGCATTTCTAGGATCAGGACAAACCAAATCCAAAAACCCAAAACCCAAAAACATTTTGACATGATTAGTTTATTTACTTCCTTTATTAGAAGATTGTTCTAGCTAGATAAACCAAGTAAAGAGCTCTAGAAAAGAAGTGGCAAGTAGTAAAAAAAAGATGAAGTCCAATATGAATGACACTAGCAATGGCAGTAACAGTAACAGTAGTAACTGGTTGGGTTTCTCTCTTTCACCCCACATGAAAATGGGAGTTGCTGATGCATCTTCTCCACCTGACCCTCATCATCATCATCATCAACAACATCAAGCCCAATCATCAACTGTTCCCACAAGCTTCTTGCTTGCTCCTCAACAGCTCAGCACCTCCACTGGCCTCTTCTTCCATGGTGGTGAGGCCTCATCTGGGTTTCCTCTCACTGACTGCCACTTCACTTCAATGCCCATCAAGTCTGATGGCTCCCTTTGCATCCTGGAAGCTCTCTCAACATCCCAACCTCAAGGTTTTCTCCTCTCCCTTTCAAAGTTTCAATCTTTATTAGTTTCTTGAACATAACAGTCAACAGTTTTTGTGTTTGTGTTTTCAAGGTGTGATGACACTTACTAATTCCTCTCCCAAGCTTGAGAATTTCTTGGGTGGGGCCACCTTGGGAGCTCATAGCCAAAACCAGTATGAGAGGGAAGCAATGGCTCTCAGCTTGGACAGCATTTACTACCAACAAAGTGCACACCAAGAAGAGGCCAACAGGCAACAATCTCTTGATCTACTTCAACAACAACAACAACAACAACAGCATGCCTACAGTTACTCCAATGGGAGTCTTTTCCAAGGATCAATGGCTGGAGGAGAGGAACTTTGCAGTGCCCAGATGTCTCAAATGCCTAACTGGGCTCAAAGGAGCTATTCATCAACCCACCAAGTCATGGAACAACATATGGGTAATGCTAACTGGTTATATACTGATCTATATATGGCCATTTGGAGTCTATGGGAATGAAGCTTATGTATATGTTATCTGCTACAGTTCAGGTTTCACCAACTGGGGCTGATTGCTTGGCAATGGAAACCAAGAAAAGAGGGCCAGGGAAAGTGGTTCAGAAGCCAACTGTTCATAGGAAGTCCATTGACACATTTGGCCAAAGAACTTCACAGTATAGAGGAGTCACCAAGTAAGAAATTACTTCATACTATTTTTACATTTCTTGCTGATATTTGAACTGACATTTTAATTGGTTTTGGATGTTTTTTTTTTGGTTATGAATCAGGCACAGATGGACTGGTAGATATGAAGCTCATCTCTGGGATAATAGCTGCAAGAAAGAAGGCCAAACTAGGAAAGGCAGGCAAGGTTAGTCCTTTTGAATCTAATTTTGGGTGTGTTGAATTTAAATTTAATTTTTATTTTCCCCCCTTCTAACTTCTTTTTGTTCACATGTACTGGGATGATGCCACAGTTTATCTGGGTAAGTAGAGCATTTTCTGCTACCTGTACTAGTAATTTTGATGGTGGTTTCATTTGAAAATCTTGATTTTGATTGTTCTGGATTGATCTTTAGGTGGATATGATATGGAAGAGAAAGCTGCAAGGTCTTATGATCTTGCTGCACTCAAATACTGGGGCCCATCCACTCACATAAACTTCCCAGTAAATCCCATCTTTAAAACCTCATCTGATTTTGTTCCTTTATAGATATCCTCATGAGTTTTTTTTACCTGACATTCCAGTTGGAGAATTACAAAGGTGAGCTTGAAGATATGAAGAACATGACCCGCCAAGAGTTTATTGCTCACTTGAGAAGGTAAAAATATATTTATATTACATCCATCTTCCTCATGAACATAACAAATTCTTCATCTTTACAGGAAGAGTAGTGGATTCTCTAGGGGTGCTTCAATGTACAGAGGAGTTACAAGGTTGTTATCTTGGGGCTTGTTCTTCAAATGCAGCTCAAGTGTTTGTGTTAATCAATGTGATTGTTTTTAATTTCTGTGTTTGAAATTGTGCAGACACCATCAACATGGAAGGTGGCAAGCCAGGATAGGAAGGGTAGCTGGGAACAAAGACCTCTATCTTGGCACATTCAGTGAGTTTTTTTTATCACGCTTTCACAAAGTTTTAACCTTTAGCTATCGGTGCAAATAAATGTTGGATAAGCGATCAACACATGGCTCTAACGGTCTAACCTCTTCCTAAAGGACTCGGGGGTATGGTTTGACGTAATGCGCTGATTGCTGATAGGGAGGTTGGACCAATGTTTCCTCTTTTGTGTTGTTCTTTGATCTACTTTGGTGCTATCATCAAAGAGCTAAATACACTATCTTGAATATGCAATGTGCACCTTTTTATAAGGCTGACAAACATCCCTTGATAGATCAACCAAAAGTTGAAACCAATCAGAAAAAAAAAGAAGAGGGGAATGAGTATTTAGTAATCCTGGATGAAATGCTTTGGACTAATCTGAAATTAACTGAAACAACAAAAACAGGCACCCAAGAGGAGGCAGCTGAAGCCTATGACATTGCAGCCATCAAGTTCCGCGGAACCAATGCAGTGACGAACTTTGACATAACGCGATATGATGTGGAGAAAATCATATCTAGCAACACCCTTTTAGCCGGGGAGCAAGCGAAGAGGAGCAAGGCATTCGATCCGAGCACACAATCCATTGATCACAGCCCTTCATCTCAGCTCAATGGGAATTGTGATTGGAAAATGGTGCAATGTGACTTCCCACAAGCAGCAACTAACAACAACTATGTTGGGAGCTATCAAGGACCGAACTTCTCGGTGGCCTTGCAGGATCTGATTGGGATCAACTCATCGAGCTCAGGGTCTAGCCACCAGCACGACGAGTCATCCTCGTGCAAGATGGGCTCGGTTCAGTTCTCAAATACGTCGTCCATTGTGACCAGCTTGAGCAGCTCAAGGGAAGGTAGCCCAGCTGACAAGAGTGGCTCTCCTCCTAACACTATGTTGTTTCAAAAGGCACCAACAGTTTCATGGATCTCACCTGCAACTGCTGTCCCAATGGCTAACTTGCCAGTTTTTGCTGCATGGACTGATGCCTAGCTAGCTTATCAGCTGATTGAACAAAAAAACAAAGGGGGAAAGAAATTAGTGTGGTGGGGTTAAAGTAGGGATATGGGTGAAAACTTTGGTATGTGGTAGTGGCAACTTTTGAAGGGTTTAGTGGAAGAAAGTAAGAGAGGTGGGAACTTGGAAGGTTAAATCAAAAGACAATAGTAGGGCCAGATTTTTTTTTTTTTTAAATGTCTGTATGGCATTGTGTTTGGGGAGATTTTGTCAAAAACTAAACCTTTTTGGGGTAAGGAATTAGAGAAGCTACTAATGGTTAAATTTTGTGTTTATGGAAGTGGGTGAGGCCAGGCTAGCTCTATCTTTGATTACTATTGAAATCTCTCAACTTGTTTAGATCTTGTATTTTTTTTTTATTGAGTAAGAATTCGAGTTTAGATATGACTGGAATTTAATAGGTCGACAAGTCGGCAGAAAGCCGTCAAATATACAAAAGAAAAAAGACGTAAACAAACAGGCAACATATACTCGATAACATGACGAAATCATAGCAAACTTAAAACTAGCAAGTTGGGGACGTAGACTAAGAACGAAGTCAAACTAGATCATGTGTTTTGTGAACCTGGGTATATTTTTTGGTTGATGTACAAAATTTTCATCCATGGTAGTGCAAAAGGTAAAAATGCATGGGATGATTGTGGGTTTTGTGTAAGTTTGACCAACCCAATGATTTTTTTCTTTATTGTTGTAGTATTGCTCAAGCATGCAAAATGCATAATTGCAATTTGCAAATGCCCACTTTTTTTGCATCTTATCTCTGATTTCTTCAAAGGTAGTAGCTAGGGCTAATTAAGTGTGAAACTCACTCTCATTTTCCATTTAAAACTTATTTTCATTTTTTTCTATAATGGAAAGATATTAGATTGACCATCTTATCGTTCATTCTATAATATCATTTAAGATATTTTTTATCCAATCAGATAAAATATTATAATTATGTAATCATTATCAAGGTTAGTGTTGTGGTTTAAGTGTTTTAGATGGATGGATCTCTATCAACTTTGTCGTTGAATTTCCTAAAACTTATTTTCATTTGCCATATTGCATATGAGTTTTACAGTGAGGAAATTAAGCATTAACTCTCCTCTTGACACACAACAATTTTGAAGTTAGACAATAATATTATATACTCTGTAGCCGACTTGTCAGCTATTGAAATTCAGGTATATCTGATCTCAAATTCTTACTTAATATAAAAAAAAAAAATATTATATACTATCCTATATTCACACTTGTTATTTAAATTATTATTTCAATTTTCTACTCAATTTCTCTTTATTTCTCCAACTTTTCAGCACAAAAGGGCTAAAGTGGGAAGATAGATTCTTGTGATAAAGGGCTTTAATAAGTTAGGTTTACATTCTTGGAATTTAATGGGTAATAATTAGTTTGGACCCAGTTTGTCTCCTCTATTTCATGATCACCTTATTAGGGCTTCAATATCTTTCCAAATGCTACTCTACTCATCTCTAATCATCCCACCCCATTGATCAGAACAATATTAAGTTAATTACTAGTTAAAACTATTACTCCATATCTTAATAAGAATTAATAAATTCTAATTAGGGAAAAAACAAAATTTAATCAGTCAGTATATTTAGATTTTCTAAACTCTACTATGATACTACCTCCGTTTACTTTTAATTGACTTTTTACTATTTAGACACGTTTTTTAAGGTGTGAAAAACTATATGAAATAATAATTTTTTAAAATATTTTTTTCGATAATCTCATACTTATTGGTGATAAGTATAATATTATTAAAAAAATATTATTAAAATATTAATATTTAATATAGTTTTGACCGTTCTAAAACTACGTGTATAACTTGAAAAAGTCACTTAAAAGGAAACGGAGGGAGTAAAGCTTTTTATCGATCTACTTCATGAATCATGATATCTCATCTCCGTGAGCTGTGAGTCTTGTGACATTATTATTATTATTTAAATAAAGCACAAACATGTTGTAGCTATAGTACACCACACCATCACATACATGATCTGCAACCAGACACCGATCAAGACTGAAGCCTTAGCATTAAGACAAGGCATTATCCAAACAATTCAGTTGGGTATAAACAAAATACAGATTGAGAGGGAGTCTATGATTATCATCGACCACCTTAAAACAAATAAAAAATGTCCTTGGGATGTTAAAATGATTATGTCAAACATCAAAATCCTGTTGTTAAGTCTTTCTCTCACGTACTTCGTGATGGCAAATAATTGATCGATAAGGTTTCACGTCTTTACCACTCTGCCAAAAGCCTTAACATATACAATGATTCAGGTCTTCAGAACCTCATCTGCAAGGATGCTGTCGGGTAGGGTCATACCATATTAGAGATAAAGAGATACACTTCTATCATATCTTTTATTTTATCCTTATATGTAGATATATTTATCCATATTTGTCTCTGGAATTTCTTGTATGTAATCTCAATATATAAATACATAAACATCAGTCATAATTATCAAATATGCAATCATTAAAAATATATTTCTCTTTTGAGAATATACTCATCCTGTTGTAAAATATAGATCGTTTAATTTTTTAACATTTTTTTTAACTAAAAATTATATAAAAATATAAACTTTTTAAAATTAAATTTTAAAAATAATTTCATACTATTACTAATACGCATGAATATATTTTTAAAAAATCAATATTTTATACAATTTTTAGCTTTTTAAAAAACCTCTCAAAAAAGTAAAATGAATTATATTTTGAGGAAGGGAGTCTACCATTTGAGATTTTGTTCTTCTGCATTTGAGCTTAATTTAATCATGGTCTTTGACCATTAATTAATTCCTTTAGTATTAAAATGATTGATTAACACCATAGTTCCAAGTGGGAAGTGATGGTCTAAAAGTGGTTTGTCTGAAATTTTACCTTTGTTTCCCCCCTAATTACTTTTACTCCATAGTTCTTACTTGTTGATTGCAAACGAGTACAGCAGTACCAGGGCTGTCATCGATCAACTTCCCATCAAGTATGACAGATTAATCAATTAATTACTTGATGAATATATATTCATATTCCAAACATAAGGAAAGTATATCTAAATACATTATGTTAGGAAGAGAAATTAAAGAAGAAAGTTAACAAGGAATCACATTATTGTTCAATTCACAATAAAAATATAATTTCCTGTATAAAGCAACAATATACTAAAACTGATGAACTCAAATGAATCACTCAAATGAATCACTTATGATTACAGTATTACACATCTCTTTCCTTTATTGTCTGCATTTATATTAATCTTTTTCTACATAAGATCTTGAATTCATGAATTTGGTTGTGATCTTTTAGAAATTTGAATAGAGGAAAAAAAGGAAAGAAAACAACAAAATAAAAATGGGGAAATTAAATTATAAACGTGATCAGTGAGGCGAAATTGCTGTTAAGACTTTGAGATGGTCAAAAAGGAAGATCTACTATGTGGAAAATGTAAATGATTTTTTAGGAGAAAATATAAAATGGGAATTTGCAATAGAGAAAAGGCAAAACAGATGGAGATGGGTTACATCCCATCCCACAGCATTTATAATATAAAGTTGATTAATAAATACAAACACTTTTTAGATGATGTCCCTATAACCCCACCGGTTTATATAGGTTAAGATCACCTAGTATGCAATTATAGTCCATTATATAATCTGTATTGCTTGATTGGATGTGTCGAATTATTTTATTATTTTTCTTAATAAATGAGATAATTTTATAATTGTTTTCAATTAATAAAAAAAGTTGGACTATATAAGGGACTAAAAATGCGGATTAGAATATCATCGTCGGATTTATATATGTATTGATTTGATCATGGTCAAACAAAAGTTGTGTAATTATGTGTGTTTGTCCCCATAGAAATAATCTTTTGAAGGGCCAGTCTCTTTGCTAGACAAGGATAAGAGGATTTTGGAGCTAATTTTATGTATTGTTCTAAAAGGTGAAATCGATCAACCCTGGTCGAAGGGAATTGTGAAAAGAAGTAAATTATGGTGACTCAACTGACCACAAAGGTCATGGCCAATGCTCACTGTGCAGTGTGCACAAGGAGCCCCTCATTTGAGAGGTTATTATCACACTGCCGCTTGTGAGACTCGATCCTTGATCTCTTGTTCTAAATGCCACCTCTACTTAGACAAGTGGTCCATATCGATAATATGAGCTTAATAAATCCTATATATAAGTTGATGGGATTAGGGGTGGGCACAAATCCCGGGCCCGTCCCGATCCCGGTGGGATTTGGAAAAAAAATAATGAATTCCGTCCCGGTCCCGTCCCGCAAAAATTATGCGGGACGAGCATTTCATATCCCGCAAATCCCGTCTCGTCCCGCATATATATATATTATACAAAGTATACAGTCTATATAAGAAATATATAAATAGTGTACGTGTGTATATACAATATATATATATATATATATATATATATAAACAGTGTATATATATACTACTATACACACACTGTATAATCTTGGTATATATATATACACCTTTGTTTACAGTATACGTTTATATACACTTATATATTAATTTATAAGAATGTATATACACTGTATAATTATATATATAATGTGTATTAACAAGAAAAATCATAAAACATAAAAAATATTATAAATTTATATAGGTTACGTCTTTAAAAACCGTAAAATATATAAGAATTTTAGATTTTTTTAGATTGTTTTTTATTTGAGGGACAAGGCCCGTCCCTCCCGTGCCCACCCCTAGATGGGATGATATGAGCACAACATATCTTGTATGTAAGTTGATGGGTGGTCAAAACTCAGAGCACTATGACCTTTAGTGGCCCATGTATGATGTATCAATGCTTAGCAACAGATGCACCTTATTTGGGCCATTGTACGTGGGCCATTTAAATAGATAGCCATTGGGCTTATTTCAGATTAAGCCCAATGATAATTAACGGGCCACATTATTTGGTAGTGGTACGTGGAAAGATGCTGTCTTACAAACTAGGACGTGTAATTTATGACAATTCGACTTTCTATTATTGGGCTTATTTGTGATATAACTCTAACAATAAAGATAATAGACCATATTGAAGGGAATATTTATAATTCTCATAATAATGGGGTAACGTGTTCAGAAAAATCCGATACAATTGACACAAAATGATAATATGATAATTGTCATTTGAAACGGTAAAATTGGCGTTTTTATATAGTGTATACAAATTGACATAGTATGTTGGTTGAAGGATTTTCATGTTTGGCGTCAAGTGTAGGGTTCGATTCCCTTTTTTGACAAGAGTGTTTAAGTCTAGTGTTCAAAAAGAAAACCCTAAATAATAAACGTGTCAGATACTCGATTATACATAACAGAACAAGTGAAGATAAGAGTGATATCTATCTAATATTATGTAGTTCATCTCTAAATTTGAGATGGTACATCTCACCCAAGTGTAACTTTCCACAATCTAACTCGTTAGATCATATTAGGAACATTTAGAATTTCATTAAAAATTTCAGGTTGTCATCTTTTGGGTGCTTTGAATGGTTTTCAAATAAGTGTAATTTCACCACAAGTTGTTCATATTATTAAAAAAAAAAGAAAAGAAAAAAAAACGTGATCAGGTGAGGGGACGGTGCTTAATATGGTTGACCAGGTTGGCTGAGGAGCCCATCGAACCTCTGCAATTTGCAGTGGGGATTATCTACAACAACTCCTACCCCACTCATTTATTTTAATGTTTATTTAATTTTAAAAATTTTAAAAATTATATTTATATTTCTAATAACTATTTTTATATATTTATAAAATTTTATTTTAAAAAATCATATTTAAAATTTTTAATAATTATATTTTGTACAATATTGCCTTTTTAATTTTTGAAAAATTTAAAACATGTTTTTTTAAAATAAAATTTTATAAATATGTAAAAAAAATGTTAGAAATATAAATTTAATTTTTTAAATTAAATAAATATTAAAATAAATTAATGGAGTAGGGAGTACGTGGAGTATGAAAGGTGTCGTAGAGGTTTTTGTTTACTTCACCCATCTTAACACATTTTTAATGAATTAAAAACTCTTTAAAATGTTAAAAAAAAATATATATTATTATTTTAAAAAATGAAAAAAATTACTAATATTTCATAAACCATTACTTTTTAAAAAATATATCAAAAAATTAAATGAACTATATTTTAGTAATCAATAGTCAGATCAGTCACATGATCCCCGTTCATATATACCATTATACTATATTCTTTATTCTTTACATATTAAATAATTAGTCCAAATACCTAGATTACTACATCTCTGTTCTGTTTCCAATTAATCAATCAATTTATATGCATAAAATGAAGTGGTAAAATCATTCTATTTTTTTTTTTGAAAACTAAATCATTCTATTTAGACTCAAATGAAAATCATAATACTATAATCTTTTTTATAGTTAAGATTTTACATCAGGGAAAATTTTACACTGGTCTTTTTTAAGACCATTGTATGAGTGAGATGATCTAAAAGCCCTTAAATATGCAATGGAAAATGGGCCGTTGGATACAGTTTGGTAGCAAGTGTTTGTTTATGAGATGATATGAGCCCTTAATAACCGAATTGTTATCCAATTCAAACTGTGAAAAAATTGCCAAATACAAGGTGATTGTTGTAATTTTAAAACCGTTAAAATATTGCCAAATACAAGGTGATTGTTGTAATTTTAAAACCGTTAAAATATTTGTTGTTACGGTTTTGAAAACCGTGAGAAATTGACTTGATTACGATTTCACAAATCGTCAAAGATGTATAATTAATTATTTCCCTCATCGATCACCAATCGAATAGGATATAAAGATTTAAACTCACTTTATTGATTTTAACTAAAAATAATATTCTTATAGTTTCTGTAATCGTGGCTACGCAAAAAACCTCCTCACGATTTCTGAAAACGTGACCACATAAATCTCTCAAGGTTTAGAAAAACGTCGTCGACATCATGTATATATTAAGCGATATTTTCATCTTGTCAGTAGTAGCCAATTAAATACTCCCTTTGTTAATTAAAACTTGTCGTTTACTATTCATGCATGCTTTTTTAAAATGATAAAAACTATATGAAATATTAACATTTTTTAAAATTTGTTTTTATAAATTTATAATTAATAGTAACAAGTATCAAATTATTTAAAAAATATGTTAAAAAAGTTAATATTTTATACTCCCTCCGTTCGACAAAACTTGTCATTTTAGCTTCTTTCATAAGTTTTAAGGTAATTAACAAATGTAATAATTTACCCTCAATTATTACCCTTATTTTTTACTTTATCGAAAACAACAACTAATAAACCATCAATCATATCAAAGACATTTTTGTAAAGTGATGGGCAAAATACCTACAATGACAAGTTTTTTTGAACAAAAATAACACCCTAAAATGACAAGTTTTTAACACTTCAAAGAGCGTGCGTGAATAGTAAAACGTCAAAGTTTAATTAACGGAGGGGGTGGGGCCCACCGTATTAATGAAATGGATAGCATCTGATTCGGATCGTATGGAGGGGGTGAAGCCATTAACAATGCATGGAACTTGGAAGGGATGGGAGGCCGGAAGAGGAAGGGACCCACTTTGGTTGGGGGAGGGGGAGTCTCCATCATCCTTATTGGGCCCCACTTTCACATGTTGATTGGTGTAGAAGTTTTCTTATATGATGATTTGGCTATTGCAATGAAATTGCATTAATATTTGTGTGGGGTGGGGTGGGGTGGGGATAGACAAAACAATTTTGTCCACACTGGTGTTGAATTAATATGGTGATGGATCATTCATGGAGGCTAATGCACCTCACCTGCACAAGAACACACATGATGACGTACTACTGTTGTTCCTCTCTCGATCTCTTCCCATAAATAAACCAGTGTTTATGATGTATTGCTATTCGATCAAATACATCCTAAATGATGCTACGGAATAAAAAAAAGGATGTTTGATAAAGCAAATAAAAGGTTTATGCAAGGGTTATTAATCTTGATATTGTGCTTCGGGTTATTTGGAGATGTTCTAAGATGATTGTTTTATACTCTTAATTTCAACGGAATTACTCACCTTTAGTAATGTTCACATTTCACATGTTTTTAGAGAGATATACAGCGTTGTTGATTGATTGACGGTCAATCAAGATTAATAACCCAACATTAACCCGAAGGACTCAATCGTTTTCCTTGCTAGGGTTGGAGATCTTTTTTCTTGGGTCAATTATTGACCCAATGACTCAATTGTATGGATATTGAAAATACAGGATTTCTAACCCTAGCAGGAAAATGAGGGAAATGGATACTCAATTAAGTCAATTTAAAGTGAGTAAACAGAATTCCATACTCGATCTTATAGATACATATAGAATTTTGTGGAAAGCCGTATTCGATGAAAGTCGTATGTACGGTTTGGGGGGAGATCTTTCATATCTTTCGAGATCCACCCTACAATGTGGGGTCAAAAAGCCAAAATAAGTGATTTTAGCCCTTATAAAAAGAAAATTCTTGAACCCCTTTCACGCTCATGCCACGTCGAGGTACTGCAGAAGAAAAAACTGCAAAATCCGATCCAATTTATCGTAATCGATTAGTTAACATGTTGGCTAACCGTATTATGAAACACTGGAAAAAAATCATTGGCTCAAATTATCTATCGAGCCGTGAAAAAGAGCTTGAGTCGAGCTAGGATTCATTTTTAAACGATCTTTTTTTTATCAAGTTTGACTTGTTTAGGAAATGAATGAGCTCGAACCAAACTTTTTTCGAACTTTTAGCAGTTCTACTTGGTTATAACATACTAACTTAAAGGAAATTTTAAAAATTACATAAAATTCGAGCTATTTGAGCTTAAATCAAAAGAGATGAGCTTTCAATCGAGTTTAAAATCATGTTAAGTTCGACTTGTTTAGAGCATCTTCCCCCATAAGTCATAATGTCTAGGAGAAATATGCCACCAAAAGAGAATATTCTATAGAATATTCTCTTTTGACCCATTATACGGTTTTACTGTTCCCATCGTAGACCAATTGGGCAGGCTATATTTCCTATAAACACTAATATAATTTAGAACTTTCACATCTCATTTTCGTCATCTGATTCTATCTTTATTCTTTCGATTTGAATTAACAATGAATTTTTCTCAAATATCATCATCATCTCACTCTTCAAATGCAACTATTGAAAATTATGACTATGGTAACTTTCGAACGAGCAATGAAAACTATATACATGAAGATGATCAAAGTGGTGGCTTCGGAAAAGGAAATGTTCATCAAAGTGGTGGCTTCAAAACATGAAATGGTTATGAAGAGAGTAATGCGGATCTACCAGAATATTATAGATGTGATCATGATTCAGTAGTTGGTAGTTTCATTTTGTATTTGTTTTTTCTTCTTTAGTACTTTAAGCAACTTAATATTTATTTTTTTATTATAATTTTGATGAATCTATAATAAAAAATATTAATGTCATTTTCTACAAATATTATTTATGAAATGATAATTCGAATATGTCAAATATTATAGTCATATTGAAGAACTCTTGAATATCTTTACAATATAACAACCTTTATTTTTAATTAAAAACCATAACTACAAAATATATAGGTTTATAATTGTATTATTTATAGATCTACATAATATTAAACACTTAAAAATAAATTAATAAATAAATAAATAACATTTGATCTTCCAAAATAGGAAGCCAAATTTGACATTTCTTTTAGAAATAGGCCAAAAACAAAAAGGTTAAAATGAGTTTTGACCTAGGCTGAGAGCAAAATTAGGCCAAAACTCATATTTTGACTTACCATGGAAGATGACCTTAGGTAAGTGAACGAACTTGAGTTGAGCCTTTTTCGAGTCGAGCCTAAAATGAGCTCGAATTATTTAGTTCATTTAACAGTCATACATAAAAATGCTCTAGAATAAACTACATCTCGTGTATAGTCTTCTCCTAATCTCTTTCCCTTCCAAAAAAAAGGCTTGAGCCTCGAAATAATAATTATATTATATTTAATGGTCTATTTCTTCTTACAAAATCTATTAAAAATCAGCCCATGTACAAAAGTCCTTATTGCTGATAGTATATACTATATAACAGTAGGTTATAAAGCCTTAATATATGGATAAGATATTAACATGTAAAACATATAAATAAACTTATTGCGCTAAAAAAATTCCTTAAATCACACAATTAATGGTTTGTAAATGGTAGTTTGATTTACAATTCCAACAAGAAGAAGAAGATGAGAGGGGGCAAATTACAGGTGTAGTTGCAGCAGAAGATAATATAAAATCTATTTTATATGCATTTAATTTTGAAGCTTTTCAGATATATTAGTCTGTCTTTCTCCAAAATTATTTTTTTTAAAAAGAGAGAGAGAGAGAAATAAATCTGTCTTTTTTCAAATTCATCTTAGCTGTAGCTGTTTGCTTGGGCAGGTAAGCAAAGATCACTCTCTGTTTCCAATCATCAATACAAACACTCATCTGATCTTGTAGTAGAAAGTAAGAATTTGATGTTTGAATCCCCTTGTTCTGCAATCACTCATCAAATGAAATTTCTGTTTTTTTCTTGTCGAATTTTAATCCTCAAATTGGATGCTGTTTGATGAGTGTTGCGTGTTCCTAGTTAATTCAAAATTAGAATTCGATGCCCTCTCCATTTTAGCTGATCCTATCTCTAATATGGGTGTCTGATTTGCTTTCTAGGGTTCCGATTCCAATTTCTCGAAATGTGTCCCCCTTTGAGTGGAATCAATTTGGGCGCTAGAAAGCATTTTTATTGAAATTAGAGAAGGGGCTTGATTGATTCTAGGGTTTGTTACTGATAAGAAGGTAGGTAGAGTTTATGCCTTTGTTTTCCAATTATACTTTGTGTCTCTTGGATTCTAGGGTTCTCTTGCTTTCATTTCACCCCAACTCAGATCTGTAAAGCTGTCATATACATTTGTTCCTTGTTGAGTACCTCAAGATATCAAAAGCTACCCAAATTTAGTCAAACCACACCACCTTCCCTTTAGCTTCATAGATCTTTTCTTTTCCTTTTCCCATTTTTTTAATACCTTCCTGGCTTTTGTTTCTAGGATACTGTTGAATTGGTCTTTTTAATTGGCTCCCCATTTGTATGTTGAAGATGGGGGAGGATTGGAGTGGCCAAATGGGGCTTGAGCAAAAAAGTGATTTAATGCTGGGTTGCGCATCTTTAGGATTGAACAGTGGAGGATCACTGGCTGAGAAGGTAGTTGCTGGATTGGATATGAACCCAAGGTCTATGTTTAATCTTTCCAATGGAGGTTCTGCACCTTCTGGTTGGGATCCAAGTGAGAGTTTTGGAGCTTCCTTGATGGCTTCTCATGGAAATTTCGCTAATCCTTTGTACCCTGCTGTTCCCGAGAACACGGAGTTTAGAGGCACATCTCAATTTATGCACCACTACTCGTCTGATGCTAATGCTGTTGAAATGTTGCCAAAACTCTCCGTCTTTGGCGGTGGTGGTGGAAGCTTCTCTGGAATGGTTAATCCCTATGGCCTGCCTGACTCTGCTGCAAACAAGAACATGATGGATCCAAGGCAGTCTGAGGAGGATTGTCGATTGTTGAAGGAGACATCTCTGGATGCTCCAATTAATGGCAAAAGAAAGAGGGTATTTGATCCCTTCCCCCTCTCAAATAACAGTATAGTAAATTTTGCTCCTCAATTTTTATTTTTTTTGGGTGGGATTTTGCTCCTCAATTGCGTATACAGTTATTGGATTATTGATCAATCATCTCGCATGGTGATGTATTCTATGTCATATCACAATGTATGTTATAATCGTGCAGATTTTTGTTACATATATACCTTTGCTTGTGGTTTGATAATACAATCCTGTTCTTGTATCGGATTTTCTCATCGTTGCAGTTTATTTTTTTGCCCGTCTGCAGAATGCCGAAGGAGATTTGCTGAGGGGTGCATCAGTTGAGATTTCAGAACAAAATGAATTGGATGAGAAAATAAATAAAATTGAAGAGAATGACAGCTCTGATCAGTGTGATAAGCAAACGGGTGGGCAAACAAAAGATAGTTCTGCAGGTGGACGGGCATCAAAAGGAGATTATGTTCATATCAGAGCCAGAAAAGGACAGGCTACAAACAGTCATAGTCTCGCAGAACGGGTAGGGTATATGTTTTGCTCTTAACTAGTAGGTAGTCGATACTACATATTTTCAGATATGATTTAACAAGTTCAATTCCATATAACTAGAAGAAATGCTTACCTTGCAGGTCAGGAGAGAAAAGATAAATGACAGGATGAAATTACTTCAAGAACTTGTTCCTGGATGCAATAAGGTACCTGAAGGCCACAGACATGTTCTTGGGTTATAAGTTGTTCTGGTTGGAGTTGGGGGTGTTGGACAGTTTTACATGCTGTTGCAAATGAATATTGCTGATGATTTGGTTTTTTTTTTTTATAAATTCTATTGGATCTACTAGATCACAGGGAAAGCAGTGATGCTTGATGAGATTATCAACTATGTGCAGTCACTCCAGCAGCAAGTTGAGGTGAGGCATTGTGAATTCCAAAACGAAAACGGCTGGACTGTTGTTATGACTCGTGAATATTGAGCTTTCAAATGGGGTTTTCCATGATTATGTAAATGTTAGAGTTTAGTTTATACATATTAATTTCTGTTTACTAAGTTTACCATCAGATGATACATGGTGTAGCAATTTCATAATCTTCTAGATCATTACATCTGGAATGTTTATTCAGATGTAGTTATGTGTGGATCACTTGTGTTGAGAGTTAAGTATTTACTCTCTTCTGGTTGCAGTTTCTATCCATGAAGCTGGCTTCTGTGAATCCCGAGCTTAACTTCAACATTGAGCAAATTCTATCAAAAGAGGTAAGTACTGAATCCAACACAAACTATTGCTTGTTTAGAGTCTAAAATTTATATCCTTTGACGGAGAGATATTTTCAGTTGATTTATCGTTGTCTTTCTTCTGTGTAGATCCTTCATTTAAGAGACAGCAGTGCTGATGCACCTATTCTTGGTCTTAATCCAGGAATGAGCTCCTCCTCCCCTCTTTGCGCTACAGGTATCCATCAAGGAGCTTTTTCGGGTATACCCAGTACATCGGCCCCATACCATTCCATGTCTCAGGTAATTAAAGGCGTGTCGTACACTGTGTGCATTCAGTTTATTGCTATTTGATGAATGTTTAGGTTAGATATACAAATATCTGGTCATTGTTGCTGTAGTTACTGACATTTGACATTGATCAAAATTACATTGCATCTTATTCTTTCAGGGTATGTGGGATGGTGAGCTGCAACGCCTGCTTCATATGGGTTTTGACTCGAATCCACCCACTAGTAACCGACCGAATGGTAGTTGTTTGATTTTGCATTTTGACCATAAGCTTTTGCAATGCTTTATCCCAAAGAAGTCTCAAACTTTAGGCTTGTTTTTGTCGTTGCAGGAAGCTCTAAAGGACAGATATAGTTAGCCGAACAATACAAAGATTGGCTCGTCTACAATCACCGTAGCAAGCTACTGCAGATAATCATGGTTGGATGCACATTTGAACTCCAAAAATCAGTAAAAGTAAAGGAACAAAATAGTGGGTTTTTGTGTTGTATAGGCACTTAGCTGCTCCAGATTGTTACCAAGGGATTTCTTATACAGAAAGAGATTAATTGCTACTTGTTACTATGGTGGACTCTTGCAATTTTTATGTATAGGACAGGTTTAAAAGCAATTTACTGGTCTCTGTTTATTACATTACAGTACTTTGTATCATCTTTCAAATTACCCCCCATATATTTTATTTATTTATTTGGATTTTCTGTGAGTATTCGGGTTTACTTATGGGGGAGGGTTAAGATCATAATTCATACATACTACTTGCAAGTAAGAAGCATAGTTTCCAAGTATCGGCCAACACCTCTGCTACCATTGTCAGGTCCATCACTGCGGCATTGGGCATTTCTCCAGCAAATAACTTGGAAAAATATATGGATTGCCGTGCTTAAAACAAAACAACAACTTACAAGGTGGAAAGCCTCGAGCATATCAGCAGAAGGGAATTAAGGCTAATCTTAGTGTACATCATCTTTTTTAATACAATCCTTCTTACTACCGACGTGATTTACTGTTTATTCTTCTGGAATAAAGACACTAGAACCACACCGTTGATTAGTTGGAACAAGATCTGTTCGGATGTCCAAAAAGGCGGCTTGGGGATCTATAAGGCTGAACGATGAATGTCGCCTTAGAAAGAAACTCCTTTGGAAGATCTTGGCGGAGCCCGATAATGTCGGGTTCGAGTGATCTCTGATAAGTACCTTAAGGGTTCCCACATTTTACAATACCAGAAAAAGGGGCTTCATCTTGACAATGGTCTAAATTAATGTCAATCCGACATCTTTTCAAACTCGGATTACGTTGGTGTATCTGTGATGGTTGCTCTGTTAACTTCTGGACGGATAACTAGGCTCTTGTAATCTGGCATCAGGTTTCGTCTTGACAATGGTCTAAATTAATGTCCATTACCTTTGCAGAGGCATCAAGTTTGCGTATGGGTGTCTTAAGGGCTAAACAACTAGGGATTGTAAATCTTCTAATTGAGGGTGACAATTTGGTGGTTGTTAAAGCAATCCTTGGAGACTGAAAGTGTCCATGGAACATAGACTTTTTACAATCGGATACAATGATGGACCTCTGTGCTTTCTCTAATGTTGTTATCGTCATATTTTCATGGGAATGTAATACTGTTGCAGATAGAGTCACTCGTCTTGCTTACAGTATCCCTACCGATAGAAGATTGGAGATCGATTATGAACTATGGGTTCCAGTTTAGAAGGACGCTCTAGGGAGAAACCATGCTAGGCGTGCAGTCTTCCTAATGACTTTATTTACTTCCAAAAAGAAAAAAAAAACAGCATAGATTTTGTCATAGATTGGGCCTTGGGTTGGATGCTTGTAAACAAACCCAGAAAATAGAAGACATCAACCAACGATATCATTTGGTCCAAAATTATGTAATATGTATAAAAAACTTCGATTAATGGCTTCCTTAAGAAAAGGGGTTTTAGTAGCTTACCGAGTATTTGTTATACTAAACTTCGATTAATGGCTTCCTTAAAAAAGGGGTTTTAGTAGCTTACCGAGTATTTGTTAAGGATGACATAAAGTGATATGTCACGAGTTCAAACTCTATTATAACGAGGCAATAAATTTAAGTGTTTACCTATAAACAAAAAAAAAAACTCTATCCAACCTGTGAGGGTCAATCCATCTACCATTTTTTAGCTTCTCCATTTATCACATAATGTGGTTGTCTGGTATTTTTCTTTTCTTTTCAATTTCTTTTTGTATAATTTAGATATTTTGAATTTATTTTTAGTCGATCTTTTTTTTGTTATACAAGGCAAGATTTTGAGAGATGTCAAATTCTGCTGACCCACCTTCCAATGGCATCTTGTCGGACGAGGGATAGGAACTCCGGATAAGATGTGAGGGCTCCATGATCCATGAAGTGTTTGAGATGAGCAACCTTGTTCGCAACTCGGTTGATTGCACTGAAGACGTGAGAACAAGATGCCCAATCAAATTGTTGTAGGAGAAACTCGATGTCCGTGACAATCATCTCAATCTCCCAAGGGCAGTGCCAGACAACGAAAATTGTCTTGATAAAGGTGAGACTATCACCCTCAACCTCAATACATTGCAACCCCAAATCTCTAGCAGCCACAAGCCCCGAGTAGAGCACCAAGGTTTCGGCCAACAACGGAGAGACGGAACCACACTGCGAAGAGCCAGAAGACACAACCAACCCGGTGTGATCACGAATAACAAACCCAGTTGAGGCCAAACTGGAGGGGAGTCTAGAACCATTAGAATTGATCTTGAAGTGGTTGATCATTGTTTTCGACCATCTAATATTTTTCTTGCATCTGGTTGTCGGTTGTTGTTGAGTCATTGTAGTTTTCATATCTTCCCAGAATAATATTTTGGAGTCTTCTACTTGTTGCAGTAGTTGTCGTAGATATGACTCTTGCTTCCTGATGTATGCGTAGCTTTCGGCATTGAAAATAATCTTGTTCCTGATTGTCCATAATCCCCACCAAATAGTGGCTAAAGAAGTTTTTTTGTAGTTTGTTTAGCTTGGAGAATATCTCGTTTGTGATTTGTGTTATTGTTTGACCTACTTTGGTTACTGTTTGTATGATTTGTCCAATTTTATTGTCAACTTTTTTTATCATCCGAAGTGCATGGCTACAACAAGTGAACAAGTGTTCTGAGTCTTCAATCGAATGGTTATAAAAAATGCATGGCATGGTGACAGCAACTCCTTTTTTCAGCTGGTCTTTTTTCGTTGGGGTACCATTCATTACAAGTTTCCACATAAAGTTTTTGACTTTTGGAAGGCATTCCAGTCCCCATATCCATGCAATGTCACTCTCTAGGTTTCTTTGATGGCCTGTAATCTTATCCAGTGCAGCCGAAGTTGAAAACCATCCATTGCGGCTTGTTTTCCAATAAATACAATCCTCGATCTCAAACATTGGGATTTTGATATTGATAATTTTTTCCACAATGTTGGAAGGGAACACTTGTTGTAGTAGGTCGATTTTCCATTGCTTATCTGCACCTATATATGTAGGTTCCTACTCTGTCTTCCTCGTCGATTGAACAGTTTGATACTTTTTGATTTATGAGTTTTTCCCCTTCCATCCACTCATCTTTCCAAAATTTTATTGCCTTTCCATTTCCTACTTGCCAAATTAGGCCGTCTAGAAATTCATTTTTTAATTCCATTAGTTTTATTCATTGCCGCCTTTTTTTTATTCCCATAGATTCAGGTCCTTCATATATTTTCTTTGATGACTTTTACCAATAGGTTTGATGGTTCTGCCAAAATTTTCCACAACAGCTTCATCTGTAAAGCTTTGTTGATGTCTTTAGATTTGTGGATTACTATTCCATCTTGTTTCTTAGGCTTACATATTTCTATTCGATCTAGTTAGGCTCACAACATGTTAATGATTCAAAGGGAAAAAAAAGAAATGTAGAAAGTTCTCATCATTGGTATTTTGCTTAATTAATTAGACACTTGATCAATGTAAGCACTGATTTATAGTTATTTAATAAATAATTGTAGACTATATTTGACCAAAAAAATTATTAAGACCATAGAAAAACGAAAATTAGGGCAAGTCCATCTTTCAAAAGACCGATTTCAAATTTACAACACACGCAACATATATAAGAAGATCCTAGTTAGAGAAGGACAAGTTATGCATAAATCTCAAAAGGAAAAATATATATTTTTATTGAATTTCCAATTTAAATGATGATAGAGTGTCACTTTCATCATTCAAACAAGGAATGTCCACTACACTTCAATAACATAAAACCAAATGAGTGATATTTATTTTTTCAATAATGATTTTCACCGGTGGGGAGTGCTAATTCAATAATGTAATACTACTACTCAGTATATTTTATTTTTATGCTTATAATATTAAAATTATTTGATTTTATTTAATTTTCAATTCAGATTTTCTGCTGAAAACAGGGCCGTATCTGTTTATTTGATTTTCTTTATAGTTTATAAGAAATGATTGTCGCTTGGCAATTTGTCGAGTAGACAGAGATACTTAAATATACTCTACTTTTTAGAGGGTAAATTACACCCTTAATTAAGATATGAGACTTAATAGGTTTTTCTAACTTATGTCGTTGGGGTATATAATAGGCATGACGAATTTAGCAATATTTCACTTGATTCACTAATTTAACTATTTTTAAAGGAAAAATAATCAAAAATAATACAAAGTATTAACTTTTAACCGAAAATAATACGGACTTTAGTTTTAACTAATCCATGTACGAAGTATTCTCATATTAACCCAAAACAATATGCTTCTCAATTTCGGCTATTTTTTCGACGATTTGGCCATCCAAAACACTTTCTCCTTTAGTATTTCCTACGATTTCCTCCGCCAAAATACTTCTCCAAATTAACCCAAAATTCAATGCCAATAATTTTTGTCGAAAAAATAGCCGAAATTGAGAAGCATATTGTTTTGGGTTAATATGGGAATACTTCGTACATGGATTAGTTAAAACTAAAGTTCGTATTATTTTCAGTTCAAAGTTAATACTTTATATTATTTTTAGTTATTTTTCCTTTTTTAAATTTATTTTTTAGAGTTCACTAATTTCCTTTTAGGGTTATCTTTCCCCATATAGTATCCTTATCCTATGCCAAGTTATGAGATTTAATTGGATTTTAACTTATGTCATGGGGACATATAATAAGCATGTTGAATTTGGTAATATTCCACCAAATTCACTGAATTAGTTGTTTTAATTTAACTTTATTTTTTAGGGTTCACTAAGTTCGTTTTAGGGTTATCTTTCCCAATATAGTATATATATTTATCGATCCTAACCCTTAGATCACACAATAAACCGTTTAATAAAAAAAGGGAATTAGTAGTAAATACCCCACTTCCATCATTGGTTTGCAAAAATACCAACTTTTGAAAACAATTGCACTCACATATGAAAATTTGCAAAAAAACCCTATTAAATTAGCAAAACTAGCCTATCACCCAAAAAATTAGAAAATAAAAAAAGGTAAAATATTTTTGGTATTTATCTTTTTTTTTTCTAATATATATAAATTATAATAAATAATTAAAATCGTATCTTTACTCAATCCTGCCGATTATTGCATACATCATGTCAATGTTCATAGTTAGCTTTGTCAACATTGATATTCATCCTGTCAATGTAATAATTTTATGATTTCTATATACATATTGACATTATATTCATTTTCTAAATATGGTTAATAATCAAGTAGATATGATTTACCATATCTTTAGTCAATCTCTCCCCGATTATAGCTTCAATCATGTCAATGTAAATGTCTAGCATTGTCATCATAAACATTAATCATGTCAATGTAAATAATTAACTTTTTCGATCATCTTGGACATGCCTTTAATTTCAAATTATGGTTAATAATCTAGTAGTTATGGTATGGATAAAATCGTATCTTCAGTCTCTTCCCGATTATATATAGATTCCATCCTGACAATATTAATGTTCAGCTTTGTCATGATGAACATTTATCCTGTCAAAGTGAAATTTTTATAGTGTGGATACGCACGTATTAACATTCATTTTCTAATTCCTTACTAAGACAATATTTTTACTCCAATTAGTTTTATTATTTGTAAGTTTATGGAAAAAATATGAAATCATTATTTTAATAGATATTTTTTTAACTTTTCTTTTAATTCATAATTCTCCTTTTAAACATTTTTACATTTAAATTTAAAGGCAAAATCATTTATTATTTTTAGCACAAATGACACACCTATTCTAGCTATTTTTGCTATTTTCACAAAACGGGTATAATTTTGCAAACAGAACACCGATTTGGTGTATTTCTGCAAATCGGCCTAAACAAATACTCACCAATTTGGAAATTGCAGAATACCACCCAAAGTTGGGTTTTCTTTTAAAAATCACCCATAACCCATTTTATGCGTAAAAAAATATTTTAAAATTTTAAATATCACTTTATTATGAAAAAAAACCTTATTATAAAATATATCTATTGAATATATTTTAGTAGAGTGATAGTTTAACATTCTCTTAACATTTTTACACATAAAAAAGTCAGTGGGTGGTTCTTTAAAAGAAAAAGAAATTTAAGGGTGGTATCTATAATTTTGGAATTTCTGCAATTTGCCCTTTTTTGGAAAAGTTTTAAAATATTCTTTTAATTTGGTTGTATCTATAAGGAGTTTTCTGTTACTCTTCTTCTTAAGGAGGGATATTCTCTCCTAATATATAAACCACTTAGTACTATCATTCAATTAATTAATTAAGGATATTAATCTTGAGGGCCAGTTTGTTAATTAAATAGGGTAGACTACTTAATTGTATCCACTCAAGTTAGAAGATAGTGAGTTGAATAAAAACAAATTGTCATACAATTCAAGAAGAATATCCATATCCATCCAAGTTATCAACAATCCAGACAAGAATCCAAAGGTATTTAAAATTGTTGAGGGTTTTTAATCCTCAGTTTTCAATTGTTTTTAACATTTTAAATTAAATATTTAATTAAAAATTTTAAAAACTTGTCATATCTCTACTAGCTAGTTAAATTAATATATAAAATGCCATCTCAATACACGCAATATATATAGTGGTCAATTAAATAAAAGGGTTTCAAACAAACACTAAAATTCCAAATAAATGACCCCTTAAAGGCTTAAAGTATAAAAAGACTTATGACTTGAATAATTAAATTACCCCTTTTACAACATTTTTTGGGTAGTTTCGAAAACACTCACTTGACAAATATAGTTAAGAAATTAAAAGAGTATGTATATAGTCGACTCTTAAATATGTGATATATAATAAGTGGTAATTAATTAGTTAACTTTGGCAAAAAAAATTCAAAGGAATTGACAAACTTTAATTTACTGTGATAGGCATTGCATTTCAATTTCAAAGCTATGTCAACCAAAATTTCCAATGATATGTATATAAAGTGACAAATTAATTAATGTTTAGGTTATGTTTGTTTCTTTGGAGGAAGTAAGTCAGCGGCTCACAACTGTAACCAACTTTGGACATCAATTAATTAAAGCTGGATTATATATAGTTTGTCAACTTTTGTTAACCACTTTTTACCGATATATATACTGTACTATCTAGCTAGTTAGATGGGATGGATTGGTGAATTTAATTTATATGAATTCTGTATTACGTAATTTCTAGAAGTTATCATAGGTTTCTTAAGAGAAAAAAAGATAAAATCATAGGTGTAAATACAAAGGTTAAAAATGTCATTTTCCCTTTAGGTGAGTATAAATATATATCATTAATTTGGTGGCTTGAGGTTTAGGTTTGTTAGGTCTTTCGGATTGGTTTGTATCTGTAGTTATTTTTATTATATGATTGACGGTTCGCCGTCTGTCAATTTTGTCGAGCACTCGAGGAGTCAGACATGTCTGACCCTCAAATTATTACCTTATAAAAAAATTAATTTGGTGGCTTGATTTGGTTAAAAAAAGACGAAGAAGAAGATAAGAAGGAAGAAGAAAAAAGAAGAGAAGTCATCTTATTTTTAAATTTGAGTAAGCAAATAACTATAACCAATGTCGACACTATTCGAATCATTGTCTTGTATTAAAAAAAAGTTATGTTATTTTTAAAGTGAAGTGAGCCAATAACTAGGTTAGGGATAATATTGTAAGGGCATGTGCACAATAAGTTTATAGCCAATGTATAAGTATATATGATGAGATTTCATATATACCAAAACAAATTGGTGATGAGAGGGTAAACTATGATCAATCTTATAAATTAATTGTTATATTTTATTTACTTCTTTTGATATGAGTAACAGCTCTACATTAATTCGCTAGTTTGGTCTAATTGACACTTGAATGATCGAGTTCACTGAATCAATCTTTATAACTGGTCAAATAATGTCATGGATTAATAGATCTAGATAGATCTCGCTTTGATATCGTTTTAAAGTCTGATGAACCAATAATTGAAGGTGTTATAGACAGGTGCATACCTAAAAAAATCAATTGACAATAAGACGAGCATGTAGTTCATCAATCATGTACTCCTTATGTTGATATAGTATGAGAGTTAAAATCCCCACATTTGGCTACATTCCATGTCAAGAGGTTCATTCGAAATTCGAATCCCCCTGGAAACATGAAGTTACTTGTGAGTGAGAGGGTCAATCCCTTAAATGGGTCACACAGTACTCGATTCAGATGTAAAGCGACGATTGTGATTTGTGAGTGGGAGGGTCAACCCTTTAAATGGGTCACACAGTACCCGATCCAGATGTATAGCGAATGAGTCGATCAAACTGGACTAAGATCAAGATAAAAAAATCCCCCACATTTCAACGCTCACCATCTAATCCTAGGGTACTGAATCAATCTGAAAGGTGCAAATTAAACATTCCCTGGTTTAGCTGTTGTCCTTTGGAATCTTTGCAAACTGGTTCTGACTGGTCATTCACTGAAATTGCTACTATATAATATATGCATTAATTGGGGATAGGGTTAGCTCTTCTTCAAACTCTCCCCGAGATCGAATTTATCTTGGAGATTGGATCAAACATATCATAATAATCCAAAATTCCTTCTTAATTAAACTAATTAGGGCACTGCACTCGAAACATTCAATCCATGGTGACTTGTACGTACGTTGATGCACCTAATTAGCTAATTAAGAACAAATTGTTTACATATCGTTCATTAAAAATAACAGTAAAAAACATTGCTAATTAATCAAATTACACCAATGATCGATATAATTAATCCGTATCAAGTTTACTTAATTTCGTCCAAAAATATTAATTACTAAATCAACAAAGTACAACAAAACCTCAAAATTAAAGGATATAAGAAAGCAAAGCACACAACCTATTAGGGTTTTTTCTTCTTCCTGGACTGAATTGATCGAATACAAAACACCTAATTATGATTAATTATCCTCCCTTAACTTCCCAATCATTCATAACTTACATGAAGAATTTACAACGGTGTTGGTGTACATACCTGATCGACCTCTCGATCCATCAGACAATATATATTGCAAAGCAACGGATCGAATAACATAAATTATATTGATATCATTGCCCTCCAATGTACTTCATTTCATCAAAAGCACCTGCTGGAATTGGGATCATCCCTTGATCACAGGCGGTTGATCCCATGGGGAGCGAAACGAAGGGGCTCATCTCACCCCACGAGCCTTGTCTCTCGCCGCAAGTGCTAGTCTCACTTTGAGAAGCATTGTTGTTGATCATCATGCCTTCCCATGCCATGAAATCTAGGCCGTTGATTCTCTGGGGATTATCCGGATGACTTGCCATTAGCTCTTCTAGCTCAGCCGGAAAAGCAACAGTAGTAGTAGTAGCAGCAGTAGTAGTTTGCAGTATGGATTGGCTTAAACAACCTTCAAGATTATACTCAGATCTCATCAACTGACTCTCAATATCACCATCCGCGGCTAAAATATTCATCAATTGGTTGCCAATTTGAGGATTATCGGTGCTAGGAAACGGAGGGTGCAAATCCATTAACCCTTGGTGGTTGTGGTGCTCATAATAAGCGGTTTGATCACAATTGTTAGTGTGTACTCTTCCTCCAAGCTTCATCAGCAAGCTCCTCACCGACGATTGGTCAATGAAACCGCTAGTGGTGGTGGTGGTGGTGATGGTGGGGGTGGTGGTCGCAGAAGCAATGTTGGTGGTTGGAATAGGGTGTAGATAAGGCTCAGGAGTAGGCCAATAAGGAATCATGACTTGATTATTAGTAGATATGCTACTGAAAGTGGAATTAGGTAGCCCTACAGGAGGATGACTGATGTAATTACCATCCAAGAGCACCGATGATCTCTTCGATTTTCGGCCCATGGATGAGTGACCATGATCCTTCCTTTGCTTGCCTAATAGCTTCTTCTTCAACCTCGTGTTCCAATAGTTCTTTATATCATTGTCCGTCCTCCCCGGAAGCTGGGCAGCTATGATTGACCACCTGCACTCACATATCATATAGATCAGATCAGGTCAATTCAATTTCTAGGGTATATATATATATGAAATTAAGGATATATGCAATTGATCGATCAACTAACCGGCTTCCGATGCTAACATAGAGGCTGCAGATGATCCTATCTTCCTCCTCCGAAAAGCCTCCATGCTTGAGGTTTGGCCGGAGGTAGTTTAGCCATCGAAGCCGACAACTCTTTCCACACCTCTTTAGCCCTATTCATCATTTTAGACATAGAAAATATATATGAACTTATGAATCACTTAAATCACACAAGAGTAAGAATAAGTAACATATGTATCGAATTTGGTGGATCGACGACATACCGATCTTCTGAGGCAAGGCGATCCAATTTCCCCCAGTTCCGTTCTCTTCGATGTAAGACTTGAGGGTGGCATCTTCCTCAGGAGACCATGGCCCTTTCTTCACATTAGCTTTGTCACAACAAGGTGCTCTCCCCATTTCTCTATAGCTATACCTTCAAACTCCTAATTAGGTTTTTTCTTTGAATTTGGAGAGTTTTGAGAATCAATTAAGGCCTAATCTCAGGATCTCTTTTTATATATCCTTCTTCTTAATATGAATATAGGGGAGAGAAAGGTAGAGAGACTTAATCAAAAGATTAGTGATATATATAATATTATATTATACAAGGGAGGACTAATATATATATTAATTAATGAGAGGGCTTTTTGAGGCATTGTAAAGGAGGGCATGCAATTAAGAAAATAGTTGAATAAAAAATATATATTGTTTTTTTGAAAGAGGTAAAGAGAAAAAAAGGTACTTGACAGAAGGGAACGAGGGTTTTCTTCTTGTTTTGTTCGTACGTTGAGAATAAATAATCACATGTATATATACGAGGGGAATTAAGATATTGGTATTTTATTATGCGGCCAAATTTAATCGGTATTCCTCAATTATTAATTCATCTATTGTTTATATTATATATCATGTCATAATGTTTGTACATGAAGAGGAGGATTTGCATGTTCATTCGGATTTTATTAATTATCTAATTATTTTAATCCATCTTTAACTATATTAACCTAAAACTTAATAAAGATTATCTCCATCAATTTTTCTAAAATTTCTCTTAAATAAAAAAATAAAATAAATATTTTTAAAATTATTTTTGTTTCAATTTCAACAACTTTTCCATTTCAAAGATTAAAGAAATCATTTAATTTTAAAAAATATTGTAAATTTATGAAAGAATCTCTATTTTCTCTTACCTTCCCATTTAAAAAAAAACCCTTAAAATTCTAAAAAAACACACTCTTATAATTCCCAAAATGGAGAATGTGTTATTGGAGATGCATGCTCCCACAATCCCTCGTACAAACACCTAAATAAATATTAATATTTTTCAATATTATATATATTCGATTTATATGTCCTCTAGATAATATATTATACTACGTATATTATATATAAATACATAAAAGAAATCTCATTCTATTTTTTTTGTAAAATATATTCCCTGTCTTAATTTATAGAAGTGTTCTCTGCAAATTAATTAATTAGTCATTTTTCCGGTTGATTTTAACCAATAATTAAATCATTAATCTCATAACTAGTACAATGCCTGTCCCTTAAACTCGAATTAGACAAAAGTTATCAATTTAAATTCGATAATATAAATTTATTAATTGTAATTTTAACCACATATTATGGAATATAAAAATAAATATAATATAATAAAGAGATGAATAATAAATTCAAATTATTATGATTTAAAAAATATAGCATTTATATATGATTTTATACTCGAATAGTTGGATGGTTAACAAAATAGTGGGATTTGTGGATGCGAGAAGGGAGTGAGTGATGTGACGGGATGACGTAGATTAACCTATAATGTAAAGTGAATATTTTTTTACAAGTTCATTTAATGACGGAGAAGTAACTAGTTGGCGTGTCATATGTTTTAAACTCCTCTATATATATAAAATGAAGGCTTTTGATGATGTTATGTGAGATGAAGATATATACTTTATATTTAACCGTTCTAATAGATACTAGGTTTCAATTCATTAATTTTCTTAATCACCAAACAAAATTCAAATTTAATTAGTCAATTTGAATCACATGAATCCTATCTTCGTGGCCATTCATAAAGAATTTTCGAGGAAACAACCCACTCTAGCTAGTTGTTCATCTCATTGATGTGCATTTGTGTTACATATGATTCATAATGTTGCTCCTTAAGGCCCCAAGAAGACGCGATGGCCTTGCCCCTTCTGTGTTATAGAGGTCTTTCTCGGTATATAGTAATTGTCGTAACTCGTAAGAGTGTATTAAAAAAGATGTTCTTTTGAATTTCATCTTGAAGTGAGAGCCCATCCACACTATCCCAAACTAGAAAAGCGTCGAAAAATTCTCACCAAGCGTTTGGTTTGGTTATAATACATTTCCCATTCATGAGTAGCTCGGAGTTGATTTAAATCCTAATTAGTTTGCGCATCTTTAAGTTTGAAGGGCAACACAACAATGTCTCAATAATTACTACCACTTAAAAAATATCGTCGAGACCTACTATATATTATTAAAAAAAATCGATTTCTGCATCTCTAGAAGACGATGATATAATTACAGAAATATCACCGTGGCTACTACCACTTAAATATTAATCAATCGGTCACCATACAATAAAAGATTGTTTCACATATTCGTGTTTCTGCACACGAGTCGGATAGTATAGTATCGATCCATAACCCGTCCCATTATCTATCACTTGAATTCAAGGTTTAGGGCGAGTGGGTGACAGACGTGTTTATAGCAGCAGCCGTACGTCAACACGCAACCGCACCCCCGGAGGGTTTCTTGGATCCTCCGTTTTTCAGCAACAAAGATTTGCTTTCTTTCTCCATCTCTAATTATTTTATTAATTTTATCATTAATTCTACAATTTGAATACTTTTGACTTCATCGACCCACAACAATTTCTCTAAAGGATATGATATTATTGATTTTGCTTTCAATATATATATATATGATTTTGATGCCGTCAATTAGTTAATTTTTTTTTTCTTACCATGTGATCGCCCCACTCATACATTGTTGTAAATATATTTCAACGTACGCTTACAAAGTACACACCATTGCCTTGATTAATTTGAACATTTCTTTGCCTTTTGACTAAGTTTCAAATGGTTTTATTTTCCTTAAAAAAAAAGACTTATAATTTTCCCTTAGAAATTACATGCAACATCATCGCAGACGACATGCAGAAAATTTAAGCACAAACATGGTGACTAAAAACATGCATTAATTAAGGACAATTAATAAATCGATTTCTCTAATCTATACCCTTATAGCAAAGATTAAACAAACCGTTAGATTAAACAAATAGCTGGGGATACACATACACAATAAGAGCTCGTTTGATTTGCTGTGAGAATTGAAATTTCCGAGAACTCATTTCATGGGAATTCAATTCCCATAAAGTTCAATTTATGAGAATTGTGAAAATATATTTGATTAATTATTTTTTTATTTTACGGGCTTAAATGAATGAATTGAAAATTTTCAAGTTAAAAAAGGTGGAATTAAGTTGAACTTACCTAAGAGGGACTAGGTAAGTGAACGTTCTCCAAATTGAAGGACTTTAACTTTCCAGGTCGAAATTGAATTCCTGAGTTTTTGGAATTTAAAAATACCAACCAAACACAGATTTTTCCTCTACTTCCTAAGATTTTCTACTTCATGTGTTTTTTAATTGCTAACTAAACAAGGCCTAAGCATGCATGTAAAACATATAAGTTCGATAAGGATTAATATATCTTAAAATCAATTGACAATAAAGTATTAACTCATCAATTGTTCAATTTTCTCATTTCTAGATGTGCGCGGATGTGTCAACCCAACGAGTCTAATTAACTACCATATTTCAATTATCATATCTCTATATACCTAGCTAGCCCAAATACACCAAATTAAAATCTAGTTGGTACGTCTCAATTCAATTTGCAATAAAGGAAATAACTTTAATTCAATTCCTTAATGGATTATTACTAGGGGCTGATTAATTATGAAAAAAGATAGTAGTAGTAATAAACTAAATAAAGCGCCCACTACGTGCTGAAAAGACAATGCAGATGCTGACAAAAAATCTAAGAGGTTTCTAATTAGGAGAGAGCAAGTCAAAGTTGTTGACAATTGGGAAAAACTATTGAAATGTAGGTCTTGTTTGAACTCATCATCATGAATTCATGATCAGATAGATCGATCAAGCCATTATGTATAACTATAGTCTATATATATAATTTATTCATCAATCAATCGATCTCCAGGTTAATTTTCCACTTCCCTTTGCTTTTTTGAACAATTCACTGAAAGTGATTGATAGTTCAGTTGATGACTTTTTTCTTTCTTTCTTCATATATCCCAGCTGTGAACTGACACTCTTTCTCGGCAATTTCCTATTTCCATATCTTTTCCAACTGGTTTTTGGAAATTTTTACTCTCTTTGTCCATCATCAGTTTGAATGCTCCAAAAATGTATGTATGCAGTATGAAAACTGAAAAGCAGTTTAATTGGTCCCAAAATTTTTTAATTAATATATATACCTCCACTGTGGAAATTGTGTAAAGTTTGTTTTCACTTTTCAAAAACTCATGATGATTTCAAACTAGTCTTTTCACATAATACCCAGTGCATGTCTTAAAATTCAGCTTGATATTGAGACGGTTCGATCTCGTCAAATGCATGAAGAGCTCATCGATATTATACCGACTCCCTGTATCGGCAACTTGTGGTGTTGGTGGTGTTGTGTCGCCCGTGGTGGAGGGTGATGCTGGTGCTGGGGCTGCCGATACCGACTTGGTGGTGCAGGAGGGGATTTGGTGTTATTTTGGAGTCGACAGGGTGGCTGCCGACTCTGACTTCTCGTGTCAATGGAAAGGCCATGTGTTTGACGAGAATTTGACTGTGTAGATAGTATATAGTCCCTTTAAAATTCGATCTAGGAGCTTACACACTAAGACCATCCAAAATGATTGTATGCAAATGTTGAAATGTGTACTTTTTTAAAGACATTTTTTCGGTTTCATTGTTTCTTTTGAGTGTGCGCAAATATACACATTTGATTATGTGATGTGCAAATTTGAGCACACCATCTCCCCATGTGTATAAACTTTTACAAAAAGTAAGACAATTTTATTGATTTATTTTTTATGATTTTTTTCTTTTTGTTTTAAATTAATTACATTTGAATGTTGTGTAAAAATCTAGTGCAAATGTGTACATTTTAACAAAAAAAACATTATGAAATCTGAATAGTCTAGTGCGCCTAGACGCTAAACGATGAAGGATCGCCTATGACTCGTCTCACACTTTTTTTTATAATACTAATCATATATAAATGTACAATTTATTTTGGTTCCCATATTGATATTATTTTTTTTACTTGATATAGTTTTCTAATTTATGTCCTAATTAGAGCACAAGTTAAACATTTACAAAATGAAAATATTTTCCTAGATTTTATTAGTGTATCTTTTATATATTGATATAAAACAATATTATATATACCCCTCAGAAAAGAAAAAAAAATCAGCAGTCGTTATTGAATTTCTTGGTTAGATTGGGGGCTGTATAATTTACAATCGAGCTAATGTAATGTGTGGTACGCCCGTTTTTCTCCAGGTTGGTGAGGGTTTGGTTGATGATGGTTTATTCTTCAGACAAAACGCCCGAAACATGCACTCGTAGAACCAAAACGACAAACATTAAGCATCTCCTACAATTAGATCCATACATGCTGGCTGCGGTGAGTTACTATTTGGTGAGTTGCTATTTGAAGTATTTTTTTTAGACGTTTTGATTTTGATATTATATAGTTTAATAAGATAAAAAAAATTAGTTTAGATTTTTAACAACTACCCACCGGCTAATTTGTAGTATTTTTTTTATATATATTCACAAATTTATTTATTTTTGTTGAAATATAATTCACATTTTATCATTATAAACTAAGTCTTAGGATTTAAATGTTAGTTATGCTGTCTGTTAGTCGATGTCGAATGACAATTAGTTTGTAATCGATATCGAGTAGGATTTGTTTGTTGAATTCAGTTTTTCTGCAGTTTCTGTTTAGGTGAAGTAGTGGAGGAGTGGGGGTGCAGTTATCATGTTAGTTTTCAATGTTGTAAGTAGCTTATGTAGGCGGTTTTGTAATCAATTGAATCAAGGAGTTATTGGCTGTTCAATCACGTTCTCTTTCTCTCTGTTTTGTGTTAACTGTCATTGTGAGAGAAGAGGTTCCAGGGGTGATTATGGTGCTTTGTTTGAGTGCATCAAAGAGTGGTTGATTCACCATTGTTGTGACAACAATTGGTATCAGGGCAAACTAAGGTTTGCAATCGGGTTTCTATTCAAGGTTGAGTGATTGTGAGGACAAACACAAAGGGAAATTCTCTTCTGGGTTGAGTGAATAAAAAAGTTTAGATTTGGATGAGTAGCTATTGAAAAGCTTAGATTTCAAAAGCTAATTACACTAAAATCTTATATTTATTTCATTTAAAACTATATATAATATAAAAATCATAAGCTCCGAAAAGCTACTTAATTTGTCAAACGGAGCCTAAGTGTTACCAAAGTGACTCTAATACCTATAGAAGGCCTTGCTTAGGTTTTGCATTTTGTACTTGACCACATGGAAAGAAAGATAATCCGCAAGAGGTTAGGACGTTATTATTGAAGTTGAATCATACTAATTCAGAAGAAGGTAGTGGGCTAGGCCCAAAGATATGTTAAGCAAGGCCCAATTTTACAAAATGGATCCAAAAGGCAACATTTTTGTAAAGAAGAAAGTGGTTGGAGACATGAGATAGATTTGGGCCATGTTTAGCACCATCATCTAACATTTTGAAGTTTTAAATTTTAATATAAGTAGTTTTAAATAAAATAAATATAAGATTTTAGTTTATTTAGTCTATAAAATCGGAGTTTTTCAACAATTCACTCAAGCTTTTCTGACCTTTTAATTTTCTATTTACAAGTTTCCATCAACTATCATAACAGTTAGGTTTTCCAAACATCATAATAACTTATTAATATATAATTAATATAAATAATCGATCAACTTCAGTTATCTCATCAGCTAACCTTTTTTTTTTTTACCAAACATGGTCTTGGTAACTCACTAGAAAGAAAAAATAATCTAAAATTCAATAGTTGAAAACTCTGTGAAGCAGATAGAACAGACCAACGAAACAACAAAAAACCGATCAAAGAACCAAACAAAAAAAGGAAGCACATAATGACTTTGATATCAAGCACTTCATCGGAGGAGAAAGCACTGTCGGAAGTGAGGCACATTTAAAAATATCACAAGGCAACATGTATTTGTATAGATGAGAATTTTGTATGAAAAAACCGTGTGACCTTTAGAACTAGCGTTTGCTTCAATCCACCCTATTTTCTTTTAAAGGCAGAAAGCTAGTGTAAAGTCCCATTAATTAATAATATTATCTATTTATCTATTATTTTAAGGGTCTTATTAATGAAAAATTTATATATACTATACCACTAAATATATTTAGTATAAAGAAAATGTAGCCTTTTCAACTTTTAATTCCTAGGTGCTTCCTTCAAAAATAGCTCAATGATTGAAATTTTTTGGGATTGCTAGGACCTTATTTTCTCTTATCCACGGAAATGACACGAACCTATCACTAAAATATGTACATAAAATCATTGTATCACATGATAAAAAAGTAAGTATGCTGATGAAAATGGTTTGATTTCATTGTCATATAAATTAAAGTTGTCATTTTACCAAACCAAAATGTAAGATCTTCTCTATATGCACTCAATCTCGGTTTGTCATATATATTTGAGGGAATCCATCACTCTCAAGGGAAGATCAAATATGACCGTGTCAAAATAGCAATCGAGCAATATCATACATACATATATACATACGTACGTACGTACGGACATAGGTGTGTGTATGATTGAAGCAAACAATTCAACCAAAACGTAACACATATAGAGATGGAGATGCTTCCAAAAACAGATAAAAATAATTGAAACAAGAAAACAAACAGATCGATGAATAAATAGACAAGTCGGTGTGTTTGCTTGTGATTTTGGAGATTGTTGAGAAATAATGATGGTTTACCATGTTTGGTAATAGTCTCCCAACTACCATGTAACTGTCACGACCATCTTTTACCATCGCTAATTATGAAATCCCTGTATGATTGTGTTCGATTTTCGTTGTTAACGAATGAAACAGTGTTGATGGATGATCTAACGCAACCATTCCATTGACAACTGTAAAATTAAAATTGCAAGGTGGACAAGGCCAACATGATTCAAGTCTTATTATACCTATCTCAAAATTTTGGTTTAAGGAGAGTGTGAATTGATTTAAGTGTGTTTAGTAGTTTGGAGGATTTCCAAGTACAAATAGAAATTAGCCCATCATTAATGGAAAAAAAGCCCATAAATAGGGTAGCTAGGTATATGATTAATTTCACTTTGTAGTTTGAAAAGGACGGTAGCTTGATTGGTGATGTGGAGTCCAGCTTCAACCTCTGAATTTGGATGCAATGCAAGTGTGGAAATAGAAATAGGTCGGTCGAGGTGGGCCCTTAAATTAGCTTCATTGTTCATTCATTATCTTCTTTTATCATCATTTTGGTTTGCTTTTGATGTAGGCTAGGTTCTTTATATTTTGCCTTTGGCGGATATATCATATATATATGATTTCTTGTCGAATATGTTCGGTTGAATTATCAAAGTTCGATTTGAATCGATGACCATAGTAGCTATTAGTATACCACACAAGTCGAGTAAGATTTTATGCTAAAATCAATCGACAATAGAAGAGCAGTCCACCGATCTATAGTATATATTTATATTGTTCAAACTATCGATATGGAATAACTGTCTCTTCATATCTCAACACAAATCTTGAACTTTGATCTTGATTTGTTTGCAAGGCCATAGACTATAATTTTTTTAATTTTTTTATTAAGTAAGAATTCGAGATCAAACATACCTGAATATCAACAGACAACAAGTTAACAGACGAAAACCCGTCAAAACATACAATCGTAAACATAAACGGTGCAATAATACAACAAGTGGAAGCGAATCCTACAAGAAACCAAACTACGCCAACCTAAATTTATCACGTTGGAGACGTACACTACAGACGAAGCCAAACACTGTTCTAAAGCAGCACCGCTTACCAGCGATACATCAGAAATTCCTAGGGTCATTGACTATAATGTTTTTGGAGGGTCCATTCTCAACGCTTTTTAATTTAACAATAAATTTATAATTAAGGAAATTGAGACACCACAAATGAACCAACCTCAAATGTAAGTGTATAGTGGAAGAAAGGACGAAACAACTAAAAATGAGGTGGTCGACAAGTAGGCTTTTAGTATAGGGCACCTGATGCTGAAAGCCCGAAAGCTCAACACCTTAAATTTCGTATACGACGTTACTATAAGTTTTGGAATTGGATCTGATGCTTCATTATTTGGGATCTGAGTTACTAAATTTGACTCATTTTTTACATAATCATATCTCCACATATATTCTAGCACTTATTCGCCTTTGCATTGTAGCCGCAGCAACAACAACATTTCAGTATATGACATATTTAGAGGCGGATTCAAAGAGGACTCGAATGACTGAAGCCCTCCCTTGTCTAGAAGAAAAAACATAAACAAAATTATGCGATTTTTTTATATAATTTTTACTAAAATAATATAAAAAGATTAATTAAATACAAAGAAGGATTAGCTAAGTTGGTACGGATTGTATTTGCTGAGTTCAAATCTCTTTAGCTTTATTTTTGGATATTTTTAATTTTTTTTTTCACTAAAAATGACTCATATAATAACAAATTTAAATTTTTTTCTAAATATTATACATAAAAAATCCTTGAAAAAAAGTCATCCCTTCTAAAAAAAATTCTAGATCTGTCACTTTATACACCCTTACCTCAAACTAGTTGAGATAATATTTTTAATAGACCCAAAGATCATAACACCGAAAAACAAAGGGATAAAGGGTAACATAAAACTAACAAATGTAGTGGGAGGCCAACAAAGCAAAGACCAAAGAACATACAACAAAACAAAGGGATAAAGAGTAACATAAAACTAGCAATCCATGATCATATTATATAAAAGAGAGCATGAAAGGTCCTATCAAATGTCTTTCATCCAACTCTTCTTTAGTCTATACCTCTAACATACACGTCAAACATATATTATCTTGCGACAAACTATTGCACCTTCGTACAAGTGACGACCTTCTCCCTATTTGCCTTTTTTATCGATAAATCCTATCTAAATTCAGAATATGGTATCCAATCCTATCCGAGTTCACATATACATGATACATATTAAATTTAATATCCATCAATTAATGTTTAAATCAAATAGCATTGTTTTAAAGTTTTGTGAAACAAATAATATATTGTTGTCTTGTAAAGATTTTATTCTTTTATAAATAAATTATTAATTTTATGTGGTTATATTTGATGTTGGATAAAAATCATAATATTCTACCCTATTTTTTTTCAAAAAAAAAACCTATCCTAACCTTGATCTCAATATTCGGATTCCTATGTTTGACATATCTAGCTATTACAAGCTCCATTAAAGGTAATTGTTTTACATATATAGGTCAACCATCTAGTCCCCTTTTAATTGTTTTTTTTTCCGAAAAAAAATAATTTTTTTGAGTGGAAAAACAAACTAAATAATTTCAGTTTCACATAAATAACTTAAAATTATTCCGTACACAATTAGATTCCTTATAAAATGAAGCTCCTTTTGTTCCTTTTAATCTCTCTTTGCTCCTCCTTTCAATGGAACAAAACATGGATTCAAATAATCATCCAACTACAGATGTTTGTGACACACATCTCTCTCTCGCTCTCGGTCTCACGAGCACCTTCAATAACAACAACAACAACAACAACGACGACAACTCGATGTCAGAGCAGGAAGGGTATAATAATCACGGGGAGGAAGTGATGAGGTTGGAAAAAGTTTCACCGGCGAGACCAAGTGACGAGGAGGAAGAGGAGGTGAGCCCTAGGAAGAAGCTAAGGCTCACCAACCATCAATCATCTCTTCTTGAAGACACCTTCAAACTACACACCACCCTTACTCCGGTATCTTTACTCTCCAACTCATTTTCTTCTTGTTTATATCAAATAAAGATATCAGATATCAATATCACAACTTCTGCTTATCCAATTGATTTTTTTTTGTCACGGTTGGTTTGTTAACACATAATCGACGAATCAGTGCCAAAAACAAGCGTTGGCGAATCAATTGAATCTACGACCACGTCAAGTGGAAGTATGGTTCCAAAACAGAAGGGCAAGGTAACTTTAATTCACATTAACTCATTGAGTTTATGATTCACCTTCTATCACATGATTTATAAGTTTGTTATTCATCGATCGATTGGTCTAAAGGACGAAGCTAAAGCAAACAGAAATGGAGTGCGCGATGATGAAGAAGCGATGGGAGAAGCTGACGGAAGACAACAAGAGGCTGCAGAATGAGCTCTACCAGCTCAAACTCATCTCTGTAGTGTGCCCTTCCTGCAACAAAACCATCAACTCCAAACCACCCGAACCCGACCATGTCCATCTTTATGCATCACCATCAGTTAATAATTACACATTAGTTAGGGAATTAACCTAAGTATATACCACTGTATTAGTTAAAAAAAGGTTGTATCAAAGGTTATATCAAAGAGATTAGTTTCCACACCACATCTTCAAGTAATTGGGAAATTTGATTTAATAATTTTTAATCACACAGATCAAAAGGTAAAAATATACTCTGTTCGGCAAAAACATGTCATTTACTATTTACGCACGTTTTTTTATAAAATATTTATTTTTTTTTATAATTTTTTAACAATCTTGTAGCTACTATTTATAAGTACGAAATTGTTACAATTTTTTTTTTAAAATGAATATTTTATATAGGTTTATCCTGAAAAAACACACAGTAATCGATATATTTTGTCGACCGGATAGAGTATAGGTGAGGCAAAGCTTTTAAACAACAATTAATTTGCCTGATTAAACTCATTTCTTGGTATGAGAAAATCAAGCCAAGTGTTCATGATTAGCAAAAATATCGACTAATCAATATATATGATTACCGACTAATCAAAGATCATTGGCCCTTTCCTGTATAAAAGTATAAACCTTGCTGATAAATTCAATCCAAGAACACCTTCATTACTCACTAAAGAGGTAAATTGCAGTGTTTGAAATGTGCCTCAATGGAGCATATGTCACATTGCAGTAACTACTGCAATGTGACGAACGTTATTACCGCGGAATCACAAAAACAAAACATCGAACAAAGTAGCAAACCCAAACAACACAAAACCATTGAGATATCAAGTGCCTGCAAGCATCTGTGCTAGTAGTTGCTTAAATGTCTATGTTCACCACAAGGGGCGAATCGGAATCATCCTTGTCGACGACAAACGTCTTTGTAACCGTCTCCTGAGGAGTAATAACCTCCACCGCGTAGCTCCCATGGAACCCTCGGAACCTGAACTCGCCAAGCTCATCGACATGCCCACGAGCATTGGTGGTCCACTCTTGCTTGAGCTCAAGCAGCCTCTTCCCAGCCTCATTGATATCGCCTTCTGCGTTCACTAAGTGAGCGTTGTTTCTGCTCATATACATCTCCCAGAAGCCCCACAGCATCACCCCCTCCACCGCAGGGTGCGCAAAGGCCTCCCTCAGCATCACCTCCAGGTCATCCGCCCTCGTGTGCTCGTTGACTGACGACACGTCGAGTTCTGTGAACCATATGGGTAACCCGAGGGTGCCAAGCTTGTCCAATGTCGAACATACGATGGGCCCAATAGGGCTGTCTACATGACCCTGAACGCCGATCCCACCTATGGGAGCACCTTGCTCTTGCAAGTGTGAAACATGTTCAATGTACTTTTCGGGTGATGGCATTGTGTCGTTGATGAATAGGAGAGTGTCTGGGTCAAGCTCGCGTGCTGTCTGGAACATTTTAGCTCTCGTGGATTCGTTCCCCAATCGGTCTTGGTAGAAAGACCTATCCAGCATCACATTGTTGAAGTCGTAGTGCTTGAATTTGCCGTTGTAGTGAGTGAGGATGTCTTTGAGTCGATTTTGAATCGATGCCACGAGATCGTTGGTGCTCAGAGAGCGGATCCAGGACTCCGCAGTCCATTCCACTTCCAAGTTATATCGGCCTCTGACTTGTATGTTATTTTTCTGGCAGAGATCAAGCATCTCATCGGCGTCCTTATAGTTGAGCTTTCCTTGTTCTTTCTCTTTCAAACTCCATTCCAGCACATCGCCAAAGACTGCCCAGTTGAAGTTCTTCACGAAGAAATCGACAAACTCTCCGTTGTATATGTTGGTTCGGTTGATGCAGCAGCCCAGGGGGAAGCTGTTTGTTGCTTGTTTAATCCTCACAAAGGATCCAAGCAAAGCGCCTCCTGAAGGCCCAGAGAACTTCAACACAACATCGCGTTTACGAATCTGCATTGAAGGGTAAAACAAACAACAAATAGTTGAATTGTATTATATGCATTGCAAAGGCTGAGTAACATGATCATATAGATCACGGTGTAGAGTTTCACAACTTAACACAATCACTAGCCAGAGGAATTACCTTATCAGCCTCACTCCTCAAATGCGGAAACCTCGCCTGTCGATCAACAGCAAAGATCTGAAGGCCAGCAACCATTAAGTCCACACCCGGACTAGGGCCCTGAATGGAAACCATCACCCTTGATGCTTGCTTCTCGATTCTGAAAGAGCCTACGAGTTCAAGCCATCTGTCTCTGGTCGCTTCAACTTGGCCACAACTAACCCACTTATCATCCGCAGTGAGACCAACCTCAACATTCTGGGGGCCAGATGCACCACCTGAACCAATTTTGACCCAAGCCGAAACCTGGTATGTCAGAAAGAGCTTCAGTTGCTCGGTTATAATCTGAGCAGGCCCCATCCAGCTCTGCGTTCGATCAGTCACAAGCAAGTACCGGCCACTTAGAGGCACATGAAAGCCAAGGCTCTCTTTGGCCATCGATGGCGGTATTTGTGGCGATCCAGTTCGCACACTTAGCGTGCACTTGCCATGACAGACCCATCCATCAGTTCCGCAGCTGAGCTCACTGTTTTGAATGATGCTCACTCCATAGGATGCATTCTATTCAACAGACATTACAATTACAATGTTCTTAGTAATCAAACTCAAGTTTTTTTCGAAACAAAGAATCTATCAAAGGAAAAAGTAACCTCAATAGGTGGAGGAAGGCAAGGAAGTGTCTTTTCGGCAAGCTTCACCACAAAACTCTTGAGAAGAATGTCGGTGCCAGGAGGCGGTCCTTCCAAGAAGATATACACTCTAGATGGCGATCCATTTAGAAGGAATTTTCCACGGAGCTCAGCCCAATCACTTTCTGTTGCCTGCACACTAATAAGAGTGCAATGCAACCAAATGAAGTTATTTCAATCTCGTGTCATAAAACGAGAGTCTAGAAAACATGGTAAGAGGCAACTAACTAACTAACTAACCAACCTTCCTACACCAACAAAATATTCGCGGTTATCAGGGGTTTTGAATTGCAAGGTGGCATGGACATTTGCGGATTGGACATCGTTACCATAAATTCTTACAACAGCAGTGGCCTCATAGACCAACTTCCTGTGTACTCGTCCAGTTATCTCTTGCAGAATGGCACTCCACCGCTGATTCCGATTGCTTGTCGCAGCAAAGACTTTGTCTGAAGTCAGCAGAATTTTTGGTAAGGAATCATGTAATGTGATGTTGCAGCATCTTCCAGACCAGTTATTGAGGCCATTATCAAACTGTGGATTCAGAATCACATTCTCATCTGTCTTAGAACCGTCGCGGCAAAGAGGGCATATCATAACTGACTTGATCAGCAGATTTAGACCAGGCAAAGGCCCTTCCAAGTAAAATATAACCCTTTTAGGCATACTTTGCAATACAAAACTGCCCTTTAGCAACTCCCATTCGCCCTTCGGTACATGGATCCTGGTAGCAAATCAGATTAAACATCACTACAAATATGAACATAGGATACTTCTAGTAACAAGTCAGGAAAGATTCAAAGGGAGGATTGATTACATACTTTGCAATCATTGAATATTGATCTTTGGAATCTTGGTGTATCAGTTTCAGTGTTGCTTGAACTTGAGAACATCCACTGAGAGGTCCAGACACTCCAACAATGGCTGAAACACAGTAAGTCACTCCAGGAGAAACCCTAGAAGTGATATCTTGTTCCAGGCATTGCCAACACTGGTTCCGGTCTGTAACAACCGCATATCCACCATCCGATTTACCTTGCTCTGATGGGGCAATGAATACTCGGCAACAATTTGGGTGCCATGAATCAAGCCCTTGTGAAAAATCATGATTCTTGATAATGTTTTTGGACACCAAACGCCTTGAATTGACCATTTTACCATCAAATATCTGCATATATACAAAAACCAGATTAGGGCTTGTTTGATACAGCACCTTCTAATTTGTTGGGTTCACTCAGTCCACCGGAAATAAGATAAAAGAATGTACCTTTAGACATTCCGTATAAGCAAGGAGGAGATTGGAGTACTCGGGAGGATATTTCATCAGCTCATGCATGGCGGGATTGGTTGACGAGCCACCACCACCCATGGCCAGGTTGAAGTTAAATGAAGGGCTCCTCTCGTTCTGATCCTCACTCCCTCACCAACAAAAGGGCTTTTTTATAGATATGATTAATTCACAAGATGAGAAGCTTTGGCGGAAAATGGAGACGTACGAGCTTTCTCCCACTCCAATTCACTCTGCAATTCAACAGCTTTTGAGTTTTTCAAGTTCCCCGTCTCTTCAAGTTCCCCATGGTGGAGAAATGGCGGGGGCTGATTCCCAATGCTTCATAATGGGCCATGGGTCCCACCCACTTTTTACTGCCTTGTCTAAATAAGCCTTCATAATTTGCTGAGCCTTTCAAAGGAAGCCCATAAATATGCACTATCAGCCCACGTATATAGCCTTTGTTGATTCAGGCAATCGTTTGGTTAGCTATCTACTTCTTAGGAAGTACAAAAACCCAGAAAGTGATTGACAATACATGTGTTTGGTAAAAAAAATTAAAACTAAAAAATTCAGGAATTGAAATTCCTCCAAAATGGTGGAATTCAACTTACCATGAGGAGGTGGGTAAGATCTACTTCCCCCGTTTTTTTTCCAAATTACTTTTTTTTTATCCAAATCTCATTTTTATTTTAATTTTGATTAAGAAAATTTCCAATTTATCCCTATAATAAAAAGATTGTGTTAATAAATAAAGGTTATAAGAGTAATTTTAAATAAATTGCTATGAGATTTCCCTGTTCAACCAAACAAATTATAGGAATTGAGTTCATGTGAATTTAGTTTCAACCAAACATATTTTTATACTTCCCGGAAAGTAAAATTCATGAGAAGTTTATTTCACAGGAAGTAACTTTCATAGAAATGAAATTAATACGTTTAACCAAACAAGACCTCATATTCATCAACCAGAGACATAAACGTGGAAGAACTCAAGAATGCAAATCCCCCTATACTATATACATACACATGCTAATATGATTGTAACGGGTTACAACACACCAATTTAAACATAATCCGATCTGAAAACCCAACCCGAACGTCCGATAAAATTTGGGTCAAGACCCGAAAATTTTGACCTGAAAATGTTTTCCGACCCGAACCCGAAAACCCGATAATTTTCCGGGTCATCTGGGTTTACACCCGGTGACCCGATTGACCCGGTAATTTTGATCCGATTGACCCGATGATCCGATTTACCCAATTGATTTATAATTATATATGATTAATTATTTGTATTGAGATTCCAATTTATTTACATTTTATAATTACAATCACTTGATGTTTTATTTTCAAATCAATTTTTTTTTATTTGTATTGTGTAATACTCCCTCCAAGCCAAGATGGTGGATTAGATCTATACCACGCCATAGCCTTTGTCTTTTCAAAAACTCTATTTTGCAACGAATTTTCAATGGTTTTCAAGACCCTACACATCCCCAAATTGGAAATTTGGAACAACAAGTTTTTAAAAGCAAAGGGAAAACATGATCAGCTTAACCCTTATTAGAATTTAGAGTACATACACAAATAAGCCATAAGTTGGCTGATATAGATTAATGAAAAAATGATGCTACCCATGATAACAAGAGTTTTGACACCGGAATTGATGCACACAAACAAAAAGAAATCCTCGGAACCATCTTTACAAATGCATAGACGACGAATATACACTAGAAGTTGATCCTAAAAGAAAAAAAAGTTGATCAATGCCCAAATCACAAACAAGATCCTGGCTGGCATTAGTCCTTAGTGTCTTCTTTCTCTCAACTAGGCTTGAGAATCTGGAAAGAACACAACAAACTCGAATCGACGCTCATCATCGCACCCGCGTTGTTGAACTCTCCGCAATAGTTTGGGGCCGAGAATATGGTGACAAGCTGCCGATCTGCAAAGAACTCGTAACCATCTTCGACAACCTGCATTAACCGAATCATAAAATGGCCGAAATACGAAATTGGTATAAGCAAGTAAACGCTCATCACCTGGTGAGCCCTGCATATAAGATCAAGGTCATGTTTCTTGAGGAAATCTTCGACTCGATCAGCTCCGAAGGTATACGAGACGCCCCTATCGTTCTCCGCCCAGCCTTTCGTTTCTCCATCGGGATCAGCCCAAAGGAGATCACACAACAGACCCTCATCCGGGACATCAATAGGCCTAGAGAGTGATCTGATCTGATCCAATGATTCGAGGAGGGGCGAGATCCCACCGTGCATACACATGATCTTGTCTTCGACGAGTGCAGCCACGGGCAGGCAGTTGAAGCAGTCCGTGAAGACCTTCCAGAGGCGGACACTATAGCGTCGTTTGCATTCGTCGTAGAAGCCATAGATCCGGTTTATGGAAGCACATTCGTGGTTGCCTCGTAGGAGGAAGAAGGTTTTCGGGTATTTGATCTTGTAGGCAAACAAAAGGCAAATGGTTTCAATGCTGTATTTGCCTCTATCAACGTAATCTCCCATGAAAAGGTAGTTGGTTTCGGGCGGGAAGCCGCCACACTCGAATAGTCGCAACAGGTCCGGAAACTGTCCGTGCACATCTCCTGTAATAATGCAAGTTTTTTGTGACCAATGTGTATGTGAAATTGAATCAAATTTCAAGCTTGATTACCACATATGTTGAGAGGAGCTTGTAATTCTAAGAGCATGGGTTGGCTAAGGAAGATGTCCTTCACTTTGGCGCAAAGCTGTCGAATCTCGGCTTCTGAAACATTGATCTTTTTAGGTTTGCTTGATCTTCTGCCTTCCAACAATCTCTCAATAAGCTCATCGACATCTGTATTCACATTAGGCTTCATCCCTTCCATCTCTAGTATTACAATCTTTTCGCAATTCGAATGAAAGCTTTACATTTCATGTGAAAAAACGCAGGCGAAATCACTAGAGGGCGAAAACACGAAACGGGCAGTTTCTCCTTGGCCTTGGACGATTGTTAATCTAGTATCAAAGGGTAAAAAAAAACAAAGGAATTGAGAATACTAAAAAAAATGAAAATAGAAAATGAGGAAGCTGGACATTGTATTTGGTCATGAAAGATGGGAAGATGGATTGGCTAAAGAAACAAATCAAGCTCCGTTATAAGCGGGGAGAGTAGATTGAATTTATCCTATTGGAATGAATGGTAGTGTAGCAAGACACGTACCTCATATGCCAACTTATGTGCTAAAAATCTGTTATCCTTTAATAATGTTGATTTTTGACAAATAGAAATTACTGAAGAAAATGTTGATTTTAGTATCCACTAAAAAAAATATGTTTCAACAATGAAACCAAAGAAAGGAACATAAAGATCAATACAGGAGCTGATCATTTGGATGATTTGAGTTGTTGATGACATTGTAGGATAACAAACAACAAGACTGAACAAGTTCGATCTAGGGCAGAGATGATACATTTATCAAAGTCTGCAAGAGACTCCAGTCAGCAGTTTCATATCACCAAGGTGATGACAGAACTCAACAGCGATTGCTCCTCGTACCTAGTTCAAGCGCTGAGTACCTTGGGGTGACAGATGTATCATTTTCTCTCAAAATTGAGACTTGTCGAGACTGTCAAAGAAGGGATGATCAAGGGCTTCTTTGGCAGAAATCCTTTCTCCTGAATCATACTTCAGCATTCGCTGTTGACATCATCAAAAGAGAGCTTATCAATGATCAAAATATGAACGGTCATATGTATAGGTGCACACAACAGAAACAATTGCATGCTCTAGTTGTTGTTGCAAGAAAAAAAATTAGCAAGCCAGTGCAGTTGTAAAGTAAAGATGAGTGACACGTTCCCCCCTCGTAAATCAATCTCATTTCATACTTATAGCTGATATTATCACTCTCACAATCATCCATCCCCTTTTTTGGGTTCAATGTTAAAGATGGGCTTTTTGCAAGAAGCAAAGTTTGATTCAAGTCAACTTCAACTTGCAAAAATTTCATTAGAACAAAGAGTCAAAAACAACAAATAAGCAGGTGCTTACAGATAGAAGATCAACACCATCTGATCCCAGTGATGGCACAGCACGGGCCAAGTTTTGGGGTTTCCATTGTGGATAGAGATGCCAGTCGCGTAATGAAGTCACTCCTGGCCACTCCTTCTCAGTTGGTGTCCCCAACAACCTTTCATGAATTCATAATTGAATTTGACACAACGAGTACAAGAATAAAATAAAATTCCAACTTAAATGGAATAAATTCCCCTCGGTTCTGAAAACGTTGAACGATGTAGTATGAAAAGTCAGATTACGATTAATGGCAGAATCTCCACCAAAATTTTCAAGTCTTATTACATAGTGAATAGATTATGATTTGTCATGCAATATAAACAAAAGAGATACCTAAAGATATGCAGCAGTTGTTGAAACTCAGAGTCTCCAGGAAATAGAGGTTGCCTTCTTACCATTTCAGCTGCAGATACCATGGTAAAGGAATAGGATAAGTTTGAAAGTCAGTCATTTGTGATACATCCAGGGAATCCAAAAGGAAGCTAGTACCACAATATCTTTCTGCTAGAAAGCTTAATCACATAACACCCAATAATAGATGCTTTATCAAGTATGTACTGCACTGTAAATAATTTGTTGAAATGTAGATTTTGATATATCTGATTCGGAACAGTTGTATTTCAAAAATGACTAATCAATACTTCACTCCATTTTATCCCAATACCACTGTCTCAATTATATCCAGTACTGATTACTGCTAATTGCACAAGAGCAAAGAACTGCTTATTCTCCTAGACTGTCTTCGTATGATAGATTGATCCTGGAGGCGATTCCTCAAAGCAACAAATGTTTCTATCAGCTTCAAGGGATAGAGTATAGAATTGTCGGTCGAGAAAGCTAGATTATTTTCCTTTGCACAAATATGTTGGAATAACATTATGTAAGCATAGCATAGTCCAACAAGTTGAATGGTAGATCTCTGATCCCTTGTCCCACATATAAAGAAATCAATCCTATGTGCAAATTGACCTCTGTAGTACCAAATTACAGCTTAAAATAGTGAGACTGCTTCAATTACCAAAAATTATCATGATAAGATCATAGAACTTGAAATGAGAAAGAGAGAAGGTAGGTAAAAGGCAGTGCAAGTTTGAGAAGAGTAAGATATTACCAAAAATGCAGCCAACCGACCACATGTCCACTCCACAAGCGTAATGAGTAGCGCCCAGTAAAACCTCAGGTGCTCTATACCAAAGAGTAACGATCTCATGGGTGTAGCTTTTGAGAGGGATGGTAAAAGACCTACTCAATCCAAGATCAGCAATCTTCAAGATACCTTTTTCCTTGTCTACCAGCAGATTCTGAGGCTTCAGATCCCTAGGATAATTCACAATTTTTTTTTAGAAACCCTAATTATAAACCCCTGAAATTAAACAATCCAACCAACCTGTGAAGGACGCCATGACTATGGCAATGAGCAACCCCCTTCAACAACTGATAAAGGAAGCTCTGAACAAGGGAATTAGGAAGCTGGCAAGGATTAGGCCCTTTTCGGTGAGAATCGATGAACTTCTTGAGGTCAGTGTCAAGATACTCAAAGACGAGATACAGAAGGGGCTTCCCGTTCTTGTCAACGTGCTCGACGCAGAGGAGACGGACAACGTAGAGCGACTGAGAGAGCATCTGAAGGAGAGAGACCTCCCTGAGCGCAGTGGGAGGAACTCCTTCCTCGTCCATTTCAAGCCTCGTCTTCTTCAGAGCGACGAGCTGCCCGGTGGCCTTGTCCTTGGCCTTGTACACCTTCCCGTAGGTGCCTTCTCCTACCTTCTCCAATTTCTCGTATTTCTCCATCTCTAGATCTCGATCTGAATCTGTGAATTTTGAATCCGGGGATGGAAGAACCCTAGAAAGAGATCAAAGCTTCTAAAATTGATGCGTCGGTGTGAAGAGGAGGGTTTGGTTATAACAATGAACCCGCAAAAGGAGGGTTATTACCGTTGCCAGCCCGCTCCCCATTGTGTGTTTTGAAAATCAAAAGATGGGATTGAGAGGGAAATAGCCAAACGCTCCCTATAACTACGTTGCACTTCCTGTCACGCTCCTACCTGCGAGTGTTCCGGACGCGAGCAGCAATTGCGGGCCGACCCGCCCACCTGGCCTCAGCCTGAGACCCGTTTATCTGTAAATGTTCGGTTAACCATTCCCCAACGCAATAAATACGGAGTACTTTGTTGTCGGATTTAGACATGGCCACGGGTAACGGGTCAACCCGTAACCCGGTGAGTCAGGGTCAAAGGATCAGAGGGTTGGCTCGAGTCGAGGGTCAGGGTTAGGGTCGGGGTGAAGATAACCCGTGACCCGGCGGTTGACTCGCCGGGTCACACGAGTTGGCATTTGAAAAATGAGACCGTTGTGGGCCCCACTTGAACGGTTATATTTTAAAAAAAAATTGTAGTCGTTGGTCGGGGAAGGACATAGGGTCGAGCCTATAAATAGGCACCCCTCTCTCCCCAATTCATTTTACTTCAACATCCCATTAATCAACTTACATTTCATTCTTGTCAATCGTCGTAATGGCCGACCGTAGCGGACCCTTGAGCTCCTCGTTATTCAATCATTTCAACAAGGTCGTCCAAACCCCGGGGAAGATCGAAGCGGAGTGTCGTTATTGTGGTCATAAGTACAAGATAACGAATAACTTGGGTTATGGCAATTTGAAGAATCATCTAGCGAAGAAGCATCCCGAAAAAAGTCGACGAACCATCGGGATCGTCGGGTAATTAGTATTGTGTTGTGTGAAGTTTATGATGTTATGAAAATATGAACTTATGAAATTCTAAATAAAGTAGGATTGTAGGAACTAGGAAGTAAGTTAGTGTTCGTTGTAAATTTGTAATGGCATGCATGAAGCGCCGAGCGCGATCCCGACCGAGGCAATGAATCCGGTACGGGTTTGTAATCGTTGTTCGGTTTGTAATAAACTTGTGTGTTTATGTGTGCATTAATTAGTTTTTTCAACTAATCCAACATATTGTTGTTGATTCTTTTCAGCCTTTCTCACTGCTTCTTCTTGCCTCTTTTCCACTCTTTACTATGCTACCATGGGATTTACAGCTCTATTGTTTTGGGTCTATCGGAAACACTCTCTTGATTTGTTCGGGGAAAGAGTGCGTACATCCGGACCCCCCAGACCCTGCGTAATCGCGGGATTTACTGGGTTGTTGTTGTAACTAATCCAACATATAAACTAATAAACCTAAATAAATATTTTTCACTAACAAATAAATAAATAAACTATCAATTTTAAATAAAAAATGTTGAATAAAAAAAATAAGAAAACAACAATAAACACGAAACGGTATTACACAAAACGACAAAAAAAACATCACAAAATTGTTCAACGGAAGGTCGAAACCCGCTCAACCCGACCCGGCGGGTCGACTCGGTTTCTTCCCTCTCCTGCCACGTGGGCCAACCTGAACCCGTGGACCCGTTGGAATTCGGGGTTAGGGTTCGGGTCATGTCCCCCGGGTTCTCAACCCGGCGGGTCGGACCTGTGGCCACGTCTAGTCGGATTCCTCAAACTTTCTCTTTCTTTTTCTTATTCGTCCACCTCACTTTTCACCTACTTTGTTCTCAATTCTTTTCAATTCATTTCTCACTCTTCACAATGGTCGAGTTCCTTCCTCAATAATCTATTTTTATCATTTTTTCCATACCCATTATATTTTCCATATAATTTCAAATATTAAAAAAATTAAATTGCTTGATCAAATAAAAAATTTAATTTAATTTTCTAATTATATTTGATAAGTAATTTTAAATATTTTAAATACATTTTTTTTATAAATTTGGCAATTCAAATAAAATTATTAATTCAATATTATGATTATATTTGATAATTACTTTTAATAATTTAAAATATTTAAATTAAATTGTTAATAAATTATTTAGTTAATGATGATTTCATGTATAAACAATGCTCATATTAATAGAAAATTTTATTTTTTTTTACCGGAATTTCGATCCAATGAATATTTTCCATAACTAAACAAAATAGAGGGTCAAATATTGTGAATATAATTAAAATGAAGGAGCAGTATGTGATTCATGTGAGTCTTTGTGTTCTTCCTCCGTTCATCTAGCATTAGCTTTTTCCCATACCTCCCCCGACTAGCGACTGGTATTCATGGTGGTTTGAGAATAATCCATTCTCTTCGAATTTTTTATGTTTTAAATACTCAATTCATTGACAACATTCAATTTGAAGTTTTGTCTTAATCTCCTAATCCAAGTTGTAAAGTATCCCATCAGATTTTCTAACCACCCTAACCATTCGAGTTCAACGGTGAATCAAATTGACATTTTTATTATCACAAATTATATTAGGGGAAATGTTTACACAAATCACCACAAGGATAGTGATTTCAATTTTGAATCATCCCCGAATTATAAAACTTTCAATTTCGACCTTCGTCCTCTTTAAGCACACCTATTTCATGGATTTGAGTCCTCAAACTCACAAACACAATCAATTGGTGGTTTCTATGATTGAATTCATATTTGTTGCCTCGCGTCACCGTCAACGCCGATGTCACGCTACACCATTGTGAAGTCCCTATAGCGCAACCCCTCTTCGCCGCTCTTTAGTGATCATTGTTGTGTTGCGCAAACATGGCACCGCCTTGGAGTAATGATAAGTCGCCTACTGGTAAGGACTAAGGAGAATGAATGTGTGAATGATGATTCTCGCATTTCAATGGAAATCGGACAGGGAAGAAAGACGCAAATGCCAAGGAAGGAAGAATGTGAAGGCCCTTTCTAGTTTTCACACAATTAAAAAAGTTCCCTCTAGTTTTAATCATGGTCACAATATTGACCATCCACTTTATTGTTTTACTAGTGTAGGTCCCGTCTCGTGTACGGAGAATACGTCAATACAATATTATAAATAATCTAGATAGATTCCAATAAATAAAAAAATAATAATCTAAATATAAATTATTTTTACCAGCAAAAAATAACATATATATATATATATAATTAGTTTGACATTTATATATAATCTAAATATCTTTTATTTAGATTCTTTCAAAATATAAATAAAATTCACATTTATAAGGTAAAAGGTCTTTTTCTAATCTGTCATTAATTAAATCTCACGTAATTTAATAGATAGGTGATTTATAAAAATATTTTAATATTCTTTTTTTATTAAATATGTAGCATTAAAATGTCTAAGTTGCAAGTCAACCTAGGTCTTATTTAAAAAATAAAATAAAAATAATGCACCTGAAAAGTAAAATTTAGAAATCCAATAAATAAAATATTAGAAAAAAACCGCACATTGATGCTTATATGTTATCACTTGTTTAATTTTTCAAATAAAAAAAAACTAAGAATGGATACTTTCATCTTTTATTGCTCTCTAACATCAGAGTTGACCTCTGAGCATGGGCAACAGGGTGCAGACCTAGGCCCACGATTTCTAAGGACCCGTGCTCATAGGTAAAAAAATAAATAAAAAAACATGTCTTTTTGTTAAGCTTTTTCCACCTTTTGATATTCTTCTTTCTTGTTCTTGATCTTTACCCATCTGTTTTTGAAGAAATTCCACATGCAATGGATTAATTGTGTACAGTGAAAGCTAATTTTACTGAACTGAGTAGTTGTTGCAGATTTTAACGTGCTGATTTTGGTGGTAAACAAAAGAGTAGTTGCTAATTTTGTTGAAGCAAGCTGCTAATTTTTAAAAAATATTTTCATTACCATAGTGGCCCTTAGGCCATCTCACCATAGGCCTAATTTTGCTCTCACCATACGCCAAAAAACTCAATTTGGCATTTTTGTTTTTGACTTATTTTTAAGTGGAAGCCCAAATTTGTTTTTTTTTCTTTTGAAAGGCCAAATGTGATTATTTATTTATTTATTTGTTCGTTTTATATAAATCTATAAATAATACAATTATAAATCTATATATTATATAATTATGATTTTTAATTAAAAATAAAAGTTATAGTATTGTAAAGATATTTAAGATTTCTTCGACGTGACTATAATATTTGGCATATTTAAATTATCATTGCATAAATAATATTTTTAGAAAATGACATTCATTTTTCTGTATTATCGATTCATCAAAATTATACATCGAAAATAAATATTGAGTTGCTTAGGACAAAATAAAACTACTAACTATTGAAGATAGAATTAGAAATCTCAATGGTTTTTCATTTAAAGATTGAGATTGTGATATTTGAGATGAATTCATTATTGATTTAAATCGAAAGGATAAAGATATGATCAAGTGATGGAAATGAGGTGTGAAAGTTTATGATAACATTAATATTTATAAGTAGTTTAACATGTCAAAATTGACTTATAGGAGAAACAATAAAATCGTATAATTAATAGCTCAAAAGAGAATATTTTATAAAATATTATTTTTTAATAGACTATTTTCCAAAACAATTATAGATTTTGTGAATACTCGAAAACAATATTTCGTGACGGAATTTCGGTCCGAAAAACTCGTAGCGTGAAAGAAAGAAAGAGAGAGGGGGGGAAAAAGAAAAGAAAAAAAAAGCGCACCGGCAAAAGAGAAAGAAAGAGATGCTGCGGAAGGCGAAGCATATACCCTTCTTCTCTTTTCTCCCCCAAATCACAAGTAAAAACCTCTTCGTTCCTCCTTCCCCGCCCTCTCTTGGAATTGGATCTGATTACGTCTTACTTGAACTTCAATTATTTGCTGATCACGATCAGTTGGAGTAGCTGTAGCAGTTGGAATTTGGAATCATCGAATTCGGATTTTCCTCTTTCTACTGCAGAAGATTCAAGAGTAGGAAAAATGGCGTCAACTGAGGGTTTGGTGCCTATAACCAGAGCTTTTCTTGCTTCTTACTACGACAAGTATCCGCTGAATCCCCCTCTATCCGAGGACGTCGCTCGTCTCTCTTCGGAGATTCGGTCTTCCATCGCCCAATTGCAGACCGTTTCTCCGCTTACTTCAGGTTAGTCCTTTCTGCTCTGCTTCATAGAGTTTTCTTCGCAATTAAACACTTTTTTTTTCCTATGCCATCGGAGAGTAGGAATTAGGAATTTGAATAATCTGGAGGATGCAAAATATGTATTATTTGAAAACATATTATAAGCATTTTCGGCAGATCTCGCTTGCTTTGCAATCAGATCATGGAAGAAGTGTTTGTAAATGTGACTTGTCTCTGCATTTTGAGCTGCTGTTAATCGGATCATAGAGTTTGCACTTTGGGCAGCCACTTCCTTGAGTTAGGCTAAATTTAGTGCTTTTGTAGATGAAGCGCTTGTGGTAAAGGACATTGATATTCAACCTCCTCATAAGATTGATGAGAACATGTGGAAGAACCGGGAGCAGATTGAGGAGTTACTCTATTTGCTGGATACTTCTAATTTGCCATCAACAGTAATTGTTTCTTTCAACTTTGACGTCGTTTCTTCATTCATTTTCAATTAATTGATTTATCATTTTTTTGGTGGCTGTTCTCGCAAGCAGTTGATTAATTTGTTTTTATCCAAACAGCTTCAACAAGAATCCACACCTGAAGATGCTGAACTGGTTTTACTCTTGAAGCAACTCAAAGATAAGGTTGAAGAGTCTCTGAAGGTGCTGCAATATTTTCAGGCAAAAAATGCTGATTTTGTGTTCAATACTGGTGAGCCTTTTCTCCCTTCCGTTCACTTCTGCGAATTCTGAAAAGTTTGTAGCTGGTGCATTGGTGCTTCTCATTGTATCTTGTTCATGTTGAGATCTGTAAAGTTCCCAATTATTTGCTTCTTCAGAAGACGGGCATTACAGATTTACATAGATCTACACATGCTATTGTTTATGTGATCTATCTTACAAATTTCACACTGCCACAATATCAAAGTTAACATAAAATTATGTGAAAAGATTCCCCTCTCACATTATAGTTTCTATGTTGGATTCCTTTAAAAGATAGAAATTAAAAGGGTTCAATAACATATCTCCAGGTTTGTCAAGTACTCCTGGGATTTATATTTTGTATGGATTTTCATTTACTTTAAGTAATTTAGGCAGCAAGTATTGAAAGATTTAAATATTAATTACAACAACAACAACACGCCCAATTTTTTATCCCGCTTTGAGGGTTGAGGCGTATTCAGCCTTTCCCCGATTACGTCAATAGGGTGTTTCTGAGTGACTAGGAAGTATAGTAATGATGAAAAAAAGTGCTGGACAACACACGCACACACACCAAAAAAAAACTCAAGTAATTGAAGAAAGCCATATAAATTTTGACTATATCATGCCATCTTCAGCTTAATTAGGTCAAAGAAATACCTATAGAAGCTCTTGCAGCATGGCCCCCATTGCATTCCTTGTTCGATTACTATTATTATTTTATCATTTATCTAGACATCTCTATACATCACTAGTTCACAACATCAAGAGTGTCAAGACATCAAGATTCACCTGTAGTGTTATTAAGATAGCCCCATAAGGATTTTATAACCTGGATATGTAGTGGTTCTTTTGTTCCACCCTTTAGTTGATGGAAAACTACAGCACCAAAATATGCATGGACTGTTTTTCTTCCATGCTTTAACAAAGTCTGGGAGCTCACAGGTCTCCCTGGTTCAGCATACACATTATTGTAGAATATTGTACTCAACCATCAGAATCTTGAACTTCTGATTCTTGTGCCAGAAAAAACTCAGTGGATGTTATAATGGGAATATAAAAATTTAAGGCTGTACTTTCGATGTGTGAACATTATACAGTATGTTTTGGAAATGCATTGATGACCTGCTTAGACCTAATGCGGTTTTATACTTTTATTTGCTTTTGATAGTGACTGTTGATATTTGGATCTGGCCCGTTGTCTTTTTTCTATCTGAAAGTTTTGGTTCATGAGGTTTCTTTCTGAAAATTTGCTGTTTTTAGCAATAAATAACTATAAGTATTAGTTACCTGTTCTCATCCCTTTACGTTTGTTCTGGTCTATTTTCACTTTTCAGTTATGACTTACATGCCCCAAGATTTCCGAGGCACTTTGATAAGACAGCAAAAGGAGCGCTCGGAGAGGAATAAACAAGCTGAGGTTGATGCTTTAATTAAATCTGGTGGCACCATACGTGATAAATATGCTTTACTATGGAAACAACAAATGGAAAGGTGAGTCTGATAAACCCTGTTTACTGCCTTTCTACAGTCTTGGTTAACCTTGTGCCTTGTTTGTATTGCTGACATAGTATTATACTTCAGGAGGAGGCAATTGGCTCAGCTTGGTTCTGCAACAGGCGTATACAAAACTCTAGTAAAGTACTTGGTTGGGGTGCCACAGGTATGAATCTTCCAAAAAATAAATAAAAATTCTTGGGCATTGATACTACCATTTTATCAACTCCACTCCTTGTTGGCATTTGCCTCTGCCTCAGCTTCTTGAGTCCCCAGGGATATGTTCTCATCTTTGTTACATCCTTGTAGTTGTGCAATAGGGCGGGAATTCCCCGTGGTGGGACAGGGAATGGGGATTGTATTCCTTAACCTGAATCCGCCCCATTGATGTCCCTAGTTAGTTTCTTTCTCAAGTAGGTTGTATTCGTGTGCTCCCCTATGATAAAATGTTTAGTGCAACACTTGCGCATTGTCTTTACCATCACTCTCTTGGCAGTGCCAATGATAATATGTTATTTTGTTCCTTTGCAGGTTTTGCTGGACTTCATTCAACAGATTAATGACGATGAAGGGTACTATTAACTCTCAGAGTTTCAGATTTTTATCACTTTTGTTTTTTGGTACCTTTTGTCTGTTAATTATGCATAGGGCTGAAAATTTATGTGAAAGAAGGGTCTTATGGTGCCTCTATCCTGTCTTTTTTTATTAATCTATACTATCCTTAAGTTTAATGCTAATATACTAGATTTGGATAGGCCTATGGAAGAACAAAGGCAACGTTATGGACCGCCTTTGTACAGTCTTACAGTGATGTCACTATATATTCGAGTTTTCCTTTACTTGGCATGGGGAAGGTTTGAAGCTAAAACACTGTGAGACACTTTTCTATCTCCGTACTTAAATGGCTCCAGTCCTGACTGCAACTGCCATTTTCTGTTCAGTAGTTGACTGTTTCAACTTCCAATGATAATTGTTTTGTCTGATTATTTTATTACATTAATGCTGGCTGCTTTGCTCATTTGGCAGAGACAAGGATCAAGTGGCCCTTCTTGAACAATCAGTCAATGTTTACACCTCTGAGTTTGAGAGATTTATCAAGTTTATGGGGTGACATTTTTGTCTTCATTTTCATGGTTGATTATTATCATTAACATGCAAGGCACTTGTTCCCTTTGTCCCTTGTTAACTTGTATATATTCTCTTCTCAGTGAGGTATTTGCAAATTCTCCCTTTTTCATTACAGCCAGTGAAGTTACTGAATTGAGGTTTGTTTCTTGATAAACTTTAGCCTTCATTTTAATAATCAAATTAAGAGTCAGTTTTGCTTACGATAAGGGGTTGTCTGTGGTATATTTTATTGTTAATCTATATGGGAATATTCCTTTTAGTTTCACTGACATTGCAGGTCTTTGCTTTTCTAAATTCATGAAACCGAAAAACAAAGAATTGAGCCTTTAAAGCACACTAACTTACGTCAAAATGCTTTTGTTTATAGGGGTGATGATGACTACAAGGAAATGAACATCCCAGCTGGAAAAAATTACGAGGTTTGTGATGTATTATGTCTTCTAAATAGCAATTTCTACGTCTTATTAGTGATTCTTAGTGTGAGAGGATGTTGGGCCTGTTGGTAGTGGTATCCCAAAGGACCTTAAAGAGAGGGGAGGGGTGAATTGAGGTTCAAGCACTGGATGGATTAACTGCATCTTTATTAAAATAATTGTTTTCCAAGAAATTGCAATTCTGCAACAGAATATGACGGGTTTTACCTTTTATCCATGAGGTATAAACAACATAAAGATTTTCATGAAAAAGGATTTAACTATCTTCTCAATAACCTTCTTTCTTGTGATGAAATTTTAAAGCTGCTTCCATTATTGTTGTTGGTTTATCTTCTGATCCCTTTCTTTCTCTTTTTATATGTACAAGAGTCGAGTAAAAATATATGTTTTTCTTATCCTTGTTCACATCTGGGTTGAGCTTCAAGCTGGGTCATCGAAAAGTAGACTGAAATAATGAAAAGAAAAAGAAAAACAGATTGAAAAAGATTGGGCGACACAATGAGTAACAGGATAGGATCCTGGCTGTTCAGAAGATGGCGTATACACTAAAAAAAACTACCACTCACATAAAGCACACAACCTTACCCCAAACAAATTGAGTGGGTGTTTCCAAAAGATTCAGATATGATATGAGTAAGACAAAAATGAACTCTGCAATTTGACAAAAATAACTGAAGTGAAAATGCTCCAAAAATTGATGTGGGGGCTATATTCAACTATATAAAAGCAGTCAAAGAGCCACACTTCTGGAAAAATATATATTAGTATTTATTTGTTCTTGTATAAGCTAGGGGACAATTCTTCTTTTTATTTTTTTTGTTAGGTCAAAATATGTGTGTTTAATTGCTAACAAGGGTGGCCGTTAAATACAATTTTGTTATAGCAAGTGGTATTGTGTAAAGTTGCTTATAGTATGGTGGTTTTGTGTAATTTACCTTGAGATATGATATACTTCTTGCACTAAGACGTCATCCCAACAGATAGCCGTTTACTTCTCATGGAATTAAGTTGGTTGAAATTGAATTTCTAAATTGATGTCTGTTTGTGATTATTTTACATTAATTAGGCATTTAGGCAAATTACTAGCTTCTTATGATATAATCCTGATAAACTTTTATGAACTCTTTGTCTCCAGGTGGTGTTGAATGTGGAATCTGTGAATTCCTACATTGCTTGGGATTTCAGTCTAGAGCAAAGCAAATTGAGTATGGTAATGGTTCTGAAGCCCGACTTTCCTCAACTTTGATGAGAATTGCATCATGTATTAACATTAACATTGTTTCCATTATGGTGTCAGTATGGCCTTGGGGAAGGGAAAAAGAGGGTTAGGGAGATTAGAGGGCATTTGGAGAGAGTGATGGTGCAGAGTTGTCTTGTTAGAGGTATAAGTTTGAGTGTTTGGAGCCTAGGACATGAGGCAAAGTTGTTGGCAGCCTCAAATGGAGAAGTGGATGTTGAGGGAAAAATGGATAAGGGCTTTAGGGTCAGTTGTTTGCTCTTTTTCTTTCTTTTACCCCTTTCCCCTTTTCCCTTAAAACAACACAGTCATATATCCAAATACCTTGTCTAGCATTTGTCAATTCTTTTCACGGGTAAGAACACAACAAAAATCCACCGTGTTGAAGTGGAACGTTATTTTTTAATTCCTCTTCTATGTAATTGGAGGGGGATATGACAAGGACAAGATTACCTCTTATTTCCTAGTTACCCTTTATAGGACAGGCATCTTATATGGGGAAGGAGAAGAACATTAGATGAATAGAACAGTCTACACATGGATGAGAATATGAGAAGGAAGGTGATTAATCCAAACATATAATGTTGGGGGGGGGGGGGGACTAGTTTTTTCGGATCAAAATAGATGGCTGAATGTGCACTCATTTTACCGGAAATCAGAGATTTACGAATGAGTTATGTGACTTGTGACTCGTGTCTTTGTTTTTCATTTACTTCCCTTATGGTATTTTCTAGTCATCAAATGAAATAGCTATTTTAAAATCTTTCATTATAGAAGGTGATGAATTGATTATTGAAAACGAGGAATTCTGCAATAGCTTCTCTTCCATCATGTAGTGGTGTGGTTGAAGAAAACGTTAATCACATAAAATCAGCTGGATTTCCTCTCCTAGATCGGATATAGGAATCATGGAATATGATTTTGTTAATGGAAAGTATTAGGATGAGTTCCCTGTGGGTATCTTGTTTGGTTCCATCATGCCTGAGGTGATGCCTTATATTCAGGCAGTAAGGGAAATTATTGCATTGTTTGAGACTTCTACTGACTGTGACTCCTTTTGAAAAAATATCTTGGTACAGGATATTGGATTTAGCATGGAATACTCAAATGGCTCAGGGGAAAAGACTGTAAGCATTACTATTTTCAATTCAACTGTACTGGGAACTTTCTATATAAGCTTTATGACATGCTTCTAAAAAGGTGCAGTTTTTGCTTCTGCTTTGTAAATTTCTAACTTAATCTCATTAAATATATATGCAGCTGATCTTGCCTTATAGACGCTGTGTTTCTGATCAAGTAAGTACACACATTATTGAGAGTGTTTTGTCATCTTGCTGATCAGTATCCTTTCTTTTGACAATCCATCAATTTTATTTGGTTAATCAATGTGAATCCAGGGCAATTTCTGCACATGCATGGCTGGAAACTATAAACTTATATGGGATAACTCGTTTTCTACCTTTTTTAAAAAGGTACGATTTCAGCTAATCGTCCGCCCACTTTTTGTTTCTTTCCCTTTTCACTGTTTTCGCATTTTTTCACTTCTCCCCTTTCTTTTTGAGCTTGCTGGCTTTCATTTGGTGGATGTGGAGTGTGGGGGGTGTCTAGTGGTGTTTGCACTGAAATGTCTTGAGATATTGGTCAAGTCTTGTTAGCCAGTTATTTGCCTTGTATGTCCAATGCAAGGGAAGTGGCATGTTGCAATATGATATGATCTCACTTCTGCTGCCTCTGCCTCACTCTTTAGTCGACTGTGATGGTAACTAAAAAGTTTTGCTGTACTAACTGGGAGCACCACTTTGGCTTAAACTTTTACGGAAAAGTCCAAAAGCCATGCTCTTGGCAAGTTCTCTCTTACAAACCCTCGCACTCAGCTTCGCAAACATACCAGAAACAGCAGATAAACATCAACAATGTCACAGGATTGCACACAGCCGGCAACGGAAAGGGAGATTTCCCTTATGACGGATCCTTAATATAACGCCTCTTTATACATGATTTCGGATCATAGTTAATACTGCCCATGGTAACCTAGCCCAATAGATGACAGCTAGTTTAAAACCATCCTATCTTGCTATCACTTGAAAGAACTCCTTGTTGGTTATCTTGTCTCCTACATTTGACATTATTTTATCAAAAATCGGCAGCTGATGATCCCTGTTCTTATTTTGGAGCAGGCTTTGCGCTTCAAGGTGGACTGCATACCTCCTGTGGCAGAGCCAGAGCCATTGCAGCAATGATCCGTTCCTAAGCCTGGCAGAGAAGGTTCCAAATCTGTATACTCCAAAACCATTTCCGATCTTTATCTAATGTTGTATATTGTTTATACCCGAACAGGCGAACAAATTGTTCATTCATTATGCCCAATGTTGTATATTACTGTGCCGCTCTTTTTGATCAAGCGTCTGTTCACCCTCACCACAACAGAAAAATTGAAACGTACAGGTACTTCTTGAATGATGAACATGATTCAATCACGGGTACCATGCTTTATCTATCGCTTGAAACAACTGTGTGTGAGACCCATTGCACTTCAATTTGATAGTTTCTTCTATCCGTGGAGTTTGGAAATCACTTTCAAGTTCAGCAAATGCAGTATCTTATTTGTATTTCTTCTTCATGCAAAGCTCACCTCCAGCCAATGTTCTAAAAAGCGCTAGGGGATCCTAGGCGGTGAGGGGCCACCTAGCTCCTAGGCGGTCAAGGCAGGCGCCTAGATGTGCCTAGGCAGGATTTTTAGAAAAGTGCCACCAGCCTCTAGCCTCGATTGGATATCCCCTTTTTACTCCTGCAAATAAGGGTTCGTTTGGTGCATTCGTATTTTACAGTGTTCAGTAACTGGGCATTTTTTCACTGGATCACAAGTACTAGTAATTAAGTTGATTCAAGCTTGGGTTGATAAGACTGATGAAGTTAATCAACCTGTTTAGGTGACAATTATCTCTATATGTAGAGGTAAACATGCAGTATTGCACCAGACAATATTGCATCCAAAATGTATGGATGGATCGGAAACGTACAATAAGACGAAACAGGTGGACCATCCAATTATGCAAATCTAGTCCTTACCATGTGCATTGTTTGCCTTGTCTCACATCTGCACACCTCCATCTCTAATTCTTTATCCTCCCCATCATCTTTAGTGTAAAAATAATTATAACATGTTTTTCGACCAACTAGAGCATGTTTCACATTGTTGGGAATAAAAAGCTCATCCCACATTGGTTTAAGCTTTTGTATTAGGAAGAGTAGATCTTGACCTTGTAATAAAAAACAAAATCAATTCGACACACCGCCTTTTTCTCATGGTCCAATCGAGGTTTCTCGGAATTTCATAGACATATTGGTTTAAATAATTTTCCACTCCCTCTGTTCGGCAAAACATGTCGTTTATTATTCATGCACACTTCTTTATGATGATAAAAAAACTATATAAAATATCAATCTTTTTATAAATTTTTTCAACTAGTTCATACTTATTAATAGTAACTACGAAATTGTTAAAAAATTTTTTTATTAAAAAATAGATATTTTATATAGTTTTTATCTCCTAAAAAAGCCCGCGTGAATAGTAAAACGACATGTTTTGCCAAACGGATGGAGTATTTTATAAGATCATAATTTCAACTACGAAATTGTTAAAAATTTTTTTTTATAAAAATCTAGATATTTTATATAATTTTTATCTTACAAAAAACGTGTAGACATAGTTGTGGGAATAACCAAGGTATCGGCTTCGATACAGGACGATTTAGTCTTTCTTCATTCATTCCCATCTAATCAAAGGGGTTTTGTTTCTTTTTTTTTTTTGATTGGATGAGTTGATTTCTTTATCTTTATTAATTTTAAGATAAAAAAGACCTTTCGTATCCAAATATTTTCTATCTGGATTTTTTATATACATAAAATAATCTTTTCTTATAAAATATAAAGCGACATATTTTATCGAACAGAAAGAAAGAGTATTTTATAAGATCATAATTTCAACTAGGGACCTGAAGTAACGTTTATATACCAATTAAGTAGCAATGACTCAACCTGCCAATTTATTAGTCAACTTTGCATTTGAGGAACTTCACGTGTAATGCCTTATATGACAGCAATGGGTCGTTAATAAGTTTCACTGCATTTTGGTTTTGCCTTTTTTTTTTTATTTCCTTGTTACGGTAATTTATATGCGAAGCGTTTTTAGTTTAATTTCTGGTATTGTATCAACCGCCTCGAAACTTACGCCCCGCTCAACCAACACCGAGCTAGCTAGCGAGCGAAGCTTCGACAGAGAGAGACTCCTGAAAATCGAATCGCACGTAGATGAATCGCAGCTTCAAGGACTACGCCATGGCGCACCACCGCCGTGGCATTGGCGGCAACCCCCTCCCCAGTGACTCCGACCACCAGCTCGATCTCTTCTCACGGAACCGCCGTATCCTCTCCCATGAGTCCTCCCATGGTAGTCCCTCTCTCTCTCTCTGGTTGCTACTCCAGTACTACTACTTTCACCAATCAGCTAATTCATTTAGATCTCGAGCTCGGTCTTATTCGTCTTCCTTTATTAGCTCATTTGTCATTTTCATCTCTTCGTTTCATTGTCAATTTCCGATCCATTTTGGATCTTTCTGTAATGGTCCCTGCCTCTCTTTCTCAGAAATCACCTGTTTATCTTTAATTCGATCTTTTTTTAGTAATGACTTCGTAGTTCGTACTGGAAAATTTTCTGCTCAATTTTTATATTTCTTCTAGGCTGAGGTGTTTTTTTCCGCAGAAGTATATAGATTAGATTTACTGATTTCCTTATAATATCTGTTCTTTGGCAGATCGAACAACATCATTAAGATTGGGGAAGATCTCGGTTGGATCAGTGAAATCGTCCAAGAGCGGTTCGGATGACCTCTTGTCCTCCACTGACGGTGGCAAGCACGATTACGACTGGTAATTGAACACTCGCAAAATCTCGAATTAAGTAGATTAGGACTGTTTGATCTTGTGCTGTTTTGAACCCAGTGGATGTCAATGAGTTTGGAAGTCCAATTTTACACTTTGTTGATTGATTGTTTAGTTTAATTAACGTGTAGGTTTTACATTTTTAGGCTTCTTACACCTCCAGAAACTCCTGTTTTCCCTTCAGCTGAGGGTAGTGAGTTTCAACAGTCCTATACAGCTCCAAGAAGGAGCTCTGCTGCAAGATCTGTCTCAGCAATTAAATCATCCAGGGTATGTGCCTTTTCAATGTGCAAAGTATCAGTGTGTATAAGCAAGCTTTCATTATGATTTGAATCATTCCCCAGATTTGTAGTTTGTGTAGCATATTTCAGTTTCTCCAATCCATGACAGATATGTGAAATAATCATGTACAACCAGCTGAGCTCTCTCATTGTATATTTGTCATGTATTTCTGTGATCAGTTTTCAACAACTCGTGTGGAGAGCAACGTTTCTTCAAGACCAGCAAGAAGTAGCTCAGTTACTCGCGCATCTGTATCATACACACAGAGCAGCAGCAGCTATTACTCCACCATTAAATCTTCCTCCTCAGTTCTCAACACAAGCTCAGCCTCTGTATCATCCTACATTAGGCCGTCTTCCCCTATCACCCGCTCCTCATCATCAACTAGACAGTCTAGACCTTCTACGCCTGCACGTACCACACCCACACCATCAAGATCCTCTACTCCTTCTAAGTCTCGTTCTGCGCCCACCCTCCCTTCTTCAGTGGATAAATCTCGCCCCTCGTATGGATCAAGACCTTCCACTCCTACTTCTAGGCCTCAAATAAGCTCACGCTCTTCGACTCCCACACGACGGAGCACAGTATCTTCATCTTATGCTGGACCTAATAGTAACATCTCATTGTCAACTGGACGGACACTTTCGAATAATGGGCGCAGTCAGACATCAACTTCTCGTCCTAGCTCTCCTAATCCCAGCCGGGTTCGTTCACAGCACCCAGTTATTCCTCCTGATTTCTCACTTGATACCCCACCAAATTTAAGGACAACCTTCCCAGATAGGCCTGTTTCTGCTGGAAGGTCTAGACCTGTTGGTAATGCTACGACAATAGCAAAGGTAAATGCAGAGAGTCAAGGAGGACATGGCAATTTGCCACGAAGAGCCTCATCCCCATTGATCACAAGAAGTAGGTCTGTAGAACCAAAGAACAGAAGTCGTATCGTCCAATCCAATGGGCATACTAGTGATGTTCAGGAACACAGAAGGTCATCTTCATATGTTCCTGAGTCGCCATCTCGGAGAAACATAAGAGCTTCCACACCCACAACCACAGACAACAATGTTTATGGAAGGACCATGTCAAAGAAGCCCCTTGATGTGGCGATAAAGCATATGGTATGTAACATTTTCAGTCTTCTGTTCTGGCTTCCTGCAACACCAACCTCCTTTGCAATTACAGTATTTGTTTTGTGAATTTGCTTCAAATAATTTTAGTTTTTGTCTTTCCTGTAGGACATAAGAGATGGATCAGGAACTATGCGTCCACTTACAGGAACTGTCCGTTACCCACAGAGTCTGCGATCTGCCATGTCCAAAATCAATGCCTCTCAGACATTGAAGAACTCTGCATCAGGTGACATACATGGACGGCTGTCTATTAGCAATAACAATGGCTATGTACAGCAACCAGAAAATGGCAAGTATTATCATAATGGAGCACTGGAAAACGGGAGACGACAAGACCAAAATGGTCGATTATTGTTTGAGAGGAGGCTAAACGAGGTAGATATGTTTGAAAGCTCCCGTTATGATGCCATTCTGCTGAAGGAGGATCTGAAGAACACAAACTGGCTGCTCAGCGCTGACGATAAGTCGGATCAAGGCCTGGTTTTTGACATGGGTTTTGAGCCTCCTGAACCTTTTGGCCTCTCATGAGAACATAATATGTCATTTGTTGTATTCTTTTTTTCCCACGATTTTTTCCAGATTTGCTGAATCCCATTCCCATTATACTTGAGGCTAGTGTCTCATTATCTTTAATAAGAAAGGCCTCACCTCAAAGGAACTTAGAATTGTTGTATTCCTTCTCATTGCTGTAAATTTTATGTGCTTGTTTCGGTGCTATGGTCGCAATCTTGTAACGGGATTACGGGTTATGAAACTCACAATGAAGATGAAAGGAAGAAAAAGGAAGAGATGGTCCATAAGAACGTGTCATCTAATTTCTTGAACAAACTGTATGAAATTCAACACTTTTCTCTCAAGTTACTGTAGTTTCATCATTCTCATTTCTGACTATGAGATTAAAAAAATACTCTCTCAGATGTCCTGCCTTCTACCAAAAGAATAGGATTACATCAAACACAATCACAACAAACAACACTACGGTGCAGAGTTGGAACTGTCTTCGACTAAATCAGCACCACTGACATACTTCGCCACAAATGATATAAGCCTGAAAGGAGCACCAATCAACGGGGCGTCTGTGATGGGTACCCCATCAAACTGCTCATCCAGCGATACTTGTCCTTCTAAATCTCGAGTTTCATCTTCATCTAACGGAATTTGCACAATTTCTCCAGACATGCTGGTTTCCGAGGAGCGCAGCATTGCAGCAGAGTAGCCTGCCTCTGGATGGTCCCTCACCACCCTCGATTCCTCAGTTGATTGGTTAGCATTCCCTTCCAATTTAGCAACCCCGTCGCTTGATTCATATTGGGGATGAGAAGCAGCAGCATGCTCATTGACTGCTAGAGCATCAGGTACAGAAACGGCAAAATCTCCATCTTTGGCTTGCCAGTGACCCAGTTCAGTGTACAACTCATTCAACTGCAAAGAATTGCCAGTTTAACTGAGTAAGTCACAATGAAATGATGATGCAAAGATTGAAGAATATATGAGCATGTCAAAAGCTATGGCAAATTATTAGTTTAAAAATTCTGTGAAAATACTAGTTGAGGGTTTACCTTTTCTACGAGGTCGGCATTTTCTGTGATAAGTTTCTCAACCAACTGACAGGCTGCTTCAATCTGATCATTCAATTCATCTATCTTCGTAGCATCCTACATCAAACACGTATTTGTGAGATTTCCCATTTATTGTTTTCACACTGACACAAATCAAGCCTGTCAGTTTTAATGCCACAAACCACATCGCTAGAAAAAAGTCTTAATAATTTTCTACACAGCAATTACTACAGCTAAAAATTTAAAACAGCCAATTGCAACAACATAAGTAGGGATTTTGCACTTTAGGCTATCACATGAATGGAAAGTTTTGTGTACGAAGGTTGGCACGGGAACCCAGGGATGAGATGCATCATATAAATATCCCAGAGTCAATCATAAAGTGGACAATCATGATGTCCTGTACTGCATGGTCGTAAAAAGGCATATCATATAAATATATCTTGACTCTGCAGCCTTGTGTTCATAATTGCTTTCAATTTTAAAAGATAAAGAAAAAACAAGATACATTTGTGATGTCAGCTGATGAAGGAGCTGAGGCTGAACTTCTCTCAAGATCCTCAATCCGTGATTGCAAGTTTGACGAAGTCTCTACCACCAGCTGTTTTTCAAGCGAGAGCTTCTTTCCATATTCCTCCAATTCCATTACCTGCCAGGCTTTGTTTTTTCATTTCAGCATCAGAATAAATAGTGTTCTAACATGCACTAGTGAGACGTGAAGAATTAAATGATGCATATGGAAATAAGACATGTAACTGTTTCATGTTGCAGGTATTTTGCACTTCAATGAGAGGCTTTTGTAAGAAATATAAGCAGCAAATACCTCAACTCTCAGTCTGGCATTCTCATCGTTCAGAGCAGCAAGCCTTTGTTTGACTGAATCCTGAAAACATAAAAATAAACAAACAAAAAATGATATAGTGATCTTCCATATCTCACTTAAAACACTTATGGGAGCCCATAGAAAGCAAATGAGAAAACGCTTATTAGTTCTTTGACTGAGAAGCAGCATTCCTAATTCACATCATTAATACAATGCTACAGAAGCAACATCTGTTTACCACATTCACGTGAGACAATGCCCTTACCTCTTCCTGGACCCGCAGAACTATATCCCTTTCAAGAAGAATAACCTTTTCCAACAAATTTGTCTGACAACAAAAGTAAATCCATATTAGCGACATATAGTCTTCAAATGCTACTGACAGATGTAGTTGGAACAGGGTATAGGTATAATGAAAAAGTTTGAGGGAAATTAGAAGCTGAGAAAATACGACACTCCTACCTTTTCCATGCACAAATTGTCCTTCTCTTGTCTTAACTGACTAATTTCATCCTCAAATTTGATCTGCATGTGACATTAATTATTTATTATCAACTTCAATTCTGTAGAGATATCATAATCATAATTTAAAACCCATAATCTTATATGGATACAGTATGATCAAATTATAGGCACTTGTATTCAGATGAACAGCTTCTGATAATGGAGCAGCAGCAAGTGTTCATGAATAATCAAATAAATCAAGTCTGTAAGTAAAATTTCAATACATCCTAAATTGAAATGTTACATTTGAGTTGTAGGATTACCTCCTTTTGTTGTAAGATATCCTTTTCTTCTTGCAGATTTGAAAGTTTCATCTCTATTTCAACCTGACAAGAAAAAATAATAGGTCAGACAGATCTGCCAATAGATTAAAAGGAGATAAACTGTTCAAATAAGCTCATCTATTGTACATAAGAACAAATTATCCTGTTCCCAGATAACCTAGTGTTAGATAATATTTATACCTCTTTTTGGATCCGAGACTCAATTTCAAGTTGTAGCTCTTTGATCATCACTTTCAATCTGGCCTGCAGGCAGAAGGACAATTAACGGAGGAGAGGAGAAGAAAGCAATTTGCTCCAGATACACAATACAATATGAAGCACCTGACCAAGTTAATTAACCTCACCTCTTCCTTAATCCAGTTTTGCTGATCCTTTGCTGCCAAGACTGACTGTAAAAACACAATAGATATCTCACATTAAACAACAGAATAGAGAAGCAACCAGAAATATGATTGCACAACAAACATCAACAATCTGATATCTATCCTACAATCAATGAAGTGCTCATACGGATGAATGATCAATAACTAGGAAAGGTTAATCTTCAAATCCCATCTTTCAAGGACTGGTAAGAACACTTCCAATCTTATAGCCTCTCCTTGACAAATTCATGTGCAGGATTTATCTTTATATAACACCCCCAAAAAATAACATGGGCAGATTTACCATTTCAAGGATAAAACATCTCAAATACACAAAGGGAATGTAAGAAGTACATCATCAGAAACATTGTCACCGACAGATCTTTTTTATTTGTTAAATCAACAAGAAAAGATAACAAAAGTCTTGAATATATAATGGGAGAAGCAGCTTACGTCGTTTGATCCAATACTGTCATTGCCATTATTCTCAACTGGAGCCTCACTTATGCCATTAGAATGGATTTCGTGAACACTGTGGCTTTCATTAGACTGAATCGGAAGATTCAGATCTGGGGCATTGCTATCCTGTTGCTGCGAAACCGCCTGGGAAGAGCTTGAAGTAGGACCATCCTCTGCAGCTTTCTTCTGCTTATTGTTGTTCTTCTTGTTGTTCCTTTTCTTCTGCTTACCTTCCTTCATTTTCCTCAACTGTTACTCACAGCACAACCAATTGGGATCCTAAATCAACACAGCTCAACCTTCGACCTGAAATCGAATCAATTCCGTAAACATAAACACATCTGGATGGTCATAATTCGATCTAGATTGCTGATCTAGTCCTAGAATACCCTAATAATTGCCAAGGAACCGCCTTTTGCAAAATCTTCGGTTAAAATCCAAAAGGGGGGAAAAGAGACATCAATGAATATAAAAAGAGGAATCAAAATGTGAGAATAGATGCAGATGCTTACAGGACGTCGATTTGGTGTACGAACAACGTCGTTTTCAGAAAGGTGCAAATGCCGGGCAGACGAGATAGAGGATTAGATTCGGATGTCAGCTCCCTTACAGCAACAAAGGAAATCGCAGAATTACAGACACCTCATCTGGCGGCGAGGGCTTCGTAGGGAACTAGACATTGGGGATTTACAAGAAAGGGGGAAAATCAAACGATTTCTCTTCTTTTTTCCCCCAAAGACGGTTGAAAACGCCAAAAGACGTTAACTTGAGCCCTTTTCCTTTCGAAGGAAAATCAAATGATTTCTTGGAAGTTCGAATGCAGTTTGACCTTTAAATTAGGTCATGCATCAAGTTTCAAACCATTACCCAGATTGTAAGGGAAAGCAAAATGTTTCCTACAATAAGTAATGGGTGGTTTCCTACAATTTGGTATTTAACGAGTAGTTAATTGCAATTCGGTATATTTAACGGGTGGTTTTTGTAATTTATCCAATTATAAATCCCCAATCTTTCTTCCCAACCGGGTTTCAATCTGAAAATCCATTTGATTCAGAATTGGAGGGATTCAAGTGCTTTGCTTCCCGCCCCTGGTATCGTCTTCATCGTCTTCAACCCTAATTTACCATCCTCCGTGAGGAGTGAGGACACTGAAGGATCACCCCGTTCTACTTCGGTATTTCATTAATTTTTTTGTATCAGTATCGTGCTGACGATTTGAGTTTCCTCAGCAAAATTCGTCTTTATTTTCTGTAATCTTGCTTGTCAAATTTCTTCGTAATTAGTAATTACCTCAGCCCTAACCAACCACAATTCAATTTTCATACTCGGTCCATTACAGTTTCAGCTTCAGTTTCAGTTTCTGTACAGTTTGCTTCTAGCTTCCCGAGGAAGCTTGCCCCATTTTCCCTATTTTTTTAATTTTAATTTTCGGTGGGGGCGGTATTGGACGGTTACTGTCTAGGAATGAACGATTCAAATTGTGTGCTAGGGTTTTTAGTTTCTGTACAGTTTGCTTCTAGCTTCCCGCGGAAGCTTACCCCATTCCCCCAATTTTTTCAATTTTAAATCTTGGAGGGGGCGGTATTGGTTACTGTTTAAAAATGAAAGATTCAAGTGTGCGCGCTAGGGTTTATTTTTCGAGCTGTAACAAGAGAATTAGGGAAGAAAACCAGTTAATCGAGTCATCTTCCCCTAGAAAGAGGTCAAACAAAGGGGAAATTAGTCAATGCAGGAAACGAGTGGTGGTGGCTTGGGTTGATCTGGAACAATTTGATTATGGTAATGCTAATGAAGAAGATGGTGATGGTGATACTCTTAAATCAGTACGCTTGGGCTGCCGTTGCCATTCCATCTGTCTCAAACCTGACCAGCCTTACACAATTGGTAGGAGCCCTAGCCAAAGCCAACTGGTTTTCGATGATCCCTGTGTTAGTAAGCAGCACTGCCAGTTGCTTCTCGACGCTGAACTTCGCAAGCTCTATCTTCTTGATGGGGTGTTCTCTTCGTCTCCGGATGTTTTCAGTTGTCTTGCAGAGGAGTTCAGGAATAGAAGGAAAATGGAAGGAGACAAGGAAAAGGAGTCCTCTAGATTTAAGGCTTCGCTAAATGGAGTTTTTGTTAATGGGGTTAAAATTAGCAGAGGTTCTGTTGTCGAGTTGTCTGCTGGAGACAGTGTCACAATTGTTGTTACAAGTAAAAATGGCGCTTATTCTTCTGGTGCCGAACTTGGGTTTCTTGTAAAGAGAATTATTTTTCAGGAAGAGATGAACTTATGTGATTATACTGCATTAGAAAGACCTATGTTGGTCCACTGTATGTCAAATTGCAAGGGCAGTAAGAGGATCTTTCCACTAAGGGAAAATAATCTGGTTTATTTTAGATCAGATTGTGATGATGTGTTTGACCGAACAAACTCGCTCTTGGCCTGCTGCAGGCGTATATTGCAGAGCAAAGATCCCGTCTCTTACATTCGTTGTTGTACTGCCCTCAGCTCTAAAGTGGATGGCTCTAAGATAAGTGATACTCGGGATCTGAAGAAGAGTAGCGATCTTGATCTTCCTGCTAGTATTGACCAACAGTTCAAAAGTAATGCTTCCTGCAACAGCTTGCATATCAATCAGAATGTAGAATATTTGCAGGCTTTAGTGGTAAAGCCAAACTCAACTGCAGTCCCCAGCGACAAATTGCTTCCTTTGGAGGTGAAAAATAACCATTCACATGAAGGAACATCCCTCTGTAAGGATGTTGTTGATCATGACAACTCAGTAGTTCCTTCATCAAATTCTAATTATGAAAAGGACCCTTTATCTGGGGACGTCAGTGAGCTGGAAAACTCTCAGAGCAAGTATGTTCCTCCTCCAGGAAAGAAATTTTGCCTGAATCTTCTTGGAAGTATGCAACCTAGTTCTTTTGGGCAAGGCAATGTTGTTTCCTTGAGAGAACTTTTACACCCTGTTCAAAGCATATCAAGGATATTCATTGCAACATTTACTAATGACATTCTATGGTAATTTATACCTTCCTGATAATTCCTCCTAGGTTTCCTGTGTTATTCATATTGTTTCTCTTGCTGTTTTTATTCCTGGGACTCATTTTGCCAAAACAAACCTATGAATCTTTATTCTGGCTTCCATTTCTTGAGATTTAACAAGTTTATACTGGCAGGTTTTTATCCTATTGCAAAATTCCTAGCCAGCTTCCGGTAACACTTGTGTGCCATAATGCTGTCAAATGTTGGAGTACAGACCTCAACAGTAGATGCTCAGTACCTCATCCTGACTTTCCAAATTTATCTGTAGTGTAAGTAATTTATTTCATGCACTTCACTGCTGAAGGAAAGGCATGTTATAGGAGGATCTAGGTCCTCATTGGATTTTTCAAAAAACTTAATTTTTTTTTATCATGACCGTTTTCTGTATCAGGTATCCTCCATTTCCCGAGGCCATAGCCTTTGGTAATGACAGTAAGAAACAAGGTGTTGCCTGTCATCATCCAAAGTTGCTAATTTTGCAAAGAGAGGATAGCATTCGAGTTATTTTATCTTCAGCTAATTTGAATGAGAAACAGGTAAACATGTTGATCTCTTGAGAGGTTTGACTACTGCTCCATGCTTTTCAGTTCAATGACTGTTTTATTTCGGAAATTCATGATAACTTCTTATCAAATAGGTAAAGAAGATACACATAGATTTGTATTTCCCTAGTACTTGTTCTGCTTGATTTGTTATGAATTTGACTTTTGAGGCATATGGCTCTTCCAGCGGAGAATATATTTCACAGCAGTATTGATTGCTTTGACATGGTTTTATTTACCTTCTAGGCTGGTAGATAGGTAGCTAGGACCATTTGACAAATTTCTTAACCAAGTATAAATAAATTAACAGGCCTTGCTTGACTAAGAGCATTGGCCTGCAGTATGCTTGCTTTTCATTGAATTTCTTGCTATGTATCACATGAGAAAAAACTGAGATGAATAGGGTAACAAATAATGATACTATACATCATCGTATCTTGCATTTCCCTTTGGGGATGTGCAAAAGGATAAATTGGTTGAAAAAAAGTGGTGATATGTTATTTTTTTTCCCCAAGAAATAAAGGGGTTGTTAACTCATACATGTAGCATGAAATTTACTGTATTTTTTCCGACTTGCAGAAAAAACATCTTTATGTTGCAATTACCGATTTTGATATGTGCTTGATCTTCCTCTTGTGATTTTCTTTTCCCCCCCACCAAAAGAAAAATATTTTGCAATTTTCAACTTGATTGACTAATTTTTACAATTTTGGTTTGGAGACACTACTTTTGGTTCATCCTCTGCATTATCTTACTTATTTTCTTTGTGCTTCTACAGTGGAATAATGTGACAAATACTGTTTGGTGGCAAGATTTTCCTCTCAGGAATACGCCTGACTATTCACCATTGTTCACCCAATTTTGTGATGTATATACACACAAAGACTCAAACTCTGATTTTGCTGCTCAGTTGGCTGGCTTCATGGCATGTCTTCTCACAGATGTTCCCAGCCAGGCATACTGGATCACCGAGCTGACAAAGTATGACTTTAGTGGGGCAAGTGGTTATTTGATTCCTTCTGTACCCGGAATTCATTCTTATAGAGATCTGTCTGTTACTAAAGATATGCAGCTCTTACGTGTGAGTACCATTATCAGTGTATGCAAATATTATTTTACTTGGCTAGTTGATTGATAGTACAAATAAACCTCTATTGGCTCAATAATTAAGCAATTCACAAAGTATCACTGTGTTAGGTAGTTTTGTTGTTGCACGGAATATTACTTGATTACTAGGATAATCTTCCTTATTCTTGAACATCAAAATAGTTGGTTTGTTCTTGTTAACTTACATGATTTGTGTTCGGCAACTTTCTATCTAGTTTTTAGAGAACTTCCCGGCCTTTTACATTGCCTGAACATTAACTTTCCGTCAATTACCCTTCTTGTGCTTCATAACATCAGTGTTGATAAGATCATTTGAATTTTACCATAGGCCAAGTGCATATCAGGGTCCTCTAGCATGAACTTCATTGGTTCAGTTGAAGCATCAGTTGTTGGTCTAAGCCATCTTTTTCGGAGTACGGTGGACTCAAAAGGTGTAAAGCTGAAGAAATTGGCTACTTTTCTCAGAGGATGTGAAAAAGCTCATGGCATGGCGAGGGTTGTTCTTAGAAGGAACAAAAGTGTACCAGTAGATGTTAATGCTGTGAGCATTCTTGTTCCTGACCCTGATGATTTGTCCGAGGAAGGTATGTTTGGTCACTTTCTATTCATTAATATTTTCTTCTTTCTTCTTTTATAATAGCATCTCTCGCATTTTGCTAGATTGTGTTCAGTTGGGCTTTCTGCCAAGAAACATTGCGAAGTGGGTTTCTCCATTGTGGGACATAGGATTCTTTGGGTTCACTGGGTATGTTTGCTCTGAAGAAGCACTTACATCTGCTTTAGAAGGAAATAGCCTAAAAGTAAAACTGGTTCTACACATATCAAAGGCATGGTACTTTCTCTTGGTTTTTAACTTTCTTTTAGTAGACAACTTTGTTCAGTTGGATCTGTAAACACAACTATACAAAGCACGGAAGTAATAATTAACAATTAATTGTTCAGGGACCTCATTTTCAAGAAATGTCACAAAAGATGCAATCTGAACATGTTGCATTCTGTTCACTCATTGGTTCGCTTCAGAGGTCTACAGGCCTCTGGCGATTGGAAGAGGTATTGACATAACTTGGAATGGAAGTACTACTTCAGTTTCTTATCGTTAGTCCTTCTCCCTCTAAACATCAAAATAGAAGCCTTCATCCTGATTGCCATTGCAATACTTGGTTTGCAGGTGTTAAGTCGATACAATTGGCCTGAGCATTTAGAATCTGATTTCGTCTATGGTATGCAAGTTTCCCCTCATGAGAACCTGCTTGCTGTGGACTATCAACACACATGCACGATTTAACCTTCCCATTGAACTGCTGTATTCAGGTGCATCCTCAATTGGCTCATCAGTAAATGCAGAATTTTTAGCAGCATTTTCATCAGCTGCTGGAAAGAAATCAATGGACTCTTTTGATTCTGAAGAGTCCGATCCTGAGGTGATTAATTGCCTTTCGTCTAGTATTAATCCCTAAAAAATATTGACCCTCTACATGATTACATGTTCTTTAATCTTTACCTGCATCTCCTTTCTATGATAGTGGGGATGCTGGAATTCAAACCATGAACTAAGAAACCCGTCCATCAGGATTGCTTTTCCTACCATAGATAGAGTCAAGAGCGCTCACAATGGAGTCTCAGATTCCAAGTACATTCTCTGTATGGCAGAGGTATGACAACTCTGGATCGTCTGTAAGAAAGCAGTCGTAATTTCCCCATTGGTTATTTTGTTAGCTTAGTTAACGCCGCCTTTGCCCTTCAACCTATTCAGAGGACGTGGCAAAGGTTGAAGCCTGTAGGCATACTTCGTGATGCTGTTCCTTACCCCAGTGATAGAGTAGGGCATCCAATGCATACCAAGGTACAACGGAAACCTTCTATTCGTATTCATGCTTCCATATCTTGCTTACACGGTAGCATAGAGCTCGAAATGAAGTGGTGTTATGCATTATGGTGATGTTTAGGTGGCAAGGAGACGGTTCCAGTCTAGTAAAAGAGACGGGTCATCGTCATTCGGTTGGGTTTATAGCGGATCCCACAACTTCAGCGCGGCTGCCTGGGGAAGAGCAATAGGCCCTGCTGGGCGTGGTCAAGGAACCAGCTCCGCTACTACTCCAGACCCGAGGGGGAGGCTCCACGTGTGCAACTATGAGCTCGGTATTCTCTTCGTATTCCCCCCACAAGGGAACAATGGGACGGATAGCTTGGATGATATCGTGATGCCTTTCGTGGCTCCTGCGCCCAAGTACACGCCTACGGACAGGCCAGCAACAAAACAGGCTATGAAAGAGGCATGGGCTGATCAGGTCTCTGAGCGAGGCGCACAGGAACAAGTGCATTCGGAAATGATAGTCGAGGAGGAAGATGAAGACGAATATGCGGAAGTAGCAACCGCAGACTATGTAGCGGAAGAGAAGGATGAGGAGAAGGCCTACGGCGACATGCTATGGAGCCATTTCGACCTTTCGTAACGTCCAGTATAGATCTTCTATATCACGCTTATACATGTATCATACATTGATTGATATTCATTGTGTTATAACCGACGTTACGTCATCGTCAAATGTCGGTTTCTCCTTAATCGTAAACCATCCTATGCCAGGCGAGATTAGATTGGGTCGTTGTCGATGTTTTTTGACACATAAATTGGTTATCGAACAAATGCGCGTTACGTAGAGCGGTGAAGATGCGTTGTGTGGGTTGGGTCCTCCCACCAATTTTAAAATACTAAAAAACAGTTTAGTACAACCTGTACCCACCGCGGCACCGCCGTTTTATTTATAACTCATTCCTTCAAATTTGATTGATTAATTGAATTATAATTATAAATTTAATTTTTTTATAATAGGTTTAAAATAATAAAATATCTTTTAAATTATACAGAGTATCAATTAATTATTTTAAATATATTACGTAATCAAACTCACTTAAAAATATTTCATTGTAATTGAAATGCACCGCAGGCCAGCGGTGCTGCTTTTGGATAGTGATTGACTTCGTTCGTTTTTTATGTTGTTTTAAGATGGTTATTCGTCTGTCGATTTGTCTCGAATTTTTACCTAATAAAAAAAAAATTCTAATTGAAAATTTGTAGACTATCAAATCCAAATGTTGAATTATTTCTGTGCAATTTAAAAATAATGGCTGGAAATGAATAAATGAAGCGCGTTAAACATTACAGCTTGATAGACACGCTGAGATGAGATGGAGTTGGTACTTCCTCTTGGCATCCTACAGAAACGGCAAACCTTCGTAAATGCAACACACTAGAAGAAGGAGAAGAAGAAGCTGCCCACCTCCATTTTCTCTCTCCCTCTCCATCTTCTTCCTTTCATCTCCAGCTCCAGATCTCTCTTTGTGTGTGATTATTACCATCTGAATACCTAAGGCGAGGTGGCGAAGGATAAGGGGAAGCCATGGCGGTCTCATAATCCTCTTCTTCATCTTCAGGAATCTACTGGATTCTGACCTGATTTTCTTCAGTTTTCTACATAGATCAGAGAGAATCTCCTTCATGTAAGTCATTTCTACCTTCCAATTTTCCTTAATCCTTACCTTACCTGCTGCGTTACTTCAGCTGATTGATTCTTAGCTGCTCTTGCTCCGTTTCAGTTTTTCCCTAATTCGACTAGTAGAATCCCTAGATCTGGACTATGATGATCGGCTCTAGTATGAATCAGAATCGGAATCGGAGTCGGAATTGTAATCACTTGCTACCTACTCTCCTGCTTCTCTGCCTAACCCTAGGTGCAGTCCTCGCCAAGGATTATCAGCCTAGCGAGGACATTCTCCTTGATTGTGGAGCTTCTTCCGGTGGTTCCGATTCCGATGGCCGGAATTGGATCACCGACGCTGACTCCAAATTCGCCTTGTCCTCTTCTAAATCCTCCGCTCAAACGGCTGTAAGCCAGGCCCCTGATATCACTCAAGTTCCTTACATGACTGCTCGGATTTTCCAGTCCGAGTTCACCTACTCTTTCCCCGTCGTTCCTGGCCGCAAATTCGTCCGTCTCCACTTCTATCCTAGCTCATATGATAAGTTTAACACCTCCAATTCCATATTTGCTGTTACCGCTGGTCCGTACACTCTGCTTAGCAACTTCAGTGCATACCAGACGGCTCAGGCTATCACCTTTGATTATTTGGTGAAGGAGTACTCCATCAATGTGGATTCCGAGACCTTAAACCTCACCTTCACCCCGTCGTCCAACTATTCAAACACGTTTGCGTTCGTGAATGGGATTGAAGTGGCTTCCATGCCTCCTGTTTATGATGATGCCAGCGTGACATTTGTTGGCCAGTCCAATACGTTTGGGATCGACAACAGCACTGCGCTTGAGAATGTGTACCGGCTGAATGTGGGTGGCAATGTGATCTCGCCACCTGACGATACCGGTCTGTTCAGGACCTGGTTTATTGATACCCCTTATTTGTATGGGGCTGCTTCAGGAACCCCTGGTGTCCTTGATCCGAATTTGACAATACAGTATCCTAACAGCATACCAACTTATGTTGCGCCTGTTGATATCTATTCCACGGCGAGAACCATGGGTCCTAATTTTACGGTGAATTTGAACTACAATTTGACGTGGGTGTTCTCTGTTGATGCTGGATTCCTTTACTTGGTGAGGCTGCATTTCTGTGAGCTTTTCACAGATATATCCAAGATTAACCAGAGGGTCTTTAATATCTATCTCAACAATCAAACTGCAGAGGCGGGGGCTGATGTCGTAGCCTGGGCTAATGGCAATGGAAAACCAGTAATCAAAGATTATTTGGTATTTGTAACAGGAGAGCAGCAGCAGGATCTGTGGCTCGCATTGCATCCAAATACTTCTGGGGTTGCAGGCAAGTCTGAGAAATATGATGCTATCCTAAATGGTGTGGAGATTTTCAAGGTAAATGATACGGCTGGTAATCTTGCTGGACCAAATCCCATTCCAACTCCAATGCCAATTGACCCATGGACAGGGGACTCACCTGGGTCAGGTCCTAAACACCAGAAAGCAATTGTTGGTGGGGCTGTTGGCGGTGCCATAGCACTATTAGTCTTTGCTGGACTACTTGTTTGTGCTGTTTCTCGTCGTCGTAAGTGGGGGAAGTTATCCAGCCCAAGCGATGGAACATCCGGATGGCTACCTATCTCTTTGTATGGCAATTCACACACTTCTGCTTCTGCCAAGACGAACACTACAGGCAGCTATACCTCCTCTCTCCCCTCGAACCTTTCCCGGCATTTCTCATTTTCTGAGATCAAAGCTGCCACCAAAAACTTCGATGAGGCTCTTGTGCTTGGGGTCGGAGGTTTTGGCAAAGTCTACAGAGGAGAAATTGATGGTGGGGCAACTACAGTCGCCATCAAACGTGGTAACCCGCTTTCTGAGCAGGGCGTGCATGAGTTTCAAACTGAAATTGAGATGCTTTCGAAGCTTCGTCACCGTCACCTTGTGTCTCTACTTGGTTACTGTGAGGAGAATGATGAGATGATTCTTGTATATGATTACATGGCCTATGGAACCCTTCGCGAGCATCTGTACAAGACCCAAAAGCCTCCTTTATCTTGGAAGCAGAGGCTCGAGATATGTATCGGTGCTGCACGTGGTTTACACTATCTCCACACTGGTGCCAAGTACACCATCATCCACCGTGATGTCAAGACAACCAACATCTTGCTTGATGATAAGTGGGTGGCTAAGGTTTCTGATTTTGGGTTGTCCAAGACAGGACCTTCATTGGATCACACCCATGTCAGTACTGTTGTGAAGGGTAGTTTTGGATACTTGGATCCTGAGTACTTCAGGCGACAGCAACTGACCGACAAATCTGATGTTTATTCTTTCGGGGTTGTTCTTTTTGAAGTCTTGTGCGCTCGGCCTGCCTTGAACCCCACACTGCCCAAGGAGCAAGTCAGTTTGGCGGAGTGGGCAGCACACTGCCAGAGAAAGGGCATTCTTGATCAGCTCATGGATCCTTACCTGAAGGGCAAGATCGCGCCGGAGTGCTTCAAGAAGTTCGCAGAGACTGCAATGAAGTGTGTGGCTGATCAAGGCATTGACAGGCCGTCAATGGGTGATGTGCTGTGGAACCTGGAGTTCGCTCTTCAACTTCAGGAGAGCGTAGAGGAGAGTGGAAAGGGCCTCGGAGGGAAGGGCTACGAAGAAGGCAAGTATGATACGGAATATAGTGGGAAGAAGGACCCGAATGCATCCCTTGGTTTCGATAGCAGCAACATCACGGACTCCAGGAGCACCGTCAGCATTGGAGGTCGCAGCCTTGCGAGTGAAGATTCAGATGGCTTGACACCAAGTGGCGTGTTCTCACAGATAATGAACCCGAAGGGGCGTTGAGGTTTCCAAATGCTGCAAGTATTGCCATCAAAATATGGCTTATGCTGCTTGATTAATGGTAGAACCCAGGAAAGTTCTTGTGAATCTAATTATACCCTTATTGTTCTTTCTTTCCTTTTTTTTTCCCCAATTCAGCTCGATGCTGTGTTTATTTTTGCTTTTGTTTTTGTTGTTGATTGAGGAGTAAAGATACTACTCTTGAAGTTGCTCCTCGATTGATTTGAGTTGGATGTTGTAATATTGTTTTATTGAAATGAGCCAAATCCATATACTGTTAATGGTTAATGTATGTTACATCACAATTGTAACTAGCTGATGTTGTATGAATTGAATAGGCAATTTCTAATTTGAGGCACTGCCAAACACATGGGGGTAAGGAGCCCACAGTAATTGACAACATGGACTATGGATTGTTTTAGGTACTAATCAAATTCAAGTGTTTACTTTGAATCTCTGATCATCAAACTAGGCGTGATTGCAGGCGTAATGGATGGCTGGTAGGTGCCGAGTTTTGACATATTCAACTCTTTCTATTTCTTATTTGTAAGTTGTTTATGGAGTATTCTCAAAATCTTCCTTTGGTTAAAGTTATAAAAGATGGTAATAGCACAAGGTTTTTTCGAAACTAAGCATTAAAAAAAAATAGTGGCCCATGCAGGTCTCGAACCTGCGACCTTCGCGTTATTAGCACGACGCTCTAACCAACTGAGCTAATGGGCCTTTTTGGTATTAGCTACCCAATATAAATATATATCTATGTTCTTTAGTAGCCGTTGCCGCTCCAACCCTTTCAAATTCAAATATCTCACCTACTCCCCGCCCTTGTCCCTTTCTTCATAGTTCATCCCATTCCTCAACGCATCAATTAATCTCTCTCTCTCTCTCTCTGCAAACTAACCTTCTCCTCCTCTGTCAATAATGTTGGCTGCTCAGTCACCAATTACTCCTCTCAATGACTCCCTCCGGCCAAAGACCACCGGCCGGATACCTCTCCAACCCAAGAACACCCCCTGCAACCACTCCTCCATAAATGTCCACACAAATCCCAAGCCAAATCCGGAGAAAATCAATCCCGTCACTCCAATCAACTACGCTAGCAACAAGGAGAACAACCCGGCTTATTCTCCCCCGCTCCCCATCACCAAGGCGGAGGAGGTCGAGGTTTCAACCTTGGACGCCTCGCTCGCCGAGGAGCTCAACGCCGTCAGGAGGCAGCTGGACCGGCTGAGGCTGGAAAGGGCGACGACCGAGAGGATGCTGAAGCTGCGAGATCGGATTTTCGAGATTCGACTCGGAGAGCTCATGCTCAGGGGCGAGTTCCAGAAACAGCTAGAGAATGAGGTCGATCGCCTTTACCGATTGAAGCAGCTCCAACTTCACTCCACGGTGAACGATAAAGTTTCAATCTTTCTCCCGTTTTGGATTGCTTTCAGTGGCAACTGAAACCTAATTGGTTACTGCTTTTAATGCTTGAGCAGAAGAAATCCCCATTTCGATCTCTGAGGGAGAGAGAAACGCAGAAGAGGAGCAACAAATCTCCATTGCAGTCTGAGGTGATTGATTTGATTTGGATGATTTAGAATACAATTTAGTTTCTGGATTTTTCACTTATATCTACTCCATAACCTTACAGAACTCAAGGAAGGAAGAATCTGTTGATCGAAGTGTGACAGTGACGCTGAGTTTCAGTTCGGAATGCACATCAGATTTGTGAGTTGCAATCGAGTCTTCCCATTGTAGCTAATTGCGGTTTTGCTTTGTTTATATCTGTTGGATTTGTGATGCCGGAATGATCGAATTGAAAAGATCAATTGATCGTGAAAGAAAAAAGATGTCAACGAACTGTGTTGGCAATGGCGTCTTGATACTGTTAAGTGGAATGAACTATGTGTTCGATGAAATGCCTATGTCAAATATTATTTGTTTGAATTATATCTTCAACTGTGTTCGATGAAATGGCGTCTAGATTTCATTTGCTTGTGTCGTGTACAAACTCTAATCGAAGGATATCTTCAACTGCACGGTGTTCAACTCTTTTAATCACATCCATTAATAATCTTAATTACATGTCCAATGCTCACAATTAATTTACTAATAGTTTGTTATCCTATCTTAATTATATTTTGATATTGTTTTGTAACTTATTTAAATAAGTCTAATTAATTTTGATAAATTAAAGAATCTTATAATATAAATATAGGCTTTTTCTACTTTATCCGTACAAATTTTTGTTAGTTTTAATCTTAATATTATTATTTCGGGATTTCTAACCCATGCCCTTGAGGCATATAGAATAAACATATCAAAATTAACAATATTATACTAGATTAACTAATTTAGTCATTTTTTTAATTTATAAAATTTTTAGTGTTTTATTTTTTCAATAAAATATCCTTATTCTACAACCATGGGCACACAAAGCAAAATTAAGATCTACAACCATGGCTTCGTAGTTTATTTGACATCTCTTTGCTTTGTTCTGAGCTAGGATATTTATGTTTTAACTTGTCAGTATCATGACGGTTGGTCTGTTTACCGTTTGTTTCGACCTCTCAATTTACCCGACACACCAGTGTCAGGTATTTCGAATCTTGACCTTGTTAAAAAGAAAAACAAAAACAAAAACAAAATTAAGATCACACAAGGAATACGGAATAACTTTCATGACCTAAAAATCTCGTGGCTTCACTTGTTCTCGGCCCACTTCATGACTGATTTCGGGCTAGCCTCCTTCTTCATAAAAATTAGTGGACTTGAAAAGTAGATGAATTTCAACTCTTAAATCATGTCAATTGGGCTTCTAAAAAAAACCCAGATATTGCCCAAATACCAAATATGTCCAAAACATGTGGGAACGTCCATTGTCGGGGTATGTGAATCTCAATACTATACGGACGCTGTTGCGGATGAGGCGAGCTAGGGGCTGCGGTGTTGGGGTGGTGGTGGCAAGAGACGAGTCGGGAGAGTGTTGTTTTGCGGCCTCTACGACTATTCAGGATGGGTCTTTGGCGGAGATGGAGGCGGTAGTCTGCAGGGAACTACAAATCGCAAAAAGAGAGGAGTTGAGCCACATTGTTGTTAAGTCCAACAGCCTCCATGTAGTGAAACTCCTGGAGACGAGGAAGACCCCCCCCCCCCCCCCCCCAAAACTCGGTACTAGGGATGCCGGAGGCGAAGGCACTTCTCCTAGCTTCGAGTTTGATTGTTGCTTGTGGTTGCTATTGAAGAAAATCCTTGAAATGTTTATGGAAGGTGAAAGGTTTTCTGTGTCCTATATTGATTTCTAGGGACATGAGGATTTGTTTTAAAATGGTCTCTTATCCACCCATTGTTTGAGTGATGGAATAGGAGACTCACATGCGCGCACCACCATCGCCGGTCCAATTGTTTTTGTGGTTCGGTTTAATTAATTGGGACCAGATAAGCATCGGATGGTTTTGATAGACTTTCCCTATCTTATCCGTTTTATTTTTCTGGATTTATTTCTTCAAACTTATCTGTTTATTAAAAAATTTTCCGGATTTTTCGCCCTCTATCTGATTTGCACGATCTGATGCGTGCTCTTCTTCTTCTTAAACCGACGTCTTCCTCTTCAGTTACACACATTCGCAGAAAACCATATTTCATCTCTTTCACCTTCGTTCTGAGCAAAGCTTTCATGATTCCAAACATTTGTTTTCGAGTGCACGATTACGAGGGTGTGTTGTGGAAACTTGGGGAGCGAAGCCAGTTGCCGACTTGCACCTACAGTCGGGGCAATTTCGCTTCTAAGGCAGTGGGTTCTGCATATACCACGCCACATCCTTTTTTGGTTTTCAAACACATTGTTTTTTCGACGATTTCCTACTCGGTTTCATTGGCCCTACACAAATTGCACTAACAGTCGCATGTTTAGTAGAAGAGGAAATGAGCAACCTCATTTCCTCTTTTGTCGAATGATTTGGCTGGCGCGCGGTTTTAATGTGATTATGCAAGTTTACCCCTCGAAAAAAAAATGTCGAAAATATAAAAGTAAGGATAAACTGCAGAAACCATCCCTTAAAAAGGCTAACTACCCCTTAGATATGAAATTGCAGCAAATCACCAATTAAAAGTTCTCCGTTAGCAAAATGTCACCCATCCCTTTATTCTATCATGAATACTCATGGGTAAGTGGGTAACCTCATCTCTCTATCTCTCTCTAATATTTTGACACCTCATTTACTACTAACTCTACCTCGTCTTTTAAGAATTTCTAACTTTTAACCCACATTTATAAGTTTAACCCATTACTATTTTCTAAACTTTATTTATATCCCACAACGTATTTTTAACTAATCAAAACTTATTCCACTTAATAAAAAAACCCTACTTTGTAATTTTTTTTAAAACAAAAAAAAGATGGGGGAGCAGTGGGATTACTCCTTACCACTAAGGTTTTCCCCTCCTCTTTCCATGATGGGGTTGATCCCGAATCAATAACTATAAGGAAGGAACAAGGGATCGAGTTAAAAGGGCGGGAAACTTCATGGGGACGGATGCCCTCAAAGCTATGTTAAAATTTGAAAGAAAACGACTAAAATACCCATGTCTAAATATTCAATTTTCGCTTCAATGCGATTTAAGCAAATCTAAATATCCAACTATCCTTTCATTCTCCATCTTCGATCAGAAGGGCCATGCCGTACCATTTGCTTAAGATTATGAAGAAGAAGAAAGATCAAATTTCTTTTTGAAAAAATCAAAGGTAAACCCCCTAAACAAAACATATATACATAAAAAATGATTGAAATTCAACACACACACACACAAAAATGCAAATTTTCCAAATCACTTACACCAACAATGAAGGTTTAGGTCTTTAATTAATCAATTTCACGAAGAAGTTGTTGAGTCATTCAATTTTCATGCCAAAAATCAAACAAAAACCACACAATTTTCAAAATTAGTGTTTTGGGTTCATATAAAAAGTTGCAAAGGAAATTTGTTTATGGAACTAGGACAGATTTGGTGGATCTAATCAACGCAAGTTTTCGAAAACCTTTCGTATGACAAATCGATGTGCTTGATTCGTAAAATGCGTTTGATCATTCTTTGCCAAGCTCAAATCACTCTTAATTATAAAAACAAAGAACAATTAGATTAGCTCGTTTAAACTTTAATAAATATAAGCGTCAAAACTAAATGTCAAGGGTAAATATATTGGCAAATACGATGAAATAAACTATGGTTTAAAATATAAAAATCTCAATTTGATGATATTGGTTTTCTCTTCAACATACTTTTCAAGTCTAAAACCCATGAAATAATCTCTGATTTTTTCCGAAATTCATAATAATTTGTTTCTCTTATAAATTGGTAAAAAAAAAGGCCCTAGACTTATTTAGGAGCTCTACAATCAGTTTAAAAATCAAAATCTATATATGATTGGCGGTGGTCGTTTTTCCTTCTAATAACACCCACAAAATAAACTAGGGTTTTTTTTCTTTAACTTTTAAAAATCTACCCCCCACAAAATACTCTATTTTCCCCCCTTGAATTCATAACTTTTTTTTCTTTAAAGATTCTAAATTATTAAAAAAATATAATAAAATCATTTATGATGTCTATAATCAGTTTAAATTATAAAAATCTTAGTTTTATGATAATAGTTTTTTCTTCAACTTTCAAAGGCTACCACCCACAAAATACACACTATTGTTTGTTTCCCCAAAATTCATAATTTTTTTTAATTACTTCTAAATTGTTAAAAATTTGTCCTAGAGTAATTTAGGTTCAATTTAAATTATAAAAAACTCTGTTTGGTGATAAACAACTTTAATTTTGAAGTCTAACCCCCATAAAATACACCCCTTGGTTCCCTTTTTAAATTATTAATTAAGTAATTAATTATAGACAGATGACAGATCAATTCTTGCATAAAATAAGAATCTTTCAGTATAAATAGGCACATGGAATTTAACGAGATTAAATAATGAAAATACATGATTAAACAACTTCTCTTGCATTGTATATGATCATCGATGTAACGTCCAGTAAAATATCTTAAATTTAATTCAATGAATAAGGATCTGATAAGAGCAACCCATTAAAAAAATATATAAACTATCCCTTAAATAAGGATTATAAAAAATGTACATCAGGAATTCCAATAATCTATGCAATAATCTATGCAGACTAATGTGAAAATTTGAATCTTGCAGTGGAATTGTGGAGATGTGCAAGTGCAAAGTCAACTCCACACATATATATGAAGTTCAAACCCTAAACGTATACACGCTTTCCTATTCTTTTTTTTTTGTCTTTATCAAATGGGCAAGCTTTCAAAAAATGTTTATTTAGGTCCTTTGAATGATAAAAACTATATAAAATATTTATTTTTTTATAAATTTTTTTAATAAGTTTGTACTTATTAATAATAACTACGAAATTGTTAAAAAAAATTATAAAAAAATAGATATTTTATATAGTTTTTATCCCCTAAAAAAGCATGCGCGCGTAAATAGTAAAGTGACATGTTTTGCTGAACGGACGGAGTATTTATTTTAAATTATATATATATACTAATGTTCGAAACAATTATTTATATTACATACATAGAATTATTCTCCAGTTAGGGATATATTAGAGATTGTTTCAACTTTAATATAATTAGAGTAGATTGAATTGCTTAAATAAAAATGTAAGTAAAGTCTGCTACTTATTAATATTATATTTTGAATTACTCTAGGATATCATGTAGGATTTTTTTCACACCAAAAAATTATTGGATTTATTTTATTTTATATTAACCCGATCCGACCTGTATATATATACACTTCATTTTTTTTTCAAATAAGTGACTTTTTACTATTCAATCACGTATTTTAAGGTGATAAAAATAATATAAAATATTAATTATTTTAATATTTTTTTTGATAAAGTCATACTTTTTAAAAATAAGTATAATATTATTAAAAAAAATTAATTAAAATATTAATATTCTATATAATTTTTACCCTTCTAAAAATACGTATTTGACTTGAAAAAGTCATTTATTCAGAGACGGAGGGAGGATTTATTTGTGAGTTTTTTATTTACAAATTTCAATCACAAGTGGATCATATCGATCCATGAATTACGTTTGAAAGTGGAATGATCAACTCGCCTGAACTTGAAAGTTAATTTCAGCCACTTTGTCAAAGATCGACTAGATTTGCAACAAATTTTCCAGCTTGCACTTTTTACACATATGGTCGTCAAGTGACTTCTATTTGATCATAGTCAATATTCATAGAAAAAAGCTACTGACTTAAACTTTAATAAAAATCAGTTATGAACTAGCTAGATTTGCTACCAAATATAAAAATATAAAGGGTGAAGCCCTAGCTTACCCAAAAACTTGGGTGTGTTTGGATCCTAAGGGTTTATGCTTAATTATAGTACAATTATAAACATAAACACTTAAAAAATGTTTGTTTCACCTAATTTACTATGTATTTAAAGTAAGATAGTTATTCTCTTAAGACAAATTTGCAGATATACCCTATAAAAAAAAAGTTACAAAAGTATCTATTTTTACCAAATTGTAAGAGATGCCTATTTGGGCATATGTGCAATAAAAGTATTGTGAGTTTAGTCCTTTTTTTAATTAAAATAAAAATATTACAATAAGGCCTCGTTTGGTTACTCGGTTAAAAACCCAGGAAGTTTAAAAACCCAGGAAGTAGAATATATTCCTGTGTTTGGTTGACAGAAAGACACAGGAATTCAACTTCCCAGGAATTTCAATTCCTCCAAATCGTAGGAAGTTCACTTACCTAGGGGGACTAGGTAAGTTCAACTTCCACCTTTTTTACTGTAATTTTCTTTATTTTCCTACTTATATTTCTAAAAAACAAAATTCAACCAAACGACTTTTTTCAATTCATGGGAAGTACATTTCATGGGAATTCAATTCATAGGAAGTAAGTTCCCTGGAATTGTACTTCCCCCATATAACCAAACGAGCCCTAATATTTTCAAAAATTAAAAAAAACATATGTTTAGAAATTACCAAAAAATCAAATAAAGGAAATTATGGGAAGATTTTCTTATCTAAAAGTTGGAAATATTTTTTTTTAGTACATAAATCTTCCTCAAAATCAGCCCTCCAACTTATATTGCTATTCTCCCTTAATTAAGGTAATGTGAATTTAAAATAAAATAAATATATATTGTATTAACTAAATGTTTACTATTATATTAGCTTTATAATTACCTTATAAATTTAATTTGACTGATTTATACAGTTCATAAAATATTTTATTTTAAAATTATATTATTTTAATTATGTTATAAATTGTTTTCACCAAATACTTTAGAATTTTTTTTATAATCATAATACATTAATTGGAATCCACACATATCCTGAAGCTTATATATATATAACAAAAAATAAAATAAATCTAATACAACTTCTATTTTCATACAATCCGAAATCGATCTGACACTTCATTCTTAGGATTCAAACTCAATATATCATCTAGTTATATATTTAAGAGAGCGGATGACAAATATAGTCTCATCCCACCTCTCCTACTTAATTTGGTTTATATATATGCACACACAAGTAGACATTATTAAAATATTTCTGTATATATAAAATAGATATAATTAATTAGTTAAGCAACGAAATGTATGGAAGCTTTCTACAGATCGATGAGCACTATATATGTGCATAACATACAGGTAGTTCCTGTACCTTATGCCTTCATATTCCCTTTGTTGTTTTCTCCAGATTGATATCCGAGTTCAGTCTTTCACTTGCTAGCTCATTCACACATATATATACTTTCACCTTCACCTTCATCTATCTATCTACCTACCTACCTCGAGCTATATCAGCTGTTCAAATGTCGACTGATTACGGGTTTTCCTTTTCGGTTGGAAAGATCCTTGAATCCTCCAACATATCGTCGCTGCAGGAGCAGTACTCCCCATACAGATCTGTAGAGACGACTTCGAAGTTGAATTTCATGAGCAAGAGGAAGAACAGCTCAGGATCAGGAGCTTCTAATAAGACAAGGTATGTTTATGATTTATGATTAGGGCGGTTCAATTCATTAATCTGTTGATTAATTGAGCATAGAAATTAACTAATTGATCGATTCCTTTTTTGTATGATTGATTTAGCAGGAAGAGTCGAAGCAGCCAAACTCGAACCATGAAGACGACGACTCTCACGGATGATGGCTATGGTTGGAGGAAATACGGCCAAAAGAAGATCAACAACGACCCCCATCCAAAGTTAGTCGATCGATCTACTTAACTAATTACCTTAATTGAAACTCAATTGAATCAACCAACTTTCATATATAGATTTGCGATCGTTAAATTGGGATCGGATTGAGTATATATATTGATGTATGGATTGTGGATCGGATGCAGGAGCTACTACAGATGCACACACCACACCGAGGAGAAATGCGAGGCGAAAAAATGGGTCCAGCAAGAGTCGGAAGATCCACCGATCTACAAGACCACATACCTTGGAAGCCACAGTTGCCAAAACCCTCTCAAAATCCCCCAAATCTTATTGCCCTATGCCACTTCCTCCTCCGGCTACTCGGCCTCATCATCGGATGACTTCATCGCCGGATCTTTTGATCTTGATGATCACTCCTCCTCCGCCTCCAAACCCGTGTTCTTATGCTTCGACTCGCCTACATCCAACAGTATTATTGGCTCCAACATAACTGGACAGATGAGTTTTGCGTCATCGTCGTCGTCATCATCGTCTTCATCGCACCAGCCAGCTGATTTGATGATGTTTTCGGAGGAGTCAGCGATCACAGATCAGTGTTGCATAAACATGGAGGAGAGCATTAATAATGAGATTGGGGCCTATGAAAATGGGACCGTTACAGAGGAGGAGTTGTGCGATTTCCCGCCAATGGGAAGCCCTAGTTGCAACTTCGGCAGTTATGATTTCAATTTGATGATGGGCGATTACTCACCGGATCTTGATAGCGTTATGAATTACATACTTACCTAGTATATTAACTACTGCCACCGCTATGTATTACAGTATTAATTTTATTTTTCTAGGGTTAAAAACTATTGATTTGACAATCTCTACAGATGTTTTTTGTACGTCTTGTCAATATGTTTAAGTGATCTATCTATATTCAATGAGTGATATTTACACCTATATTTTTTACTCTATACATCTTATATTATACTCCCCCCGTTAATTAAAACTTGACGTTTTACTATTCATGCACGCTTTTTGAAGTGTTGAAAACTATATAAAATATTAACTTTTTTAATATATTTTTTTTTAATAATTTCATACTTGTTACTATTAAGTATGAATTTATAAAAACAAATTTTAAAAAAAGTTAATATTTCATATAGTTTCATTCTAAAAAAGTGTACATGAATAGTAAACGACAAGTTTTAATTAACAGAGGGAGTAGTATGTTTTCACTTCTTGGAGAAATAGGGTATAGTGTATATAGTAAAATAAATTGGTGTAAATAGTAACACCCTTAATTATAGTTTTGTTCATCTTTTGTACGTACTTAATCCAGCTTCTTCACCCGAAGGTCCAATGGCGAAGCCAAAGTAGGCCTTGGGTTCTCACTATCGATAGCTTCATTTTAATATATAATATACCCTAATCTGACATCTGAGTAAAAAGTTATAAATGTTAGAAAACCAATCAAATATATATTAAGGGGGATGTTATGTATACGACCGTTTTCTTGCCATCGGCATAGTATCTTTGTCGACTTCCGAATTAAGTCACCTTCCAATTCAACGACATAGTTGGCCAGAGACGAAAACAAAAGAGCCGACATTATAAGGACCATAGGTGAACGCTGCAAGATCCTCCTGCGAGATTCCTGGTCGGACCGCATACATCCCGTCTCACCAACCTGAGAAGTCTGTGTCGGCACTCATAACATGGACTCACCAACCTACGAAGTCTGTGTCTGCACCCATAACACCGACCAGAAAGCGCGACACCAGCTCTCAACTTACTAAACCAGGAAGTCGGTAACGAAACCGTGCAGGTGGCGATATTTTGTCGTGCGAATAGAAGGTATGTACGTATATTAATCACTTTAATATTATTTCAACAAACTATAATATTTTTATATTTCATTTAGATTAATATTCATATACTATAATTCATATAGAGAGTTTCAAAACATGTTATATTACTCATTTTGACAATTAGATAATAAGTTACATAAATTTAAATTTTAAAATCTGGTTACACATTATTTCATATCCTTATTTTGCTAGTCTTTTTCTTGGACTCTTTCATTTATTTATTTACTTTACTTTTTTTAATGGAAAAAAATAATGACATTTTATCCTAAACCAATATAATTTGTTGTCATATTATATAGATTGTTACTGTTTATTTAAACTAACAAAGAGATGTCACTCTAATCCTAAACAACAATGGACATATATAATCATGCCCCTCCTTGAAAACTTTTTGGCCCCTCCACTACTACGAAGACCGAAAACAATCAAGAACTTCTTCATCAACATATATCTTGAAATAAAATTAATGATCGAGAAATTTTTTTAAAAAAAAGCATATTTATTTAAATTATATGTTTGATTCAACTTTAACAATTTTTCTATTTTGAACCGTCTTAAAGATTAAGAGAAACATTTATGTTTTGGGGAATAATGTAGATTTAGGAAAGCCTTAACTTTGAGTGTACTACCCACGTGTCTTTTCCAATAAAACAACCCGGAATGGATAGGCTTATCCTTATTCTTCGCATTTTAGATCACCTATTACCTATAATGTAACTCCCTTGCTACATAATTTCTATTGGTCCACATGAACCACATGTATATTATTTATCTAATTAAAAATAATGAAATTATTGGTTAAAAACATAATTAAAAAGAAAATTTGATTTTCGAAATTAAAAATAAAATTTGCCTAACGTCTTGTAGATCTAGCTAGATTGCAGCACAACATACACCCACCTCTTCTTCTTCATTTGAGAATTGGGGAATATACTGTGTACTTTGTCCAAACCCTAACCCGATCCGAACCCCATCATTCAGATCCGAGTTCGATCAACACATCTGCCATAGAATATTCCAAATCTTTCTCCATCCCATTCTCGATTGTAATAGTGCATTGACGAAGTAGAAGGCTCAACCTCAGCTCAATCAACCAGGTTCGACAACATTGAGAAATTTCAACTAAGTCAAGATCAATGCAAACTTAAGTCAGACATATTGGGACTTTTGTTTTTACTGCATACAAATGATACACAGAATTAGAATGAAGTCAATCAACGACAATCGAATAGAAAAAAAAATGAGTTTGAATTCGGTGCAGTACTTCACATTCAATTTTGTTTTCTCTTCACAAATTTTAATTTTAGGAAAAAAACAATTAATTAGGTTGATGCGAACACCACAGGGGCAATCTTTACCATCAAACCATCTTTTGATGATTATGATTTTTTGAACTTTACCATAGTACTTGAGGAGCCAAATCCGAAAAAACATATATTGGGAAGAATTTGACCTAATGTAACATGGGAAGAGGATGAGGTAAACTAAGCAATTTTTTTTTATAATTTAGGAAATAAGTTTTATATTTTAATATTTAGTTAAGATTTGCTCATTTTTAAAAAAATCTAATTAGATAAATGATTCATAGGTGGACGAATAAAAATCAGGTAACATGAAGGGTTATATGGTAGGTCATAGCCTCATAGGTGATCCTAATGGTATTCTTCAATTCGTGTTAATTAGGGCTGGGATGAAAAATCAAGAATGAGCGCGATTAGTTTCTTGAAATCATTCCATTTGATTTCGAATTCAAGTCAACTAAACCTAACCTAATACGTCAACGGTGTTGAGATTTTGAAACTTGACAAATGTCAATACAAAAATCGTATTAGTTGATTAATTACATGTATTGTTCCTCACACAATTATTTGCGCTAAAAGGCGTTCTTGATTCCTCGGTAAAGATAACAAATACCCCGACCTTAGTTAGCATAATTACCAGTTGTGGCCTTTTAACTGTTAATTAATCCCTTTTAATATTAGTATCCCTTATTGATGATGTTACGTTTTACCATACGAAGGCAGATAGATATGCATATTTTCAGCCCTAAAATCTCGTCCCACAATCTCGCCTCATAAAAATATTTTATCTTTAAATTAATATAAAAAATTTTAAAAAAATATATTTAGCTTCTACATATATAATTATTGTAACATATTTGAAAAAAAATCTCAAAAAAATCAATTTATAAAAATTTTAAAAAATTATATAGTATAATAACATCTTTTTATAACTTTTTAAAATCTTTCTATCTCTATTGAATTATTATAATTTTTTTAAGTTGATTTTTTGAGATTTTTTTTTACAAATATGATATAATAATCATGTAGAAGTTAAATGTATTTTTTTAAATTTTTTTAATATTAATTGAAGGAAAAACAATTTTTGTGGGAAGGGATTGTGGGGTGGGAAGTTGGGGCAGAGGATATGTATTGGATAGATGTGTATATTCTCTACTCCAAAATCTCGTCCCACAACACCGCCTCATAAAAATATTTTATCTTTAAATTAATATGAATTTTTTTTAAAAAAAATATATATTTAGCTTCTACATAATTATTGTAACATATTTGAAAAAAAATCTCAAAAAATCAACTTATAAAAATTTTAAAAAATTATATAGTATAATAACATCTTTTTATAGCTTTTTAAAATCTTTCTGTCTCTATTGAATTATTATAATTTTTGTAAGTTGATTTTTTGAGATTTTTTATAAATACGTTATAACAATCATGTTGAAACTAAATATATTTTTTATTTTTTATTTTTTAATTTAAGGGAAAAATAGTTTTGTGAGACGGGAGTCACGGGATTGTGGGGCGAGAAGTTGGGGTAGAGGATATGCATTGTGTGATTGTGTGTGTATATAAATATAGCCCGTACGCACATGTATAATTAAATAAGCTTAGCTTATATACAATCAAATTTCACCATCGTCCGTCGTCATACATATATAGTCATTTTGAATAAAATTTAATTTCACTACAATATAATATTACAAGTAGTTTACGTACTGATAACTTATATAATCTTAACAAATAATTATTCAACCACTAAAATACACTAATTAAATTAAATTCAATGAGAAATCGATAGTGTTTGGAATAATGGGCATGCGTTCCCATCTTTGTTTTTCGTTTTTGTTAAAGAAATTTGGTGTAGAACTGTTACCTACTATAAAATACTAAAACCATGCGTTATAAAGAAGAGTAGAGTTCCACAAAACTGCTTAAATTTTTGTGTTAGATGTGGATAATAATAATAATAATAATAATAATAATAATAATAATAATAATAATAATAATAATAATAATAATAATAATAATAATAATAATAATGTAATCCAGCACGTGTTAACGTACTCGTTGTCGCATGTGAATGAGATAGATAACTCGTTGAATGAGCAGTGGCGGAGGCTCAAGCTCAACAATGAGGGGGTCGAACATTATTACAGTGAAAAATATTTGTTTAGGGTTTAGAATCCAGGAAACCTAGGAGGGTCACTCTCAAGCCTGATTGACTAATCAGATCAATTGAATTTACCATTTAGGAATTTACACTAACTTTATTTGAATCACTCTACCTAATCACTAATTGGATCAATTTAATTCTACTTAATTATTTGGACAAAACTTTCGTATCTTTTACTGTAACTGAGATTTGGGGGGAGACTATGAGTAGATAATACAAAGTGAATAAGGGGTCATCTCATTAATTCTTAAAAATTGACTTCCGATAAATAAAAAATTTGTGCTCTGGCCACCAAAAGGCTCCATCACTGTGATTAATGAGTCATATATTATCCAATCAAGATATAAGAGTGACCCCAATCGAACTTTACTTTTTTAAAAAAAGCTAACGAACATACCTTAATTTGAAGGACTTCATTTAGAACCTTTGTAATAAAAAGAGGTGAAATTCATGAATTAATTCAAATTCAAAACGTTTTGATATATGTATAATTTAACCGTTGAGTACATATACGGATCGAGTATAATCGTATCAATTTTTGTTTATAAACATGCAAAATGTGGAAGGTAAAAAAGGGTCAACATATCATATTATTGCTGATATACCCTATATAAGAGAACAGGCGACTTCTTGCAACACATTTTATTAATTAAGCAACAAATGATATAAAATATATATGCTATCTTATTAAATTATTAATTGAAATATTAATTTAGTCATACTTACAGATGTACATATATGTACCGTGGACTGTCATGTATGCTGCAGCCAGTAATTATTATATATTGAATTATTAATTAACTTATATTACTCGCCATTTAATGACTAGGTTAATTATTCAATTCATAAACAAGCATAGCTCAATTATAATATCAAGATGTTTTTTATTGCTTAATTATCGCTGCATAAAATATGAAGGCGACAAAGCCAGCTCATGACGTACAACTTGGCTATTATAATTATATTAAACAATGTCATTAATTACTCTTTTTTTTTGCCTCTAAAAATTGTTTTCCTTTTTGTTTAGAAAAATAATTTGAGTGGAGGGAATAATCCCTCAATCCTATGGCCAAAAAAATAAATAAATAAATATAAATGCTTCAATCCAAGGAAAGAAAATACCGTGACAGAAACACATATATATAATCTCTGGGACGTTTTTAATTAATGTTTCAGATTTGTTAACATAATACACCATAAGGATTATATAAATATGATCTATTATCTATATATATATACACACAAAACCTTTGTGTTTTCATATTGGCAAGTTTTACTAGACAAATCTAATTATATTATATAAGAAAATTAATAAAATCTAATTTTAACAGACAATATGTTTATGTAAACTTATCAATAAAAGGGAAAACTAAATATTTTCAAGTAATTTATCAAAGCGAATTATTGAAAAGAATCAAATAATTTTTAAACATAAGCTAAAAACTTACCATTGAGGAAAATTTAATTATTCTATAATCTCATTTATTAAAGCCACAATTAAAGAAAAGTGAGGTATTTTCCTAAACTCATTTATAGAAACCATGCCAAAAGCTTACTTTACTAGTAGTAAGGATAAGGATTTCATATATGATGTTGGGAACCTCTCTCTCTTCTATCGGATGTGAGGTAAAAAAAAATATCGATAAGAAGAGGACGAAGCCATCTATATATATATATATATATTGGTTTAAATTTTTGTGTTAAAATAAGGATTCTGATTTAATAATTTAACTAAAATAGTAAAATAACATAAATTTGATATGATTCTCGATTTATAAGAATTTCTAAAAAAAAAATATATATGTACAGGGTTTTGACACTCTTTTATATAGCATGTCGACATTATGCCTAGAAAAGAAAAACTGATTTTTCAAGTCAGTAAACGATTATTTTTTGGCAAAAATATTTATCGACTTTGAAAGCGGATATCATAGCATTACATTTGACGAAAGTTGATTGTAACCCCTTAGCTAGTTGTACGTGTAGATGGAGTGAAAAAATTGTCATTATATATTAACATGATCGATGCACATAATGAAATCCTCCATATATATTTCAGATAAAAATAAACAAATACATATTTATATAATACTAATAATAGTTGAATTCTCATTTATTTTCTCTAAGAATTTATTATTCACAGGTGTTAATTAAATGCAGGATTATAAAAGTCCCTAATTATTTTTATATGCTCGATCATATGCATATATAATTGCATATGGCCCTGCGTGCTGCAATAAGCCAGTTACAAAACATATTTTAATACATTATTTTCCCTTAGTTTTTGGAAAGTGGAGCTCCATATTCAGCAATATCAAGGGTAAATTTAACAAAACCGCCCTATATTTATATTATTTTACTTAAAATCACCCTCTATTTTAAAAGATTATATTGCATTTAACCACATTTATTCATGTCCCCTGACTTTTATATATATATATATATATATAGAGGTTAGTTACGATGTACACATAGTCCTTATCATGTATCATGTACTCATAAATTATTCGTCTATTAGTTCATGATTATTCGTCTGTTTTCACATAATTATTCATCTGTAAAAAAAGTGTAAAAATGTAAATTTTATTCTAACAAATAATCGTCCAATACCACTAAATAATTTCATTCCACCGAATAATATCCCAATACCAACGTATAATCAGAAGTTACTTATAATATCATTCGTTGATCTTCTTCATTCAATGACCCAGATTTGTTAACATGATACACAATAAGAGTTGTGTACATTTGATCTATTGTAATATCACCAGTTGTCGTGCGGTTCTCAGCTCGATCTTTATAATGATGCTCTTGGACTCCACTCAGGGATTGTAAAAGCTAAGGGTCTTGACCTCCGAAGAATTGAGGGTAGAGGGAGACAACTTGGTCATCATGAATGTTGTAGCCAGACTGTGAAGGTGCTCTTGGGAGATCGAAATGGTGCTATCAGACATGCTTTTTATGATGCAGTCTTTTGAGCTGGTGGAGTGTTGCCACATTTTTAGGGAAGTCACCAGAGTTGCGGATTGTGTGGCACGTCTTCGACATTCGCTAGATCCTGATGCAGTTGCTTCAAGCTCAAAGCTACGTGTTCTCGTTCTTCAGGACGCTCTAGGGTGATGGTAATACTGGAGTTGACACCACACCCAACTATTGCCATATAAAAAAAAAGGCGAAATGTGGATAATGATAATGACAGAATAAATGCAATACCATATTGAGGGAATAAATGATGGATTTATGATGTTTAGGCTCTGTTTGGTATAATAATTAGCTTTTCGGAACTTGTGGTTTTGATGTTAGATAGTCTTAAATAAAATAAATATAAGATTTTAGTTTAGTTCGCTTTTGGAATCATAGCTTTTCATCATCTACTCACCCAAACTTTTTAGAACTTATGATTTTTTATTCACAAGTTCTCATCAGTTACCCTAACAACTAGATTTTCCAAACACCATATTAGCTTATTAACATGTATTTAACACAAATAATCCATCAGTTTCAGCTACCCAATTAGTTTCAGCTACTCCATCGACTATTTTTTTTACTGAACATAGTTAATTGCTCCAAAATTAATTAATAAAGCAAAGATAAGATACATTTTTTAATATGCGCATTAAATGTTAATTGTCTCTAATTAAGAACAAAGCACAATTTTTAAATACTAGGGTATTGGCCCGTGCTACGCACGAGACTATTTTTAGTTTAAATTATTTAGTTTGAATTATATATTATAAACTATTTTTATTAAAAAATTTCTTAACTTGCTTAAGACAACTAAGAAAAATATTATAGGTTATTAAAATTATTATAATAAAATATAATTTCCAATTTAATAATTTTTATTTATCAATTGAATGATGAACAATATATTTAACCAAATTAATGAGATTAAAAAAATATATCGATTTATTACGCAAAAAGAATGATTAATATTTCTTCTACTTAGAATTTCTCCTCTATTACAAAAAGACTCTCATATTTATTTATTTTTTAATTAAATAATATTTCTTCTACTCACATTAATTTTCTCACTTATTGAAATAATGTTATATTTCTTCATTGATTATTAAGCAAATAATAATAATAATAATGTTTTAGTACTTACTTTCTTCATATTTATAAATAAATAGATATATAATATGTGGTATATTTTATAAGAAATATAAATGGATGGACAAGTTGGTGATATTACTTCTTAAATTTTAACATATAAATAGATAGATTGTTGGTATTATTTTAAATATTTAATAAATGATATATATTGTCAACAAGTTTTCTGTAAAAATTTCCATTTGAGTTAATTTTATATACATAATCTTTTTGGGCCTTTTCTTAGATAGATGGTTCATATTACATCTAAGCATTTGATAAATGATTTACTGTCAAAACAATTATTATAATAATATATATATTGTTGATATTACTTCATAATTTTATAACATTAATTTTCTTATAATATAGGTTCTCATAATATTTGATAAAAGATATGTTGTCAAAAAACTTATAATGAAAATTTTCATTCAAGTTATTGTAAAAAGAACCACTATTAATATTTTGGCTTTCAATTATTTTAAAATATTTGATATAAATGATTTATTGTTATTCTTTTTGGGGGTCTTCCCTTATTCTTATTATTATTCTTTTTTTTTTTGGAAAAAACACATGATTAATTAGTTTGGCTTTAAATTGACAATAAATTGATCAAAAAGTTTCTTTTACAATATTATATAGATAAATGATTTACTCTTATTCTCTTTTGGGGTCTTCCCTTCTTCTTCTTCCTATTCTTTTTTTTTTGGAAAGAAACATACATGATTGGTTTTATTTTAAATTGGTAAGAAATTGGTTAAAAAGCTTCTTTTATAGATAGATGGTTATATTATTTTTAAATATTTGATAAATTATTTATCATCAATTTTCTTTTATAAAAATATATATATTGTTGATATTACTTTATAAATTTATAACATTAATTTTCTTATACTATAGATTCCTATAATACTTGATAAGTTAATCATTTAAGTTACTTTGTATAAATAAAATTTTGGGAATTTCTCTTTTTCATATTATTATTCCTTTTTTTAGAAAAAAAACATAATTAATTTGTTTGGCTTTCAAATGTTTTAAAATATTTGATATAAATGGTTTATTTTAATTCTTTTTTGGGGTCTTCCCTTCTTCTTCATATTATTTTTTTTTCTTTTGAAAAAATGATTAATTGGTTTGGCTTTAAGTTGGCAATAAATTGGCCAGCCAGCTTCTTTTATGTATTATATATATTCTCAAAAAATTGTTATAAAAATATTTATTGTTGATATAACTTCATAAATTTATAATCTTGATTAATTTCTTATAATATAGATTCTTATAATACTTGATAATGATATATTGTGAACAAATTTCGGGGTAAAAATGATTAATTGGATTTGCTTTATGTTTTTGGGAGAAAAATGATTAATTGGTTTGGCCTCAAGTTGGAAATAAATTGGTCAAGAAACTTCTTTTATAGTATTATACAGAATAGATGTTTGGCTTTCAATTATTTTAAAATATTTAATATAAATAATTTATTGTAATTCTTTTTCTGGGGTCTTTCTTCCTCTTCATATTATGTTTCTTTTTTTGGAAAAAAGATGATTAATTGGTTTGGCTTTAAGTTGGCAATAAATTGGCCAAAAAGCTTCTTTTTTAATATTATATAATAAATATATGATTTAAAAACTTTCATGTACCATTTCTTTAGCATTAAAATACATGATCGATGCGTACACAATAATCAAATATAAAAGTCAGAGAAATTAACAATTTTTTTAATCATTAGCTATTTGCTTTAGATCTATGCAGTTTAAATTAAGTAGGTGCAAGTGTGCAACTATAGCATATTTTAAGTTCAATATATATTAACACATGGGCGGCCAGGGAGTCTGACCCCTTTAGGCGACGGAAATATGTAGTATTTTAAAAAAATTAAAAAAAATAAGGTAAAAAAAATTAAAAATATGAAAAGAAATACAAAAGTTGTATAGCTTAGTTGGTAAAAATAGAAAATGAAGTATAAGTAATGCAAGAGATTATGAGTTCAAACCTCATTGCTTGTCTTTTTGCACAACTTTTTATTCCTTGTAAATTTTCCCTATTATAATTGTCATATTTAAATTAAATTTTATATTTTATTTTAATATTTTCATAAGTTTATATATTCATTATGTTACATATATATTTATAAAATTCTTCAAATTTTTATTCATATGAATTTTTTTTAATATCAATGTCATATTTAAACCACAATTTATGGGTTTTTTATCACACTTTTCAACCCTATCAATTTTTTTTCCATTTACAAATGACATATTCTTAAAAAAATTATAATGTTCTTTTAATATTTAAAAAAACTCTTAATCATGCTACATATATATATATATTATTAAATTATTGTATGAATTTTTGTAATAAAATATCATATTTATACCACAATTTATGATTTTCTTTTAATATATTTTTAAAAAAATTATTTATTTTTTCCAAACAAAAATTTCGCCTACCCTCTAGCCATTTCAGCGACCACTGTATTAACATATATATATCCCTAATTAAATATCAAATATAAAAGAAACAATTGCTAGAAAAATCAACGAGCATATCACATGTGCGTTCAAGTATCGAGGTTTTTTAAATGAAGATTAAATTAAATTAAGCACTTAACGAGAAATAGAATGACATGGAGACCTCGTTTAATTGATTGGAGCAAGGTAAGTGCATTTACGTCCGTTGGGACTCAAGAGTTTGTTTATCATCTTTTGTCCCAAATTCAAAGAAAAAAAAAACAAGACTTGGGACAATAGAAAGATGAACTTCAAGGGTCAAATTGAGATTACCTAATCCACCATTATGATCCATTATATAGTTTGTATTGCTTAATTAGATGTATCGAATTATTTTTTTTTTTAATAAATGAGGTAGTTTTATAATTATTTTTAACCAATAAAAGAAGACGAATTATATATAAAAGGGATCATGATTACAGACTAGATCGAGAATATGTAGTGTATATATGGAGGGGATGAAGGTGATCGGTGACAGTGGTGAGGGTGGTTGAGTAACAGAAAAGGGAAGGATAACAGAAGAAAGAGGAGAAAGGGAAAGTTAGTTAGAGGAGAGGTGAGGAGAGAAAGAGAGATAGAAGTTGGGACGGAGAATAGAATTCATATTATGCATATCCTTCCCTATACACTTGTACTCCTATTTATATCCTTTACACATATGCTAACACATATGACTACACTTTAGATCATATATGAGTATGTACATGACAGAATCCTCACTGCAAAGGGTTTGGTAGCCAATTATGAAGTTTGATGACAAATACCTTTATCATTGTAAATTATTGAGTAGGGACGTCAGAAAATTCAGAAGCATTATCTGATGACATTTAAAACATCGTTTTTATGAGACATAAGGAAGAGCCAACTACAATGAGAATAGTCATCTACAATAGCGAGAAAAAACCAAAAACCATTATAAGTGGTGGTCTTATATATGGATATATATATATGAATGAGCTCAAAAAGAGTAGTAGCTCTACTTGGATAACCAAGAAAATGTTTTCTATGTTGCTTTGCTTTGGGGAAAATTTTACAAAAATGTAATGGGATTTAGGGGGAAAAAATTGTAGAAATGTACGTACAACTAGTCATAGCTAGGCAGCATGCCCAACCCTACAATGCCAAAGACTAGGGCTATTTGTGAGTGTAGCAAGCGCAGTTAGGGGTGATCCAATTGTGTATGAGGGTGAGTGGTCATGACAGACTTATCTAAGTACATATAAGCATTTTTCTTCCTTATCAATCAAAAGTGTTTTTTTCTTCAAGTGGCTAGCTCGCTCTAATACCATGTTATAGTTTGTGTTTGTGGAAAGGAGAAATGACAAAGAGAGAAAAACAGAGTGTGTGATTGATTTGTATTGTTTGAATGTCGAAATCGTCGATCTACATCAACAGTCTAATAACTTTGTAACTAATCTCTAACTAATCCAAAACAAAGAAAAATACTTGTTTTGAATTGATTCAATAAAAAGGAAAGATGAAAAACACAATGGATCTTGCACCAAAGAGAAATTTAAGATTATGATTGTTTATCATTTTCAAGGCATGAAAAGTCAAATATTTATGTAAGTGCATGACTAGTTTGATTGAGCGATGTGGGAGGTTATCCCTAGTTTTGAAGGGGAGGTTATCTCATTGACACATGGAGGTTATCTGATCCCATTATAATGTAGTTGAAATTTTTGTAAATCGGCTTGCTATATATATCGAGAGTTTGTTATATTTATCACCAAATGCTCAATACTTTCTCTCACTTCTGATTTTTGTAAAGGTTTAGTCGACATCAACTTATAGAGCCGATAAAACGATGGCGCTAATAGGCAGTAAGTAATTTCCAATGGTGTTAAGGTTGGAATTACCAACACTTTAGACCATTGGAAACAACTTTTCAACACCTTTAACCATTGAAAAATTTTCCAACACAGAGAGGGTCAAATCAACACTGGATGTCAGTGTCGACAAGACATCATCGACACCGGATATCAGTGGCGAAAGAGATAGAGGTGACTTGCTTGTACACAGAGGTGACTTGCTGACTCAAGATGTCTTGCATGGGCCTTTTCAATATCCGTTGTCAGTGATAGTTCAAGCTTTATCGTCATCGTTCTTCGAAGTCCGTACATCCACCATGTAAATGCCGAAAAAATGACCTTCGGTATAACAATCCCTTTTTAAAAGCATATGGCAAGCCATCAATATTGGAACGTTATCCCATTGAATTGATTGGGTAGGTTTGGAATATTATCCCCTTAATCATAGTATTGCAAGATTTTTAGAAAACACGTCAAAATGAAAAAATAATAACACAAACAATGCACTACAAAGTACAAATTACACTAATTAAGCTTGTTGTGCAAAAGTAGCCATCCCCAACCTGAGCCAAAAGGCACCAACCTCTTGCTATGTCCTCTAATAAAAAATTAATTAAAATATGAAAATAATTAAAAAAGGGTAAAGGGTGGGGTTTAATTAGACCTGTCAAACGGGTCATTCGGGTCGGGTTCGGGTCGGGTCACTTCGGGTTCCGGGTAATACGGGTTTCGGGTATTTTCGGGTCCCGGGTAATACGGGTTTGACCGGGTTTTCGGGTCATTTCGGGTCGATTTCGGGTTGGTCAATTTTTTTTTTAAATTTAAAAAAATCATGATTTGATAATTTTGCGATAAATTTAAAATTCTAAAGTTAAAGACGTTCATAAGTTCTGGTGCTTGTAATTATATACTATATTTGATCTAAAATATTTGATTTTTATTTTTTCTCGTAATTTTTAATAAAATGTAATAATATATAAAATATTAAATTTTCATATAATTTTTTAAAAATAATTTCATACAATTAGTAATAAGCATAGAATTGTTTTAATGTTTTAATATTTTTTAGAATTTTTGTCTTCTTAAAAAAGTCTGTTGAAAAATAAAAAATCAAATACTATCGATCGGGCGGAGTATTACACAATACAAATAAATATGAAAGTTGATTTGAAAATGAAATATCAAGTGATTGTAATTATAAAATGTAATAAATTAGAATCTCCATGAAAAAATTTAATCATATATAATTATAAATCAATCGGGTCAATCGGGTCACCGGGTCAAATGGGTAAATCGGGTCAAAATTACCGGGTCAATCGGGTCACCGGGTTGAAACCCATATTACCCAGAAAATTTTCGGGTTTTCGGGTTCGGGTCGGAAAAAAATTCCGGGTCGAAATTCCCGGGTTCGGGTCGAAATTTTTTCGGGCGTTCGGGTCGGGTCGACCGGATCGGGTTGTGTTTTGACAGGTGTAGGTTTAATTCATTATTGACAGATCATGTCCTTCCATAAAATACGAACCTATAAGTAAATAGGCATATGCTTAGAACGTACATCCCACATCGATGGCCATTTACATCTCATCTCGACTTGCTAACCTAATTTTAAAAGCATATAATAATAATAATTAAAATCATGAAAATTTTATTAAGTTCAATTATATTTTATTTTTTTATAAAAGGAAAAAAAATCAATTCTCTAAACAAGCTTAGAGAAACAGAGAGGTCGGACAAGCATGTAGATGAACTAACCATCATGTACAACCAGAATCAACATAAGCAAATAATATAAGCAAATGACAGAAAGAAAATTTAATACGAAATAAATGACAGAAAGAAAAATGCAAAAATAAAAGTACATGCAACACTGTAAACTACAAGCTACAAACGAGCCTGACAAATCAACCTCCGTTTACATGAAGTTTGCACCACAACAAGAAAAAAAAAAAGCACACCAACCCGCAAACCCAAACCCTAAACGTACCATTATCCATTTAACTCCCAAAAACTATCTCAACCCCTCCTACATATTAAGTTTATATAAACCCTCATATTAAGTTTATATAATTAATAATGTAATGTTGAAAATGCTTCAGTGGAAAAATTGTCACTTTCTAAATAATCGAGATGTTAGAGATTAATTCCATATATTGGATGAAGTGGAAAAATAATGATCGATCATATAAGAGAGGGTGAAGTTATGCACTACTCTTTAAGCTTTTATGATTAAAAAAAAGTGATATTTTACCTTATAATCTTAAAAAATAGTACTAATAAATCGTGTGACACGTCTTCTGTTTATCGTAACCCAATCAAAATTCCCGAAATTTGGCATAGGTATAGATAAACATAATGTGATTTTCTATATAAAAAATGAAATTAAAATGTAATGTGAATTTGAATAATTGTAATTTGGATCAGTCAAAAAGTCAACACACATGAAGTTGAAACCCTAACGTAAACACGCTTTACCTTGCCTTTAGAAGACTCCACTTTAACGTTCACAGGACCAGTTTAATTATATTTGTACTAATAATTCAATTGACTTTGACGTACTATAATTGAATATATATGGCCTAGGTACCCAGGTTTATTCAAATTTTTTTTTTTACTTTTTCTGTTTAAAATGGTAATACCCATGTTTTATAGTGGTTTATACTTTATTTTGGTTGGATTAATATTCAAAAGCTAGTGGAAAGAGTAGGGCCGGAGTTGGAGACTTGGAGTGGGAAACAAAGGCGAACGTACAAAAATAGTTAAATTTTGAAAAGTTAATGAACATTCGAAATTACTAATTATATATCATAGCAAGTAAGATTTCTATTAATTAAATATCCTCTAGATTTATATTTTTTTTATTTACTAATATCGATCTCAATCAAATCACTTGTGTAGTTCTAAACTACTACTAGTATTTACTACAAGTGCTTTTACACTTTTTTTAATAAATTATATTATATTAATTATATTAAAATTATTGTTTTTTTATTAAATTTTATGAGAATATTAAAATAGTTTAATTGAAATTTTTTAATAAAAATTTTCAAACAATTATAAATTAACTTAAGAGTCGTTTGGTATGGGTATATGTATATACTATACGGTTATAGAAGACTCAATATCTATATCTCTTATTTGGTATATTATTTTATAGATATCAATTTGATATCCTCATATATTGATGGTAGGATTTTATTTAGGTTTGGATATTTCTTTTAATTGGGGTATATTGGAAAAGAAATCAAACGCCCTTCTCTTTCCAAAACCCACACCTTCCTTTGTCTCCGAGCTTCATCAATGGTGCAACGTTCATCACCTTCTCACTGGATCTCCCCTCTCTCCTCCATCATCCTCCCTCACAGCTACGACACTCTCTGGTACTTCGATCCCTTTCCCTCTTTTCTATCCACGTACTCCCTCCTCATCAGAGGCAGAGCTGAGGGGGGGCTTGGGGGGTCACATGCCCCCTCTCTCATTTGATGAACTACATAGGTGTATTCTACTCGTTGATAGCTTCGTTTTGATATATAATATGCCTTAATCCGGCATTTGAGTAAAAAGTTGTGACTGTTTTAAAATTAAAGGTATATTAATCACTTTAATTTTATTTCAATAGACTATAATGCTTTATATTTTACTTAAATTAACATACACATACTATTATTCATCTTGAGAGCTTCGAAATGAGAGGTTATACTAATCATTTCGACAATTAGATAAGAAGTTATGCAAGTTTAAAAATTTTATATCTGGTTATAAATTATTATATATATGTTATGAGTGCAACAAGTTATATATTAACTAGGTTGTTATTCGAGCCAAACAAGTCTAGTATTGTTTGATTATATTTAGCTCATTTAGAAACAAGTCAAGATCGAGTCGAACCTATATTTGAACTTGAGCTCATACTCGACTTGTTTAGTAAATAAACGAGCTTGAGTTGAGTTTTTTTCCCCAAGTATTATGCAACTTTACTTGCTCATGAGATAATAACTTAAAAGAAAATTTGTGAATTTCACAAAATTCGTACTATTTGAGTTTCAATCGATCTGAGCTGAATCATGAATCGAATATAAAAATGTGCTCATAATCAACTCATTTTGTAAATGATGCTCGAGTTAAGCTTTTATTGAGCAAAACTCGACCAAGCTTTATCTCATATAACAACCATAACCTTAACTTAATGTTTACGGAGTATTAGATTGTGTTTCCTATACTTATTTAGTTAATTTTTTTTCCAGATATTTCATTTATATATTTATATTTTTTTATGCGCGAAAAAAATGATAGCATTTTATCATAAACCGATGACATTTTATCTTAAAATAACATAATTTATTATCATATTACATATAATTCTTTATGTCAATTTAATGCAAAACTATATCGTACATGTATAATTGTGTCTCCCTCTGAAAATTTTCTGGTTCTGCCACGGTTTGTTGTCCTTCCATCCCAACAACGTCCTCGTCGGCCTCTCAGAAATTGTTTTGTTGCTGGCCGGTGGCTGCAGAGCCTCGAATTAGATGTGCTTCCTCTTCTTCCCCATGTGATGCAGCTTGTAGAGTTAATAAACCCTAAAACATACACTTTGTGTTATGTTTTTTGGCGAAGAGGAGGAAAGGGTTGAGAAGGGATGAGGAAGGAGGTGGCAAACAAAACCCTAAGGCATAGGGTTTTGGGGAGAAAGAGGTGGAAGGAAAGGCGTAGGTTTAGAATTTGGATATTGAAAGCTCAACCGAGAGAGTATAGCAGATCTAGAGAGATCGAGAGAGGAGAGAGAAGATAAGGTTTTGTTTTTTTTAAGGGTAATCTCAAGCGAGTGAGAAGAGCAGATCTGATGAGCTAGGGAACCTTGGTCTAAATAAGCGAGAGAAGAGGGAATACTAAGGTTTTTTTTCGAAAAGGGCGGGATTACTTCAGCAGGTTTTATATTAATTCAAGATTTCCATTCCGCGCTTTGTGAATTTTTTTGAAATTTTTTTAGCATCGGTCTAAAAAATATATTGGTGTCTGTTTTATATTAGACATCTTGATTTTAAAAACTGGTGTTAAAAAGCTAGTTAACATCACGTATTTTTCTGACCGATAGTAATCCACTGATGTTAAATGATAGAATTCTAGTAGTGGCGATAGCCAAGCTGCAATCCATATTGCTCGTAATCCTGTCTTTCACGAGCGTACCAAGCACTTTGACATTGATTGTCATTATGTGCGACAACAACTCCTTGATGATCTCATCTCCTTTAGTTTCGTCCCCACTCAGTCTCAGACAGTGGATTTTCTCACCAAACCTCTGTCAAGGCCTAAGCATACACTAGGAATGTCCAAGTTGGGTTTGTTTTCACATCCTCCAACTTGAGGGGATGTTAGGATGTAAATTTGTATATCTAGCAAGGGCAATATGGTCAAATCATGTGTATTTTTAGTTGTATAAATCTTGGTTTGTTTTCTTCAATTGAACTCATTGATTCAGAATAACAAATTCGGTTATCTACTTCATCCTCTTTCTTGCTCTCTTTCTTCCTGGTTTTCGCATTCAAACATGACGTGGCTTGAATATATTGGATAATCATTAATTGATACGTTAAATTACACCAGAAATTGACACATAGGCGAATCACATCAGACGAGACTTCAGATGTACATTTGTTTTAGTATATTATATAAATTCTAAGTAAAAGATGTGATTTTATATATTTTGGTATTTATTTTACGAAATTATTCTTATAATTATCGGTAGATGTTTAATTAATTACTCTAATTTTTGAGAAAGTGAAAAAATTGAGTAATAAATGAGGGTATAAGGATGTATTGCATTTGTTAGTCTCCTTCAAAATTGTACTAATTATTAAAATAACGTGCTTAGCACAAAGAGCATGTGTCTCTGTCTTTCTCAATTGATCGATATATGGATTTCTAAAATAATCAAAAGAATGAAAATTTCTCAAATGTAACAAATCGATAGCCAAAAAAGGCAGATGAAAAATAATATAAATTGAGCATGTGTCTCTGGCATTTGTTAATTAGGTCTTGTTGCCTTCCAATTAACTTCCAAAGTGCGTTGGTTTCTCGAGGTCACCCTCTCTTGAGCTGCTTCTAGCTAGGTTCCAAGGATCCTGAAATTCTTTCGACCAAAAAAAAGATCCTGAAATTCTTATAAGTAGAAAATTGTTATCAGAAATTTTATTTTTTAAAAAAAAAAAGAAATTACAAAACACATACTAATTAAAAAAAAAATCCCTCGAAATTATAAATCTATAACTAAAATAAAAATATAAATTATGCATAACTTATTATATGATTATCAAATATTTCAATATATATAATTAGTACGTTATTAATTCGAAACTCTTGAGTTTATGTATATTATGTAGCTCTTGGATTTAATTATATTATGAAGGCTAGGGAAGCTTATGCAAAAGATAGAAATATTCCGATTTGATACGTAATTACGTAAATGATGTGTAAAATGATTTACCAATAAATTTTCATTGGTTCATAAATTTTTACTCAAGTGTCAAATAGAATTAGAATTTATAATGTCAAATTGTACCTCTCGACAAGATCAAGGAACATAAATACTCCACCCGTCTTATAATTTAGATTATTTGATTTTTTTATACGCTTTTTAATTGTTAAAAACTCTATAAAATATTAATATTTTAAAAAAAAATAATTAAAAACTTATTACTAATTAGTTAGAAATTATTTTAAAAAGGTTTATATATTTGATAGATTTTTTAACATATTAATTATTTAAAATTTTTAATTGCTTGAAACTTGAAAGCCATGACCACCTATAGCTCTAACCCATTAAAGGATCCAACCTAGCTACCTATAAAGGCAAGGCTTTTGTAAATTTGTAAGGCATTAGCCTATATATAATATAATTGATATATGTGTGCATGATGAGTTATATATTGGATTCTAACAACCTAATACTAGCTTTTAATTAGTTTAATTATTAATTAACATATACAAATTAAGAAAATTAATTACTAAATATAGCTTCTAGATATATTAAACCAAGTCACTAAATGTGTGGAACCCTCCTCAACACATAATGCACTATACATTATATGTAACATAAGTAGGAATTGCTTGACATTTGCAGGCCAGTACTTGACTGCGTTGACCTCACCAGATATATATATATCAGTACTATATATAGGTGTGTTGTTTCCTCTCAACATCTCAAACTCAGTCTCCATCTCTAGCTTACAAAACTGCAACCATTTAGACATATATATACATTTTCATCTCAATCCGTCTTCTATCGATCGATCTCGAGAGCTACGTACGCATAAAATCATCGGATCGAAAACATATATGGAAGCTACAGGAATGATGAAAGACGAGCAAATGTACGGGTTCTCAGTTTCGTTAGGCAATATCCTTGAATCCTCCAACAGCCTGTTGCAGCAAGAGCGGTCTCCGAACGGACCTGTCGGCGAGGCAACTCCGCGGTTAAGCCTCAGAAATCAGGTCGATAGGAAGAAGAATCCAGGGGCTTCTAACAAGACAAGCAGGTATTTATATATATAATCTTTCTATATATATAAACATGATCTATGTGGGCGGCTCAATTATTCATCAATTAATTGATTAATACAACTTGAATTGGTTCCATTTAAAAACATAGGAGATCGATCCCTATCCTTTAATTAGATCTTGTTTAATCAATTTTGTTCTAACTCGATCTCGACGCAATTGATTTGGTAGGAAGAGCAATAGCAAAACTCGAACGGTGAAGACGACGAATCTCACCGATGATGGATTAGGTTGGAGGAAATACGGCCAAAAGACCATCCAAAACAATCCTCATCCAAGGTTAGTACTCGAATTAGCTCCGTAGTAATTACTCAATACAACTGAATGGTCGATGTACAACATATAATGATTGATGTATTGATTTGTGGGGGTGCAGGAGCTATTACAGATGCACGCATATCGAGGAGAATTGTGAGGCGAAAAAATGGGTCCAGAAAGAATCCGATAACCCACCGGTTTATAACACAACATACCTCGGCCACCACACTTGTCGAAACCCTCTCAAAGTCCCTCAAATCTTTTTGCCCTATACTCCCTTCGACGAATATGAACCCTATGGTCATCAATATTACCAGCAGCCGTCCATGTCCATGTCGAACCCCACTCATCTCCTGTGTTTTGATTCGCCTAACACGAACCACACCTCCTACTTCACAACCAATGATCAATACATAACCGGCCAAATGGGCTTTGTACCGGTGCCATTGTCATCGTCGCCCCAAGTAGTTGATCCCACGGTGTTTCATGAGCCCATGAACATTGGGGAGGCGGAGGGCAATATTCAACAGATCTCGAATGAGAGTGAGATCTACGACAATGGCGTTAGCATGATTCCCGACGATTTGGACAACTATTGCGACTACTTCCCTCCGATGGAAAGCCCTAGCTACAACTTCGGAAGTACTTGTGGTTTCGATATGATGACGATGGACGAGTTGATCGGATTCGACATTGATAGTGTTATCAACATGGAGTAGTAACATTTTACATTGTTACCGCTCTGTGTATTTTTTTTTTAAGATATGACTATAATAATTTCAAGTTGATGAGGATAAGGTACGGTATAGCTTTTACTTTTTTGATGAGCCAGACGTAATTAATTAGTTATAATATACTCCAGTAGATTCCCATATGCCAGCAGGAATGAAATTTTCTTACCAGCATCTGTAATGAAATACAGTATATTCTTGTTACTGAATTTAATTGTGAATCTTTCAATTCAGGGTTTGCTTGCGAAAATAACATCCAAAAGATTAGGTGAAGACGATAATTTTGGTACAATTTGCGGATATTGGATAATTGATCACTATCAGTACCAAAAGAACTATACACAGTACAACAGAATAATTTTAACTACATACTCAGTTCAACTTAATAACTACTCATTATAACTGAATAATTATTAAAACTTAACAACGCCCACTTACAATTAAAATAATTGATTTTTGTGTTTTTTATTTTGTAAATAATTAAATTGGTTATATGGGGAGGGGTGGGGTGAGAATTTTAAAAATAATAAAATTTGTGACAAAATTAGTATAATGATGATAGTTTGGAGGAATAATATATTTTCTTAAAACCCGTGTCACTTACTAAAACATGCGTCATATATCTATAATGAGAGGTATGGTCTTAATTATTAGTTATGATTAAATATCTACCCAATACAACTAAATATCTATATGATACAACTAAATAACTTATTGTAAAAGACAACACCAATATATGCCAATACATTGGGGGTCTGCATATTAGATTAAAACAATTTTTCACATGAAAGTAAGACCCTTATCCTAATGATGAGGATAGGGTATGACGTCATAATTACGAAACCAGTAATTAAAATTTGAGTTGGTTAAATAGGTTAATTTTTTTTTACATGCATAATTTTCGTTAACAAAATTAAACTCTTAATTTAATAAATAGATAGATAATTTTTCTTAACTTTTTACCTATTGTTTTATTTTTATTTTTATAAAAAAGGGTCTAGTCCGCCCCTCAACCCATGTTTGGCATCACACCCTCTATATACCGTATCGACCAGCTAGTTATCATATAAATGTGTCTTACCAATAAGATATATATCCCACATTTATAAAACTACTCCTAACCATTTCGTACCGATAGAGATCCTCTAATCTACAAGGGTATAATCCATTCTACGATTCCTTCATTTTAATTAGGTGAAGTAGTTTCTATTCGTTTTATCAATCATTAATTCTATATCTAAATAAATTACTACAGTACTAATCAAAATAAAAGAAGCATGAAATAAACTATATATATTGTGGATTAGAGGATCCACACAAGCTTATTAATGATGTGACATTTTACCAACTTGATTAATTATTAGATGAAAGCATATAAATAGCCCGTAGCCCGTACGCGCGATCATGTATAAATTAAGGGTGTTGCTATATACACCACAAATCCAAGGTTAAAAATACATGTCCTTAAAGACGTGCAAGCCTTGTGACTAATTAACATTTAAAAAAAATTAATTAACCCCTTTTAACCATATACGTTCTTAAGGACGTGTATGATTTGGAGTGTATATAGCAAGGGCGATAAATTAATTGGCCAATTTAATTGGATTCTTAAAATATTAAAAAGTAGCAGTTTATTGCATGATTACTTACATATAATTTAAACAAATTAATTGCTTGCTAGATTTTGGAATAGTGGGTTGAATTCACACCTTAAACAAATCAAAGGAGGCGGCTTTCCTTTACAATCAACACTCCGTATAATTACTAGGGTATAGCAACAAAAATAAAAATATAATTTCTAGGGTTACTCCTAAATTGAACCAGACCATAATCATACTGGAATTAATGGTCTTAAACCGGATCATAATATTTCCAAATCGATAAATTTGGGTCTTAAAATGGGCAGAAATATATATTATTTGAGAACATGACAAACAATGGTTAGGGATGGGCAATGGGTCGAATGGTGGGTGGATAGACCCTCAGTTCATCTAATCTACCATATATGGATGAACTATCCCCCTATCCGACCTACCATCTATATCCATTTCACTCATATCCACTTCGAACCGCTCACCCGATGGATGGTGGGTGAAGTGAATATGGGTGAAATATGGGTAATTTTTTTACCCATATGATTTTGTCTATTTCCGTCTAATCCAAAAGATAAATTGTAAAAAAAAGGTCTTAAATAACATTACGTCTTACAGCATACATAAAGAGTCAATACTAGAAGATAAGTAATGTATCTTTAACATTAAACAGATGACTCAAAGAACATTAAATTACAATTATTATTTCACTCGAGTTTTGATGTCAAATTATATGTAATATTAGAGATTTAGGGTTAGAAAATGAAAAAAATTATATGCTTTTATTTATAAATTGCAATAATAAAATAAACAAATATTATATTATATTGTAAATGGATGATGAGTTGTAGCGGGTGATGGATGATGGGTCGGGTGGTGGATCGGGTGTGGTTGGAAAAAATCATTACCCACATCCAACCCGACCCATCACCCACGCACCCATCAATCCATCATCCACTTTCCAACCATTTTTTTTTTAGGTTTTTACCCTCTTTTTCGGGTCGGGTGCGGGTGAAATTGTCATCTCTAACGGTACGTGACAGAGCTAGGATTTTCCGTTAGGGATACTAAAAATTTCGAACAATGATATTTTAAACTGATGATTTGGGGTTGTGCGGGTGATGGATGATGGATCAGGAGGTGGGTCAGGTGCGGGTGGGAAAAATCATTACCCACATTCAACCTGACCGATCACCCATCCACCCATCATCCACTTCCCACTCTTTATTTTTTGGGTTTTCACCCACTATATATTTTGGGTTAGGTGATTCGGGTGCGGGTGCAATTGTGCGCCATCCCTAACAATATATGGCAGAGCTAGGATTTCCCGTTAGGGATGCTAAAAAAAATTCAAACAATATGATAATTTAAACCGTTGATTTAGGGTTGTGTGCACGGTGGATATGTACGTACCAATAGGCTAGCACACATGCCGAGTGAGGTTTCATGCTAAAATCAACTCAGAATGAGAAGATTATCTCATTTTCTTATATATAAGTCATGTTTATTAATTTATACTTTCGATGTGGGACATTTATCCTTTCACATCTTAATAAAAAAAATATTAACTTTTATTTAAATACATCATTTTTAATTAAAATAATTGACACAAGCAAACCAAGAAGAATTTTTATTGAAAGAAAATATTAAATTTATCATTAAAATATGTTATTTTTAATTAAAATAATTGAGAGCAATAAGAATGTAGAAAAAATACCATAAAAGAAGATATTGGAGTTTTTGTACGTTTTTCCTTCCTTCACTCTTCCAACTAAACAAAAAAGTTTCTATGTTCTATTTTTCATTTAAAGATACTATATTACATTATTATCTCAAAATACTAAATATAAGTGGAAAAAATAGGTGTTACACTTTTCATAGTAAAGCCTGTCGATATATAAGAACAACGGTACGTAGTCTATTACTCCGTAGCATTCAGCAATTTTTTAAAAATAATACTTGATATATAGTAATAACTAATATATGAAATATTAATTTTTTTAATCAATTTTTAAAATTAATTTCATATTTGTTAGTAATAACTATGAAATTATAAAAAAAATATGAAAAAATAATATTTAATAGAGTTATTAATTACCTCCTTAAAATACATGTTGAAAAGTAAAATGACTTTTATTACACCAGGGATTATAAATCAAGTGGGTTTAGTTTGATACTCCCTCCGATCTAAAATGTAAGATTTTTTATTTTTTGGCATGTATTTCAATGAGCTAAAAACTATATAAAATATTAATTTTTTTTTACAATCTGATACTTATTAGTTATTACTGATAAATATTAAAATTAATAAAAAAATAATATTTTATACAATTTTTTTAATATATTAATTAAAATACGTGTGAAAAAGTTAAAAATCAAACATATTTGATAGGAGGGAGTAAGTATTTTGGTGCTATTTAAGGCATACATGATTTGACCTCGGTCCAACCTAACCTTAATTGACTGATATGGACTAATTAATTCACGGTTCAAGCTCCTGCAGTAAAATCATGTTCCCCAGTCTTGAACCGGACCTTATATTTACATAAATTCAGACCCGGTGGAAAAACCCTACTTAATGGGGAAAATATTTTAGAATAAATATATATATACAACAAATTAAATTAAACCTAGTTTTATTTGGTCAAGAAAACGATATCGATGGATATGTGGCCAATCATTTATGGAGATGGTAATTTTCGTTGCAAAAATGGATTCAAAGTAAACGCAAATAAAAGCAAAAAGCTGATAAGCACAAACGTACGTTCAAACCTGAATTTCAAAAAATTTTGGACTTAATTAAACCTGCTAATTAAGGGATACTTTTAGTAGTTAATCTAGTACTAGATTTTATTTCATATAATATATAATAAAATATGGCAGGTATATATATATATCGATTTTTCTATCCTATGCCCCAAGGGCATAGGATAAGATGTCCATTTTGAAAAAAATACATCCTTAATTAAATTCCATTAGTCAAATTTTAAATTAGATTATTAGAGTCGCTTATTTTTTGTAGGATATCTTTCCTTATTTAGGATCTTATCCTATGCCCTAAGGGCATAGGATAGAAAAACCGATATATATATATATATATTTCATGAAAGGGATCAATTTTGCGCGCTAGCTTACGAATGTTGGTAGTCGTCATCCTCCATATATAATAGGAGGGATAAAGTGTGACTTTCTTTCAAGTTTCAACACAGTGAGAATTATGAATAAATAATTACATTTCCACGCGGTGCAGGAGGCCATATATATATATATGGCACCGTCCATGAACCTCCTGTGGAATTTCCTTCTTTTTCCATAAAATAACAGAATACGGAGTATATATGTTACTAAACGTACTGTAATTTTCTTTTTTTAATTGTACACTTAAGAAAAGATGAAAATAAAAATAATAATTAAATTTTTAGCAAATCAAATGTTAATATTGCAATAAATAAATACTTATGTAAAAATAAATAGGTCAATGAATCTAAAGATTAGACTACAGAAGAAATAAGTATTAAATATATTACCTGTTTAATACTCCATCCGTTTTGAAATATAAGTTTATTGACTTTTAGCGCGCTTTTTAAGGAGTTAAAAAACTATATAAAATAATATTTTTTTTTTTTTTACATAGTCTTATATATATATTACTAATAAGTATATAGTTATGTAAAAAAATTTATAAAAAAATATTATTTTATATAGTTTTTAACTCCTTAAAAAGCGTGCTAAAAGTAAATTGACTTATATTTCAAAACGGAGGGAGTATATACTCACTTTCGTTTTATAATGAAGGAAATTTATGTCCCTACCAAAAAAAAAAGGAAATCTATATACATATACGAAACTAATACATAGTGTTTTACGTGGTGTGTTGTGGTTGATTTTAGGGGAAAATTTTTTCCAAAAAAAAATATTAAAATAATATATTGTCATAACTTATAAAAAGTTATCATAAGTCACACTCTATCTTATACTCCCTCCGTTAATTAAAACTTGACGTTTTACTATTTACGCACGCTTTTTGAGGTGTTAAAAACTATATGAAATATTAACCTTTTTAATATATTTTTTAAATAATTTCATACATGTTAATATTAAGTATGAATTTATAAAAACAAAATTTAAAAAAAGTTAATATTTTATATAGTTTTTATCATTATAAAAATGTGTGCATGAATAGTAAATGACAAGTTTTAATTAACAGAGGGAGTATATTTTATATAATTGATAAAAAAAATATATAAATCAAAACTATTTCATAGACATATATACTTGTCAAAAATATTATGGACAAGATGTCAGTTCTAGACTCCCCTCAGGTACGTTAGGCCTCAATTAGATTTGTTATTCATGATCACACTTGATTGATTTTGTCTTCTGGCTCTTCAAAGTGTGGTTTCGTCTCTCCGTTGAGGGCTGAAACATTGGCTCTAGCTCCACTCTAGCCTTGTGGCAATCATAGCTAGACTTGATAAACTGAAGTATCCCCGCGTACGAGAGGTGTCGTGCTAACCAACTCCCACTATTTTTCTCAATCCCGGACAAGAGAGGCTCAAACTCATAGATTATATTCTAATTTGTCTCAATTGCAATGGGCATCCGAGGTACGTTAGGGAGCCTACCATACAAAAAACCCAATGCTCGTGCAATAGCTTCAGTAGTTTGTTGACCGAATGACAGACAAGATGACTCATCTCAGACACTTCATGGACCATGGGGCTCTCACATCACATCCAGAATTCATGTCCCTCATTCAATAGAATACCATTGGGAGGTGAGTCAACAGGGTCTGTCACCTCCCAAAATCTTACCTTGTATCAAAAAAAAATTATGGATAAGACGCGTGAGTTAAGGCTTTGGTGGTTTGACCATGTGCAAAAGAGAGACTCGAACGTGACATTGCACATGTGCAATAACCTGACTATTGAGACTGTTTGACGTGATAGAGGGCAGTCTTCTAGGAGGTGATCAAACACGACCTTTCCATTTTAGAGATCACTGAAGATTTGGCACGAGATATGACCAAGTGGAGGAGAGAAATCATTGTCAAAGAGGGTTAGTAATAGGTAATTACATAAGACGTCGTATCCTTCATCCTACAACGTTTCTTCAGTTTCTTCTACCCTTTCTTCCTAGCTAGCTCCCCCCCCCCCCCCCTTTCTCTTTGCATTATCTTGGATTTTTTATGTTGTCGTGTTTGTCTTGCTTTATTTGGGTTCTTATGGCATGTCTTATATATTTTTATAAGATTCTTAGGTAGGTCGAATGCCCTCGAAACTTGGTTGGAGAAAGGGTATGTACTACTGCTATTAGGAGCGGGATATACTAGGATGGTTATTGTTTGTACTTACCAAAAATATTAATAGATAAATATTTTATAGGTGTTATTTTATTTATATCTATATTATTTTTTTATGGAAAGAATTATTTATATCAAAACGAATTATTTGATAACTATTATTTAATATATATTTATACTATTTTTAAGGAACAATCAATCATATCTAGATTAATGTTTACTTTATATTTTTCACACATTTTGATTGTTATTAGTTTAATTCTCACATTCTAATTTAAATCTATTATTTTTTTCATAGTTTTAATAGTTTTTTTATAAATAATAGTTATAAATTTAAAATATTGCATTAATATATTCCTGTGCACGGGACGAGACACACACTAATTTATGTTATAACTAGTTGAAGATATGTGCATTGCACGGATATGTTAATTTAGTTCAAATGATAATTTAGAAATTTTAAAATGTATTGTTAAAATTTAAAGGTCAATAAATAAATAAACATAATATACATAATATAGTACAATATTGATTGTTTGATTTTTTCAATAGAAAAAAAATATACTGAAAATTAGGATGTATAAATGGTACCGTAAAATAGAAAACAAAAACTTATAAATGTATTGTTGAAATAGAGTTGCACTTATACATTAGGATATTATTATTATTATTATTATTATTTTTTTTTTATTGTAAAAAAAAGTTATAGGAATCAAGAATTTTTATGATTTTTTGGGAAATACATCTACAATAATAATAAAAAGTTAAACATAATAATATGTGAAAGAATATATTATAGTCTCTTACAAAAATGGTAACTTAAATTTTTTCTCTTTTAATATTGATATAATACATAATTCAAATACATCATATATGTAGCAACTTTAAAATATTTAACTAAATAAAATCCACAATATCTCATATATGTTCCAAAATTATTTAGTCAAAGATTTTAGTGTAGCATACTCAATAAAAAATTATTTAAATACTTTTCATAGAAAAAATTCAAACCTACTAAAATGCATCAAAAAATATCCAAAATTATTTAGTAAAGTATCCTCATTTAAAATAAGATTATATTTGGTTAACTAAAATTATATTTATAACCAATATAATGTTATAAAAAAAATACTAACATACTCAGTAAAAAATCAATGCTTATTTTATTATAATTTATGGAATCAATGTATAGTTAGAATTATCTCATTGATTGGGAAAAAAATCAAAAGTTAGGTGAACAATGGATAAATTGAAAAATTGACTAAAAAATATATTAAAAATAAAAACTAAAATATCAACCTTTTCAATTAGGTAGATATTCTTGTCGATCAATAAAAGTTATTGGTAATTTTAGAATATGAAAATACTAACGTACTCACTAAAAAAAATCAATGCTCGTTTTTTTATATTTTATAAAATCTCTAGTTAGAATTATCTTATTGATTGGAAAAAATAACCAAAGCTTAGGTGAATAATGGATAAATTGGAAAATTTGGCAAAAAAAAAAACAGTAATAAAAAAAAAATATCAACCTTTCCAATGTAATTAAGTAGATATTTTTACGAAGTAAAAGCCATTGGCAATTATATTGAAAGTAAAATAACAAATATACGGATAACTGTGTGACATTATATTGTATATAAAGCATACTATGACTGGATAAAATTTTGGAGGGAAATTTTTTAACCAAAAGCTGATATGTGGCAGTTCAGTTTTTGTTTTAGTATTCCATGCGTTCAACAAAACATGTTAATATATGGTATTAATTTTATTTAAAAAATATGTCATTATAGGTATTTAGTATTTACTATAGGAAAATACCCTTGTAATAATTAGTAGATTGATCGTTGTAGTTGTTAAGAAAGTAAAAAAAAATGGTGTAATTATAAATGAGAGTATAATTATTTTAGAAAAAATTGTAAAAGAAATTAAAATAATATGTTCTGCTGAACAGATGGGAGGATTATTAATTGTATAAGAGTAATTTGAATCTTGTACATTGCAAATTGCAATGAATCCAGTGATGGATTGTTAATTCATTAATTAAAATAATGTTAGTATGTCACCAATGGTCCAATACCCAAATTATTAAGGTAAGAAAACCAAAAACTGTATATGTCTATTTTCCACAAGTACGACAAAATACAAGTTCACCATTTCAACAAGTACACATCTAGCTATGATTATATTAATTTTAGATATGGTTATATTAATTTTATAAGATATAATGCAAGATAAGGTGGTTTTTGCCCCTTTGGGTGTTTTAAACCTCCTACCCTACATTGAATATTATTATAACATATTTGATGATACTATATATATAACCATCGACTTAAAATGTAAATGGATTTTATTATTAAAACCAGTATAGTAAACTCTTAGTATTAGCATATATGATGCACCCTAAATAGCTAGCTAGATACGAAATATAATATATATGCAAATTCAAAGGTGTATAATATATATTACTTGATTTCTTATCTATTAGTTTAGTCCTATTACTTTGTTATTCTTAAAAGCCAACTAATATGTTCAAGTTTATGTTATATAAAAATAGTCTTTTTTAACCCATTCTCTAATTATATAGGTTAAAAAGTTCAATAGAAAGGATTCCTTATCAAATTAACAAAGAAATGGTTTTAATAATAATAATCATTTAAATTTGGAGAATTTTTTCGGTTGATTAAGTATTTCTTAACCTAGTATCTATAGGTTAGAAAACCCGATTAAAAAAATTCCCTAAATATTATACTAATTGTTATTTATTTATTTATTTATTTATTTATTAGTGTGTTCAGACTCTATATGGCCTTGCGCACTTGGATTATTTTCATTTATTAAAGATTAATTGCTGCACATGGTGCTCGATCATCCATATAGATAAATTAAATAAATGTACTAAAATATAGATAAATTAAATAATTAATAATCAATTAAATAATTGATATTACATAAATAAATGTACTAAAATAATACGGAGTACGTATTTGGAGTGAGGTAATATAAAGGACAGCTGTGTGTGGCACTAGGGCTCGACTTGAGATTGGTGAAGAAAATAAAATATAGTTGCTAGAAGTTAAATACTACGTGTTGACCAAAAAAAAAAAAGTTAAATACTCCGTATATTATTAATTACGGAGTAATTACGAGTATAATAATACAGTATAAATTAAGAAAGTGAATCGATGTATCGATCTCATCTCCATTTCACATGACCCCCACATATATTTTGTTTTTGTTCAGATCGGTGTCATTAACATTGTTAATTATAAGATTTTACCTTATAATATAAATCTCAAACTCATCTTTAATATAAATAGACATGTATTAAATTACGTTAAGCAATTGTATTGTTAATAATAATAAATTGCATTAATTTATATTTATTAATTTTACGGTTATAAAGTGGGGATCTATTAGTTAAACAATTGTACGTATTATTATATTGAATTTCATCCTTCTTTATAATTTATCATTTTTAATATTTTATATATAATCAATGCAAAAAAAATATTCTCACACAAAACTTCTCAACAACTTGTAATATACTCCTAATATACTAGAATGAGATTGTATTTTTAAAGTCAAATCGAGTTAACATAGTGTACTATATACATGTGAATGAGCAAATGAGTAATCTATTTAGTATAAAATCTAAATTCAACTACTTTTATATATAAATAAAAACATATATGTAATTCGTACACAAAGAGACTCACTTTTTTTTTAATTAGGAAATAATTCGAGGGCCAGACAAGCCTAACACCTCGAGAGGCCAACAAAGTCGGCAGACGACGAACCGTCAAACATACAACGTGAAATGAAGAACGGTACAATACAAAAAGTGGCAAGCAACCAGACCCAGACGAACAAAAGAGCCTAATCCTAGAACACTAGGGACAACGTAGACTAAGACCCGAAGTCAAGCGCCACCAAACAATGACACCGCTGACCAGCGATACATCAGGAGTCCCTGTGGGCGATGAAGACGAACCTCCAAGGAAATTTCCGGAACACGGAGTCGCCTCGATGCACACCGCCGCGACCCCAGCCAGACCCGACACCGGACGCCAGAGCCCCAACTCAGACTAGACTCGCCAAGAACAACGGGAAACGCAGCTGAAAACCACCCTTGTAAGACGCACTAAAAGCCCTTTTGGGATTTTATCAAGACCCTTTCGGGATTTTGATCAAACCCTTTCGAGTGTGTTTACTCACTTTTATTCATGCGAGACTGGCCTATTGTTCACAAATTCCTCACTTTTAACTATAAAAACATATGTAATTCGTCATTTTTCCTTTACAAATAAAAATAAAAATAAAAATAAAAATAAAATGGGGTTACCAAATGATAAGATCTTAACTAAAAATCGACGAAAATCAAAGGTCGCTGTTTTCAAGCTCAATTTTGATTATGCTAAATCTTCGTCTGGTTGTGCTTCTACAGGTTTCTTGATTAGAGATAACAATGGAAGGTTGATCGCTTATGATGCCATAAGTTGCGGGACACTATCGGCACTACAAGCTGAGGCGATTGACCTACATCTCGGGTTGGTGGAAGCTTGTAAGAGGGTGACTCAAAGACTCGCTATGCTTGGAAGGTGACTGCCTTGCTATCGTGAACGTGATTAATGGAGCCTGGAAGCCCCCTAGGAGATCGAAATTCTTATTTCCGATGCTCTTCGTCTTCTTGGCTCTTTTGAGAGGGCCTCAGTTTCCCACACTTTAAGGAGACCAACAGAGCGGTAGATTATCTTACATACCTAGCTTTGGCTTTAGACCCGTCTTCTTGCATGGAGTTCCGACCTATAGTTTCAGACTCTCGTTCGCAAGGACGCTCTTGGGTAGTGGTAGAATCTTGGGTAGTTTGTATTTCTTGTGGCTCAGTGATCACCCCTTTTCCTTTGGTGAAAAATACAAGGTTTGTCTTGCTCCCTACCAGTGGGTCGAGCCGGTCGGCGTAAACCAGTTTACCTAGTACATGACTCTAGACTTTAGATATTTTTAGGTTAGATAACACTTTATTCTTTTAGTGTATTTTTTTACTAAGGTTAATCTTGACAAACATAGTGATCATTTTATATTTTTTTACATATAAAACAATTTGAATGATTTTTAAAGAAAATAAATTTCACATGCAATATTTTGTAATTTTTTTATTTTAAGGGTAGTTTTGTGTAATTTAGCCCAAAGAAAAAGGGAGTACTAAAGGGGAAAAAACATACATAGAAAAGTTCAAAGCAAAACAGAAGAGGGGAGTGAACTCCGTCCTAGAGTTCTCCACAAATGACGCATTTTATGTGATTTTCTTTGTATTCCCAAATTGAACGCCTGTAAGTAACTATCCACCAATTCCATCCTCGATTCGAAATTGCAGACTCAACCGGTTCAGATCACCATTAATCCATCCATTTGTCCTGAATTTTCCGGTTGTCAATTCGACATTTGTCGATGGATTTGTAGGTGTTGATGGGGGAACGATCTACAATCTGCTGATTAGCCCCGATCCGGGTTCCTCCCAAAATCACAGCGAAAAAACGAAAGAAAAACCTAAACTTTGAAGAAAAGATGAAACAGAAAATGGGAATTTTATGGGTGGTTTGGTTTGGGATGTTAGGGCTGTGTTTGGGTAGGTTTGTGGTGGAGAAGAACAATGTGAAGGTGACATCACCCAAGTGGCTAAGAAACGTTTATGAGTGCGCCATTGGCAATTTTGGTGTCCCACAGTATGGAGGAACCATGGTTGGGACTGTGGTTTACCCTACTGCTAACCAGAAGGCCTGTAAGAGCTTCTCAACTTTCGATGTCACCTTCAAATCTAAGGCCGGTGGGATGCCTATCTTTGTTCTTGTTGATCGTGGAGGTTAGTCCACCCCCAATCTATTTCATCTTTGTCTAATCTCTTACATGAATCTGTTACTTGTTTCAAACATATATACTCAAATGTAATGAAGATTTCCAAGTATCACCGGTGATACAACACGATATGTTATCAACAATAACAACTAAAAGGAGAGAAGTAAAACAATGAGGGAGTAGAGAGGAGGAAACAAGTTGAGGGTGGTGAGAGGAGGATAAGTATCCGAGGTGTATCTTAGTATCATAGATGGTATCGGGTTGGTTCATTCCCACTCTATACCTAATAGAGTGATACCCATTCCGGTATACCAAACACGCCCTTATATGGAATAACATTCAAGTGGTCTATGTGTTAGTTACATAGTTGTCCTATAGGAGATTATAATTGTAACATAAAATTCACACTTGGGTGAGTTTGTGTTTGTGGGACACAAAATGGGATAATATTGGGGACAGAGGATTCGGACCGTTCTAAATGTGGATTTGTAGGTGCAGCAGTTGTTTTATTATGATTTGTTGTGTTGTATTGGCCAGAGTGTTACTTCACCTTGAAGGCATGGCATGCACAAAACGCAGGAGCAGCTGCAATCCTTGTTGCTGATAACAGAATCGAGCCGTTGATTACGATGGATGTCCCCGAAGGAGACGATGCACTGGCTGATTATCTCCGAAACTTAACCATTCCATCGGCATTGGTTAGCAAGACTCTGGGTGAAAACATCAAGAAAGCCCTATCGAAGAACGAGATAGTGAACATGAATCTCGACTGGAGAGAGTCCCTTCCGCACCCTGATGACCGAGTTGAGTACGAGTTTTGGACTAACAGTAACGATGAGTGTGGCCCGAAGTGCGACAGCCAGATGGAGTTTGTGAAGAGCTTCAAAGGAATCGCGCAGTTGATGGAGCGGAAAGGCTATACTCGGTTCACCCCTCACTACATTACATGGTACTGTCCTGAAGCGTTTCTACAGAGCAAACAATGTCAGTCTCAGTGCATCAATCATGGCCGGTATTGTTCTCCGGATCCTGAGCAGGATTTCAGCAGGGGCTATGACGGGAAAGACGTTGTGGTTCAGAATCTACGCCAAGTTTGCTTTTATAGAGTCGCCAATGAGAGCGGAAAGCCATGGCTTTGGTGGGACTATGTTGCGGATTTCTCAATCCGCTGTCCAATGCGAGAGAAGAAGTATACCAGAGAGTGTGCTGATCAAGTTATTCGGTCCCTTGGTAGGTTGCTGATTGCTTCACATTGAATATCTCATCATAACGCCTTCGGCTCAACATTTGAAGTAATCCTAACTCTTCTTGTTTTGGTTAAGGTATTGATCTCAACAAAATAGATGATTGTATTGGAGATATTGATGCGGATAGGGAGAACTCGGTTCTTAAAGACGAGCAAGAGGCACAGGTAGGACGATCTACATGACAGTCTTGCTGAAGCTCTACATCTGTACTTGTGAACTTGCTGCTGAATTACTCTTATTCGTTTCAGATCGGTAAGGGAACGCGTGGAGATGTGACTATATTACCTACACTTGTTATCAACAATAGACAGTATAGAGGTACCGAGAAAACACAGCTGAAGTTGGGGACTGCCTGAACTGAACTTATTCTGATAATAGCGGAACTGCGGAAATTTCAGGTAAGCTGGATAAGGGAGCTGTTCTGAAGGCAATTTGCTCAGGCTTTGAGGAGACCACTGAACCATCCTTGTGCTTGACTGCAGGTAACCCTGTGTTTCTCTTGTTTTGCAATTAGCTTTATGCGTCCTTACACAGTTACACATGCGACATTTAAGGTTAATGTGTACAGATGTAGAAACGAATGAATGCTTAGAGAACAATGGCGGTTGCTGGGAAGATAAGAAAGCAAACATTACTGCGTGTAGGGTAAGGTTCAGTCGCATTTCATTTCAAGTTCCTGTTCGCAAAATATTTCATTCAGGAAGCTCTTAGTGTCCATTGTCATGGATCTCATCGCTATGTGTAGGATACTTTCCGTGGTAGAGTATGTGAATGCCCTGTAATGGAGGGTGTAAGGTTCATTGGTGATGGTTATACACACTGTGAAGGTGAACACTTGTGCTTAGCCAGTAACATGTAATAGCCCCTGATCAGGAAAATACGATTTCATGGATGGTATTTTGTGTCCGGTTTGCAGCTTCTGGGACCTTGCGCTGTAGAATCAACAACGGAGGTTGTTGGTCAGAAAACCGCGGTGGCAGGACTTTTTCTGCTTGTGTAGTAAGTAGCTTAGACAGTAACTATACGAATGGGTTGAAATGATCAGAGTTCTATACTTATCAACCCTATTGATTTGTTCAGGATGCCCACACCAAAGGTTGCAAATGCCCACTTGGATTCAAGGGTGATGGAGTTCATTCTTGTGAAGGTAAGTGCCATTGTTTGTAAAGAACGCATCTTGGTTGTCAGTTTGTTTCCCTCTCACTGAGCATGTCTCAGATGTCGACGAATGCAAGGAGAAGTTGTACTGCCAATGCCCGCAATGCAACTGCAAGAACACTTGGGGTGGATTCGAGTGCAGCTGCAGCGGCGGACAATTGTACATGCAAGAACATGATATTTGCATAAGTGAGTACCCTCTGCTTTATCTTGTTTAACATTTGTTATATCTTTCTTGTGCTGTGTTGATGTAGTTTTGTTTGGTATTGACTAACTGTAAACGGCACCGATTCAAGATAACATGGGCGGTTCAGGAGTCGGATGGGGCTACATTTGGCTGATACTTGTGGGTATGGTTGCTGCCGGAGTTGGGGCATATGCTGTGTACAAGTACAGAATCCGAAGGTACATGGACTCGGAGATTAGGGCAATCATGGCTCAGTACATGCCACTGGATAATCAGGTCGAGATCTCGAACCAAGGTGTCCGATCAGATATCTGAGTTTGTGCACCAGAAAGCAGTGGTGAGAATTGAGGTAAAACATCTGTCACTTGGGTTGCTTTCTTGTTCTCCCCAGTGTCCAAACAGTTGGAGAGAGCATATCAGTCATGGGTTTTACTAGTTTATTTTTATCCATGTGTTCTTTCCAACAGAGCTCTAGATTTGTTTTTTTTTTTTCAATCTTGAGAGTAATGTAAAGCAAGGGTTCAATTAATAATCTTCAGTTTATAAAGATTAAAAAAAATGTCATTACTCTTATGTTTGCTTATTTGATGTTAATCATCATTATTGACATTAAATCTCTACAGGAAATATTAATGTAACAATAACATGCTCTTGCAAATTTTTATTGAAGAAATGAAATGAAAAGATCTTTGCCTACATGAAAGAACATGTAGAGTTTGGTATCATCAGCAGTTGCCTATACAATATAAGCAAACACTCATCACAAGATTGAATCCAAACAGCACCCATGATCCATCCATCCAACCTTAAGCATGTTGAAAGATGTGTTTGGAGGCTCTTAAATGCAGACTTTTTACCAGATACCCCACTGTACAAAGCTTAAAAGCATGACAAGTACAATCTTCCTACATACCTTGTTGTATAGCCTGAAATAACTTGATCAGTGCATCAAGTTTGGGGTTCTCCGTCAATGTTTGTTTCTTTTGTATCCTGGCCAAACAAGATCAACCTATAGATGAAGAATAGAGCAACCGAACCACTGCAACAGAAAAAAGACATTACCTTATTAAGAACAGAAGAACACAAGGTATTACAAATCAATGGACATCTTCCAAACGTGAGGGCGAACTTAAAACAGATGTTTTAATTAATACTGGCGGTTTTGATCCTTTAGGATATGCACTCATTAGGTTGCTGTAATATTCTATAAAGGCTGATCAAACATATTTCTTTATCGGTGTTTCGTTAAACTACACAGGTAAACAAGTAGGATGAAACTTCATCGGGCATTTTAAAAAGGGGAATCATAAAAGAAGTGGATATTAAGGAAATGACCTGATAGCTGTGCTTATTAAACCAGGAAATGATAGTTTCTGCATACAAGAAGGAAAAAAAATATCATGAATTTGCACACAAGCAAGATAACAAGCAATTTGCTAAATCCAATAACAGTGAAAGATCTTACCTGAGAGAAAAGACGCAAATGCCTTAGAAAAAGAATTCCAGCAATTGCTGCATAGTCAAATTACAGAACACATAAGCTTGAGACATGCTAAATGAGTAATCTCAAACTTGAATTGCGAATTTGAAAGCATATGTGTGGCTGTTTTAAGATGTATACCATACGAAACTCGAATCTGTGAGTACTAACCTGTTTCACATTTCAAGATCATACTATCCGCTGGCTTTCCTTTTCTCCATAATCTTAAGCTGGATACACTCAAGGCCAAAAGAATGCCTCCAAGAATGACACCAAACCTAATCCCAGATGTGCTTCCCGTTATCATGAAGTTTAGGAAACCACCCAGTGAAAGAATCGCCCCTGCAAATGCAACACAAATATAAGAAACCAAAACCACTTATGTAAACTACAAGTCTATAAGTACACAGTTTCTGAAATGAATATAATGTAGACAGACTTTTTATATAAAAATCCAATATGATATACATTCATATCAGATGCATTAACTTTAGGCATTAGAATCTTGGTCATCCTAAAATGGATACAGGCGACAAGAAAGCATTATACTTAACTTGTTATATTGGAGATAAAACCAGATGCTTACCGTATGGTACTCCAACGTAAAAGTCACGGATTTCAGAGACATGTTTAACATTTTCGGTTGATGATGCGATGGTTTCGACAACTTCCTTCACAGGTTCAGGGGAGTTAGCAGCTGCTTGGACAATATACTGACTACCCTCCTCCCCAAATTCTTCAGCAATGATACTAAGATCATATGCCGCTTTAGCAGCCTCAATTTTCAATTTATGTGCAGTTTCTTTCAATACAATCATTGCCTTCTTCGAGTAAATTTCATATGCTTCTTGTGAAACACTCTGCAGCTTCAAGGCCTGCTCCTTGAAAGCAGCCAATGCCTGTCCCCAAGCTTCATCGGATTCTTTGCCTTGTTCAAGCTCACTCCTTTCCTTCTCAAATTCAATGTCCAATGGGTTCTGCCGGCATGAACACCATAAACACCCAAACATTTCCATTTAAATTTATGATTACCAGAAATTAAAAGTGAATTTCTCCCTTCTCCGTTTAATTTAAAATCAATCCAGTTTGAAGAACGAAAAGTAACTACCAGCTAACACAATCCAGAATTACATAGAAAACTACAAAACGATTACAGATTGAGATGACGAGAAGCACAAGATGAGATGACGAGAGAAAGATTTGAGAGCTCACCGAATCGTCATGAGGAGTAGCCAATGCCAATTGAAGGAAAGAACGGCGATTTCTCAGAGGAAGCAAAGTAGAGCCGCAAATCCCTCTCGGAATGTAGCTAAAAGAAGCCGCAGATACCGCCGGCAAGTGAATACGGCGGGAAAAATCAAGCCGGAGAGAAAATTGAACCGCTGTAGAGGAACAGCGAGGAATCGAAGGTGTTCGGAGGGGGATTTTGCCTCGGATACTAGGGCTAGGGTTACGCAGGGAGAAGCACTCCATAGCCATAAAGCGAGGGAGAGAGGAGAAGAAGAAAATGAAGCAAGAGTATCACAGGAAGAGAGTGAGTGACAGAGGTAGGTAGGTAGGTCAGTGGGTGAGCGGAGGAGGAAGAAGAAGAGAGGATGTGTAAAAATAGAAGATTCTAGAGGAACCTTCAAAACGACATGATAGTGAAAGTGAAACGCAAAACAGATATTGGTATTCAGTTGGGCTGTTGGGGAGGGGTGGAATCGGGTTTTAATTGCTTGACACGTATTCTTTTCTTGGGGACCCACAAATGCCAGCTGTATTTGGCCTTTTTACCTTTTTTGATGCCGTATTGGCCACTCACTCCCACTGACTGGACTGTGTATAACTTGTTTAAAAATGGTGGTGGTTTGATTAAAGCTGACAAATTCAGTTCTATTTTTGTTACTTCAACCGTAAGTCCGTAATCGATCCACGGTACAATTATCTGATGATTGAGTTCAGCTCGAGCTCATTTCTTCACAAAATGAGTTAAATATAAGCATGTTTAAGGTCGGTTCAAATTGAGACTCGAATCG